>OX941080.1:52145000-53345000 GCA_954870635.1 Arctium minus
TTTGCATCATTCCAACCAAAGTAGCTCGTTTTGAGCATGTCGTACACAACATAATATTTACCCTTAAGACGTTTAGTCTTGTTTGCACATGTTTTGATGTTAAATTAATATTAGGAATTCGTTCATGCATCTTTGACACAACAGTCTCGTAAGTACCCAATCGAAAACTTCCATTGTCATCTATACCACCGTTGATAACAATCTCTTAGAAGAGTTTAATGAACAAGTTCTATGTGTCCATTGTGCACCCATGTTTGTCCATCATATTTTACAAATCTACAAAACAATAACAAACTCCAAGCCAAACAAATAAACCTTTACGATATAGTTGAACTTTTCTACAAATTCAACACATAACGATGTTAAATCCATCGCTCCCTTTTTTACACTTGCAAGATTAATTTGACCCTAGGGGGCTCAAATATGACCTTTTGAGGATTCAGGCGAGATTTAAGCAGGATGGAGACAAGTAGTTGACTTTTATAAAGTAGTGTCGGTTTGTATATTCTAAAATATTCATTAGTTGAAAAACTTAGTTTAAAATAGAGTAGATTACATGTTTGTCCATGTGGTTATATATAAATTATGGATTGCGCCCTCAAACAAAATAATTACAGCTACAGTTATTGTGGTTCACTTATGTTACGGATTGGGTCCCTTACCCTAACGCCGTTAAAGTTAGTTCTGTTAAGTTAAGGGTATTCTGGTCATTTTACATTTTGTTTAAAAAAATAACACCAATATAATTTCCATATATCTATGTACCAATATATAAAAAAAAGAGTAAATTACACATATATCGTCCCTGTTCGTGATTCCCCCTTCCCCAATCGGTGTTCCATTCTTCCCCCACTCCACGTTTCCGTCAAAACCGTCCCTCACACTGCACCTCCGATGATCTCTAGTTACAGTGTAACACCCTCAAATCTGAAAAGAGCGACTAAATTAAAATTTCAAAAAATACATCAAACATAGGATAAATCTCATTCTACAAATCAATACTTGAGTTACCTCAAATAGCAAAACTAGATTTCACATCAACAATAGATAAACCAATCCCTCACATAAAGGCTAGGTCAAGGTCGGGTGTTACTAAAACCTAATAACAGTCGCTATCTCCAAATGCAGAAGACATCACCAATTAGCTAGATCATTTTCGTGTCTCTAACTAGCCCTCAATTCATCACAATGTCGCTAGTACCATTCACCAAGGACCTGATGTACATGTCGACAAAGAAAAAAATTAGGCTTAACGCCTGGTGAGTTCAAGCAGTTTTCATCATAATTGTAAAATGGTAAAACCAAAAGATTGTTTATTTAAAGCACAATTTCTCAAATGAAATGTATTTATCGTAAAAGCAACGACTTTCCAAAACTCACTATTTTCGTGATTAAAACTCTAAATCAAAATAGCCATTCAATATCAAAACCCAAAATTCACTCCAAAACGTGAATGACATTAAATGTTCAAATACTAAATACGTGTATAAAACTTTATTATAAAAAACAACCCAAAACATGAATAAGTTTCACGATACTAAAACCATAATTAATGGATACACTCCCTACCCAACAACACCAAAAACATGGATAATGCACTATCTAAAATAACACATTTCAGTGATGGGGGAGACACGTATCCATCGAATGAAACGAACACAAAAGTAAGCCACAAATCGACGTTAATGAGCCTCAACTATGGATCATACAATCACCTCAACCACCCATAGTTTGTAGCTTGGGTCCCCCACTGATCCTAGTCATGTTCGTTTACTAGAAATGACAACCATTACAGACTACACGATCATCGAGTTCAACCACCCATGGTATATAGCTCAAGTCCCCTGCTATGGATCATACGGTCATCAAGTTCAACCACCCACGTTCTATAGCTCAAGTCCCCCGTTACATCCAAGTTTCTAGCAAGAAAACAGTGACAACAATCCCATTCAAAACCAATGACTTATATGCCTATGGATCCATTCTAGTACAATCTAAAATCGCATGACTCGAAATGAATGACCAATACACTCAAAACATGTAATTTCCATATAAATATGCATTAAATGCAATACACATCCAAAACTCAATGTTAAATAATTTAAATCGGACAAATATACCCAAAACTCATTTGAGTCAAAATCAAGTCAATAGACTCCACACTTATGTGGCTACTCAATAAAAGTCAACATAAGCCAAAATATGCATTCGTTCAAAGTTTATGCAGACTCATGCTCAAAAATATGATTTGGTCAAAATATACTATTGTTGGGATAATTCGTCTCCAAATGAGAATCAAACAATTTATAATTCTAAAATGCATCATAAATGTATTAACATCAAATAATCCTCATAAATACAATAAATCATCAAAACTACACCCCTTATGATTTATTTATTAAAATATCCAAATATTTCAAAGTTATGCATTTTCAAGATTTATTAAACCAAATGTACCAAATATGCAAACTTCGTTAAATACTTAACAGATTTGATAAATAGCAAGTAAAACACATTAATACTTCAAAATACACATTTGACATACACATAGTTTTCACAAAGCAACTTGAACTCACCTTGCTATGTTAGGTTAAACCTAGGTTCCACCCAAACATTTAACTTCCATGGTCAAGACTTAAATCTATGAGCAAAGATCTCTACAAATCTTTTCTAGGTCACAAAACAAGTCTAGAATTGTAACAAATATCAACCACAAGTTAGATCCAAGAGGAATCTCCAAAATGGATCTCAAAACACCCAAATATGCTTACATATCAAGATCTTGAAACCACCCATCAAATATCTTCAATCTCCATATTAACCCTTCCAATTTGCTCCAAAAAGCTCCCAAAATGTCCTCCAAACCTCCTCAAATCGCCCCAAACGGAGAGGGAATGAAGGGGATGAAGTATGGACAAAAACCTAGAAAATTGGGCCTTAAAAGATGTTCTAGAGGCTTCCCGTGGCGTTTCTCACGGCCTAAGTTGCGGGGCTAGTCGCGCGTGCATAGAAACTCAATATTTCAGAACAGAAAGTTGCGCGACTTAGCCAACGGCTTGAAGTGGCGGAACAAGTGGCCCAACTTTCTGCTTGCTCCCAAAACACCCCTTTTTCTACCAAAACTCTCCCACACCAAATGTTTCATGGTATAATGCATTCCACTCACTAGAAGACCTCCAAAAACTCATAAAAAACGTCAATCCCAAAATGTTGTACCCATAAAAATGATACATCTGGCGATGATAAACACGCCTACCCTCACCCATCTTGGGTACCCCATCTATTTCACAAAACGAAACATCTCTTTTTCCCCATCTTCTTTGTCATCATAGAGTCCCCATATCCAATCACCGTCGCCCTAGAGTCCACTAAGAAACTAGATCTATATTTGAACTTCATTAAAGTTCATCGAGAAATCGAAACCACATTTGTAACACCCCTAAAATATGAGCTAATTTAAACTATAAAAATAAGATGAGATCAATCTTAACTTGAAATATAATCACCCATCTAGGGGAAATAGTAGTGATGTTTACAAAAAACATAGACAGTAGATAACAACCTACTAATCTAAATAATATCCAAATCTAGATTACGAATGGGTATCGCTACGATCTTCCAAAAGAATCTATCAAAAGTATATCCAAATTGTCATCTCAAAAGAATCGGATCCCCAAAAGTTGCCTCTAACAACAATGATCTCTCTACTCAAACATTTGTTGCCCCATTACCTTGAGAACTTGATATACATGCCGTTTTGAGAAAAAGTGTTAGGCTAACGCCTAGTGAGATCAAACAGTTATATATTCAATAAACATAAGATGTAAACACAGAGTTATAAACTTGAATTTAAAACCAATAATCCAATTTTCCTCAATTAAGAAAACATTGTATCAATTACCATTGATAGAGTCGGAACACAAAAATAAGCCACATATCTATGTTAATGAGTCTCAATACGGATCAGTGATCCTCCAATTCAATCTTGGAAGGTTTATGGCATAAGACCATCGATGACCCTAGATTTCACTCGTTCACTAGAAGTTACACCATATGGTCTGCACCACAGTCCCCCCGACGATCCAATGCCTATTTCTAGTTACAAAAAGGGAAACGATATCCCTTAAAAACTGTTCACTTGACTCTTATGCCTAAGGATCCATTGAATTTATTATAGTATATAAAATCGTCAAGATATGTTCGATCATATCCCATTTCACCACATTTATATCAAAATGTATCAACAACGGTAAAATTGCTATATTTGCAAATAAACTCAACATACACCAAAGTCCTCGATTTTAGGTTTTTCAATACCTTTCATAACTTTGATAAATCATTTGTATAGCTTATCCATAAAAACCCACATTTCATTCAAAACATAGCTAAATGCCTAAAATACCAAATTTCGACCTAAACGATCCAAAACTTCACAATATACACAATATATGAAATTGAGGCATTTAAGTTGTTAAAGATGACATATTTGACATGTATAAAAGTTTAGAAAATAAGGATGAACTTACAAGTTAGATTTTGAAGAAAACCTAGAAAACCAAGTAAAATGATGAGAAGAAAGGGTAGATCTTGTTTCCCCAACTTAAATCCTTGAACCTTGATGTTAGAGATGACTAAATGCTCTTTGAGTGCTCAAAATACCGACCATAGGGTTTCCCTAATCGCTTTCAGTGAAGAGAGGGAAGAAGAGAGGAGTAAAATGCCCCAAATTATGGTATTTTCTATTAGATTGAGTCTTTCACAATATACATGGCAAGAGATATTTTGGATTTAGATGAGTATCTTTATATGTTTGGTAGTGATCTTTATATGTTTGGTAGTTATCCTTAATTTGTATTATATATTGAGGTGAGGAGATAATGAGAAAATTCAATTGAGCCATTTATTCTGTTATGGTATCAGAGCTAAAAACTCACCCTCCTCCCTCCCACTTCTCTTGATCGGCACCGCCACCAATCGTCTACCATAAATGGTTCGACCACCACTACCGCCAATTCTTCCACCATGACCAGTTCTTCCTCTACTCATTTTCACCTGGCCCTTACGGTCAATAATATCAAAACGTTCATCCCTATCACATTAGAAACCGAAAAAACTCAATACACTTCTTGGGACGAGTTGTTTTAGATTCATGCCGCGACGTTTCAAGTTCTTGACCACATTATCCCACCACGGTACGATTCCGTTAATCCGAATCTATGGAAACGCCTTGATGCCATCGTCCAACAATGGATTTATGGTACAATTTCTTCCGATCTTCTTCAAACAACCATGGAAACGAACTCCACCGCTCAAAAAGCTTGGGATTGTCTTAAACAATTATTTCACGATAATCAACATTCCCGAGCCATTCTTCTCCAAAGTTCGCCTTCATCAGTCCGAGTTCACTTCGGTCTCGACATATTGTCAACAACTTAAATCTTTGGCCGATCAACTTGCCAATGCCGGCTCTCCCGTCTAGGAAAAGACTTTGTTGTTATAACTTGTTGTAGGGTTATCTGAGGCATATGATGGTGTCGCTACAATAATTCAGCAGTATGATCCTCTTCCAGATTTTTTTCGTGCCCGTAGTATGCTTACATTGGAAGAATCATGTAAGGCCAAACAAGTTCCATCACCTTCTACATCATCGCCCGTTGTTTTACTCGCTCAATCTACATCGCTGACTCCATCCCTGTGGTTGTGGTTTCTCATATTGGCCATGATCATCGTGGGTTTCTCCTGCTCCATGGCAACAACAACAGTGGTATTCCCCACCTTCCTCGTATCCAACAGTGGGGTATTCGACAACAAATTAAACCCCACACCCTCCTCCCAATGCACCTCGTTCATCCGCTCCTTCTTCTGAGCAAGCTTATATTGCCGATAATCAGTCTCAATTTACTCCTACAGATATTGAATCGGCTCTTCACACTATGACGCTTAACCCACCGGATCAACAGTGGTATATGGATACCGACGCCTCGTCTCATATGACCTCAGACCAAGGTACTCTCTTTACTCGTAGTAATGATTCTTTTGCTCGTCATGTTATTGTTGGTAATTGTAATGGTGATTTTCCACCCCTTTTTCTCCGTTTAAGCTTACAAATATTCTTCTTCCTAAAATCATCAAAAATCTTGTGTCGGTTCGTCAATTTACGCGTGATAATTTTGTTTCCAATGAATTTGATCCGATTGGTTTTTTTCGTTAAGGATCTTGGGTAGGACACCAAGCTTCTCCGATGTGATAGTGATAGTATTGTTTCTAATCATTTAATTTCTGGCGTAGGTAAAAATTACTTCGGGTGTTTGTCATTCGTGTCAGTTAGGGAAACACAATGCTTTATCATTTGATTTGTCTATTTTCGTGTCAACTATGCCTTTTGAATTAATACATAGTGACATATGGACGTATCCGGTTTTAAGTACAAGTGGCCATCGCTATTATTTGCTTTTTCTAGATGATTATACGAATTTTGTATGGACTTTTCCATTAGCAAATAAATCCCAAACTTTTATGGAGTTTCAACAATGTTACACATATATTCGAACACAATTCGGGACACCCATAAAACAGTTCCAATGTGACAATGGGAAAGAATAAAACAATTCCCAATTCCTACAATTTTGCTCTAACAATGTATTCATATTCAGTTTTAATGTCCTTACACGTCTTCACAAAATGACAAAGTTGAACGGAAACTGCAAACCTTAAATAAACCACCCGTACATTGTTACTTCATGACCACATTCCACCATCTTTTTGGCCGTATGCTCTCCAAACTGCCACATATCTCCATAATATCCTTCCCTCTAAAATCCCGTCTTATCACTCTCCCACACAAATTCTCTATCACAAAATTCCCTCCTATTCCCATTTACGTATATTTGGGTGTCTATACTTTCCTCACAAACCGTCCTCAACCATCCATAAGTTTGCCCCTCGATCCACTCCTTTGTGTTTTTTAGGATATCCGCAAAACCAATGGGGTTATCATTGTTTCGATATGGTGTCTAACTGACTTTTCATCTCTCGTCATGTTACTTTTGATGAGTCAGTTTTCCCTTTTTCACATAAGCATACTCCTACATCTATCTATGATTTTTTGACACTCCTACCCATCCTATTTTTTGGTTCCCATCACCATCCATGTATCTGTCGTCATCTCCTTTATCGTCTCCTTCCCGTCCTTCGCCACCGTCTACATCCTCATCCCCGTCTCCTTCAACTCACATCCCTTCCCCGCTCGTTCCTGGCTCTTCCACGCACCCCATGACTACCCGTAGTCGGGTTGGGATTACAAAACCCAATCTCAAGTATGCTTTTCCCGTCGTTTCTTCAATCGTTTCACCGGTTCCCACTTCTCATTTAGATGCTTTTCGGGATCCTAATTGGAAAAATGTTATGTTTGATGAGTATAAAGCACTTATTACTAACGATACTTGGGAGCTTGTGCCTCGCCCTTTGGGTGTTAATATTATTCGATACATGTGGATGATTACTCATAAATTCCATGCTAATGGTTCTTTTAAGCGATATAAGGCTCGTTTGGTTGTAAATGGCAGATCTCAACAAGTGGGCGTGGATTGTTATGAGACTTTTTCATCAGTGGTGAAACTAGCCACGATCCGTACGGTTCTTACACTGGCTCTTTCTAACCGATGGGATATTAGGAAATTGGACATGAAAAATGTTTTACTACATGGTTACCTTAATGAGACAGTGTTTATGTATCAACTTCCAGGTTTTAAAGATATCGTGTTACCGAATCATGTCTGCCGCATCAAACGCTCTCTTTATGACTTGAAACTAGGGGTGTCAATTTTGTACCAGGACAAACCAACCAATTCATGTACCAACCGTATCAATTTAAGTGGTACCAATTTACTTGGTACCAATATAATTGGTTGGTAGTACCATACCAACTAGGGGTGTAAACGAGCCGAGTCGAGTCGAGTAGGAGGTTAATCGAGCCGAGCTCAAAAAATTAATACTGGGCTCGAGCTCGACTCGAGCTCGATTAACTTTTCAATGTAGGGCTCGAGCTCGAGCTCGAATATATTTTGAGTTATCGAGCTCGAGCTCGAAGCTCGTTTATGGGTTCGAACTCGCGATCGATTAACTCGTTTATCGGCTTGAGCTCGATAATTTGTATATTTTTATTTTATGCTTAATAAATATATGAGCATGTTTGGATCGAAAAAGGGTATGCTCGAATGGATCGACTCGGCTCGACTCGACTCGTAAAGTTGAATCGAGTTCTCGAACGAGCCGAGTCGAACATTGGTGTTATAAAGCTCGGCTCGATAAGTTAAACGAGTTTTATTTTGTGTTCGAGATCGACTCGAGCTCGACAATAATAAAGCTCGACTTCTAATAATTCGATACGGTATTACCGTGGTACACGACTTCGAAACGCCAGGCCATTACCTCCCGCTCTAGTGTCGATGCAGAATACAGGGGGTCGCGAATGTTGTCTCTGAAACGTGTTGGATACGCAAACTTCTTCTAGAGTTCCATTGTCCGATCACGAAGGCTACACTCGTCTATTGTGATAATGTTAGTGCGGTTTACCTATCCAGTAACCCAATCTAAAAATTACTGAATGAAGCATGTCGAGCTAGACATTCATTTTTGTGCCTGATTTGGTTGCACGAGGACAGGTTCGCGTTCGACATGTTCCATCACAGTTTCAGTTTGCCAACGTGTTTACTAAGGGTCTTCCACGAACATTCTTTGAGGAATTTCGATCCAGTCTTCGCGTTGGATCACCCGTCGTTTCGACTGCGGGGACGTATTAGATTGAGTCTTTCACGATATACATGGCAAGATATGTTTTGGATTTAGATGAGTATCTTTATATTGTTTGGTAGTGATCTTTATATGTTTGGTAGTTATCCTTAATTTGTATCATGTATTGAGATGAGGAGATAATGAGAAAATTCAATTGAGCCAATTATTCAGTTAATTTCGACCTAAAAACTGATATGTACTTTGAATACGGCTTTGTCCGCGGCTAAACCCACACCAAAGTTGCCCGCACTAGACAAGACCATACACAACAATCCTTAATGAGACTTTCGTACGACTATACCCGCATCAAAGTAGCGTGTCGTATGGTTTGGGGTTGTGCACCACAATCTCTAAAGCGGGTTTGGTCGTGGGGAACTCGCTTTGACCACTTACTGCCCCTCTAATTTCTTTATTCTTGATTCTTTTGCATAGACTTCACTTACTAATAAAATTTCACCATTCCAAGTGACAATTAAAAGTTATTAATAAGTTATACATCAACGAAATATGGAAAATCAACTAGATCCAAATTTTTGAGTGTTACAAAATTAGAGTTCATCATGAAATCGAAACCAAATTCGAGTTCATCATGAAATCGAAACCAAATTCGAGTTCATCATGAAATCGAAGGAAGAGAGAGTGTTATGAAGCTCCAGTCTGGAGGTCAACTTGATGCGGGAGATTTTGATTTGGCACCATTAAACCAGGAAGCCAAAAGATGGTAAAGATAGGAGCTTTATAAAAGAAATCCACATTGAGACTGGGAGAGAAATGAGACCCTATTCTCTATGTTTGGATGTCGATGACAAGGGACTCTGTGCTTCGGTGAGAATCTAGGAATGAATGGGGATCCCTATCAATATCAACTCGGGGAAGGGCAGACTGGCGAAAAGGATGGTACAAAATTGAATTGAGTCCCGGGGGGAAGTAGCAACTTTATTTGGACCATAGGGAGATTCCTTCCGAACTACAGATCCCGTGTTTTTAGGCCATAAACTAGAAAGTTAGGTTAAAGGTAAGGCGGCATGTAGGGCTTCGTCGTTGTTTGGATCAAGATTTCATTCGTTCTTACATTTTAACATCTTATACTTCTACACCTCAAGATCGCACAACCTCAATACCTACCATCCATTTCCCCCCCACTACCATGATGTATTGACAACGACAGAAATGGCTTGGAAGTTTGCTAGTCACATATCAGTAAGTTAGGTTTAGTTTGAGAGTCTATGAAATCTATTATTGCAGTTCCGATCTAGTTCGATTAGTTTTATGATATTGGGATGATGATTTTGTAGATGATTTTTGAGTCTATGAATCTGTTTATATGAATGATTATGAGTTATATGTAGGGGTGCTCAAAAACCGATCAACCCGACTAACCCGATCAACAACACCCAAAAAAACTCAACCCAAGGTAGCGCGACACATAGTTGATACAAAAGTAGGCCAAACCACATCTATTTGGTTGGAACAAGATTAGGGTAATTTGAACCTAACCCAACCTGATGAACCCGATGCCTTTCTATATTACGGATTTAATATGATTGTTAAGTGTTTGATTAATATATTTATATTAGAAATTAGACCAACCCGTAATTAGCTATATTCAAAATTATATTACAATTTCAATCGTAATTTACTTTCATATTTGCTTGAACTTTCAACTGTTTTTTTTAGTTTGTTAGCCTTTTTCATTTGTTCTCGTTTTGATTTTACTTCATTTAAACACAAACACTTAGCTAGATTGTAAAATGATGTACCAAAATTCAACCCGACCAACCCAACCCAACCCAACTCGTACGGTTTAAGTTGGGTTGGGTTGGGTTGGGTTAAGATTTTTCAAACCACAGACATTGGGTTGTGTTGTTCAAATGCCTTCAACCTGGCCAACCCAACCCATGTGCAACCCTAGTTGTATGTATAAGCATGTTTTACTCACATTTACAACCCCAAACCGAATCTTTTTTACTCACTTTTATGGATCTAGTTTCTCGATAAATTTGGATACGTTAGTATGTATAAGAAGAAGATGGTGTTAATGGGCTCACACAACACACAAAATATTTGGGTTTATCAATATCTCACAAATACACACTTGGACGACTTCATCTGAGTTCTTCATTCGGGTTCGATTTCATTGTCAGTGTAAAGCTTTCTCTTACTGTGTGCTCTTTGTATTTTTTTTGAAGCAGTCAAATGGTGGAGATGGAAGGAAGGGAATGAGGTTTATGTTATCGAAGAAGATTACTAAAGGTGGCTGGAAACAGGGAGGGGCAATGATGAGGAAGGGAGCTGTAGATAAGTGGGATTTTTGTCACATACAAATGATATATACATATCTATATAATAATCATATGATATTATATATATATATATATGTATGCATAATATAACCTATTACTATCAAATTAAAATTTTATTATAGTTGTTTTGAAAATTTTAAGAGAATAGCGGAGCGTAAAACCATGTTAAGCGTAGAGGTGAGCACAACCCGACCAACCCGACCACCCGAACTACCCAAAAAAACGCTACCTGACCACCCGATCACCCGACCACCCGAAAACCGAATTAAAATACGGATATGTAGGATCGGGTTGGGTATCCATCTCCCTCACCCGACCCGTCCGAAATATCCGAAAATAAGATAATTTTTTAAAATTTATTATTAATAGTAAATATAAATATATTTACTACCATTACCACCATCACCATTTCGTGGTTTATTGGTTTTTTACCATTACCATTCTTCACCTTCACACCACCATCACCATTTCGTGGTTTTTTAACCTGTGGTCTTCCCCTCTTCCTCTTCACTCCCTTCACATTCCTCGGAGTTTCCTTACCAATTTCTTCTTTTCTTCCTCTTCTGTTAGCACCTGTGCTAGTAGAATCAACAAATCATCTTCCTCTTTGTTGAACTTAAATAAACATATATCACCCGAAACCCGACCCAAATTTATCCGTGACCCGACCACTCGAAACCCGATCTACCCGAAGTGCATTCGGTCGGATTTCGGGCCTCTTATCCACCACCTGATATCCGATCGGGTTCTGGGTTTTGGGCCCCGACCCGTCCGATGCTCAACCCTAGTTAAGCGTCTTCTCCTCTTCCCCGTCTCCTTCTCCTTTCCCCACGACCGTCTCCTTCCCCACGATCTCCTTTCCCCCACGTCTCCTTCCCCACGATCTCCTAATTGCCGATGAAGTCTCCTTCTCCTCCACAACTTCTCCCTGCCATCCCCTACCCAAGCTACAAATCAACTAACGAAAATGGTGGCCACTGTTACTACACCTACATCAACTTTTCTTCATTGTCTTCAAGATGATACCTCATCCTCAAGGGGAATGTATCATCGCTCCTCTTCACTTTCTCTTCCCTTTTCCCCTTTATTCCTCTAAATCCACATGAATCCAGTTTTCCCCAAAAGGTAAGATTTGAGAGTTTTTCAATGTCTTGTGGTTTAAATTGTGTATTCATTATTCGTAATCTTACATACTCGTTTTGTTATACTGTAAAGTTTGGCGAACCCACTATTTATAGCGCCGGTAGAGAAAAAGAAGAAATCATCCTTTCAAACAGAACCGGATTGAGGCATCAACCGGGTGTGGAAACCCGGGGTGAGTGCCATGGACCGGCGGTACTGGGAGAAAGGAACCCGACATGAAATCCGGATGGCTTAGTACCGGGCTGCGGTTACCGGGAGTTGATGGAGAAACCCGGGTCGTGGTCACCGAGAGTCAAGAGAGAGACTCGGGTCGTGGCCACCGGGAACTCATCCCAACCTGGGTCGTGGGCTCGTGGCTACCGGTAATGCAACCGAAACCCGGTTAGGACAAATCCGAGAATGAAAACCTGGTGGAGGCCGAACTATCCGGGGGGTGGGGGATCTTACCTAGGACCCAACCCAGAAGGTCCAATCGGGCCTTTGGCGGATTGGTTGACTACCCAGTGGTGTGACACTTCGGTTTTGTTGATCTAGGTCCTAAGTGGCATTTTAGAGAGTCTCGAGTCTTGTGAGAGTTAACCATTATGGGACGACCATGTAGCTTATCCCTCTTGCATGGGTCAAATTGTAGGTGCGCGATTGAAGAGTAATTAAACCCAATCCTAGTATGGATGGCAAGCGAGTTTCCCTAAATCTCTACCGATGTGATGTTTTATATACTGTGGAATGTAATGCATGTTTTATGTTAACTTTAATGTGTGTATTACCGGTTGATTTTCTTAGAGGTAAACCTCGTGGGGCGTGAGCATGCGGTAACTTCTATTTAACTATATGGGGAGTGTGACCCGTATTGAATATGTGAATTCGTTTCACATATTCAGCTTTAGGGCCGGTGTGTGCCTTGTCTCGCTACTACAAGTGTGTGTGTGATAAATCGTGAACCAAAGTATAAAAATTTGTACTTTATGGAATCTTTGTTTAAACTTATGGTTTGTAATTAACTGTAAATTCCTCCCCGACTGATAGTCGCACCGTGTTAGGGAATCTCACTAAACCTTATGGTCTAACCCTCGTTTTTCAAACTAAAACCTTTTAAGGTAAGCAAGTTATAGAGGGCTTGTGTAAGGGCAAGGTCAGGATGTGAGTTAGGAGCTTGCAATAAAGGAGGCTTCCACTTGAATGATTCGTATTAGACGTACCCGTTTAGTTATGCATTTATTTCTCAGTTGTAATTCGGTTTATTCCGCAAACCTTAGTTGTAACTCGTATGCTTGAATTGATACTTTAGGGCCTGTTTGGGCGTTATCTATGATGACTTGGTAGTTTGGGTGTGTTTATTTTCGTGGGTTGTTACAAAATTTAATTGGCATCATCCCTAAACTAATGACACTCAGATTTGGTCCCTCACATTTGTCATTTCACTTTGACTTTGGTCCATCCTTCTAACGCCGTTTATTTTTAGCCGTTAAGGCCCTCTCACATGCGTTTCATGTGAGGGTATTTTAGTTAATATATAACTTTCTTATTACCCTCCCATTCTAATTACTATAAACTAATATTTGTGAAAAATTAATATTTATTTATAGTTAATATTAATAATTAATATTAATATTAATCAGAGTTATAATTGGAAAAATGTCAAAAGACTCCTCATAAGCTAATCTAAGTAGTTTATCAATAAACTAGCTTTTAAGTTAGTTTATAGACAAGCTTATGTGCATCCAAACGATTACTCAAAATATAAGTTAGCTTATAATTAAGTTGGTTTATGTTTGCCAAACAATGCCTTAGAAATAAAAATTAAGTATTTATAATATTAAAAAAAAAGTATAAAAGAAAACTACAAATTGGTCCTCCCTTTTTTATTTAGATAAAAGACATAATTGAAAGAAAAAAAAAACAAAAAACGAGTAAAATAATGAAAATGCTCTTATTTAACTGAGAAATTTTAACGGCGTTAAGTCAAGGAACTATTTTCAAAGCAAAATGTAAACCACACTAACCATTACTATACTTAATGAAATTTAGCAAACATTATTCGTAGTTGGGTTGGGTGTACACCATTTGGATCAAAATTATAGTTTACTCTAATTAATACATCAATCATCTATATCTATACTATATTATAAAACATGGATAAAAAACTTTTAAATACAAATTATTAGGCACAAGGTACCATCATTTTATGCAATATTTTAAAAATATCTTAATTTACAAGTATCAAAGCACAAGATACATATTACTACTGCAGACTTCTAACACCCACCAATTTGGTATGTGCAGTGTCTTCCTTTTATGCAGACATTTCCATGTATCACTATTAATTAATATATTATATTACTATAAATTTGTTTTAATTATATTATTAAATATGTAATTGATTATTTTTTCTAGATGTCATTAAAATATATAAGATAATCATTGAATTCTAACAAAATACTTAACTTTTTTATATAAAAAACATTATATTATTAAGCCTAAATTAAACAAATTTATAAAAAAACATTATCACTTTCTCAAAACCATCCAAAATCGTACTGTAAATCAACAAAAAAAATAAAATGAAACATTAAAATCGTGATGTATCTCGCTGCATTGTGCGAGTACGCTTCTAGTATTATTAAATAATTTATACATTTTTCCAAAAAGAAAAAAAAAACAATTTAAAATGCGATGGAACATTTGAATAGTTGTTAAAAGAAAAACTAAACAAAACAACAATAGAATAGAGAGAATGAATCTGTATTCTCATTAATCATAATCTCTTTAAATAGGGATGAGTTACAAATAGATAACAATAAGATATTTCAGTTCTAGTCTAACTCTGATATACTTATCTCTATATCTATCTCTATCGTCATATCCTTTAGACGATGGCACACTTATCCTACAACACTCCCCCTTGTGTCGAGTTAAAGGAGTGACGGTGCACAATTGTTGCCTCGTTAAAACCTTACGCCAAAATAAAAACCCAGTGGGAAAAAAATAGAACGAAGGAAAGAGTACAACGCACTAGTTTCTTTGCAATACATAGACTTTTCCTTCAGTCTAATTTTCTTTTAGATTCGTACTTTAATCATGAGAGTTAAGAAAATACGATGGTATATAAACTGTTGCCTCACTAAAACCTTACACCAAGGAACAAAACCCAATGGGAAAAACAAAACCTTGGTTGAAGGAAAGAGCACAACATACCAATATCAAATATATAGTAGACTCCCCCTTTTGTCTACTACCCCCCCTGATTTGTGCATTAATCAAGAGAGTTTGGAAAACATTTGCATTTACTTTCTACATGTTTCCAAATATATGGTTTTAGGTAATGATTTGGTAAAATGTGTCATATTCTCCTGACATCTCACTTGATTCAATTGAATCTCGAGGAGAGTTTTCTTATTGCTGATTGTTGAAGACTTAAGCAGAATATGCTTTATTTTATCATACTTGATGTATCTTATGTTCATTTCTTCGATACATGATACATTTTCTCCATATATACAAGTAGGATACTGGTTGAACCCAAAATTACTAGCTCCTCTAATATATGTAATGATAGTCCTTAATCATAGACATTCTTTAATTATCTCATGAAGAGTAATATTATTGGATTAGTTCAAGGAGGTAGTTACAAGGGTTTGCTTAGCTTACTTTCAAGCAATCGGTGTGTTCCTTGTGTCAATTCATCATCCAATTTGGGAACAACCTTTGTATGGGTCAGGTAGATACATAATATCAGCAAAGACATACCAATACATTGTTTGGTGTTTCTATAAGAGCTAGTACTTTTGCTGCTTATATTCTAAGTAGGTATTGAAGTTCCATTATCAATCCCATTTTTCTTTCTATAGGGAAAGTATAAACCCATGTCAATGGTTCCAAAAGATTAATTTGATATCATTCCAATGACTTTGCGTTGGCGCTGAGCTAAATCTAGCTAACAAGTTCACTGAGAAATATAATATATGGTCAAGTGTATTATGCTAAGTACGATAATGCGCATATTGTACTTAGATAGGAATTCCAGATCCCAGCATTTTTCCTCATCATCATTTGACGAAATAGATCTTTCCTTATATCTGACACTTCGACCGATCATGGGAGTGCTAACCGGATGCACTTTGTCTATATTAAATTGCCTGATTATTTTATGGACATATGCGATCGGTGAATTAATATTTCACAAACTTGGTGTCCTAGCTTAAATATCTAGACAAAACCATGTTTTCCCAAGATCTTTCCTCTCAAAATCAGATTTCAAGTAGCTTGTGGTTTCTCTTATTTCATCAAGAGTGCTTATTATGTTCATAACATTGACATATAGAGCTACTTTGAAAATCTGGAACTTGTTTTTCATAATAAATACGCAAGGGAACAGTTCATCATTCTTATATATCCTTTCCCAATCAAGTATTTCATTAGGCGGGTATACTACATCCGCTTATATTGTTTAATCTATAAAGTGGGCGTTTTAATTTTATTGCAAACGCATTTCGTGGTTTAGAGTTACTTGATTTTGGTAATGTAATATCATCAAGCACTTTTATATATCTCTAAATCTAGATCCCCGTAGAGATATGTGGTAACCACATTCATGAGCTGCATTTCCAGTCCTTCGAAAACTACTAGGCTATCAAATTATTCGGATGTCATAACATCCATCATGAGAGAGTAAGTCTCCTCGTGGTCAATCCAGGGCGTTGTGAGAAACCTTGCACCAAAGGAGAGCCTTACATATTAGGACTTCATTATTCTCGTTACGATTTCTGACAAAGACTGAGTTATGTCCTACGGGCTTTACACTTGGTAGGTTAGCACTACCAGACCAAATACCCGATCCTTTGTCAAAGAATATAATTCTTTCTGGATTGTTTCTTTACATTTAGGTCAATATGCTCTTTGTTGATATTATTCAACTGAGCCTGGTTCGATGTCGTCGTGCTCGATCATCTTATGAGCCATCGTATATGCGAATAAATCATCAATGATTATATATAATCTGTCCATCGACTCATATGTACTCTCATAGTTCATTTAAGATTAATATTCATCTCTAGAATCAATATTAACTTTGGAGCGTCCTCCAGTGATGATTCATGGACATAATTATAATTAGAGACAATCTCATGAGAGTTTTGTGTATTGATGATAAATGGATGTGCCTAACTATTCTCTTCCTTTAGAATAGTATCCATCGAACCAAGTAGCTTCCACCACTTCCATTTGGTAGCTACGACCTCAACCACACCTCCACTATGTGTGATTGCAACGCTCTTTCCAGTGGCGTTGTGCCCCTGTTGGGGACTTTTTAGCCTTGCGAGTATATTTGCAGCTCGTATATGTGATCTTGTCACTTTTGGAATATTAAACGTATCATGTATCGAGTCTGATTCATTTGACTTCAACATTACGTTGTGAAGTTTTGGGGATCAAAATGAGATAGAGTGAGAATATTCAATGACACTTCCTGTTGTTCCCATGGAAAATCCTTTTTCCTATCTCCCCCTAATGACGAGAAGACTGTCTCATGAAAGTGACAACCCGCAAATATAGCGGTAAAGAGATCACTAGTCAAATATTCTAATTAGTAGATAATTGTTGGGGGTTCATATCCAACATTTACCAAATCATCTTTAAGGACCCATTTCGATGCGCTGTGGGGGCGCAATTGGAACATATAATCAAACATGCGTAAATGTAAAGTATCAGGCTTATATCCAGTTACCAACTGGTACGCATGAGGCTGGTTAGCAAATAGTGGGTCTAAAAACGACAAAAAGAAACTGCATATAATAATTGCATAACCCCAGGTAGATATGGGTAAATTGATGCACATTACTAATACCCTAGATGTCATCATATTCTTCTGATAACAACTTCTATAAGACCATCTTATATATACACATGGGGTATAGGAAACTCTATATTGATCCTAATACATATGCAATTAACATCAAATCCTTATGATGTAAATTCTCCAGCATTCCAAGTCATGTAGACTTGATGAAATAATAAGGGTGGTGAGCCCTTAAACGTATAACTAGTGTTAGGAGTGCAGTATTTCATGTGGACAATAATACGACATGCGTTCATCGTGTCGAAACTAGAACCATAAAGTACTTTAATGGCCCACATTCTGGATGTTTATGTCCATAAATATCACCTTGTATTCGTTGTAACAATGGAATATTTTTGTATAACGTCCTTACCTTTAGGACGATCTCATTCCTGTATTGGCTAAGGATTAGGGTATATACAAAAGTTTTATGTATTCAAGAGGGCATATTATGATAACAATGTTGTTTCTTATGATTCAGAAGTCAACAGTTGCAATTTGCCTCATTTTGCCTTTCACTCGAAAGAGAATGTGTCTATGTGTATTTTGCAATACACAAATTACTATGTCATAACCACGGTGTCCCACATGGTCATGTCGAAACATATATGTGTTATTGCCCCCAAAAGTTCTTTATTGGTGACAAAATATGTTTCGATGACCCAATAATCTACTAGTTTGACACATTAGTTTCCATGATATATGTTTCCTTTCATATTCATTGGAATTTATGTATATATGCTCATTTTCATATCCATTTGATATGAATATCTTTACAAGGTTCCTATTAAACTTGTTTCACCAAGAAAGTGACAGTCCATCGTCTAAAGTAATTTGGTTGGATGAATTATAAAACAAATATTAGTCTATCTTTTTTTTTAGATTGTGTGAGAGGTCAAAACAATCAATTCTCCTCTATACATTCCTACACGGAACGGAAAATATTGATTTTTTTGTATTTGTTGAGATGTATTTCTTTACATCTATAATGGTTACATATTCGATTTTACTTTAGCAAATAAATTAATTTTGATACTTAAAATTAATTTCAAAGAAACATATGCATAATCAATATTAAATATTAAAACAAATATGTTATATTTCATTTTCAATGTGTTCCCTTTTTGATAGAAGCACTTTTTAGTGCATATCTTATTTGATTGTCCATTATCACCTGGGTAGTAGTTGTATCCTACTCCAGGTGTTGAAAAATCCTTCCTGACTCTTACTAAGACCCTGACCCTTTCTAGGGTCTCGTCCACATGGTGCAGAAATGTCACATATGTGAAATTGTTTTTAACTCACTATCCTTTGGAGTTGTTTCCACCTCTAACACTTTCATTATCGATATCGGGAATTTTCTTTATCCCGACATATGTGGTGTTATTCGAAAGAACCTTGTTATGTCTCTCAACCACTTGCATTAGGTTGATGAGTTTGTCTAAAGGTTGTATTCCAACTTATATTTATATTTACTTATATATGAAAGGTGGAAATAATGTTAAAAATCATGTCATCTTCTGTGAGTTCCTTGCCACAGAGATTGAGACGCGTTTTGGATTTAACATTTATTTGTTGACATCAGTTACCTTTTTGTAATCGAGTAAGTGGGTTTCATTCCACTGTACGATTAGTTCGGGAAATACATATTCATGAGTACTCCCGATTATTCTTTTCGGGACATCCCACATTTTTTTTGGGGTTTCTAGTAAAGGTATTCCTATGAAATTTAGGATTTATATGTCGTCTCAAAACATGAAGGTATTTGTTTGTACCTTTTCAAGATGTTGGTTTTAGAGTTAATAGGGAGTTGATGGACTTTAGGTATTTTCTTGTACCTTTTCAAAAGGAGGTTTATATACTCATTTATGATACTCAGATTCTTTTGAGTTTACGACGTTGATTTTAGGATGAGTTATTTCAACCATTTACATATATAACGGATAATATATGATTTTCTTTTTGATAAGAAAATGGATTATGGTTATGAAATTTCATTATCATAACAATATTGGATTTTTGTATGCTTTAATTTTATTGATAATACTTTATCAATATTTCAATTTTCGAAAAAGAAATCACTCAATCTATTGGATTTTCAGGTAGTAGGGGAATCACATGGATTTCTTAAGTTCCTAAAAACCTTAGGGTTGTTTACATCCGTTTGACAAAATCCAGTCGATATCTTGTGATTTATTTCATTTAGTTATAACATTATAAATTATAGAACATTTGGCATGAGGCCAAAATGACTACGAGTTTGGCATATGAAGCCAATTTTAATACCTTAATAATATTTTTGGAGCTTTTGGTAAATACCAAAATATATGGGGTTGAAAGTGTAACTTTCAAAAATTAATTATGTGGTTTAAAATTATGAGTAGGTACTCACAATCATGATAAATGTTTGAATTTAACATTTTCATGTTATTTTCGGAGCTTTTGTCAAATAACAAGAGTTACGGGGATTGGAAGTGTAACTTCCAAAAATTAATTATAAGATTATGAATGAAGATAAACATTTAAATATTAACATAATCAAAAAATAAATAATTAATTAATATTGTAAACTAATTGGATAAACATCTAAATATTACCAATATTAAGATGAACATTTAAATTAACAATTTAAATATATAAATATTGTAATCTAATTTGATAAACATTAATAATAATAATAATAATAATAATAATAATAATAGTGCAAAACGATAAGTATTATCATATCCATAATCAAGCGGTAAATGATCAAAATAAAATAATATTAACATAATTAAATTAACCATCTAAACCCGATTTTTTTAACGAAACCGATCCTTATAGTTTTCATCGTAATATCTCAGAATCTTTCACTTTAGGGTTCATAATATTTCGATTTTTTTTCATTTTAGCAATAATAGATTCATCGGATTCATCGTTTTAGCAATAACGGAACCAGATTTCATGAAACAGGAACCATAATGCAACCAAATTTCATGACACTCTTGAAGAAAAACATTAATGAACATAGTCATGTAATAGGTTTCCTCCACATAAAGACTTCATAATTGAAGATGTATGAAGCATATCATCGAACATTCGAACGGTTGGAATGCATTATAGAATATTAAATGGATGGTTATTTGTAGTTTCATTGAAAATTACCCATTAATGAATCCTAGCAATTGGTATGGATTATAGAATCTGAAATATATGGTGTTTCTCAATCTCCATCAAGATTACCCATTATTGAAATCAAAGTTCATCAACTAATCAAACAAAAAGATTGTTCAGAAGTATGTTTTTGTTCATTACCCTACTGTTAGTGTTCAATCAATGAAATCGATGCACAACTTCAAATCCGTAATGAATGTAATTGATTAAAGTGTCTATTTACCTCTGATTCATGCTTCTCTGATTTTATTTTTGATTTCCTTCCGCGCCAACAATTACCGTCCCTTGGATTGTAGCATCGACATAGGGATAGATTTTTGAGGTTGTAAACCCGAAATTTGCTCGACGAACTGACCGATTGAGCTTTCGTGCTGATAACGTGTTAAAAGAAAAACTAAACAAAACAACAATAGAATAGAGAGAATGAATCTGTATTCTCATTAATCATAATCTCTTTAAATAGGGATGAGTTACAAATAGATAATAATAAGATATTTCAGTTCTAATCTAACTCTGATATACTTATCTCTATATCTATCTCTATCGTCATATCCTTTAGACGATGACACACTTATCCTACAACAATAGTCCATTTTTAACCGTTTTATTTATGCTAACTGTTATCCCAGTTTAATCTAGTTGGTAAATAATCAATCAAGTAATCAAGCAACACAATAATAATCAAGAGATATATAAATCAGAATAACATACCAATCCATTGAATAAACAATGAAACCTTGAGTGTTATTGATACCCTTTGAATATAGGATTACAGCAACCTCTCTCTAAACAATAATTATGAAAGTAATTGTGAGGATTCTTATCTAAAAACCTATTAACTAAAACATTAAATACCCAGGCTTTTAGGCCTAATGGGCTTATGGGCTTGAGGCCCAATAGTAACTAAACTATTAGCTTATTACACAATTAACCCTCTAACTTTAACTTTAGCACAATTGCATTTTAAACCCTGAACTTTAACTTTAATCTTGAATACAATTATTTGATCCAACTATCTCCCCTTTGGATTCAAGATTAAAAAAAAATTGCAATTGTCTTCGGGTCTTCACTTTTCTTCAGATATGACGTTGATAGCTTCAAAACTTCAAAACTTTTGATATTTGATATCTTCAGTCAACAATTCTTCTTGTATTCTCCCTTGTTTGATAATTCTCCCTTTTCGTATCTTCTCCCCCTTTTTGATGTGTGGTGAGAATCATCATCATCAAAACTTTGTAAAACAATCTCCCCCTTTTCAAGTCAATCTCCCCCATTGTGTATGATTACGTAAGCACAATCTTCATCATTAACGAGCCCTGTATGGAAATAAGAGCAGTCTTCCCAGATGGAAATAGTGATTATTTCAATCTTTTCAGATTAAAATAGAAAGTAGTAACCATTCAAATGTTTTCAAATTTAAACAGTTAATAAGTGTAACCCTGAATCAACAAATGACTCAGTTAGAATGCCTGTCAATGACACAAAGTCACTGAGTAACACAAAGTTACTATATAAGGAGCTGGTTTGATGTAGACTCCCCAGGTCTTCCATTCAACCATCGAATAACACATGGTTATCTATGAACGTTCTGACAGAAAACAAATTTCTGTGTGCATGTGCATGTGTATGTAAGAATTAAGCATAGATGATTGCTTTTCAATATAGGCTCAAAGTATGTAAACTTGTTGAGACAACAACAAATTATACAAAGACTCAATGTGCATGAGAAAGGGTGCGAAGGTGGGGCAACTTTCCTTCTTTTTCAATATTAGTATCTTCCAAATGAAGAACCAATAGCATATGTGCTGCTTCCCCAGAAAATGTGAAACATTCTCTTTTTGAGAAAAGAATGAGTAACTGGTGGGGTTGTATGCAAGAGATGGCATGGGCTAGGTGCCTTTTTCAATGATGGTCACCAAAGAATGTGATCCAATCAGATTATGTGGCTGCCCGACTCAGAAAGAAGTTTGGTGCAGAGTTTAATATTCTTTTACTCTGTTCTCTCCCCCTCTTTCTTTTAATGCTCACGTCTAACCAATCTCTCTTTTCCATTTTACCTCTTTTCACACACCAACACTCAAATCTTTTGACCCCTCTCCCCTCAATCACTCAGGGAATACTTCCTGGGTAGGAAACACTGGTTATCGTGAATCCATGGAAGTTATGTTAAGTTCTCACACTGAATCCCATGTATTTTCCTAAAAGAACATAGTGTTCAACAAGTTTTTTTTTTTTTTTTTTTTTTTTTTGTACATGTAAGCACAAATACCACTTGTTACATGAAGAATATAATATTCGGAGATGTCAAAACAGAAGATGTTTGACGATGCAATTCTCCCCCTCAAACTAAAAGAGTTTGACAATTAAGCTCATAGGAGTTTTGTCATGAAGAATAATATGTTGGAGAATCAAAAACGAATGTTGTTTATATGAACAATATATAAACATATTTTCAATGAAAGCAAATGAAATGACGTTTGATTCAAACAACAGTGAATACAAATAACGTGAGTATTACCATAGAAAGATTTAACTTTTGATACATGGTAATAACAAAGTCAAAATAGAATGTTCCGTACCGTTATGTGTATGAATACTTGACAAAGTATATTGACAAGATAAAACACAAGTATTTATCTTTAAGAACACACGGTCAGATAATCTTTTAAGTATCCAAAAATCTGTTAATATCACAGATATTCTCCGTTAACCTTTTTTTTTTATATATAAAGATTAGGAAAAAAAACAGAAAAATAAGGCACTGAAGTGCGGGTTCTAATCCGATGTGATTAGAAGCCATAGTCACTTGAACAAACCTGCATAAATGAAAGAAATAATGGTAATCATTTATGAAAATGATTCCTCTCTCGTTAACAACAGTTGGAAAATAACACACAAGATCAAAACTTGGAATACTCCCCCTAGAATCATGAGGAAGGTTTAAGACATGTTCAACATACCAAGTTTGTTGATTAGAAATTGAAAACGCTTTTCATCCAACGGCTTGGTGAAAAGGTCAGCTAACTGGAAGTCAGTTTGAACAAAGTGCATTTCAATATTACCTTTTTCAACATGATCCTTAATGAAGTGATAGCGTACATCGATATGATTGGTCTTCGAATGTTGTACCGGATTAGCAGTTATAGATATTGCGCTCTTGGAATCACAATAAATAGGAACACGCTTGTAGTTGTATCCAAAGTCCCTTAACTGTGTCGTCATCCAGAGGACTTGAGAACAGCAGCTAGCAGCAGCTACATACTCAGCCTCGGCAGTGGATGTTGAAACACAGTTTTGTTTCTTTGAAGTCCAACTCACAAGTTTGTCACCTATGAATTGACATGATCCAGAGGTGCTCTTCCGATCTAGCTTACATCCTGCATGATCAGCATCTGTAAAGGCAGTTAGTTCAAAACGAGAATCCTTTGGATACCAAAGGCCTAGATTAGGAGAACCTTTGAGATATCTAAGGATTCGTTTAACAGCAGATAAGTGCGACTCTTTAGGATTAGACTGATATCTCGTACAAAAACATGTGGCAAACATTATATCCGGGCGACTGGCAGTCAGATAAAGTAAAGAACCAATCATGCTACGATACACCTTTTGATCAACAGGTTTCCCGGAGGGATCCGCGTCTAAGAGTGTACCAGTAGCCATTGGTGTTTTCATGACTGAACTATCTGACATATTGAACTTTTTCAAAATATCGTTTATATATGTAGCTTGATTAATAAATATGCCTTCGGGTAATTGCTTTACTTGAAGACCAAGAAAGAAATTCAATTCACCCATCATCGACATTTCAAACTTTGTTTCCATTATCTTTGAAAAGTTCTTGCAAAATTTCGGATTTGTCGACCCAAATATTATGTCGTCAACATAAATCTGAATAAGAATCAAGTCCTCACCTTGCCTTTTAAGAAATAAGGTTGTATCAACAGTACCTTTCTTGAAACCAGAAGCAAGTAGAAATTTAGTGAGAGTTTCATACCAAGCTCGTGGTGCTTGTTTAAGACCATAAAGCGCTTTGTCTAAAACATAGACATGATTAGGGTGATGAGGATCAACGAAACCTTCAGGTTGAGCCACGTAGACCTCCTCATGCAAAACGCTGTTCAGGAAAGCCGACTTTACATCCATTTGATAGACTGTAAAGTTTTTGTGCGCTGCATAGGCTAGGAAGATTCTGATGGCTTCGATCCTTGCAACCGGGGCGAATGTTTCATCATAGTCAATGCCCTCTTGTTGACAATACCCTTTTGCGACCAATCGAGCTTTGTTTCTCACTACTACTCCGGCTTCGTCTTTCTTATTTCTGAAAACCCACTTTGTTCCAATAACGGATTTACCTTTAGGTAGTGGGATCAAGCGTCATACCTTCTTCCTTTCGAATTGTAGAAGCTCGTCTTGCATAGCAGAAATCCAGAAGGGATCACGTAGAGCTTCAGACGCTTTCTTTGGTTCTAGGGAACTGAGGAAGCTTGAAAACATGCAGAAGTTAGCTGTTGCTGACCTTGTCGTGACACCAGATTGTACGTCACCTATCACATTGGTCAGGGGATGATCCTTAGTCCAACGATGTGTGCTTGGTAGAGCTTCAACTGTTTGTTGCGTATTCGACGCATCGTTTTCATCATGCACGGCAGGTTGCTCCATAGATGTACTCGGGACATCTTGTACTGGTGTTTCTGATACTGAAGCTTCTGGACTAACAGTTGAAGTGCTCGGGACTTCGATTCCAGAAGAACTATCTGTAGAGACAAATTCAGCATTAGTAGAGTCAGAAACTAACTTTGTACTCGTACCTGATGGAGATGAAGTGTCAGTGACATCTTCGGAAGGTCCAGACATGTCTTCAGATATAGTAGGGACCTCCGAGCCTGTACCACTTGTTATTGATGTTGATATGCCTTTTTCAAAATCTGCACATATATCATCAAAGGCATCAATAAACAGTAAATCTAACTCAGATGAAGTAGAGTTAGAGTTTGAAGAATTGGATCTTTTAGCAACTGGTTCTATTCTGGATTGAATAGAAGCTTTGTCCTTAATTACGAGTTCTGAACTGTTGTGTCCAGAAGTCCTTGTTGAATTCTCATCAAAGGAGACATTCATGCTCTCAACAACCGTCTTAGTTCGAATAATGTAAATTCGATAAGCTTTGGATGTCAGAGAGTATCCAATGAGATATCCTTCATCCGCTTTCTTATCAAACTTTGATAATCCTTGACGCTCTTTTAGAATGTAACACCTGCAACAAAATACACGAAGGAACTTGATGTTAGGTGTACGATTGTTGATCAACTCATATGCTGTCTTATTAAAGCGCTTGACCACAATGGTACGGTTCTGTGTAAAACATGTTGTGGCGACTGCCTCAGCCCAAAGGTACATGGGTAGATCTGAGTAAGCAAGCATAGTCCGAGCTGCTTCTACCAGAGTGCGGTTCTTCCGTTCAACAATGCCATTTTGCTGCGAAGTGTAGGCGGCGGAGAAATTATGTGAAATACCCACGGAAGTAAGATAACTCTTCAGGGTGTCATTCTTGAACTCCGTGCCATTATCACTATGAATGGTTCTGACTGGCAGTTGAAGTCGTACTTGAATGCGCTTGATGAAAGCGATAATAAACTCTGGCACATCTGACTTGTTGCGAAGAAACTCGAGCCATGTATACCTTGAGTAGTCATCTATCATTACCAACACATATTTCTTTCCGTTGATAGATGCTGTGCGCATTGGGCCATAAAGGTCCATATGAAGAAGTTCCAGTGCAGATGAGGTCGATGATTCAGATTTGGACTTGAATGAGCTACGCTTCATTTTGCCCAACTCACATGCGGAACAGAGTGAGTCTTTTTCGAACCTCATTTATGGTAGACCTTTGACCAGACCTTGTCTCTGTAGTTTCGCTATAGATCTGAAATTTTGATGAGACAAGCGTCGATGCCACGTCCATGATTGTGCTTTGGAAGCTTTGGCTAGTAGGCATACTGGACGTGTAGCTGACAGTGTAGGAAAATCTACATAGTATAGATTTCCATGGCGCTCAGCTTTGAAGACTTCGTAACCATCAGGATCCTCTAGATAACAATGAGTGGTTGTGAAGCGGACTTGATATTTCATGTCACAAAAGTGACTGGTACTGAATAGGTTGTGATCAAGTCCTTTAACATATAGCACTTTTTGAATCTTCACAACACCGTTATCGAGCATTCCATATCCTCTGACGTGGCCTTCGGTTTCAGAATTGGCAAATCCAACTGCTCCGGCAGGCTCCTCCACATAGTTATGCAAGAGGTGCTTGAATCCTGTCATGTGGCGTGAACATCCGGAATCTGTTACCCACAATCGACAGGCCTGCAAAAGAGACAATTAGTTTTGCTTAGGCACCCATATCAGGATGGGTCCTTCGCGGTTAGCATCAAGCAACTCAGGAATATCATCTGGTTTGACTTTCACTCTCCATTCATAACGCGGTTTTGGAACCCATTTCCAAACCATCTTAACATTTAATTCCTGAAAGTGCTTTTTAGAAGTAGGATTGGCAACCTTAGCACGATACACTTTTGGTTGCGTAGAAGAATTAGAATTAGAATTAGACTTAGAGTTCAGCTTAGCTTTGCTTTTATTCTTTTTGGACTTAGGAGGGGAGTAGTATTTGAATGAATTATCCCAACAGTGTTTGCAATAAAGATTCTTTCGAGCAAAATTCATAAACTTAGATTTATCGGAACAAATTTTACATTCATGTTTATCAAAACAAGTACTATTCAAAATAACACTGTCTGTAGGACAACTACTAGAATTCAAACTATTCTTTTTATTCAAACTAAGATCTTTATTCTTCTTACTCCTCCCAACTCCATTTCCTTTTATATCTGAAACAGAAACATGAACCTTGTTAGTCTCTGACTTAGAAGGTGGTTCTTTTCTAGTGCTCTTTGAAGTCTCACCCTTTTCAAAAATACTCGGAGGATATTCAGGACAATCAGAGTAAACAACTGTAGGTTTTGCAGGAGCATCAAATTCTGGATTGGTTCTTACCTTCCAGCTTGGATCATTGAACATCTTATCACTTGAAGCATTTTTAAACAAAGTAACTTTCAAATCTTTGATATCTATGCAAAGCTCTTGATTTTCTTTGAAAGATTTTTCAAGCTTATGTTTGAGATCAAAGTTTTCATCTTCAACCTCATCAAGAGACTGTTGCAACAAATCGATTTGCTTCATCAATTCAGATGTATGATCATTCACAGAATTTGATCCCTTTGAATTAGAAACAGGATCAGAGTCTGAAGCATTCATCATTTCAGAAAACATATCTTCAGTCATGGACTCAATAAACTCAAGTTTTTCATTTTGAGAACAAGAGCCATTCGTGATAGCATGTTCTTCTTCAACCTCTTCAACAAGTAAAGGTTTAGAAGCACTAGGATTTGAGACTGATTCGTTGGAAGGTGTGGTAAATAGTGATTCAAACTCAGTAAATTCGATCTTTCGAGTCGCATAGCTTTTGTTTAAATCACCATATTGAAAACCAGCTGATTTAAAAAGATTTTGAGAATCAGTGTCACCAGACTTGTTTTTTTTCATTTCTTCTTGACCTTTGGTCTCAGATAAAGGTGTAGGAGTACTTGCTTCAACAAAAGTTGCACGAATGTCAGGAATGGGTCTAATTGCGAAGCCGAATTTATCAAAATTATATAAATGCTCCGGTGCCTTTTTCAAAATTTCATTAGTTGGCACACCCAAACCTGGTTTTAGTTTGTAAAACCTTTCGTCTTGGAGTTTATTGGTCAGCAGATTTAATGTTTGCTCAGTCTGGCCTCGTTTCATATTAATGTCCTCCAGTTGTTTGATTTTGGTAAAAGCTTCATTTCTTTCTTTATAGCAAACTTCAAATTTTATTTGAAACTCACCCTTTTCAGCATTAACATTCACAAGATCTGTTTCTAAGCCAGATATTTTTTCTTTTAAAGACGCTTTTTCGGCTTTTAAATCATCTTTTTCCTTTTCCTTTTCTTCCACAACAACTTTTAAAATAGCATTTTCATCACGAAAGCTTAAAACAGATTGATGTGCAGAGCTAAGTTTGCCTTTTAGTAAAGCAAATTCATCTTTCATACCATGTATTTGGGCCATTAAAGATTCAATAAGTTCAGAATTTTCACTAACCTTAGAGTTTGCTTCTTCGGATTGTGTCTCAGAGTCTTCATCGTCACCTTCCAGCTTTGCCATGTAAGAAACTTGGGTGAAGTGTGCTTGCTCCTCATCATCAGAACTTTGGAACAGCCAGTTCTCTTCTTCAGCCATTAGTACTTTTCCTTCTTCAGCTTTCTTGGCAATTAGTGACTTTCTTGAGTAGTACTCTGAGTTCTTCACTTTCTTGAATTTGCAGTCCCTTGAGAAGTGCCCAAATTTGCCACAGTTGTAGCATCTTCCTGGTTCATCCTTTCGCTCTTCTCGCTTCTCCTCTCTCTTTCCTTCTCTTCTATCTTCCTTCCGATCTTCTCGTCCTTCCTCTCTCTTTCCATGCCTCGGCTTGTATCGCATCTCAGACTTCTCTTTCTTGTATCCATCATACTTTGGCTTTGAGTAAAATATTTTCTTGCCAAAGCTCTTCTTGAATCGTCGTGTAATGAGAGCCAAGTCTTCAGAGAACTTTTGAATATCAGGATCTGAATCAACTTCCAGTTCTTCATCGCTCGAATCAGAGTCAGAGTCAGTAACTTCAGTAACTAGAGCTTTAGACGCCTTTTTCTTCGACCTTGCAGAGGATACAGAATCTTTGCCGGCTATGAGAGCCACATAATCCTTCAGATGATTAGACTCATTATTCATAGATCTCACCTCATCCTCATGTTGAGCTAGAGTAGAGAAGATATCGGTGACATTTTCTCGAGCCATATTCTTCGACATCTGGAGGTTGATAGCAAAGTTCTTCCATTCTGGATTTAGATTCTTGATGAACTTGTAGTTTATCTCAGAAGCAGATTTGGCGATGTTGTTCCTCCGCAAGTCATTGAGAATAATGTTGTACCTATTGTAGGTGTCTAATATCAGCTCTCCTTCTTTTGCATGAAATCCCTCGTAAGCATTTATGCACAGATTTTGCTTAGCTTGTATAGAGGCTTCACTTCCTTCAAACTGCCTTGCTAGTTCATCCCAGATTCCTTTAGCAGTGCTCTGACTGTCGACACGATTGTAGATGTCGTTTGGAATTGCCATTGTCAGATAGATTAGAGCCTCTTCTTCTAACTTGAGCTGTTTTTTCTGCTTTTCAGTGAAGAACTGAACAGGTTTAGGAATCTCTCTGTCAGGGATTTCAGGAGAGGAATCTGTAGCAGGTTGACCCTTTACTGTGATCATTGGAGTTTTAGGACCTTCAATGATTACTGTCATGAATTCTCTGTTCTTGTGATTCAGAAACTGAATCATTCTGGTCTTCCATTGCTGATACTCATTAGCCATAAGGACAGGCGGTTTGGACTGAGAGCCCATCGAGAGAAGCTGGTTCGACATCTTAGTTGTGCCACTTGTTAGTAATTAAACTTATTTGTACCAAGACAACCAACTAGATGAGATCGTTATAATCAAAATGAAAACCACACTAAAAAATTTTCAGAAAAATAAATTCCCGAAAATAATTAAATGCAGTCCTTTCAATCAGTGTAAAGCTTCAAATAATACTGAACAAAAAGAAACAGTTGATCTCGAACAGAACTTTGTCTCCCTTCGCATACTTACCATTCGGTTAGCGGGTGGGGTCAAGGGGCAACACCCTTGCGGGGGTATGGGGGCAGCGCCCCTAGAGAATTTTTTTTTGACTTTGAGAGGCCATATTACAGTTTGCAAAAATTTGTCTAGGTCTGGAAAAAGTGCTTCGACCGGTCAAACGTTAGACCGGAGAATGAACCGTACCGGTCGAAGGAAAGACCGGAGTAAGCAAGTACCCGGTCGAAGGGTAAGATCGGATTAGCAAGTACCCGGTCGAATGGTAAGACCGGAGTAACAAGTACCCGGTCGAATGGCAAGACCGGAGAATACAAGTATCCGGTCGAATGGTAAGACCGGAGTAGCAAGTACCCGGTCGAATGGTAGACCGGAAACCACTAAGGTCCGGTCGATGCACCTACCCGGTCGAAGGGAAGATCGGGGAATGCTAAGGTCCGATCGAAGAGAATGACCGGAGATCACAACTACCCGGTCGAAGTAAGGACCGGTGTTTACAAACTCTCGGTCGAAGGCTCAGGTCGAATAACTATCGGTCAAAGCAATAATATCGATAAACACAGTAACAAATATGATCGATTAACTCATAAGGCCGATAAACACGATGAATCGACCGAAGAACACGATGAATTTCTAGGATTCGACCGAAACCAAACCCAGAAATTTTAATCGACCGATGAACACAATTAAACTAACAGTAATCAGAAAACAATTAATCAATCCTTCGATCGAATGAAAACAAATAATCAGAAACTAATCGACCGGATGCGATAACACAGATTCATGAAATCGAATGAACAGTACTCGCATGAATAGTGATTTTCGGTGAACAGTAATATTCGATGAACAGTAAAAAAAAATTGATTCTTAGGCTCTGATACCACTTGTTATCCCAGTTTAATCTAGTTGGTAAATAATCAATCAAGTAATCAAGCAATACAATAATAATCAAGAGATATATAAATCAGAATAACATACCAATCCCTTGAATAAACAATGAAACCTTGAGTGTTCTTGATACCCTTTGAATATAGGATTACAGCAACCTCTCTCTAAACAATAATTATGAAAGTAATTGTGAGGATTCTTATCTAAAAACCTATTAACTAAAACATTAAATACCCAGGCTTTTAGGCCTAATGGGCTTATGGGCTTGAGGCCCAATAGTAACTAAACTATTAGCTTATTACACAATTAACCCTCTAACTTTAACTTTAGCACAATTGCATTTTAAACCCTGAACTTTAACTTTAATCTTGAATACAATTATTTGATCCAACACTAACTTTATAAATTTTACATGTTAAAAAAAGTCGATTATTAAATAAATAGATCGTATTATAGTAATTGAGAGTTTTAAGAGTCAAATTGAGTTGAGTTGTAAGTTATTGGAGCTCGATTATGAATATAAGCTTGAGTTCGATTAATTCATTTTTTGGCTCGACATCAATAGTTTTTATACTTTGATTATATTATTCATGAACATGTTATATTTGTCTCGAAAAAGTATATGCTTAAATAGTTCGGCTCGACCCGACTCAAACATTGGTGTTATGAACTCAACTTATTAAATTAAATGAGTTTTAGTGTGTGTTCGAGACCGACTGGAGCTCGATAATCAAAAGAAACGAGCTTGAACTCGAATAGCTCGTAAAAGACTCGACTAGTTAACACCTTTAATAGAAATAAGAGTATCTCCAACATATTTTTCAAAATGGAGATCTTGAGGATTTTTACTCAACACTTTCTCCAAAATGGAGAAAGTATGAGATGGAGAATAAAATTCTTCATATTTAGAGATTTCTCCAAAATTATTACTTATGAGAAAGAAATGACTTTTTATTCATTATACCAATAAGATCACTTGAATTTAAATGTTTAGGAGAGATAAATAATATTTTATAAGTTGTATTTAATATTTTAATAATATTGTTAATTGTGTAATCTTTAAACAGAGAATCTGTTGGAGACGAATGTAATTTATTTTTAGAGATTTTAACTTTTTATCTCTATTTTAGACAAAATGTTAAAGCATCTCCAACAACTTCTTCAAAATGGAGAAAATATGGATTTTGGGCTAAGAGCATATCCAACAGATTCTCCAAAATTTCTTCAAAATGGAAAAAGAAAAGTCAAAATTTCAAAAAAAAAATTACATTCATCTCCAACAGATTCCCTATTTTGGAGAATCCAACATTGATTATAATATTAAAATATTCATTTATCTATTACAATATTATTTATCTCTCTAAATATCTATTTTCAAAGTTATTGTAATAACCGGGTTTCAATGTTAAATAAAGGAGAACAAGGAAGTTTTGTATGAAACCCCAAAGTTCGGGAACTAACTTGCAAATACCAATAAAAGGGGTTAAACCTAAAGGTTATTCTCCTCTAATCATTTCTTGAGTGGAGGCTAGAGTTTACTGTGTGTATTTTTGGTGCAAACGTGGTGGAGAAGAAAATCATGAACTTGAAGGAGAAATCAAGGGAAGTTGTGGGATTGGGAGGAAGTTTTACCTCAATCATAATCAAGGTAATATCTGATTTCATCTATTATCTTTGATGATTGATCGACCCTTCTTTAATTGGATTTTTGGGTTAGAGAGGGTAAGCATTCTATTGATTTTAGTGTTAGATCTATCTAATATCAATAGTTAATGATGGGATTTTGTTATGAATGATTGTTTCTTTAACCCTTTGTATTTTGGTGGTTAAAAATCAAATTGATAAGAAATTTCCTTCTTAAATGGGGTTTTGGGGGTTCACACCAAAACCTTAATCGCCCAGCATCGGGTGGTGGGCAACTCCCGGATTCGTGAGGACCCCAGGAGTAGGGGGGGAACCCGGGAAGGAATTCACCAGGACTCGGCGTCGTACAACCCTAGGAGACGGGGTGTACCAAAGGGAACCCGGGAGACGGGGGAACCCTGGAGATGGGTGACCCTGGGATTAGGGGCGTATCGGGAAGCACCCGGGAGTCGGGGTAGACTGGGGAGCACCCAGGAGGCGGGCGGCCCGGGAGACGAGGTGGACCAGGGGAGGGACCCGGGAGGCGGGCGGACCGGGGGAGACCCGGGTGGCGTAGGAGGCCGGGTGGGACCCCGGGCGGCAGGGCGACCCACTTGGTTTCTAGTTGGGTTTTAGTAGGGATCGTGGCTTATTACTCTGTTTTCCCGTATTCATAGGTGATCGGTCCAAGAGTGGGCATCATAAGTGAGAAGGGATTTAGCCGGAGTACCAGGTGAGTCTTTCTAACTGAAAGTGTGTTGAGTGTTGACTTGTGTTTTATATTAAACGCATGAGATGTTATGAAACTACATGTTGATCTTTTATATGAACTGCATGTTTTGTTATGTGGTAAAAGATTGAGATAATTTGTATGCATACATTTGGAAGTGGGTGTGTAACGGCTAAGTCGAAGGGTGTGTTCCACCAGTGCTCATGTCGGGGGGGGGGGGTGTTTCATTTATGCCATGGAGGGTGTGTTCCAGTTAAGGCAGCGTGAGACTGACACGATGTCACTGGTGGCGTGACTTCAGTGTGTCGATTACGTGTGTAGTTTTGCGATTGAAAGTTTAAATGTTTTAATGTTTATAAATGCTTATGAATTGTTTTAAATATTGTTGTTAGCGCGAATGTTGTTGCTAGAGGGAACTCACTAGACCTCATAGTCTAACTTCTCAAAACTAAAACCATTTTCAGGTAAGCGGTTCAGTTAGAAGTTCGTTCAAGGGATTTGCGGGAGGCGGTGTCGTGATAGGGACTTGGAGGAAGCTCGAAGTTCTGGTAGACCTAGATTATCTCAGTTGTAGTCATATATTACCGTTGTGGTTTTTGAGTTGGTATTTTTGTAATTAGTATATTTGGGACCTTTTCGGTTGTGATGTTATCTTTTCAATATTGTTAGTGTTTGGGTTGTTAGAGTTTTCTATTGGTGTTCTCATTTAGTAATCATTTTTGGGTTATCTCCATATTTGAAGAAAAACTCATTCTCTCTCTTACTTTCTCCATTTTGGGGATAGTTTTTGGGAAGCTATTGGAGCAAAATTATAGCTCAAAATTCCTATTTTCTTTTTTAAAGAAGTTGTTGGAGATGCTCTTATATTTTGCTCCAACAACTTCCCCAAGACTATCTCTAAAATGGAGAAAGTAGGAAATAAAATGTTTTTTTTCTCTAAACATGAAGACCCCCGCAAAATGATTACGAGGTGGGATCAATAATTAAGCATCAACAAATCAAATAAAAAATAATGCTAATATGCGCCTAAAGCTTCGGGTACAAAAACAAAATATTGCTTCTTTGCACCCTCTCCGGTTCTATTATCAGTCCCACCATGAACCACTTATCTTCTTCATCCACGAAGCTCACCCTCCGCCCATTTAAGCTCTCTGACGCCGATGACCTCTTTCAATACGCCGACAACGATCAGGTCACGAGGTTCCTACGATGGGAGACATTGACAACCAGAGATGAAGCTTTGACTTTCATCAAGGAGGTATGCATACCCCATCGATGGCGTCACTCTATTTGCATCGACGACCGGTCCATCGGATTCGTATCGATCTTCTATGATGGCGGACACAAGACGGATATTGGGTACGGCGTGGCGGCAAAGCACTGGGGCAGGGGACGACGGCGACGACGGTGAAGCAAGTGTTGATAGAGTTCCCCGAGATAGTGAGGTTGTAGGCGTTTACATATGTGGAGAATAAAGGGTCTAAGAGGGTGTAAGAAAAGGTTGGGTTTAAAATGGAGGGGCTGCTTAGGAAATATTCGTTTATTAAAGGGTCTATAAACGACACTTTGGTTTATAGTTTGTTACGAGGGACTGATTAATATCAGAACTTAAAATTTGTGATATCCGTAACAAGTTATTGATATATATTTATTTTACAATTTGTTTGTTTTATATGTGTTTGGTTTACAATGTGATATTTTTATGTATATTTTTTGTTTCATAAACACGTCAAAAAGGTTCACATTGTGAACCTAGTATATGTGAAACAAATATATGTTAATCATTACATTAAATTCTAGTCAAACTTAAAAAAAATCCATATGAAATAGCATATGATACACTTGTACTTAAATATTTTACGATTTAGAGAGTTCTAAAAAAAAAGATCCTCTAATTAATGATCAAATTACATTGTTGGTTTCTAAAACGTATCAAGTACATTAATGGTCTTTATCAATCAATCATCAATATATATATATTAAAGTAACAACCAAGGATTATGAGGTGGCATCATGAGGTTCAAGTATTCATCAAATCTTGAAATTTGGTGCTCTTTGATTATCCCACATTGGTGGGAAGATGATAAAATAGAAGAGTGATATTGGTATTTATTAGGAGGGGAGGCCTTTGTGGAAACCCATGGGTTAGCTTCTTTTAGGTGGACCTATATATATATGCCCATGTGGTTGGCTAATTTTGGCTAACCATCTCGAGTTTCGGGTTGGTTGTTTTCACCCGTCCCTCTTATTGTACAAATCAAAATATATAGTACAACAAATTGGTGTCCACTTAATTGCATATTTTGACCCACTTTAATAAATATATGAAATTAGAAACATAATTTCTGCATACACACACCGTAGTAATAAAACAATATCAAAAAGTAGTAGTCATTTTCTCATAAACATTTGAAACATAATGAGATTTGGGTCTTCATCAAATCAAGAAATGTGGTGTTTTGCTTATCCCATATTGGTGAGAATATGATAGAATGGACGAATGATATATACATTTATTAGGAAGAGGGGAGACCTTTGTGGAAACTCCTGGGTTAGCTTATTTTAGTTGACCCTTTATATATGCCCATGTGGTTGGCTAATTTCGGCTAATCATCTCGGGTTTTGAGTTGGTTATTTTTCACCGTCCCTCTTTTTGTACAAATCAAAATATGTATTACAACAATTTGATGTCCAGTTAATTGCATATTTGAGCCACTTTAATAAATATACGTTACAAGACAAGATTTATAAGCTAAATTAGAAACATAATTTCTGCATACACACACAATAGTAATAAAATAGCGTCAATGGTATTTTGTCACAAATCAACATGTATATTGAAGAAACAACCAAAAATGATGACTTGGTATGATGAGATTTGAGTATTCCTCAAATCTTGAAATATGATTTAACTTTGTTTATCTCACATTGATGAGAAGAAGAAAGATTGAAAGAAGTATGTATATTAAAAGAGGTCATTTTTTGTAGCGAGTCATGATGAGATTTGAGAATTCATTTTATCTTGAAATATGGTTAAGTTTGCTTATCATACATATTGAAATGTTGTTCATTTATCCCACATTGGTGAGAAGACAGAAGATTGAAAGAAAGAAACATGTATATGAAAGGAGAATGTCATTTTTGTTAGCAAGTCATTTTGAGATTTGAGTATTCCTTAATTCTTGAAATTTGATTATGTTTGTTTATCCTACATTGGTGAGAAAATGAAGATAGAAAGAAGAAAATGTGTATATGAAAGGAGGAGGTTATACTTTGTAACAAGTCATATTATTGACTTAAACGAATCAAAACTTAAAAAAAGTCTCAAATGATGCATATACGGCAACTAAATCTATTTTTTTATATAGTATTTGATAAGGTGATATTAATAGATGTTTTATATTGTTAAAATACCACAACTAATGATGTGATGTATTGTTGAAAGAAGATTATCCAATTTTAAATTGTAATTGAGTTTTGGTTATCACCAATAGAAATATCCTATAAAATTTATTCAAATTAACAAATTATAAAGTCGAATTGAATTAAGAACTCCAAAAATAATATCTATTTGATTATTTTTGTTTATTATAAGTAAATCTTAATTTACTTTATCATATATATAGGGGTGAGTTCAAATGAAAACTCATATTTCATTGTGCACATGAGGACAAATCTTAATCATTGATCAAAACTTAGAAAACTAATAAATGGTTAATACATAATAAGATTAATTGGGAAGTGATTAAGAACAAAATTGTAATTTTGAATCAACCCTACCTTCTTTGACTTTTTATTTTTATTTTTAATTAAAAAAAATTTACCCCCTTAAATTTTAAAATAATTTATCTTAAAAATTACTAATATTTTAATCAAACAAATTATATCAAAAAAGGAGAATTTCGTGCTCTTCGATATGACATCTATCTCGATATAGTTTTTTTTCTTCGTTTTAACCGTTTTTACGTGAAATTCTATATACGTGTTATATTCATTATGAATATGCATGCACGTCTTCGGGTGTCCACATTCAGTATGAATAACAAATGTGGACGTTCATTCACTATTCATGATGAATAATACCGTATGCAGGATGAATAATACAATATTTAGTATTTTTTCGTTTAAACGTTTTTTACGTGAAATTCTATATATATGTTATATTCATTATGAATATGCATGCACGTCCTCGGGTGTCCACATTCAGTATGAATAACAAAGGTAAACGTTCATTCACTATTCATGATGAATAATACAGTATTCCGAATGAATAATACAATATTCAGGATGAATAATACACGAATCCATTATTCATGTATTATTTATCATGAATCGTGGATTATTCACCCTGAATGTTCTATTATTCATCCTGAATAATACATTATTCATGATGAATAATATATGAATGACCCGTGAAGGTGTAGACACATGACACTCTCTCTTTTGTTTCCCAATTCACAACCAAAATTTGGTTTAATTCATTATGAATATGTATGCTGATAGGGTAATTTTATTTACCCTATTTTTACTCACTTTTTATAATTTTGAGCATTTTTATTTTCCCAATTGAGTCTTTTTATTATCTATTTTTTAGTGTTTTCATTTAAATAAATGTTTTACACTTTTTGTCGTTTTTATATTTGTTTTGAAAGAAAACGTCGGAAAAATCTTATTTTTATTTATGTTTTTATTTTAGGATCGATGCGAAGGTCGTGGGAAGTCGACATCAAGTGGTGACGCGGATACGACAAAAGACTTTCCCTTTTGGACCGAAGCAACGAGCCGTGAAGATGGAGCGTTCTCTTTTGGGCTAGAAGCCGAGATTTTTGATGGGCCGAGCGTTGGACTCTTTTTACTACAAACCTTGGGCCGAAATCTCTTTGCTACAAGTTATGGGCCGATATTTTTCATGGGCCATTTATTTTTGGAAGGCTTAAAAGCCTTTTTGATATTAAGCACATGATCTCAATTTTGTGGCTATATATAGAAGGCTTTAAGGAGAAAAATAACACAACACACATTTATTTTTTTACCTACACATTTTTCTCTCTTCCTCTCTCTCTCACGACTCTCTCTCTCTCTCACTCTTTTTTTTTTTATAAGTCTAGATTCATTGAATCTAGACAATGGTCATCATCCCCATCCTTATGAATCATTCCTCCATGTTTGCTAATTTTTGTAATAGGTTTGAGGAATTGAGCCATTAGCTAACGGTTGGAAGCTTTGGTTCACGAATCAAACCGGTTTTTTTAGTAATATATGTTTCTTTTCGATTTGAATTCCGGTATCTCGTCATCGTTACTTATTATTCTCGTATTACGTTTCTCGTAGTTAGATAACTCTTGGTTTTTATTTTGGTCTCATTGCGGCTTTAGTTCTATTACAAACCAGAAGTCTGAATAATAAATTCGGATTCCCAACTTTTGTTGGTTCACGGTTTGTTGTAGTTTATTAAATCCGTTTTATGTTTCCAATTTTATAAAAATCAAGTGTGCATTGGTTAGTTTTCCTTTACGTTATTTATTTAACGCACTTTAATTCATGTAATTTAATTTATGTACTTTAATTTTCCGTCTTTTACTTTATGTTAATTTAATTCTGCAATTTAATTCACGTCATTTATTTTCAGTCTTATATTTCAAGTGATTATATTTCCTGTCTAAGGACACGTTGTTGGCACAACACTCATACGATTTCTATCGTTGAGCGTTTGAAAACACCAACCGTCTCCTTTAGTTAAACATAATATTTTATGTCCAAGGACACGTTGTTGGCACAACACTCATACGATTTCTATCGTTGAGTGTTTGAAAACGCTAACCGGCTTCTTTAGTTAAAATTTACATTTCCGTTTATGTTATATTTATAATCTGTACGAAGTTAAGTTGGGACCAAGACTGATCAAAAGTTAAAATGGTGTATCGTATCGCATGATTGTCCGAAGTTATTTAAATTAAAGTTATATTTTATGGTGGACTGCAATTAATCAATTGACAACTGGTTTATTGTACGATGACTCATTTGAGTTTCATGAAATATCAACTTTAAGATAACAAAGGAATGCGATCTCATCTTTTTATCCATAAATTAATCTTACTCCAACAGAGCATTGTGTCAGGTGTTGCATTTTAATTAACTGTTCAGTAGTATTAATCAAAACCCCAATCAAAAATATTGTTTTCGAATTCGCCATCTGAAACTCGCTTTTACAGACCCGACTTTCAAGAGAAACTTTTCCACGCTTCCCTGTGGGATCGATATTCGGTACTTTGTACCATTATTACTTGTTACAAGACGACAGTAGATTAAGATGTATACTTGCGTCGAGATCTATTTTCTTGCATTTTAAAAAGGTGTAACACGAAAGGCCGCAACAAGCTTTTGGCGCCGTTGCCAGGGAAGCACGCTAGAAGTTTTTCTTTTTAAGTAAGGTTTATAAAAGCAAGTTTTTCTACCACCTATTTTGAAAAAAAAAATTATAAAATTTCGAAAAAATGCATGCCAAGATTGCCTCACGGAGATTTTTTCCAATTTGATCCCGATATTGAACAGACATTTAGACAACGAAGAAGAATCCAGAAGGCTAATTTAGTCTTAAATTCTTCCGAAATGTCTGAACATGAATATATGACGGATGAGGAAACGATGCCCGAGGTAAATCTAAATGGGCATCAAAATGATCGAGAAAATAATAATAACCGAAGAAATCGAGATAGAGAAAATCCCAATAATCACGAAGATTTAAATAATCATGATGAACCAAATGAAGAGAAAATAAATAATGATGATGAGGAACAACACATTTTTCGGCTAGCAAATTCCAAAAATGGTGGCATTATGTCTTACACTGTTCCTGTTTTAACCCAGTTATATACAGGAATTCTTAAACCAACTTTGCAAACCCACCATTTTGAATTAAAAACGATAATGTTTCAGATGTTACAAACTAACGGCCAGTACGCTGGTTTGCCAGCTGAAGATACTCATTCTCATCTTCGGTCTTTCATGGAAATTACAGATTCTTTTAAACTGCCTGGTGTACAAGACGATGCTCTAAAATTAAAACTTTTTCCGTACTCTTTAAGAGATAGAGCAAGGTCTTGGTACAACTCGTTGAAACCAGATTCTATAATTACATGGACCCAAATGGCAGAAAAGTTTTTGAAAAAATATTTTCCACCCACTAGGAATGCTAAGTCCAGAAATGAAATCTGCACTTTTAGACAAATGGACGATGAAGTAGTTCCTGATGCATGGGATAGGTACAAGGAGCTATTGAGAAAATGCCCTCATCATGGCATTCCGTACTGCATTCAGCTTGAGACGTTTTATAGTGGTTTAAATACTACTGCTAAACAAATGCTCGATGCTACTGCACACGGAGCTTTCACAGCTTGTACCTACAATGAAGGATATGAAATCCTTGAAAGAATTTCAAACAACAATGGTCAATGGGTTGATCCACGTGCATTACCTAGAAAGGCAGTCGGGGTACAAGACACAAATGCTTATGCATTATTATCTTCACAGCTGACCGACATGGCATCTTTAATCAAAAACCTTAATGTTGTGCAAGTTAATACTGTGGCACCTACCCCTACTGTGCAATCTATACAGTGTACCTACTGTGGAGAGGGTCATCACTTTGAACATTGTCCTGGAAATCCCGAGAGAGTAAATGATGTCAGTAGTAACAACAAAGGTGGACCTTTTTCTCAAACTTACAATCCTGAGTAGAGAAACCATCCAAATTTTTCTTGGCACAGTCCTGCCCAAAATCCACCACCACCAAAGTTGCAAGGACAACCAAATTTTCACCTACAGCCTCATCACAGACCTCAAAATAACCAACATGGGAATTTTCAAAATAATCAACCTAGTTATCAACAAAAGTCAAACCATCATGCCGACTCATCTACTTCTTTGGAAGCAATGATGAAAGCGTTCATGACCCAAACAAGGCATCAATTAAAAATTTAGAGACCCAGGTGGGTCAAATGGCTTTGGAAATTAGGAAGCGTCCTTCAGGTTCTCTCCCTAGTGACACAGAAACACCTCAGAGAATTGGAAAAGAACATGTGAAAGTTTTGACACTGAGAAGTGGATAGGATTTGCCAGAAAATAATAAAAAAGAACTGAAGACAGACAAAGCAGAGTCTGAAAAGAAAAACACAGTTTCAGATTCTGCTCAAACCGGTGTAAGCATTGGGCCTGAAGACACTGTTAGGCCCATTACTGTTGCACCCATTCCAAAGAGATCAGACTATCCAACATTGTTCCCAAATGAACCCAAGGAAGATCAAAAAGTAGATGAACAGACTGTTTTGGATGTGTCACAATCTGGTGACAGTCCCAAAATTCCTTGTGAAACCAGACCTGTGGAACCAGTTAAAGTTACACCATCCACTAAGGTGGACAAAATCTCACCGACTGTCCCAATACCTACTCCTCAAAAGACTACTTCTCCTACTCCGGTTCCTCTCTATATTCCTTATCCCCAGAGATTAAGGAATCAAAGGGATGAGCTGCAATTCAAAAAGTTTTTAGATGTTTTCAAACAATTGCATATCAACATACCTTTGGTGGAAGCCATTGAACAAATGCCAAACTATGCAAAGTTTTTAAAGGACATTTTAAGCAAAAAGAAAAAGTTAAATGAGTATGAGACTGTAGCTCTGACAGAAGAGTGTAGTGCTATGTTGTCTAGCAAAATCCCTCCTAAGCTGAAAGATCCTGGGACTTTCACAATCCCTTGTTCCATAGGAGGAAAAGAAGTAGGAAAAGCCCTATGTGACTTAGGTGCCAGCATAAACCTTATGCCTTTATCTGTTTTCAACACTTTAGGTATAGGTGAAGCTAGACCTACTACTGTTTCACTTTTGTTAGCAGACAAGTCCATAGCTTGGCCAAAGGGTAAGATTGAGGATGTCCTTGTCCAAGTTGATAAGTTTATTTTCCCAGCAGACTTTATCATTTTGGATTGTGAAGCTGACAAAGACATCCCCATTATCTTAGGGAGACCATTCCTTGCAACAGGAAGAACTTTAATAGATGTCCAAAAGGGTGAACTCACCATGAGAGTTCAAGACCAACAAGTGACTTTTAATGTTTTGGATTCCCTTAGATATCCTGAAGAGAAAGAGGAATGTTCTACATTAAGTTTGATTGAATCTTGGTATCAAGACCAAAGTTTTGGGGAGGTCTTGGGAATTAATGAATCTGATAGTGAAGAAGATACAGCAAAGTTTGAGGAATTAGAAGACATACAAGTTACCTCTGCTGTTGAAATCTTAGGAAGTGAGGATAGGAAAACTCTTGTTCCTTCCATAAAATGTGCTCCAGACTTAGAACTAAAACAACTTCCATCACATTTGAAATATGACTTTTTAGGAGATCCAGGGAAGTTGCCAGTCATTATTTCATCATCTTTAGAATCTGATCAAGAGGAACAGCTGATTGCCATGTTGAAACTGCACACCAAAGCCATAAGATGGACCATTGCTGATTTAAAGGGCATAAGCCCTACCATTTGTCAACATAAGATCATTTTAGAAAACAAATATTTCACCTCAGTTGAGCCTCAAAGAAGACTTAATCCCATGATGAAAGAAATTGTGAAAAAGGAAATCTTGAAATGGCTTGATGCTGGCATAATCTATCCTATTGCTAGTAGTACATGTGTCAGTCCAGTGCAGTGTGTACCTAAGAAGGGTGGAGTTACTGTGATAACAAATGAGAAAAATGAATTAATACCCACTAGGATTGTATCAGGTTGGAGGATATGTATGGACTACCGGAAGCTCAACCAAGCTACTCAAAAAGACCATTTTCAATTACCCTTCATTGACCAGATGTTGGACAGACTAGCAGGGAAAGAATTTTATTGTTTCCTAGATGGTTATTATGGTTACAATCAAATTGCCATTGCACCAGAGGATCAGGAGAAAACAACTTTTACTTGTCCTTATGGGACCTTTGCATTTAGAAGAATGCCTTTTGGACTTTGTAATGCCCCTGCCACTTTCTAAAGATGTATGATGTCCATTTTTTCTGACATGCTTGAACAATCCATGGAAATTTTCGTGGATGATTTTTCTGTTTACGGGACATCATATGATTTGTGTTTACAAAACCTTGAAAAAAGTCTTAAAAGATGTGAAGAAACAGATTTGGTTTTAAACTGGGAAAAATGTCACTTTATGGTTAAAGAAGGCATTGTGTTAGGGCATCTCATTTCCAATAGAGGTATTGAGGTTGATAAGGCAAAGTTGGAAGTAATTGCAAAGTCGCCATCTGAAGCACGCTAGAAGTTTTTCTTTTTAAGTAAGGTTTATAAAAGCAAGTTGAAAGGTATTACTATTGCTAAGGATGGTATTACTGTTGGGTCAGAATATGATAAGGATGGATACTACTGCTAGTTGAAAGGTATTACTATTGCTTGTAATTTTAATACTGCTAGCAGAACTAATACTGCTTGAAAAGTTAGTACTGCTACTTGAATAGTTAGTACTGCTTGGAGAGTTAGTACTGCTAGTAGTTAATACTGTTGAAGATTAGTACAGCAAGAATGGTCAATACTGCTCAATGATTAATACTGCTAAAAGAAGAGAAGGTTAGTGCTGCTTCTAAAGATACAGAAGACTTGAAGATAAAGATGAGTTGGAGATATGGTTGAAGATATGGTTGAAGATAATTATGGTATTGATGCTGAAGATCAATTTTATTTTGATAATTATCTTGTACTCAGTTTGTATATATAGTATAGAAGTCTTTGTTAGAATAAACATTTAATTCATACGTTTTGTTTAGAGAGAATTAACCTCAAGAATAGTTTAGATCCTTTCTATAGAGAAGTATAGAACGTCTGTTTAGCCTGTTAAACAGATTGAGATTTTGTGTGTAATCATTAAGTTTTATGCAATATAAACTTATGATTTGAAGTTCTATATACTGTTCCATTGATTTTCTGTTAAAGTGTTTTTCCGCAACTTCTTTAACATAAGTTTCTGAGTGTGTTATTTAAATTCTTGTTTGAGTTTCGATCCTGTCAAGTGGTATCAGAGCAAGAAAATTCAGAAACCTTTAATCATGGACAATTCAAGCGACAGTGTTTTGGTATTAAAGGTTCCCATGCTCAAACCCAATGAGTTTGACATGTGGAAGATCAGAATCAAGCAGTACATTCTTCTCACAGACTTCTCAATGTGGGACATCATTGAGAATGGTCCTTCTGATGGAGGAAAGATGGACGCAGAAGGAAAGAGACCTCCACCAAAGACAGATGGAGAGAGGAAATTGAGGCAGACGGAGATGAAAGCCTTGAGCACTCTGCTTTTGGCTATACCCAATGAGTACCAACATCAATTCTGCAACTGTTCTGATGCATAAATTCTTTGGAATTCTCTGGAGAAAAGATTTTCTGGTACCAAAAGTACCAAGAGAAATCAGAAGGCCATCCTAAAGTAGCAGTATGAAAACTTCATGTCTACAAAGAATGAGTCCATGACTCAAACTTTTGATAGATTTAATAAGCTAATTGGTGAATTGGCTACTGTTGGTGTCCAGATAGATCAAGATGATGTTAACAAAAAATTTCTAAGATCTCTTGGTGATGAATGGACTATGTACACTGTCTCATTCAGACAGAATGACCAATTGGAGGACAAGGAATTGGATGACCTCTATAATGACTTTAGGGTATTTGAAGCAGAGGTAGAAGCAAAGAAGAGGCCCTCTGGATACTCATACAATGCTGCTCTTTTATCATCCTCTACTGATACTGCTGCTAACACAGAATCAATTAATGCTGCCCATGGATCAAAGGAAGATGGATCCAATGACTCAGTCTTAGAAGCTTTTATATCCAGTCATGCTAATTCCACCCTAATTAATGATGACTTAGAACAGATAAATGTTGATGATCTGGAAGAGATGGATATCAAGTGGCAGATGGCTATGCTAACTATGAGGGTAAAAAGATTCATCAAAAGGACTGGAAGGAACAACTTTGCTCAGAAAAGAGAAGATGGGGTTGGATTTGATAAATCCAAGGTTGAATGTTACAAGTGTCACAAGCTGGGGCACTTTGCAAGAGAATGCATAAGTGGAATGCCTCAACAGCATACTAGCAACCATCAACCATCACAGTCCACTAGCTTTAACAGTAGGAACTCTTCTCATGCTCTTGTTTCCCAAGAAGGAATGGGATTTGATTGGAGTGACCAAGCAGAAGAAGCAGTTCAGAATCATGCTTTAATGGCTAAAGTTTCAGAGTCAGCAAGCACTGATATTCCCACAGAGGTAACTTCTAATCTTTGCTCTAAAACCTGTATTGAAACTGTTAAAAAGTACAAGGATCACAATCAGAGTATGTGTGATGACCTTAAAAGGTTAGAGAAAGATAGAAGAGAGTATGTTCTGATTGTTGAGAGGTTTGAAGAACAAATTAAGTCTTACCAGGCTAATGAACTTCAACATTCCTATGATACAAACTACTGGAAGTGGGAGAAAAATCAGTTAGAGGTTAAGCTTAAAAAGTCTGAAGAGGAATGTGAGAAGATAAGGAGTGAGTTTGAGAAAGCAAAGCTGGACATTGAGAAATATTCCAATGCTTCTAAAGCAATGGACTCACTTTTAACAACTCAAGTCCATGACAAACTTAGAAGAGGAATAGGCTACAACACCACCCCTCCACCATACAACAATAACTATATTCCTCCTACCTCTGATCTCTTAGAAAGACAGGACAAGAAGGAATTACTTGAAGGAGCCACTGAAGTAGACCCTTTAGACAAAGTAGTGGTTGAGGGAGATTCTGAAGAAGAGGACTCTAAGAGTAAGAAGGAGAAAGACCAAAAAGATATTCCCCTAGAAAATCACATACTGACAAATGAAAGAGGGGGTAAACCGTTTGTCAAGAGTAAGAAAGTAAAGTCTGGGTAAGAGACTGTTAAGAATGTAAAAGCTGAGACCTCTGAGAGAGGGAAGGGAAAGGCACAGGGAGTTCATTACATGCAAACTACTGTTGTTAATCTCTGTACTTGTAAACAGAATCAGCCCCAAAAACATGATAAAACAAGGGGAAATCAAATAAATAGAAATAATCAGTAGGCTTTAAAACAAGGAATTGATCTGAAAAAAATTAACAGACCAAAGCCTTGTTTTATTTGTGGCAAGCTAAATCATCTAGACAAACACTGTTATTTCAATCCTATTAACCAAAGGATCAGTTTTCAAAGAAATATACAAAATCTTGTTGGTTATAGGAAGCAAATAAGGAATCATATGGCTGAGAATGTGAGAAAGACTCCTATAAAATCTCATGTTCAAAATAAGTTTGCTAATTCAAAGAAAAATACTCCAAATAAGCCAAGGAGTAACTTAAAGAAAAAGAAAGCAAACAACTTTGTCCAGGTCTGGGTTCCAAAAGTAAAGAAATCTGTTAGTACTGTTGACATAAATAATGCTGCTGCAAGCAATACTACTGCTAACTCAGTTAGTACTGTTAACAAAGTTAGTACTGCTAACCCAATTAGTACTGCTAATGATGTTAGTACTGCTAACAAAGTTAGTACTGCCAATCAAGTTAGTACTGCTTCCAGTGACAGGCCCATTATTCTGACAAAGTATCCAAGCAATAAGATTCCTCAGTTTGATAATCTCATCCAGTCTGAATATGAATATGTTGATGAGAATGGAAAACCCAAGACCACTTTGGCTTGGGTTCCTATTAAAAACTAACTGCTTTATTAAATGTGCAGGGCTACCAACAACTCAAGGGAAGGAGCATTTGGCATGTTGATAGTGGTTGTTCCAGGCACATGACAGGTAACATGGCCTGCCTTCAAAACTTCAAAAAAATTGATGGAGGACATGTTGCTTTTGGTGATAATCCAGTAGGTGGTAAGATAAGTGGAAAAGGTAATGTGTCAAAAGGTAAGATGATCTTTGAGGATGTATACTATGTTGAGCAATTGAGATACAACCTGTTAAGTGTATCACAGGTCGGTGACAAGAAACATAACATATTATTCACTGATACTGAATGTATCATCCTTGCTCCAGGATTCAAGGTAATTGATGAAAGTATGATACTACTTAGAACTCTTAGAAAGGACAATGTTTATTGCTTAGACTTTGAGAGTGTAGTTTCTGATTCATCTCTAAATTGTTTATTTTCAAAAGCTTTAGTAGATGAATCATCTCTTTGGCACAGAAGGATGTGTCACATGAACTTTAAAACAATGAATAAACTTGTGAAAAACAACCTTGTAAGAGGTTTGCCACAAAAGGTATTTTCATGTGATGATCATTGTGTTGCATGTCTTAAAGGCAAGCAACACAAAACTTCTCATAAGTCCAAAGAGATAAATACAATCTCTTCACCTCTTAATTTACTGCATATGGATCTGTTTGGGCCTACAAATGTGATGAGTATTGGTAAGAAATCCTACTGCTTAGTTATTGTTGATGATTTCTCTAGATTCACTTGGGTCTATTTTCTGAGGACTAAGGATGAGACATGTGGACTGATCAAATCCTTTGTTCTTCGAGTTGAAAACCAAAAAAATCTAAGAGTTAAAGTCATTAGGTCTGATAATGGAACTGAATTCAAAAATAATGACCTAAACAACTTCTGTGAGGAAAAAGGTAGAGGCAATACAGTGCTCCTAGAACTCCTCAACAGAATGGTGTTGCTGAAAGGAGAAATAGGACTCTGATAGAAGCTGCTAGATCTCTGTTGGCAGATTCAAAACTTACAATCACTTTTTAGGCAGAAGCAGTTAATACTGCCTGCTTTGTTCAAAACAGAGTTCTAGTAGTAAAATCTCAAGACAAGACACCCTATGAGCTTTTTAAAAATAAGAAACCTTTTATTGGATTTTTCAAACCATTTGGGTGTCCTTGCACAATTCTCAATACCAAAACTCACCTAGGCAAGTTTGATAGAAAAGCTGAGGATGGGTTTCTTGTTGGTTATTCATCTCAAAGTAAGGCCTACAGAGTTTTTAACACCTCTTCTAGGATTATTGAGGAAAGTGACAATGTCAAATGCAATGAGAACACACCAAATCAACTTGGTTCAGATCCTGATTGGCTATTTGACATTGATTCACTGACTAATTCTTTGGGTTTCAGTGATGAGCATAATGCAGGAACAGGGACAAAAAAGGCACAAGTACAAAGACAAGAGTTTGTGTTGTTCCCAACACCTACTGCTGATCCTGTTGAATTCTGTGACCAAGATAAGAAAGATACTTTAGATTCAAAGGACACTGAACCAGCTCAGAATGAAGAGGACAGAGGTGAAAAGGTAGATCAACCCTCAGATTCAGGAATCAAAGGTCCTGAGATGCCATTTTTGGAAGAGAATGACACAGATGATGATTCTTCAGTATATGGTGGAGGCACTCCAGAAAAGAATGACACCAATCTTGAAGTCAATCTTCATGAAGAGGCTGTCAATGCTACAAGAACTCAGAAGAATCATCCTCCTCAATTAGTGATTGGTGACATCAATTCTCCAATGATCACAAGGCAACAAAGCAAGATAGGGGGATTGAAAGATCTACAATCAGGTTTATTATCTTGCTTTCTATCACAGGTTGAGCCCAAAAAGGCATTTGATGCAATGAAGGATCCAAGCTGGATAGAAGCAATGCAAGAGGAGCTACTGCAGTTTGTACTGCAAGATGTATGGGATCTGGTGGATCTTCCAAAAGGACACAGAGCAATTGGCACAAGATGGATCTTCAGGAACAAGAAAGATGAGAGAGGAATAGTAATAAAGAACAAAGCCAGACTAGTGGCACAAGGGTATACTCAAGAAGAGGGTATTGATTATGAAGAAGTATTTGCACCAGTGGCCAGGATAGAGGCAATCAGGCTATTTTTAGCCTATGCTTCTTTCATGAAGTTCAGGGTCTACCAGATGGATGTAAATAGTGCTTTTCTGTATGGAAAAATTGAAGAAGAAGTGTATGTCTGTCAGCCTCCAGGATTTGAGAATCCAAATTATCTTGACAGAGTATACAAATTGAAGAAGGCACTCTATGGGCTACATCAAGCACCAAGGGCATGGTATGACACTCTGTCTACCTATCTCTTGGAAAATGGTTTTCAAAGAGGAATCATAGACAAGACTCTGTTCATTCAGAGAAAGAAGAAGGACATCCTAATAGTTCAAATCTATGTGGATGATATTATCTTTGGATCCACAAAAGATCAAATGTGCAGAGATTTTGAAGATTTGATGCATAAGAGATTCAAGATGAGTTCTATGGGTGAACTTACCTTCTTCCTAGGGCTACAAGTTAAGCAGAAGAAAGATGAGATATTTATAAGCCAATCCAAGTATGTTCAGGACATTCTTAATAAGTTTGAATTCTCAGATTCAAAGCCTGCAAGCACACCCACGGAGACACACAAACAGATCACTGCAGATCTTGAGGGGGAGGATGTGGATGTTCATCACTACAGATCCATGATTGGCTCTCTCATGTATCTCACTGCTTCAAGACCATATATCATGTTTCCTGTTTGTGTGTGTGTAAGATTTAAAGTAAGGCCTAAGCAGTCACACTTTCAAGCAGTCAAGAGGGTATTCAGATATCTCAAAGGCCAACCTAGATTAGGTCTTTGGTATCCTCATGACTCACCATTTGACCTACTTGCTTATTCAGACAGTGACTTGGGTGGTGCAAATTTGGATAGAAAGTCAACTTCAGTGGGATGTCAGTTTTTGGGTGCAAGACTAGTATCATGGCAGTGCAAGAAACAAACCACATTGTCCACATCTACAACAGAAGTAGAGTACATAGCTGCTGCAAGCTGCTGTTCTCAAGTACTCTGGATTCAGAATCAAATGCTGGACTATGGTATGACCTTTCTTCACACTCCAATCTTCATAGACAACAACAGTGTTATTAGCATTGTTAATAATCCAGTCAAGCACTCCAAAACAAAGCATATAGAAATCAGGTATCATTTTATCAGAGACTGTAATGAAAAGAAGCTAATTCAGGTTGTGAAAGTTCATACAAGTAACTAATTTGCTGATCTATTCACTAAAGCTTTTGATGTGGGTAGATTCACATTTTTGGTCACAAGTGTGGGCATGATAAACTCTGAATAAGCCTATTGTCTTATGTATTATGTACCTGTATAGATTCCTTCCTGTCTACTTTCTCATATTGTATTGTGCATGATGCTTCTAACCTTGTGTGTTTTAGTGTTTCAGATTGCTTCAAATGGATACTAGGTACTTCTAAATTAGTTAATACTGCTCACTATATTACTCATGATAATTTTTCAAAAATGGTTAAGTATGGTTACTGCTGCTAGGTGGTTTATACTGCCAGTGCAAAGTTACTACTACTTGACTTATTTAATACTGCTAATCAGGGTTACTACTGCTGGTCTGTGTTAATACTGCTAGTCTGTGTTAATACTGCTAGTCCGTGTTAGTACTGCCAGTATGTGTTACTACTGCTAATATGAGTTAATACTGCTAGGGTACTTAGTACTGCTTCTAACTGAAACCCTCCACCTATAAATACCCTTTGTGACCGCCAAAATACAAACGACTCTTTGCACTTCCATTGTTTCTTCTTCTCTCTCTCGATTTCTTGCTTACCTGTGTCAACCCTAGTAACGATTCGAACGCTAGATTTAACCAGAACAATGGCAGGACGAGCATTCTTTGATGAACACAACGAGCTCGCCATGTTGCAGAAACCAAATCAAGCTGAAGGTTTCCATGCCATAGTGGATTTCCTCAAATCCTCTCACATTGCCCACGCTCTAACTGTCAATCCCACAATCTATGTGGAACATCAAAGATAGTTCTGGGCTAATGCTACTATTCAATCTGAAGAGGGTAAACAGGTCATTAAAACAAGGGTATGTGATAAACCCCTGACCATCACAGAGGAGTGTATTCGCATCCATCTACGATTAGATGATGCCTCAGGTATAACCTCTTTACCTAAGTAAGATCTCTTCCAAACTCTTAGTCTTATGGGGTATGAAGGTCCCACTAATGTATTCAAGTTTTTCAAGAACAGATTTTCACCACAGTGGAGATTTTTTGTTCATACCCTACAACATTGCATTTCACGAAAAACAACTGGATGGAGTGAGTTTAGTAGTACCTTAGCTTATGCTTTGGTCTGCTTAGCTACCTCTAGAAAGTTCAATTTCTCACAAATGATTTTCAATGATTTTATGTCAAACCTGGATACCAAATCCAAAAACTTTTATATGTATCCCAGGTTTGTACAAGAGATTATACTGAAGGAATTGACAGATCTACCCTCTTTTCAAGAGGTGTATGTACCAAAACCTCCCAAAGGGAAGGTATTCTCAAACATGAAAAGGCCATCCAAGGACTTTTCTGGCCAAGAAACCCCATTGTTCTCTACAATGATGGGTGTGTCACATTCCCATGGTGAGGCATCAGTGTCAAAGCCCTCATCTGACAACCAAACTGATGACCTACCCACACCACTCATTTCTAGTAATCCTCCTCAGTTTCCTATTGACAAGCCCACATCCCCCATCACCAAAATATATATAAGGAAAAAGGTAAAGAAGGTTCCTTCCCTTCTTGTACCTTCACCCCTACAGCCTTCAAGCCCTCTAATGGAGCATTCTCCATTAGAGAATATCGATAGGGAAACCACAGGGGTGTCTCCCAACCCCAAGAAGGTGCTCACTAAGGAGCAGGTTGAGCATGTGGGCAGTGAGGCTCACACTACTGACTTTGCACAAAGTGCAGAGCAGGACAGTGTGAACATTCCTAAGACCTTCCCCACGGTAACTTTGGGTGAACAATCATCCAGAGGTCCCCGGTGCCAAGAAACCAAGGGGGTAGAAGGCGCCTCTGCTAGGCAGAGGACCCCTACTAAACGTTCCAGTGATCCTCCAAGGGTGGTAAACACACCTAAAGGTGGTGAGGATAGATATACCTATGATGAATTGATGGAAACGTTGGCAAATATAAATGAGGATGTCCTATCTCAGGGCAAACTCATAGAGGAGATGCAACAGATAATCCTCTCCCAACAGGTACAGATCAGCAACCTCAAGAAATTGGTTCTAAAGCAAGTGCAAAAGAAGAAAAGAACCAAGTTCATACTGAAAAAGAGGAGCATCCTTCATGATGCTTCCAAAAAGGGGGAGAATAAGGGGAAGTCAAGAGCTGGATCTGACAAGCAAAGTCCTGATGGGATGAAGTTTACAGTTGAGGGGGAGAAGGGTAATGAAACAAGGCCAGCAGCAACTACAATTGAGGGGGAGCAGGGTAATGAAACAGGGCCAACAGCAAAAACTTTCAAGCGAGCAGCACAAATTGGGCTAGCAGCAGTAACAGAGCCAGCAGCAGTAATAGGGCTATCTGTTGAAGAGATAGAAATAGCAGAAACTCTTCTAAAGGCCAAAACAGACACTCCCAAAGCCACTCAAAAGGCCAAGGGAGTGGAAATTAAAGAAGGAGGTCTTGAGCAGAAAAGAAAAGAAATCAGTGAGGCAGAAATGAAAAGAAAAGGCAAGGCAAAAATGGATGAATCTGTACAACCTCCCAAGAAGCTAAAACATATAGAGATTGATGAGGAATTGGCAAAGAAGCTGCAGGCTGAGCTAGAACAAGAAGAAGAGACTCAAAAGGCCAAAGATAGGTAGATTGCTCTAGATCTGTCTACTAAGCTGAATGAGGAATATCAAAAGAGCTTGAAAGCTGCAGCTGAGGCCAAGAAAAGTACAATGAAAGCATCCAAGCACAGACTGCCAGCAAAGACTCAGAAAAGACAACCTTCTAAGACCTATTTGGCCAATCAAGAAAGGAGAAAAATGATAAACTTTCTGAAAGGCTCAATTGGTGTAAAAGAAGAGATGTTTGCTAGCATGTCATACAACAGAGTTGAAGAGCTATATAAAAAGGAAATGGCAAAGCTTCAAGGGGACTTCACTCAAAGGGTTGAGTTTGAAAGACAAATGAAAGAGAGACATGATCTCAATATCCAACAACCCTTCCCTGAGAGTGAGGAAACCACCCCTTCAAAAGAAAAGGCTGAAGAAAAGAAGGAAGAACCTGTTGCTGTGGAAGCCAAATCTGCCAAGAGAGTGAAAACTATAGCTTCCAAGAAACAGTCCAAAAAGTCAAGGGTTGAAGGAGCAGAAAAAGAGGCAGAACCATCTGTTACAGGTCATACAGAGCAATCAAGTCAAAGTGCACAACAACCAAGTCAATCTGATGTGCATTTTGGTCTTTACATGACTGTAACAGATGATGAACCAGTAAAAGCATATCCCATTTCAGTTCAAGCCCCTGAAATCATCCACTGGGATATTCTAGATGATCAAGGAAAAGAGTATTTCAGAATCAAGAGGATGGGTGATCACTTTGAAGTTTATTCTACTTGGGGCAAGATAGTCAGAAGTTGTTCAAGGTCAGACTTGGAAGAAATGTTCAAAGTAGGAATGACTCTGTATGGGGATGTGTTGAAGACATCAGGGATGAACATCAAGAAACTAGCAATGGAGTATCTATGCATGATGTTCAGTCCAGACCTTGTCAAACACGTAATCAAGGAAGTTTTCAAGTCTGTGGACAACTGGATGCTCATAGAAAGGTGTGGGGTGTATATCTTAACCATTGACAAAAGCTTCCATGAATATTACCTGGTGGATAAGATATATGACTATAGCCTAGCCAAGCTACAGGGGATGCTGAAAGCCAAACTAATCTGTCCTCAAGGTTCTGAAATGGCAAGGATTGTGATTAGCAGGATCATTAATCAAAGTCTGGGTCTGGATCCTAATTTGGGGAACTAAGCTGAAGTATTGAAAGCATCATGAAGACTCTAAGTTGAAGAACTTAACTTCTCATCCTGAAAAATTAAGTTAGGGGGAGATTGTTGGGTCAGAATATGCTAAGGATGGATACTACTGCTAGTTGAAAGGTATTACTATTGCTTGTAATTTTAATACTGCTAGTAGAATTAATATTGCTTGAAAAGTTAGTACTGCTACTTGAATAGTTAGTACTGCTTGGAGAGTTAGTACTGCTAGTAGTTAATACTGTTGAAGATTACTACTGCAAGAATGGTTAATACTGCTCAATGATTAATACTGCTAAAAGAAGAGAAGGTTAGTGCTGCTTCTAAAGATACAGAAGACTTGAAGATAAAGATGAGTTGGAGATATGGTTGAAGATATGGTTGAAGATAATTATGGTATTGATGCTGAAGATCAATTTTATTTTGATAATTATCTTGTACTCAGTCTTGTATATATAGTATAGAAGTCTTTGTTAGAATAAACATTTAATTCATACGTTTTGTTTAGAGAGAATTAACCTCAAGAATAGTTTAGATCCTTTCTATAGAGAAGTATAGAACGTCTGTTTAACCTGTTAAACAGATTGAGGTTTTGTGTGTAATCATTAAGTTTTATGCAATATAAACTTATGATTTGAAGTTCTATATACTGTTCCATTGATTTTCTGTTAAAGTGTTTTTCCGCAACTTCTTTAACATAAGTTTCTGAGTGTGTTATTTAAATTATTGTTTGAGTTTCGATCCTGTCAGAGACGACAGTAGATTAAGATGTATACTTGCGTCGAGATATATTTTCTTGCATTTTAAAAAGGTGTAAACACGAAAGGCCGCAACAAGTTTTTGGCGCCGTTGCCGTGGAAGCACGCTAGAAGTTTTTCTTTTTAAGTAAGGTTTATAAAAGCAAGTTTTTCTACCACCTATTTTGAAAAAAAAAATTATAAAACTTCGAAAAAGTGCATGCCAAGATTGCCTCACGGAGATTTTTTCCAATTTGATCCCGATATTGAACAGACATTTAGACAACGAAGAAGAATCCAGAAGGCTAATTTAGTCTTAAATTCTTCCGAAATGTCTGAACATGAATATACGGCGGATGAGGAAACGATGTCCGAGGTAAATCTAAATGGGCATCAAAATGATCGAGAAAATAATAATAACCGAAGAAATCGAGATAGAGAAAATCCCAATAATCACGAAGATTTAAAGAATCATGATGAACCAAATGAAGAGAACATAAATAATGATGATGAGGAACAACACATTTTTCGGCTAGCAAATTCCAAAAATGGTGGCATTATGTCTTACGCTGTTCCTGTTTTAACCCATTTACATACAGGAATTCTTAAACCAACTTTGCAAACCCACCATTTTGAATTAAAACCGATAATGTTTCAGATGTTACAAACTAATGACCCGTGAAGGTGTGGAAAATTTAGATAACACCATAAGATTTGAGTATCCTCAAATATTGAACTGTTGTTGAGTTTTGATATCTCATATTAGTGAGAGAGTATTAGTTTATAAGATTAGTGTGTATATAAAAGAAGGAGTGACATTGGAGATTAAAAAAAAGATCGATGATTGTTGGAACAAAGTGTGTTTATACAAAAATCAACATATACCAATCTTTATATCTTTATACATAAAAAACAAAACCTTAAAATGATAACTTGACACAATGAGAATCACGTGTTAATCAAATGGTGAATTGTAGTAAATTGTTTATCGTCCCACATTGGTGACAAAAGTGAAAACTTGCAAGCACAAATGACTATATAAATGGTAAGACATGAATTGAGTTTTCATCCAAACTTTGATCCATTTTTGGGTTAAATAGTTATTGTTTATTTACATTAAATATTTCATTTTCATTTTATATAAACCAAATTTATATAAAAGAGTATGAAATTGTTTCCATTACTTTTGTTTTATTATTTGAACATATATATTTATTTGATATTTTTTTTCTTTGTTTTTTACATAGCCAAAATAATTGTAGTTTTGTAATAATCATCAAGCTATCTTTATATAAAAGTAATAACCATAGAGAATGATGTGACATTGTGATAAGTTAAAAGATTGGAATAAATAAGGGTGTATAAGAAATGTGAATGAGATATCTTTGAAAGGAGGTGAGTATAAGAATGAACAAGTATAAACGTATAGAACATTTTTATGAAGATCTCATTGTTATATTTGGGCAAAAGTTGATTGCCGGCAACCCTAACCAAATAAAGTAAAATCTCTCAATCTTTATCTTTATACATATAAAAGGAACAACCAAGGGCATTTGAGGTGACATTGTAAGGGTTGAATTTTCACAAATATTGCATTGTGGTAAGTTATCTCATATTGATAAAAAAAAATGTTATATTTGAGAATGAAGATGGTTATAAACAAGGAGGGATGACTTTGATTATTAAAAGGTTTACTTGGCTAAAAAAATCTTTTAACTAACCACTCATTAGAGAAATTTTATATAACATTACATAAAAATACTTATATATTTATCTTTCTTTCTTTATATGTACAAAACAAGTAACCAAAGGTATTTGAGTTGATATTGCAATATTTGTGTATTCCCAAATCTTGCATTATGATGTTGTTTTACTCATCCACTTGGATGAGAGAATGCTAGATAGGAGATATTTAAGTGACTATAAGAAATGAGGAATGGATGTTTTATATAAATATGAAATTTTGTGAGTTCGGTAATCCCATATAGACGAGAAGATGATTTTTTTTTGGAACATGTGATTTTATATTGACAAGAGGAAGAGATGCCAAATTGTTGCAACTCATAAGGTTGGCTAATTTTAGTCGAACCTTTCGTAACAACAATAGTGATATGGTTTTTTGACATGTCGTTTGAGTTCTAAAAAGCATAACAACAAAATTATTACCGATACATCTTAAACTCTTCGTAACAAGAAATGATTTTCAATATATGAAAAATTACCACTTATGGAAAGACATTCTTCATTTTAATTTGGATTTTATTAATTATTAATTGAATAGTTGTATTTATTTTAACTCGAACAAGTATTTCTTTAAAATATTTTTCGCTACCGTGCAACGCACGGTTAACACACTAGTTTGTATTTGATATAAAAGATTAGGGGAAATTAGTTCTTTTGTGCATATTTTTTTTTTCATTTGAAGAATTAAAAATAAAATCATATGTTACATTATTATGTAAAATACTCTCTCTCATCCCGTGCCGACAATAGAAAACGACATGCAATTTTAAAGATGAATAATTATTATATTTGTTTAGTAAACCAAATAACACTTTTATCTTTAATTAATGTATTTATCTTATAGTCCTAAATATATGTATACCATTTCATGATAAATTTTAAAGGTTAGTTATTTGTTTCATAAAAGTGAACAATTACGGGGCGTTTGATTCGTAGAATGGAATTCGATGGAATTCGAATCCTTCAAAATTTATAATGGAATTTGATCACGCGTTTGGTTGGATAGAATTGAAATGAAATTGTTAAAGGAATTAGAATCTTTAAGATATCTTGTGGAATGGTGACATCTTTAATCTAAGGAATCCAATGGAATTTTTAAAGGATTCCTACATTTTCATTATGTGAACCAAATATAAGATTTGTAATTTGGTAAAAAAATTATCCAGTCCAATTCTCCGCTATTTGAATATAGAACATCATAACAATGAATAGGAATGAAACGACTAACTCTTTAGGAGGCATCCGTCCCAGATAAACTACCCACCTTGCAATGTGCCGCCTCCTGGAGCTATGCCGGTTGGTTGGTGTGCTTATGGTGGGCTCACCACTTCCAATGCCAAAATCTATGAACCAAACATCCTCTTAGGACCTGTTTGGTTTGTGGTTCGGTGGGATTTTTTGAATTGAATTTCATTACAATCTCTCGTTTGGTTTAAATGAAAGTTTGTAATTGAAAACAAGCACATGATTTTAAAATCTTACCGGGGTGGTTGGTATTTCAGGAGATTTCATATGAATTGCTTGTAATCATATTTTAAAATATATTAAATAATCAGTTAATAAAAAACAATTTAATTATTTTTATAAATTATCTATAAAATTCAAATTCAAAATCCTACACTAAAGTCCATTTGGTTTGCAAGATTGGATTGGATCTGGTGGGATTTGGAATTGAATTTCATTCCACTCCCATATTTTGTTTGAAGGATAATTTGGACTTGAAATCCCAGTATTTCATTGAAATCCCAGTATTTCAATGAAATCACACAAACATACGACTTCAAAATCTCATGGGAGTGGTTGGTACTTCCAGGATTGTGTATGATTTGTATGTAATATTGTTTTAAAATATGTTAAAACCATTTGTTTTATAACAGTCAACTAACAAAAAATAATTTTTTTGGTAAGTATTTATAAAAAACTGGAATTCAATTCCATTCCAAATTCTACAAACTAAACAACTAAATATTCCAAATCCCTTCAATTCCAAATCCTTCCACGGAATCCAAATTCATCAAATCAAAGACCCCTGAAAACATCAAGGACTTCAAATCATTCTAAATCCATACCCTTCCAATTCCAAATATTTCCATAAAAATCAAATCTCTTAAAAACATTATGTGACCAAATTCCCCTTAGAGAACGTTTGCTTCGTTGGATTCCAACAGATCTGAAGGAATTGGATGTCAAACCAAATGCCCCTTGGGGAATGTTTGCTTCGTTGGATTCCAACGATGTTCGAAGGAATTGGAATGTTAAACCACTGAACAAAGACCATTCTTGTGCTTCGTTTATGGATTGAATAGATTGGATTCCGTCTAATTCCACTTTGAGAGATTTGATCATTCTTTAGTCCGATTTTTCCACACTTGCCCTCGCCTCTTCCCTCTAGTTCAATGGTTCCTCCTTCACTGATTGAAAATTGACCACTATTGCTCGTTGATGGAAAAGGTAACCCCCTATTATTCATTCCTGTTGGGTCACCAAAGATTTGAAGATTACCTCCCCCTCTCCTTTATAATCTTTGAATAGGGGGATATTGTTGGGTCTTCAAGGATTTGAAGATGACTGTTGGGTCTTCAAGGATTTGAAGATGACCTCCCAATCTCACTTGTAATCTTTGAAAAACATATTTTGTACTTATATATTTTTACATTCTTTGTAATAACTTAATCATGCCTTAAAAGATCGGTGAAGACGAAGACTAGCTCAAATCAGCAAGAATTGAATCTTCAGATGCGGATCAAAGATGAGCTTCCAATATTCAACTAAGTTATTCCTACCTGCCGATTTCCTCATGACAAATCGATAGGATCCTCATTTTCGGAGGATCCTTCTTTGTCTTCTTTCCAAGAAGATCTTCACCAAATCATGAAGTGATGGGGATATTATCTGAAGATCCAGAAAAATGATCTTTGTCTTTTACATCTTTTTCAGGAATTGTCCATAACAAGGTCTGAAGGTCAACTATGCTCCATGTTGTGACAAAAAGGACATTTTTTTGAATGACATCTCTGACAATCAATCCTAAAGTGACAAGTGTCCCAAGCATTTAACGCACATGGTAGTATTTAAAGGTGAAGATCCCTCACATGCAAGGTTACGTTTTTTTAATAGATCTTACTGTACTCAAGCAAAAATTGGCAGACTCTCTCTCTCTCTCTCTCACAAACTTCGTAGTTTTGATCTTTGTGTTTTCAAGTTGTGTTTAAGTTTTCTTGTTACTAAGTGAAATATTGTTATTTATTAAGATAGATTTATCTGTTCTTTTTCGAAACAATCTTAAAAGTTTTATGTGTGTAATTCTTGATATTCATATCAATAAAGAAATAAAATTAAGTGAAATTTTTGTGTATTGTATTCAACCCCCTCTTCTACAATACCTGTTACTTATTGCCATTACATTTTGGGACTAACAAGTGGTATCAGAGCAGGTCAGTTTAATTCAATAAGCTTGATCTGAAATGGCATCATCTTCCTCCACAAACAATGACTCTTCTCTTTAAAATGCCTCTACTACTTTATACGACAATGGCTCTATAGCCAAACCACCTAAGTTCAATCCCAATAACTTCTCTTTGTGGAAAAGTCATATGATGCTCTTCTTGGAAGGAGTTGACAGCAGATACATCACTATTCTTTATGAGGGACCCATTGTCCCTAGAGTCTGGGCTCGTTTTGACACCCAAAAGACCCATGAAGCTCAGAAAACCATTGTTGAGGATGCTTCTGATGATTCTTCGGATGAAGAAAAATCTGCTACAACTGGTCGATATATTCTCAAAAATCCTATCAAGTACAATGATGAAGACAAGCGTCTTCTTGCTCTTAACACTAAGGTCAGAGTCATCATTGCTCTCCCCCCCCAATGAATTTATCACTCATTGGTAAATATATCTACAGCCAAGGAAATGTGGTCAACTCTCTGCATTCTTTATGAGGGAACATATGAAGTCAAAAAGAGCAAAAAGATTGCTCTTGTCAGAAAGTATGAACTATTTTCTTATGAAAAAGAGAAATATCTTTCTCACTATTATAACCGTTTTAATAGTTTTCTTAATGACCTGAAGTTGTTGGGTCGGGTATATGATAATAAGGAATGTTATGCAAGTTTATGGTTTGTCTCCTGATTTTTGTTAAAATATTTGTACTTGGATCAAGACAACCAAGGATCTTGATCATATGTCTCTTATTGTTCTTTATGGATCTCCCTTTAACTATGAATAAACTAAGATCCAAAGGAAGACTGTCATAAAAGAGATAAAAAGCTCCTCTATGGCTCTTATCAATGACTCTTCCAAGAAATCTATGTGTATTCCATTAACTTTATTCTTGCAAAAGAGAAAAATAAGATGTTTAAACGTCTCAAGAAAGAACAAGAAATTGTGAGAAAATGGACGAGCTCCTCTAAGAATCTTGAAAAGATTTTTCAAGATCAAATGTCCTATGATGACAAATCCGGTCTTGAAAAGATTTCTTCTTCTTCTTCTTCTTCTTCTTCTTCTTCTTCTTCTTCTTCTTCTTGTTCTTCTTCTTCTTCTTCTTCTTCTTCTTCTTCTTCTTCTTCTTCTTCTTCTTCTTCTTCTTCTTATGAGTCTACCAATCCTGATTCTAGTGACTCCCGCTCCTTGGACTCCTCTGATCTTTCTAAAGCTCTAAAATTTGGCATGTTCATTAAGGCCAAAGACTCTACTCCTCAAATTCAAAATGAGGAGGCTCAAGGTTCAAATGATCTTGCTAAGCCAATTCATGATCTTCTAAAATCTTTGAACATTGATGAGGCTTCTTCTTCCTCTCTTCTAAAATTCCAAAGAGAAACCCTCATCATCCCTTGAAAAAATCTCAATATCTAAGAAAGAAAAATTGGTAGACTCAGCCAATGTACCCTTAAAGAGAAAATTGTCCTCTTATTTTTCAAAAAATGAACCTCCTGTCCTCCACACCAAATCAATTCCCCTATTTATAAACTTAAAGAAATCTAAATCAAAGGGAATCTCTAGTTCATCTCTTCCTGATTCTGAAAAAGGAATTATTGGGTCCAAGCCTAGCTTCTTATCTTCTTCTTCAAAATCTGTCAAAATCAATGTTAAAAGTCAAGGCAAGGATCTTGGTCAAAATTCAAAGAAAATTTTCATTTACAGAAAATGCTATAACTGTGGTGATACTTTTCACCTTGCTAAGGATTGTCCAAAGGAACGCATGAATAGAAAGGATCCTGAAGATTCCTCCTCTTCTTCTTCTAACCATAAAGTACACACTTCAAAATGGGTACCAAAGAAATGATTTCTCTGTGATTGCAGGTATTTGAGCATCAAAAAATCTGGTATCTAGATAGTGGGTGTTCAAGACATATGACCGGAAACAAATGTCTTCTTATTAACTATGTGACTAAAAAAGGTCCCTTCGTAATCTTTGGAGATAATTCTAAAGGTTTCACTAAAGGTTTTGGAACACTCTCAAATGGTTCCATCACCTTCAATAAGGTGACATATGTTGAAGGCCTGATGCACAATCTCTTAAGCATCAGTCAGCTATGTGATCTGGGATACATTGTCACCTTCAAGCTGTGTATATGCACTATCACCGATAAAAACAACCAAGTTTATTATCGGGGGTTAGAAAAGACAATGTTTATGTCATAAACATGGGTCAAAGTTCCATTGGAGGAAACATATGTTTCATATTTGAAGATTAATCCAAAAAGAACTGGCTCTGGCATAAACGCTTGTCTCATCTAAACTTCAAGTCCAAACAATGCTTCTCTATCACCAATACTCTTCGAATGCTTCACATGGATCTATGTGTACCAGGCAGCACTCCTAGCCTTGGTATAAAAAGGTACATTATTGTAATTGTTGATGAATTCACTCGATATATTAGGTATCTTTTCTTAGGTACAAAAGTGACACCACCGAAGAAATCATAAAATTCATCAAGAAACCGGAGGTGCTGAACGGTCAACTTATGAGATCTGTAAGAAGTGATAATGGTACCGAATTTAGAAATAGTACCTTAGAAGACTTCTTCAATGATGAAGGGATCTTTGTGGGATACTCTCTCTCCTCAAAGGCTTATCGAGTCTACAATCTTCGAAGAAAATGTATTGATGAATCTATTCATGTGAAGTTTGATGATCACAAATCATCATCTCTTTCATATAATGATGATGAATTGGATCGGTGGATTTCGTCATGTGTTGGTGAAGATTCTCAAAGTCCATCATCTTCTTTTTCTTCATCTGCTCCTTTTTCTTCAGACACATCTCATCAAAATGGTGATTTACCTATCTCCTCATCTTTGATATCCACTCTTCAAATAGTCAATCCTAAAGATCAAAATCCCTTTGACCCTATTCTTCCAAATCTTATTCAACCTGAACCTTCCTCTATCATTCCTACTTATCTCCTCATTTTCAATCCCCAATCTTCAAATTGTTATTTCCAATGATCAAAATCCCTCTGGCCCTATTATTCCAAATCTTATTCAATCTAAACCTTCCTCTATCATTCCTACCTATCTCCTTATATTCAATCCCCAATATTCAAATAGTCATTCTCGAAGATCAAAATACCTCTGACCCTATTCTTCCCAATCTCATTCCACCTGAGCCTTCCTCCATCATTCTACCGATCTCCCATTTTCCTCTCAACCACAACAAATGTTGCCCCCACCTCTTCCACCAGCCACTAAGTGGACAAAAGATCATTGAATTGACCAGATTATTGGTGATCAACAAGCTGGAGAAAACTCGAAGAGGGATAGGAAATGTCTGTCTCTATGTGAAACAACCACCTGGCTTTGAAGATCCTACTCATCCTGACTATGTGTATAAATTAGACAAAGCTATATATGGACTCAAACATGCTCCTCATGTCTGTTACGACACTCTGTATGATTTTCTTCTTGACAACAAGTTCTCTCGAGGTAAAATTGACAATACCTTGTTCATCAAGAAAACTGCAGGTAAACTCATTCTTGTTCAAATCTATGTGGATGACATCATTTTTGGTGCCACCAATAAATCTCTTTGTCGGGATTTTGCCTCTCTCATGAAAAGTAGGTATGAGATGAGCATGATAGGAGAGCTTACATTTTTCTTGGATCTTCAAGTAAAACAAACTTCTGAGGGGATCTTAATAAATCAAAGAAAATTTATTCGTGATCTCCAACTTTGAAAATTGCTCTCTTATGAAAACTCCAATGGCACCACATCTGAAGATTCATGTAGATCCCGATGGAAAATCGGTTGATGTAACAAATTTTTGGGGGATGATAGGTTCTCTTCTTTATCTTACTACTATTAGACCTGATATTATGTTTGCTACGTGTCTGTGTGTGTGTTATCAAGCCAATCTTAAGGAATCTCACATGGCTGTTGTACAACGCATCTTCAGGTATCTTAAAGGTACCTTGAATCTGGGTCTTTAGTATCCCAAAGACTCAAGTTTTGATCTAATCAGATATTCAAATTTTGACTATGCGGGATCTAAAGTTGATAGAAAGAGAACCACATGCCATTGCCAATTACTTGGTGGAAAATTGGTCAGTTGATCAAGCAAGAAGCAACACTCAGTTTCCACCTCTATTGCTGAAGTTGACTATGTTGCTGCTGGAAGCTGTTGTGCTCAAATCCTATATATGTAGGGGTGAGCACAACCCGACCGACCCGCCCACCCGAACAACCCGAAAAAACCGATACCCGACCACCCGAACCCGATCTTTTTTGCGGGTATTACGGATCGGGGTGGGTATCCCTTTCCATCACCCTTTAAAATAAACATTTTGGCATGTACACCGTTTTCACAAATCAACTTGAACTCACCTTGCTAGATTTAGGCTAAATCTAGATTTTACCCCGCTTAGAGCTCATTTGAAGCAACTTGAATCTTCAAGGTCAAAACTTCCATAAACCTAGATCCAAACATTTTCAACCGTAAATAACCATATTCAACCATATAGAAATATTCCCCAAACATTTTACATCAAAACCTCAACTTATACCCAAACCCCTAATTTTGACCTAACTCCTCCAAAATCTTCCAAACCGAAAGTGGAGAAACATAATACTTAGGAAATCACCAATGGAGCAACTTATATCACTTAACAAAGTTTAGAGATGGAGAAAGTAAACTTACCACATAGGTTTTGGTGAAAACCTAGAAAACCCAAAAATGAGTTAGAGGTTGAAGATGAAGATGAAGATGGAGATGGTGAATCCTTGACCAAAGCTTTCCATTTTACCACTTGATGGTGTGTCCTCTCCATAAAATACAAGTATTTGAGCCACAAATAAGTTAGGGTTTGAAGGGAGAAGAGGGAAAACGATTTGGGAGAGAATAGGGAAAGTTTGGATGAGGGAAATGAGGAAATAGGCTGAAAGTTCGTCTTAACAGCGGCCTGGTCCCCCTTGGCGACATTGACCATGCGACATTTCCCTGGGAAATGTCGTTGGTCATAGTCGCTGGTGTGTACCAGCTCACGGTACACTCCATGCGATTGTGACAGTGCGACTGTGACTCGTCATAGTCGCCGGGCATTGTCGCGGAACCTCTCCGGAGCCCCGAAACTCGACTTTTTCACTGCCAATACTCCCGATACTCAAAGCGACTTTAAACAATACATTTCCCAACAAAACTCCACTGATTACAAGTTACAGAAATGTCCGGGTGACATTCACCTACCGAAAATTACGGGTGTTGCACAACTTGTTTAGACTGTTAATTATTGTTTGTTGATTGTTGTTAGTTACTCAAAAAATCAAATCCTTTCTTCTCTCAACTTGAGATATCAAACAGATTTTCCCTGTTTCAAATCCATATGGATCAATTTTGTTTCTCAACAAATAAACTTTACAAAAATCCATATGGATCAACTTTGTTCATAGCCACCCGAATACCCGACCCGAGCCACCCGAACCCGATATATCCAAAGTTCAAACGGTCGGATTTCGGGGCTTCCACACACAACCCAATATCCAATCGGGTTTGGGGTTTAGGGCCTCGACAGTCCTATGAATGAAAAATCAACTTCGAGATTATGATCAAGTCTATTCCAAAGTCCCTATTTTGTGTGACAACTCAAGTGCAATAGTCATTGCAAATAATCCAGTGCTTCACTACCGATCTAAGCACATTGACAAAAGATATCCCTTCATCAGAGATCACATTTCCAAAGGTGATGTAGAGCCCCACTTCATACCTACAGATCTTTAACGAGTTGATCTTTTTACCAAACCTTTAGATGAAGCTCGATTTAACTTTGACGTATGTTGTATTTAGAAGTGATTTTTTTTTACTCCCCGAATTTACAAAGAAAATGGAATCCCCGAATTTTCAAAAACAATCAGTGGGTTTAGAAAGAAAAAAAAATTAACTTTTTTGAACTCACCAATTTGGGTTAGAAAAAAATTCAAACTCAATTGGTGGGTTTTGAAAAAAAAAATTTGGAGTGTCCGAAATTTATAAGAATTTATTTTTTTGGAGTCCCCGAATTTTCAAATTAAAACAATCGGTGGGTTAAAAAATTCAACTTTTTTGAACTCACCAATTTTGGTTTAAAAAAAAACTCAAACTCAAACTCAATTGATCGGTTTTGAAAAAAAAAACTCAATCGGTGGGTTTGGAAAAAAAAAACAATCGGTGGGTTAAGAAAAAAAAGAAAAACCTCCCCGAATCTTTGTCTCCGATTTTTCTCCCCAATTTTTTTCTTCCCGATTTTTCTCCCCCCTTGTTTTTCTCTCCGATTTGCTTCCCTATTTTTCTCCCCGATTTTCTTCCCCATTTTTTTCTCCTCGATTTTCCCCAAATTTCTCCTCGCTATTTTTCTTCCCGATTTTTCTCCCCATTTTTCTTCCCTATATTTCTCCCCGATTTTCTTCCTTACTTTTTCTTCCCGATTTTTCTTCCCATTTTTCTCTTCCCGATTTTTCTTTCCCGTTTGAGAATAAATAAATAAATAAATAAATGGGTCACTGAATTTATGAATTCTCATTGTCTTGTGACTTTTCTAAGTGTCAGTACTTTTTTTTTCTAAGTGTTGCTGTTATCATCAAATAGTGGGAGATCATTTGTTGAGTCACCAATTGATTTGGTGATCACTCTCCGACTAACACTTAGAAAAGTAAAAAGTATATATGTCTTTATATACTTTTTACTGTTGCAAGTACACATTATGATGGGACAACATCAATATGGAGAAAGAGACTTATCAATAAAGATGAAAACCAGTCTAAACAAGGGCTCTCTCTCCACCAATCGAGCTCTCCGCCCAGGTATGATTTATTTCGTAAAATCTCATGATCTGAAGTAGGGAGATGCTGATGAACCATCCTTCTCCGAATCGGTGGCGCCCTCTGTATCACTCACTTCGGTGACCCCTGATGCCCCTACCTGAGTGAAATCGGTAGCCAAAAAAAAAAAAAGAAAACCAAAGCCACCGATACCTCCACACTTGCCTCCATGACTCTGCCATCGGGAAAAAACCTTCGGTGACTGTCCAAGTCAAACAAAAATCCCAAAAGCGGAGGCACTCTTCTCCCCCCCCCCCTCTAAAGTCTCATCTGAAGAGGCTTAGGAAACCTTTTGGGGCCAAATCATCTCATACGACCACCGATTCTCAAAAATTGGGGGTTGTTGAACCTCTCCCTACAAGGCTGATAAGGTTAATTCTGTAACCGTATTTACATCACATTCCTCACACTTTGGATGTCCTTTTTGCATCTTATTGAGTCATTTTGTTCTCTTTTTAGTTTTATTACTTGATTAATGGAGTTTGCATGTTGTTTTGAACATTCATGAAGTATTTGGACTCAAATATGTAAAAAACTTGCCACTTATGAAACTTCCTACATATTACTGTAGAATACTGCAGGAAACTGGAAGAAGTTGAAGGATTATGGGCTGGAGATTTTTGGGCCGTGGGCTTTCTGCATGTACTTTACTGTTGGACTTCCTTTGACATATTTTTGGGCCGGTTATTTGGGCCAATTGATTTGGATTGATATCAAACAATGTTCTTGGGCTTTTTTTTTGGTAAAGGAGTATCCCAGACCACTTTGGGCCCGGACTAATCTCCTGGAAAACAGGCCTATGGCCCGCGGGCATTCATCCCGTGGCCACCATGCTGCGAGTGGGGCTCAAACCCGGGCAACCGCTATGAAGTCCCCAGGCTCTTACCACCACGCCACAACCTTGTGGTTATGTTCTTGGGGTTTGTTAACTTTATTTTTGGGCTTTTGTTGAACTAAGTTTTGGGCCTTGATTTATTATGTGTTTTTGGCCCATGGCCCTTTTGCTAAACATTATAAATTAAGGGTTTAGGCTTAGTTTTAACATACACTTTTCATTAACCATTTTACCACACTTTGGTATTGATTTATTTTTCTCTCAATTAGTTCAATTTTCGGTTTATGGTTGGAATTTTCGTCCCTTTTGGAAGTTCATACATTTGGCCGAAAGTTTGTATCTTTTGGTTATAAATATTACTCTGAAGTTTCGTTGGTTAATCTTTGCTAACTTTCTCTTCCTTATTCCATTTGAATCTTAGTACGTTTCTCATCAACTTGGAAAATCGGTCACTTGTGGTTTTATATTGGATACAAAAATCCTAATTTAACCCGAAGCAATTGACTAAGAAGTCAAGGATGAATTCCATAAGCAAAACATGCACCTTTTACCTTTGTGAAATGTTACTTGGAGCACAAGTTTCCCCATCCATTCTTGTCATTTTCTTATAATCTTTTACTAGTGTTCTTCACCGCGTGTTGCGTGGTGATCGCAATCTACTAATGTAAGATTACCAACGATAAAATTGGATATAAAAAAAATTATCATTTTCAATTTAGCTTATAAAGATTGTTTCAAAACTATTTGATTAATGTGATTACGGAATATGTTGGATATGCACATTCCAAGCGATACATCTTATTTGATCTTTGTTGAAGGATCGGAGCAACCTTTATCCCCTCATATTAATCCCTTACTAATCCATAATATGTCCAATTAATTAAATATTTTGTATATTGTCATATGTCTGAAAAGTTACATGTAACATTTTATATATAGAGATTTTTTTTATAAATACGTGAACATATATACATAATAGCACACATCATATTGAAGTCCTTTGAAAAAAAATCACATTTTGACATATTTGAAGGAGTGACTGCAAGTTGTTTGGACCAATATAGTTTTAAACATGATTCAAAACCATGGTTATATTTCCTTAAATTCTTGATTTCTCAAATGAAACACTAAAAACATTTATCTAATAGATACCAAATCAAGATGCAAAACTGAAAATGTAGATTTTACAATCCCTTTTGCGAGTAACACTGCTATATTATAATAAATAAATATCCAAATGTTCTTTTAGGGTTGTGGATGACTTTTGTGAAACAAATGCTTGTAAAAAAAGTCAAAATGAAAATTAAATTGAGATTGGAGAGTTATATAGAATGACTTATATGTAATAATATATATGTACCTTGATGATGAGTTTTCATGCTTCGTCGTATTTCGTGATCTTCATGGTTTGTTTAGACAATACGTTGTTTGTTTTTATTTTAATTGTGTCATATCTACAAAAATAAGTGTAAAAAGTCGACACAACATTATATTTTTTAACGATAAATAAAAATTCACAACTTAGAATAATCTTTTAGCAAGAAATTTAGTGAGAAAAAATCAAATCTAGTAAGATATATAAGAGATAAAAGTATTTTCATTTATATATTGATTATAATAAGTTTTTTTAATTGTCCTAACTATTTCATTTATATACATTGATTATATATTAATTGTAATAGATTTCAATTGATTTATTTTATCATTATACTAAAATGTATTAAAATTCTCATAAGTATTTAATTTATATATACTAGTCATATACTCGTGCGATGCAGCGGAATGTAAGTAAAGAACGAACAATTAATGCTACTTCCTTATAGATATGTCATCAACAATAACCATGACCTAAGAATCACAACTTATGAAACCCTAAACTCATAAAAATATTCAATAATTAGTTTATATTACAATTATTGATGAAAAAGATTATAATGATATAATTTATAATAAGAATGAAACGTATTTTTAATATATTTTACGATTATGTATTTTTAATGTGCTAACGGTGGAAAAAAATAAAGCGTATGGATATAAAACAAATTAATTCGTAGATATTCATGATATTTAATAGTACGGTTAAATTAAAAAATATTCAATATTTGGCTCGTTTTGAAAGTATTGACGAGACGATTATAATGGTATAATTTATAAAAAAAGAAACGTATTTTTTCATTGCATTTTTGTTCATATACGATTATTTGTGTTAATATGATAATGGTGTAAAATGAAAAATAAAAAAATAAGGGATATAAAGTAAATTAAATAAGTAAGTGTAAAGGTGATAAATGTAACATTGTACAAGAAACCACTTTGTACAACTAACCGTTTTAGAATATTTATAATATAGTTGAGATATTGATTCCTAATAATTAAAAGAAGAATATGAAAGATTAGATCAATTAATGGGTTATATTGATTTATAATAATTAAAAAATATATAAAATAATTTAACCAATTAATAGGATATATTGATTTTAAAAAACCAAAAATGAATAAACTAGTAAAAAGTATCATCAAACACTTTTAAAAAATGCCAACCTACATTCTTTTAAACTTTTTTATAATTATATTGATATTAATATATTAAATATTACATAAATAAAAAATTAAAGGTAAATAAAAAAATTGTTTTAAATTATGTTGGTTGTAAAAATATATATATTAGTTATATATATATTTATTGATAATAATTTCATTTATAAAAAATAAAAGAAGCAAAAAAATAAGCTTTAGGTTTTAAATTATGTTGGGTGTAAAAAATATATATTAGTTATATATATATATATATATATATATTTATTGATACTAATTTCATTTATAAAAAATTAAAGAAGCAAAAAAAATAAGCTTTAGTAATAAATATGTTAATTTTATATTAAAAATAAACTAACATAATAGGAAAAAAGAATAAAAATATTTAAAGTTTCTCTTTAACTCATGTATTAGTTCTTACTTTAATATATGTATTGACGATTTTTTTAGAAATCATGTAACTAATTTGTGATGAAATGGAATTTGTCAATTAAATAACCATTAAGAAATACAATGTACCAAAATAAACGTGTTTTAGGGTATTAAAGTCAATTGATTTTATTTATATTGTTTTCATAAAAAGAATTTCAAACATTTTCTTATATTTTGTCAAAGAACTAATTTTTCAATGTAATATTATGTTTGTACAAAAATGATTAGTTAAAATATCCATGCAATATTAATACTAAGCATTATTATCGGAGAACTCAAAATTAAGCTCCTAAGTTTAGCTCATAATGCTTATATTGCAATCTCGTCATAAAACCTGTTTTAAAATAGATTGTACAAAGAAAATTATCACTAACAACCACATGAAATTTATTTTATAGAATATAATTTGTTTGCAAAAAATAAAAAAATATATATATATATTATAACTGTTTATTTTTAAGGAACATTACCTCAAGCATATCATCCTAAAAAGATCTTTTAGCCACATAAATTATTGCCAGAGCGGAAAAAAATGTGTGAATAGACCAAAAATCAGTGAACTACGGGGAATGACTATGAGACGCTCAAAATCAGTTGTGTTTAGTCCAATAACCATCATTATATGAGAAAAAAAAGGAATATGGAAGGGAAAAACAAAGAAGAGGTAAGTAAAAAAAACTGTCTTATCAAACCGAAAAAATGTCTCTTAATGTTTCGACCACGATTTCGATTTTTTGCCTCTCAATTGAACGCCTCTGTGATGCAGCTCTCTCTCCCCACGACTACCTCCTTCGCCGACTCTTCAATTCCAACCGTGTAGAAGAATATGGATTTATAATGGATCTCTCCAATTCTAAGGTAGGAGAAAATTATCTATTATGATGGGGATTGCATCTAACCAAATGGATTTATAGAAGAGTAACTAATAATTGCTAAAAAAAAAGAAGAGTAACTAATAATAAATTGTTAGGGAGATGGAGAGTAAGGGAAGAGGAAGACAAAAGGTTTTTTTAGAGGTTATCTTAAATTATAAATATGTAAAAAGTACCAAAAAAACCTTGTGGATAATGAAACAAACATCTATATAGGGTGGAGGTATTTAGGGTGGAGGACTGGGGTGGAGGTATTTAGGGTGGAGGACTGGCGGAGGACTGGCGGAGGACTATTAGGGAAATTATAGAGAGAGAATTGTAGAGAGAGAGTTATGAAAGAAGAATTTATTTCTTTCAAGGGATGATTTACAAATGAGGGGGAGGCCTTCCTTTTATAGGCAAGGAAAAGGTCCTCTTACATAAGCATGACGTAAGCATTACATAAGCAACCAATAATTCTACAAATGATGTAAGCGCTTACATCACTAGAAAAGTGATTTCATTTTTCCATCATTTTTACATCATTATTTTAAACTAATCAAACTTTAATAATAAAGAAAAATACAAGCACACATTAATTTTATTTTAAACTGATGCTTTTATTTCCAACGCGAATCTGGGTGTGACGGGTCATCTTCATACGGATCGTAAGGTTCATCATTGAGGAAGACATAGTCATCTTCGTTGTCGGAAATGTCAAAGTCATCTTCAGAAGAATCAATGGATTTAGCAAGGTGGGTGTTGAACCATTGATTGAGAGTCTCTTTCCATAATGCCACTTCAGGGTGTCTATCTGGCCATATCTCTGCACCTTCCATTACCTGTGTCGGGATGTTGTGAAGAGCCACATTATTTGCGGACGCCAAATCGTTACGTATTTCCAAAAGTTTCCGGGTATGATTAACCTGGAAGGATCGGCTGGCTGGGTTGACATCATGCTAAGAATGGATGAAGGTTGTGGGGAAATGGTAGATCAACGGTTGTTTGTTTGTGAGAGAATTTCCAGGTAGAAAGGAGCACGGTCTTTTGAAGCAGATTAGCACATAAGTTTTGTGACTTACATGTAATCGCTGGATCCATTGATGGACCGGAAGGAACCATTGAAGAACAGTGAATAGGTTCTTCTGTTCAGGGGGAACGTGTTCAAACTGACACTGGAACATGTATGCGTTGAAGGAGATGGCGACGGTATGGGTTTCAAAGAGATACCAGAAGAAGCAGAGTGCTTCTTTAGGAAGCCTGAATAGTTCATGGATATGGAAAATGTTGAGGAAAGGGTATTCGGGATGAAACATGTAATTTTTCATGAACGGACCATGTTTTGAAAGAAGGACATTATAAAATGTCTTCCAATTCAATAAGGACCTTTGGCTCAGAGTCAAATCAGCAATGACTTTGGTTACTTCTTCAGGGAGATCTTGGGTGGTTGTGCGAGAGGCTTCTTGGGGAGTAAATGAGCTGGAGTTGGCCTTATCCATAGCAAACACCAATGGGATGACCATGTGTTGGGGAATACTTTTAGGACCACTATATTTATAGTGCTTTGGCCTTGACAGAAAATCTGCGAGAATATTTTCTGACCCTTTGATGTGTTTTACTGTAAACTTCCACTGTGAGAACCAATTTGCCCACCTTAAAAGTTGTGCCTCTGGAAGCATCTTTCTTTTGAATTGGAGCATGCATGGGAAAGAGGACATATCCATCTCAATCTGGAAACAGTGACCGATAAGATGGAATTGGAATTTTTCTATTCCTCTTTTGACTGCTAGAATCTCCTTGAAAGTTGAATGGTAGTGTTGCTCTGAGGCTTTGAACGTGCCACTCTTGTAACCACAAATTGTTCTGACACCTTTGTCATCTTGTGCAAGTAGAACTGTTCCCCAGTATTCATCACTTGCATCTGTCTGGAGAATTCTTTTGTCCGTAGTAGTGGGAATCTTTAGAGGTGGCATCTTGTCGGCTAGGTGCTTTATAGCTCTGACAGCTATTGTTTGTCGTTCAGCCCAAAGTGGTGGTTCATTTTTTAGCATGGGGAATAAGTGTACAGTATGGTGTGACAGCTTTGGCAAGAAATCGGCCATGTAGTTGACAAGACCAAGGAACTGTTGGACTTCTTTTTGTGACGAAAGCACATCTGGAAACTTGTGGAGCTCTTGAGCGATATGGGGTTGTGGTTGATATTTCCCATCAAAGATCTTCATTCCAAGAAAGTTAATGGAGTTAACTCCTATTTCCATCTTCTTTTCAGATAGCATAATGCCATACTGTTGAATTATGGAATGAAACTTCGAGAGTAAGCTGATATGGGAATCTTCGTCTGGAGAAAACAGGAGAATATCATCAATGTAGACCAGGGCGTTTTGGAGAATAGGCTCAAAGATTTTGACCATTGCCTTTTGGAATGCCGAAGGGGCATTTTTTAATCCAAATGGCATAACGTTCCACTGGTAATGATGATCTGGTATGCAAAAAGCAGTCTTCGGCCGATCGTCAGGATGAATGCCCAATTGCCAGAATCCAGCTTTAAGATCGAATTTTGATAAGACCTTTGCATTTGCTAGAGACTGGAATAATGACCTTTTCTGTGGCAGGGGGAACTTATCATCAGCCAAGAAATGATTAAGTGGCTGATAATTTATGACTAGCCTTAGCTTGCCTCTGACTTGTTCGCTTCTCTTATTGACATAAAACGCTTCACATGCCCATGGTGAAACCGTGGGTTCAATGATGCCTTGTTGAACAAGTTCTGAACATTCTTGGACTGCTAGCTGGTAATGATCAGGGTTCATTCCTGGATGGCTTGCCTTTGTCGGGTTGACGTCCTCGTTTTGTTTGAATGGTAAGGTAACAAAAAACGAAGGATTTAACCATAAAGGGTTTTTGCTTTTTGTGAGAAACTCTGTATGACTAGAAGCACATGATGTATGGATGATTTGTTGTTTAAGGGCTTCTATAGTGAGTGTGGATGCCATATAGAGTTTGGGCACGGAACTCCAGGGGTTTAGGTAACTTTTGTATCGGAGACCTTGCTCAGCAAACCTTATGTTTGGCAAGGTATGAAGAATATCGAATCCGATAAGGAGATCTTTACCGTGGGAGCTTGATCCTAAGAACCGGTGTCTTACCACACATTTTGGAAATAACCGGATATGGATTGGGACACTGATCTTGTCAATAACAAATGTATCACCACTAGCTGCTAGGAACTACTGATAATGTGGTTTCCAGTAACTGCTAGGGAGAATTTTCGGGTTTAGTATTGAGACCGATGATCATGTGTCAAAGAAGGCTATGACCGAAATGGGTTTAGCATATGTTGATGTGAGTAGGTGGACTTTAGCTAAGGGCGCAGGTTGTGGTTTTTGTAAGGGTAGAACTTGCGGGAGAGAGGAGTGAATAGGAAGGGGGCTTGCCATGAATACTTCGATATCAGAGTGTCCATTCGAATGGTCTGGTTCGGACTCTTCATCTGATGATGAATCGTAATATGCTATGGTGCATATTGTGTGATCATCTGGTTCATCGTCAAGGGAGTACAGGGACTCCAAATCAGAAATGTCCACTGGTTCGACTTGATTAAGACTCTGAATCAAAGCTTGAGACTTTCTTTTGTCTTTGCAATCTTTTGCAAAGTGTCCTTTCTTATTGCAAATGTAGCATCTGTCAGAAGTGCGTCCTCGGTGTGTTTTCTTCCTGATGAACTTCCATTTCTTCCGTGGGAAACCCTTGGTGGTTTTCTTTCTGGAAGAGTTAAAGAACTTCTTGAAATGGGACTTCTTCTTTGTACGAGAGCAATCACAGGAAGATTTATCTTTGCATTTGATCTGGAGGTATTTTTCATCACAGGCTGAACCAAAATGTTTGCCAGTTTTTTCAAGTTCGTCCATGAACTTTCTTGAATTGCAAAACTTGGCAAGTGCATTGAGCACCATTTGATACAGAGCACCAAGTGTGACATTAGAAATCAAGATGTTTTTTTGACTCTAATGATCTGAATACCTCACTGGCAAGAGATTCTGGGAAAGAATTTAGAAAAACTTGCTTGAGGTTGACATCATCAATACCTTGCAGGCAATAAAACCTTTTTGACATGCGATTGTAATGTTCTTCAAGGTCCTTCTTCTGGAATGAACAACATCTCATTTTTAAGAATTCCTTCCTTGTTTGAGCGATGTGTTCAACCGGGTTGCCAATGAACTCAGCATAAATCATATGCATGAAATCTTCAGGAGATTGTGCTTGCTGGATTTGCAATTGTCGATACTCTCCAAGACTCATGTACCAATCTCTGAGACGACCTTGAGTTCTGGTTAAAAACCTTTTAATCACCATGTCCATGTCATAGTACTGGAGTTCAGCTGAGCACCATGTCAACATCTCTATACTTCTATCTCTCCATTGTGAAGGGGGAATATCATCAAAAGTAAACTTTTGGCCAGAATCTGACTTTGAAACTTTGGTTCTTCTTTGTGGTGCAGGTTGGAAGGTTTCGTCGTCTTCTACTACATACTCGTCATCAAAGTAGTTACGAGCTGTAGATGATTCTGGATCTGCCATGAACAAATGTTCAAAGGCTTCAGAGAGGTCACCGTCTGTATGATCTGGAGGTGTTGTAACTACGGGTGCAACAAAGGGTGAACTAGAGGATGTCTCTTTTTGGGTTAGGTTTTGTAGGAAAGATGAGATCGAGTTCACGTCTTCAATTGGGAGGACGTTTGGTGGTCTTGAGGAGGCTGTGGCAGAAGTGTTGTCAACAAAGACTTGTGTTTCACTTGAGGACACCATTGGGGCTTTTTCAGATTTCAGGGAGATTCGTAAAGCTTTAGCTCTTCTCTTTTCTTGCTCTTTGGACCATAAAGAGAGTGATGGAGATTTTTGTGGGAAGGGTGTGAGTGGGAGTGGCTGTGGCTGTGGATCAAAGGATGTTCCAACAAAAGGGGTAGAAGACAATGTCCACGGATCATCAATTTGAGTTACTACTCTTTGCTGCTTATGTTGCCTCTCCAAGTCAATGAGTTGTGATTTTAAGAACTTCATTTCAGCTTCTTTCTTTGTAAGATCACTAGAGGCTTGAGAGTGAGGAATTGTACAAACTATCTGAAGAAGTTCTTTGTGGAGTCCTTGCATCTTCATCTTGATTTCTTGAATCATGTTTTCAAGGGACCGTACCTTCGTAACAAGATTTTCTTGTGTCTGCAAGGATCGTGTTTGTTGCGTAAGGAGAGTTTGGAGCACCTTGTTCTGAGCAACATCATTCTCACTTTGCCAATTAAGAGTAGCTTCAGCAGGACTGATCTGAGTAGCTATTCCCGTGGGACCTATGGTTGTGGGATTTTTGATCTTCCACTCATGCTTGGTTCTTTGGGTTGTGTCTTCAAACGAGCTTAAAGGTGGGAACTCAACCTTGTATTCAGACGATGTGGCTGCAGGGGTAATAACACAGCATTCTTGGGCTCGACTTGGAGGATTTGGAGGAGGTAGATCATGACATGACTTAAGGGTTGATATTGGTGAATCTTTGTAAAGGACATAGTAGTCAAACTTGCCCGATGGTTCACCAAGGAGTCCTACAGCAGGATCTCCTGATTCATATCTTTCCTTTAGCTTTTGTTGTGATTTGTTCTTCCTTTTCTCTTGGCTGCTGTCATTGTATTCAATCCGGTATGCTTCATCAAGACAGTCCTGGCAATCACAGACATCATACCAACAATGCTCAACTTGTTTGACTGGGGCTGGAGCCTGAACTGGCTGAACCATATGGATGGTTGGAAAGACGTTCGTCTTCTGTTGGGAGGAGAAATTGACTTCGACAAGTCCGTTTTCATGGCGGACGAAGTCTGGTGCGGTAGTTTTCTGGACAGGGGTTTGGTGGATCTGCTCATAATTCGTTACCCACTTTTCAGGGAGGAGTTTTAGTAACTCTTCTCTGGACAACTGTCTGGGAACATATGTACATGTTGGTGTTGCACATGAGTCAACATTAATGAGAAGTGCATCCCCAGCGTGTTCTTGATCCGGTACCATGATGTCGAGAGAGTGATTTTGAACTCTATACGCCATTTGGTAGTGGAATGTTGCCTGGAAAGTGTTTACTTGGGGAGTACCCCCAATTTGAATCTGGGCCTTGAGCGCTGTGTAGAGTGAGGGGTCATTAAGAGGCATATTGAAGTTGGGGTAAAAGGTAACAAAAATGGTTCCGGCGTTTAAGGTGGTTTGTATTGTTCCTATGCAAGCATGTTGATACTCTACAAACCTTGTGTCTACAAGGGCTATTCGGGAAAAGGCAGGGAGACCTTTTCTACCATGGAAGGTAAGGGCTAATCTGATAGCACCGAAGTGGATATGAGTATACCCTTGGGCTATACAGTGTCTAGCAAGATCTGGTGGAAGGGATAGAGTGACCATATGTTCTGAACTGGTAGCTGGGAGTTGGTGAGAGTCAAATTTAGAGGCTTGGACAAACTCTTTAATGTGTTGATTGGAAGTAGATCCTATTAAAGTCTTTATAATGTTTAACATTTAAAAAAAATCAAAAGTCTAGAAAAAAAAAATAAGAACCTTGATGTTAGAAGATGACACCTAAGCACTATTGGGTTTTCCTTTAATATATATAGATTATATGCATGTACATTATCGCTATTTATTTTCTGCACTTTATTTTCCTTGCATTTTATTTCCTAGCAATTTACTTTCTCGCAATTTAATTTAATGCACTTTACTTTATCGCAATTTAATTCTTGCACTTTAAGTTATTATTATTATTTACATTTCATCGCAATTTAATTTTAGTTTTCTTTCAAGAAAGTCGTCACTTGCATGGTGATAGCAGAGAATCGTATAGGTTCACAGAAGTGGTCACCTGTGTTGCCACAGTGGCGGTGCAAGTGCACACCGGACACTATGATCGCTATTAAGTAATAAAGTGGTAGAGTACCAAGATCATTTCCATAGGGACTGGTCAACTAAGAATCAGATACATTCATGAACTTCTAGTGCTTGTTTGAGTTTTGAGGACAATATCAATATTTGTGAGTTTTGAGTTATGCTAAATAACGATTAAAGTAATCAAATAGTTAAAAGAGAGGATGTGGGTATAAGCACTATCTAAGATAGATGTAGTAATAATGTGGTCAGAAACTAGTGGTTCAAAACATCCATGAAAACCCCTTTCTCTCGAAAGTGAATTTCCACAGAGAGTGGCCACTTGTACCCACAAAGTTGCCACTATTGCCGACTCAAGACTTTTCGATTTAACTAAGTAGACCTCTATGGGTCTTAGTTCCACCAGTATGGATATAGATGCCCAAATCGCTTTGTGACACCCATATCAACCGATATTTCGAACCTTAGTTAAAATCATGCAAAAACTTGTATCCCTACGTTGTTATAAAAGACTCTCTCAAATCTTTTTGCATCACTCAAGCCGTATTTCCGGATCCATCCATCTCTGGGTTTAAGATCTAATATTAACATTTACAAGTGATCGACTTTTCCTCGTTGAGTTGAGGTCCCAACTCAAGTGACCAAGTCTAAGAGTTAGCAATGATGGCAATACCCAAGTGTTGCTTACTAGTCTTAGTCTTGGCTCATACCCACACCCAAAGGGGTGTTTAGTTCATGATAAAAGTAAAAGACATGGGAGAAGAAGAAGAATACATAAACATAACTTGCATAAACGAAAGTAGAAAGTTGTCACCACTTATGTCGCCACAGTGGTGACATTGTTACAAGAAATGGAAATTACAAGAAAATTAAATGTAACTACAACTAAGAACTTAACGAGAGAATATGAACTAAATGCTAAAGCTCCAAATATGAGAGACTTCTCCTGTAATTGATGATCTCCAATGATGCCCCAAAGCCTCCTTTTATAGTGCTCTTGAAGAGAAAAAGGGTGATGTGATAAAACCTAAAAAGCCACTTTAAGGAAGAGTGTTGAAGCTTCATTTAACTTTTAACTTTTGTATTTTTCCTTGATTATTCCTGTGAAAGCTCAGGTTCTTCTTCTTCTACTTCAAAAAGTGGCCACTTTTCTGCACAAAAAGTTAGAAAAAGTTAGAAAACCGCATTTTTGCTGCACAAAAAGGTAGAAAGTTAAAAAACCGCATTTTTGTATCCTTGAAACTTAATCACTATGTTGGAACATATTAGACCAAATGAAGGAGGAAGAGGGCAAAATAGGCAAGAAAGTGGTAAAAATAAATTAGAAAAGAGAGGAAATTACTCTCAAGAATCGAGAGTTATCACACCCCAAACTTGAACAATTATTTGTCCTCAAGTAAAAGAAAAAAAAAAGAACTCAAAGGATGATAAAAAAAAAGGTTGAATAATTGGATTTTTGCTTGAATAGAAAAACTTACATCGAACTTTCCATTATTCTTGATTTGAATGAAGCACTTGTTACACTCTAGCTTGAAATATGTACAACGTCCTTTCATGATATCCGTAAGTTGAATTTAATCAGTAGGTCTTGTTTTGGGCTAATGTATTTGGGTAATCATCTCTTGATATTTTCTTTTTAACTCCCCCAAACTTGACTTTTTAGATAGCTCCAAACTTACCGATTTGTGGAATAATTTTCTTCTTTTTACCCCTACCATTTGATCTTTGACCCTCCCCCCCCCCCCCCCCAAATTTGGAATTTACAATTTTTTGGGGGTAATATGGATCATCAAAGTATTTACTTTATGCATAATACCTCACCCCCCAAACTTGATACACACAATGTCCTCATTGGGATATTCGGACAAAATTGATTTTTTAATGGTTAGGCTTAGGGGTCAAATGGGAAAGTGTATGGGCTAAAATCGTGAATGAAGGCCTACGTCGTTCTAAACCCAATTTTTACGGAAACAGTCAAGTAATTGTACCTGCAAATGATATTAGCTAGAGTGGTAACTAGTAGTGGAGAATCATGAACAAACAAAAATGTAAGCGAACCAAAAGCAAGGCTTTACGCGATAAAAGTCAACAACCACGATATCCAAAGAACGAAATCAAAAGAAATACCACAAGTGCCCAAAAGAAATACCAAACCAACAGTTCAACAACAAAAGTGATGATGTTCCAAGGGTGCTCACGGTTCACTAACCTAAGCAGATAGACCAACTTCAGTCATGGTAGTAGCGGGAGGAGTAGTAGCTAGCAGTCGAAAGAAACTTAAAGTGGTTGGGAAGTAGGTGGGGCATGGGCTCCGGAGGTCTCGACCTTCAATCGATGGTGAACTCACTGACTGTTTGGAAAAAGGGCATCAAACGAGTTTTTTTTCCTGGCCATAGCTTCGAGTTCCATCTAAGAATGTAAAATAGGAGTGTGGGAGAAGGGAGTGATGAGTAAAAAGAAAGATAAAGGGGTTGATGGGATTAGAGAGGGTGAGACGGTTAAGGGTGATGATGGCTAAAAAGATAGGATGTGAAGTTTTCTTTTGGGTTCTTGAGAAGCATAACCTCATTTATTTTTTTCTGTCAACTTTTGGGGCACAAACCTGGTGGGTAATAGGTAGGAACAAAGGGAGAGAAATTTATTGAGCTTTTTTTTTGTCTTATCTTAAGCACATGGGAGGAAGCTTAAAAAAAATATGGGTAAAAGTAGTATATTGGCTAAAAAGATGTGTAGCAACTGATGTGATTTGTTACCATGTAGGAAGCAACTTGTAAAAGCCACCAATACCTCTCCCCAATAATTCATCAGCTCAAATATTTCAAAATCCCGCCTAGACCAGAGTTCCCCACAGTGGCGACCAAGGTGGCCACTTTGCAATACTCGAAAATTTTCAAGTTTTTTTTTGCAACAAAAATTGAAAGCTCATAATACTAAAGAGGACTGAAAAAAACATTTTATTAAAAGTCTATTTCTACCTTCTCGATGGAACTCAACAAGAGGGTTTGGAAGGTGACGATACACCATTCAACAAGAAATGTTTTTTCTTCTGTTTATGGTGGCTCAATCTTACTTCTTTCAAACATGATTTCCCACTTATTTGCGGTTGCATTTTCTTTGGACTCTCAAACTGAAACTCATTCTCGCTCTCTTCTCTAAACTTCTCACCACACATTTCAATATCGACACCTAGGTCTTCACTTAACAGATTAATGGTTGAACAATCTTCCAATTCATCATGGAACTTAAGGGACTTGAAAACATTAAATGTCATTTGTTGGTCATTTACCCTCATAGTTAACTCACCCTTTTGGACGTCGATCAAGGTTCTATTTGTGGTAAGAAACGGTCGTCCTAAAATGATGGGGACGTTCTTATCGGCTCCATAGTCTAAAACTAAAAAGTCGGCGGGGAAAATGAATTTGTCAACTTGGACCAAAATATCCTCAATTTTTCCCTTGGGATGTGCCAAAGATCTATCCACTAATTGCAAGGTCACGGTGGTGGGTCGAACTTCTCCTATTCCTAACTTCTTGAAGATGGACAACGACATGAGATTTATGCTTGCTCCTAAGTCACACAAGACATGACCAACTTCCTTACCTCCTATCGAACAAGGGATGGTGTGTAACACCTTAAAATTTGAGTAATTTAAAACTTCGAAAATTAAGCAATATGACATTTGTATTTGGTATAAACCTCCCAAAAAGGGGAAAAGTACTAAGCCTTTACAAAACCTGAGGACGGAAATGGAAATCAACAACAAACTAATCTAAACATGACTATCTAGATTACATCGGTTGTCAACCCAAAATCACCAAAAGATGGGACTTAAACAAATGCCCAACATCAAATACTAGCGATCTCAAAAATGCCTCTAAGAACATGCTCGCCACTCACGACCTTGGCAAGCCACCGGTAAGGGAACCTGTTATACATATCATTCGAGAAAAAGTGTTAGGCTTAAAGCCTAGTGAGAACATACAGTTTATAATTTCAAGAGATATAAACAATTGTATCAAAAGTAAATCTTTTCAAGAACGCTTAGTTTACAATTGAAATCTTTGTCACATAAGGACCGTTCGGTTCGAAAATTCATCTTGCGATGACGGGGGATACCCGATTTACCAAGGATTGTGGCGGAACACAAAAGTAGGCCACAATCCGAGTTGTGAGCTAAATACTTGGAATCCATGGCCACGAACAACTTCGGTCCGTACTAAGATGTGAGGGAGGGCCCCCGAGGAAACCAAGTCATACTCGTTCACTAGGACTATATTATGATCCATGGCTAGTAACCGGTCTCACATAACCGTACCAAAGGCCCCTGAGAGTCAAATGCATCCATAGCTACAAAAAGGGGAATAGACATCCCAATAATATAAGCCGGCTCAATACCTAGGGATCCACTAGTAATAGTCTAGACTTGTCACAATTTCATTTGTGACCAACCAAGATTAGTCATATGGTTTCAATAACATTTATAACCCAAAAATGCATTTTCAAATTTAACTGCTGATAAGAATGAAAAATCATAAAATGAGATTATATACATTCCTTCAAGTAAACCACATAAATGTGTAAGTAAAACTCCATTTTACTTGAAATAAGATGAAACCCTTTATTTTTCTTGAAAATGATTGGGAACCCTAAAATCTCCCAAAACTCAAGTTAAGTCAAAATGTAGAAAACTTAAATCCAAAACCATGGAGATATATAGGAGTTCAAAATGTAAGCTTTGACATGTATAAAGTTTAGAAAATGGTAGTAGGAACTCACCAAGTAGGTTTTAGAAGAAAACCCAAAAACCTAGATTTCAACCCTTTGGAGAAGATGAAGATGAAGATGGAGATGAAGCTTCAAATACCGAATCCTTGAATGGTGCACTTACTCTAGCAATAAATGGTGAGGAAGATGGTTGGACCAAACCCTAAATGGAGTAAATGAAGAGGGAGTGTTTTGAGAGAGAAAACTTGGAAGAGAAGAAATGAGAAGTAAATGAATTTTGGGAAAAAAACTCATTTAACCCGTTCAGGGCCTCCGTGTGGGTCATGGCGCGGGCAGAGCCGCGCAGCCACTCGCGCGGGCCACTGGATTCGCGAACAAACAGACCCCCGCGCGGGTTATGGCGCGGGCCAAGCCGCGCGACCACTCGCGTGGGCCACTACTTTCGATTTTCTTCAAATCTGGCCAAACCAAAATTCGGGGTGTTACAATCCTCCCCAACTTGGAGATGATTTCGTCCCCGAAATCCCAACTACTCGAAAAGGTGAGGATATCTTCGCTTCATATCCTCTTCAGCTTCCCACGTCACATTGGCTCCCCGATGATGCTTCCACTGCACCTTGACCATAGTGACCTCCTTGTGACGCAATTTCTTAGACTTCTTCTCTAAGATAGCGTATGGTTCTTCTACACAACGGTTACCCTCATCCACTCTTAGCTCGGAGAGAGGAATGACACTTTCTTCCTCCGCCAAACACTTCCGGAGGTAACATATATGGAACGTGTTGTGGATTCTGCTTAGTTCTGGCGGCAGTTCTAATTGGTAGGCTTGCAACCCAACATACTTAAGCACTTTGAAAGTTCCGAGGAAACGGGGACTAAGCTTCCCATGTTTTCCGAACCTGATAATGCCCTTCCATGGCGACACCTTAAGCATCACTCGATCGCCCACCTGGAACTCCATCGGCCGCCTCTTTTTATCGGCATAACTCTTTTGTCGATCCTGAGACACTTTCAATCTTTCCCGAATGATCTTGACCTTATCGGTCGTCTTTTGCACGATTTCAGGTCCAGCGAATTGCTTCTCTCCCGCTTCGAGCCAACACACGGGAGTTCGGCACTTCCGCCCGTACAACGCCTCAAATGGTGCCATCCCAATACTCGAGTGGTAGTTATTGTTGTACGCAAACTCTACCAAAGGTAGGTGAAAGTCCCAACTACCCCCGAAATCGATGACACAAGACCTCAACATGTCTTCCAACGTTTGGATCGTTCTCTCGCTTTGACCGTCGGTTTGTGGATGATAAGTTGTACTCAACTTTACTCGCGTACCAAGCTCTTTATGAAAACCATCCCAAAAATTCGAGGTGAACCGACTATCGCGATCCGACACGATCGACAAGGGAACTCCATGCCTCGAGACCACTTCATCGATGTAAAGTTTTGCTAAATTGTCCATCGGTAAGGTCTCGCGTATAGCCAAAAAGTGAGCGCTCTTAGTCAATCTATCGACTATTACCCAAATGGTATCGTGACCTCGAAGAGTTTTAGGCAACTTCATCACGAAGTCCATGGTAATATGTTCCCACTTCCACTCGGGAATCTCTAAGGACTGAAGACTCTTATACGGTCGTTGGTGTTCAACCTTCACTTGCAAGCACGTCACACAACGCTCTACATAACGCGCCACATCAAGTTTCATTACCGACCACCAATAATGCAACTTCAAGTCCCGGTACATCTTTGTACTTCCCGGATGAATGGAATACTTGGACTTGTGGGCATCCTCAAGAAGTAATTCACGGTTACCCCCAACTTTGGGCACCCACACACGACCGTTGAACAGTTTTACCCTACGGCTATCTTCCATTAAAAGTAAACGTTGTTTTGTCATAACTTCCTCCTTGAGATTTTCTTCTAACAATGCTTCCACTTGAGATGTCTTGATCTTCTCAACAAGACTTGACACTAGCTCGATTCCCGAAAGAGTAGCCCGAATACTTCCGCTATAGTCCTTCCGACTTAACGCATCGGCCACTACGTTCGCCTTACCGGGATGGTAAAGCAACTCACAGTCATAATCCTTGAGTAATTCGAGCCACTGCTTTTGTCTCATGTTTAACTCTTTTTGATCAAAGACATACTTCAGGCTCTTATGATCCGTGTAGAGTGTACATTTCGTGCCATAGAAGTAATGTCGCCAAAGCTTCAAGGCGAACACCACCACCGCTAGCTCTAAATCGTGGGTAGGATAGTTCTTCTCGTGAATTTTAAGTTGCCTCGAGGCGTAAGTGATTACTTTGCCTCTTTGCATCAACACACATCCTAATCCCATTTTCGAAGCGTCGCTATATACCACGAAGTCTTCCGACCCTTCAGGTAGTGACAAGATTGGAGCTTCGCACAACCTCTTTTGTAGAATCCGGAACGCCTTCTCTTGCATTTCGGTCCAAACGAACTTCACATTCTTCCGAGTTAAAGCTGTCAGGGAAGAAGCGATCTTTGAAAAGTCTTAAATAAATCTCCGGTAATACCCCGCCAGAACCAAGAAACTTCGGATCTCAGATGGACTCTTGGTAGACTCCCAATTCATCATGGCTTCAATCTTGGAGGGGTCCACTTTCACTCCGGCTCGAGTGATAACGTGACCCAAGAATTGCACCTCTTAAAACCAAAAATCACACTTGGAGAATTTGGCGTACAACCTTTCTTTTCTCAACACGTCAAGAACTTCACGAAGATGTTGCTCGTGCTCAAACTCGCTCTTGGAGTACACGAGTATGTCATCAATAAATACAATGACCGACTTGTCGAGGAATGGGCGACACACTCTATTCATCAAGTCCATAAACACCTCCGGTGCGTTAGTTAGACCAAATGGCATCACGAGAAATTCGTAATGGCCATAACGCGTTCTAAAGGTTGTCTTCGGAACGTCTTCTGCTCTCACCTTCACCTGGTGGTAACCCGAACGTAAGTCGATCTTGGAAAAATACCCCGCTCCTTGAAGTTGATCGAACAAGTCATCTATCCTTGGAAGCGGGTACTTGTTCTTCACTGTTGCCTTATTCAACTCACGGTAATCGATGCACATTCTTATTTTGCCATCCTTCTTCTTGACAAACAAGACCGGAGCTCCCCAAGGCGACGAGCTCGGTCTTATGAAACCCTTCTCCAAAAGTTCTTGGAGTTGTGCCATCATCTCTTGCATCTCTGATGGCGCCAAACGGTAAGGAGCTCTAGCAATAGGAGCCGCTCCCGGCACGAGATCAATCCGAAACTCCACTTGACGATCTGGTGCTAACCCGGGCAAGTCGTCCGGAAAGACATCGGGGTACTCCCGCACTATCTTCACATCAACAAGTTTTGACTTCTCTAGCTTGGCGTCGATCACGTAGGCTAGGAAAGACGAGCATCCTTTCACCAAGCACTTGCGTGCCTTTGCCATTGTGATTATTGTCACTTCACCTTTCCTCTTCTCACCATAGATCACAACAACTTTACCGCTAGGATTGGGAAGTCGAATTAATTTCTTGGAACATACGATCTCGGCATGATTTTTCGCTAACCAATCCATGCCGACCACTACATCAAAACCTCCAATAATCATCGGCATCAAATCAATCGGGAATTCTCTCCCTTCGATACCGAGAGTGCACTTCCTCAGAACATCGTAGATCAGCACTTGACTACCATTTGCTATTTCTACCACTAATGCATTCCCTAGACTATTAGTGGGCATAGCAAGCTTTTGACGAAACAACTCAGATATAAAAGAGAAACTGGCACCCGAATCGAACAGTACACGAGCAGGTACGGAGTTTAGAAGAAACGTACCCGATACCACATCAGCGGATGCCTTGGCCTCATCGGCCGTCATCTGAAAAGCTCGACCCGGAACCCTAGATGGGTTCTCTCTCTTCTCCGGTGCGCTACCTGACTTGAGCTTCGGGCAATCTCTCTTCATATGCCCCGGTGCCTTGCACTCGAAATAGACCATCCCTGTGATTGAGCAGTCGCGGGCGATGTGATCATTCTTACCACACTTGCCGCAAAATCGCGAAGTGGGGTTACAGTTACCAAGATGCTTGATTCGGCACCTCTGGCACCACCTAGCTTCTTGGTTGTTGTTGAAGTTTCGGTTCCCAACAAAAGGTATAGTCCTCTTGGGAGGAGCGGAACTGCTCTCCCACTTCCTCTTTTCCACAACCATCGCAGCTTTCTCCGGTTTACTCTTCGCGTAAACCTCCTCCATAAACTGTGCCTCCTCAATAGTCTCAAGAAGGTTGGAAGCCTTCGAATTTCGGACCATGGTCATCATGTCCGACGGTAGACCCTTCAGATAGGCCTTAATTTTCTCCTTCTCTGTTGAGGCCACATGCCCCACTAACCCAACTTTTCCATGAATCGACGGGTATACTCCCTCACCGTCAAGTTCCCTTTCTCAAGCGACCGAAACTCCGTCTCGATCCGATCTATGGCACTCTCATTGCATTATTCTTCCAATAACTTCACCTTGAATTCGCCCCAAGTCAGTTGGACCAAAACAGTATGAGAGAGGGTGGACTGGATAACATTCCACCACGTCAACGCCGTATCCCTGAGCAGTTGAGTACCGAACTTCACCCTTCGGTCATCTCCGCACTCAGATGAGTCGAAGGCTTGTTCGACCACTTGGATCCACTTTACACACGCAACCGGGTCTTCGGAACCAGAGAATTCTGGTGGTCCATATCCCAGAAAAGATTTGTAGGAACAACTCTTCCCATTTCTCGGAGCACCAACAACCCTGTGCTCCTCAGTTCTGATCCCATCACTGGTGCCTCCAGAACCAACCACGATGTTTTCAGCAACCGCCTCATTTCTCTTGAGGCTAGTATCGCGATCCTCTAACAACTTCAAGAACGCCTCTTGCACTTGCTGCTTCTCCATGGTTGACGACACCATTTGCATGATGCCCGCCATCATGTCAGTTTGAGGGTTTGCCTCTTGAATCACTGGGTTGGTGGATGCCAACTCCACTCGAGGCACTTGCCCCACTTCCCCAGTGAATATCGGTGGCATATCGGGAGGAATGATAGCCGGCACCCTTACCACCGGGTTTAGATTGGGCAAACTAACATCTCGAAGGTCTCCGTCGCCTAACTGACGACTTCGTGTGTTCACCATATTAGAACTAATGGCTGCAACACAAGCACGAGAAAGAGTAAGAGAGAGAGATAGGATAAACACGAAGGAAAACGTACTACCATGTCACCAATTTTCATAGTAACGACATTTCAAGCACATTCACGTAAAACATCCTCATAATAACATTAGATAAGTGAGATTATGAACATATAATACATAAAGGTTCTCGTTACCATCGCCACAACGCTTGATAACCATAGTTTCCATTGACTCTAAGACTAACCCATCTTAAAAGTTCTACCCAAACTCATGAATCAATGCTTAACATACTCGGTCTAAGTCTAGACATCTTACATTCATGCCTAGTTCACTTAAACTAGAGCTCTGATACCAACTTGTAACACCTTAAAATTTGAGTAATTTAAAACTTCGAAAATTAGGCAATATGACATTTGTATTTGGTATAAACCTCCCAAAAAGGGGAAAAGTGCTAATCCTTTACAAAACATGAGGACGTAAATAGAAATCAACAACAAACTAAACTAAACATGACTATCTAGATTACATCGGTTGTCAACCCAAAATCACCAAAAGATGGGACTTAAACAAATGCCCAACATCAAATACTAGTCATCTCAAAAATGCCTCTAAGACCATGCACACCACTCACGACCTTGGCAACCCACCGCTAAGGGAACCTGTAATACATATCATTCGAGAAAAAGTGTTAGGCTTAAAGCCTAGTGAGAACATACAGTTTATAATTTCAAGAGATATAAAAAATTGTATCGAAAGTAAATCTTTTCAAGAATGCTTAGTTTACAATTGAAATCTTTGTCACATAAGGACCGTTCGGTCCTAAAATTCATCTTGCGATGACGGGGGATACCCGATTTACCAAGGATTGTGGCGGAACACAAAAGTAGGCCACAATCCGAGTTGTGAGCTAAATACTTGGAATCCATGGCCACGAACAACTTCGGTCCGTACTAAGATGTGAGGGAGGGCCCCCGAGGAAACCAAGTCATACTCGTTCACTAGGACTATATTATGATCTATGGCTAGTAACCGATCTCACATAACCGTACCAAAGGCCCTCGAGGATCAAATGCATCCATAACTACAAAAAGGGGAATAGACATCCCAATAATATAAGCCGACTCAATACCTAGGGATCCACTAGTAATAGTCTAGACTTGTCACAATTTCATTTGTGACCAACCAAGATTAGTCATATGGTTTCAATAACATTTATAACCCAAAAATGCATTTTTCAAGTTTAACTGCTGATAAAATGATATTATATACATTCCTTCTAGTAAACCACATAATAATGCAAGTAAAACTCCATTTTACTTGAAATAAGATGAAACCCTTTATTTTTCTTGAAAATGATTGGGAGCCCTAAAATCTCCCAAAACTCAAGTTAAGTCAAAATGTAGAAAACTTAAATCCAAAACCATGGAGATATATAGGAGTTCAAAATGTAAGCTTTGACATGTATAAAGTTTAGAAAATGGTAGTAGGAACTCACCAAAAAGGTTTTAGAAGAAAACCCAAAAACCTAGATTTCAATCCTTTGGAGAAGATGAAGATGGAGATGAAGCTTCAAATACCGAATCCTTGAATGGTGCACTTAATCTAGCAATAAATGGTGAGGAAGATGGTTGGACCAAACCCTAAATGGAGTAAATGAAGAGGGAGGGTTTTGAGAGAGAAAACTTGGAAGAGAAGAAATGAGAAGTAAATGAATTTTGGGGAAAAACTCATTTAACCCGTTTCGGGACCTCCGCGCGGGTCATGGCGCGTGCAGAGCCACGCGGCCACTCGTGCAGGCCACTGGATTCGCGAACAAATAGACCCCCGCGTGGGTCATGGCGCGTGCCAAGCCGCACGGCCACTCGCGTGGGCCACTGCTTCCGATTCGGGGTGTTAAATGGTGAAACTACCCGGGTCCTTTAGCTTAGGTGGAATTTTGCAAGTGAGGAGGACACTATTCTCTTTTTTCAAATCTACCGTTTCAAATTCAACCTGTTTTTTTTTTTTTTGTTAAGGATGTCCTTCAAAAATTTAAAATAGCTTGGCATTTGCTTGAGAGCTTCTACCAAGGGTATGTTAATATGGAGTTGTTTAAAAATGTCCAAAAACTTTTTGAAATGATTATCGACACTTTTATTCTTCATCCTACCGGGAAAAGGGAGGTCTCTTAAGTCTAACTCCGGTTGGCTAGGATTTGCCATTTTTGCTATGAAGTGGGCACTGTCTCACCACTATGGCGAGGTTGTGCTGTTGGAAAAACAATAAGTGATGTACCTGCTACTTTTTGGGCTGAAAGTGGGCACTTTTCTGCCATAGTGGGAGGAAATAGAGCTAGAAAATTTGACTTGTCAAAATGGTGGGGTGTTTCCTCTAGCACAAGTATCTCAACTAAAACTTCATCATCAGGTTTGGACATGTTTTCTTTACTTCTTAAGGTCATGGCTTTAACGTGCTCTTTGTGAATACCCTTAGGGGTTTCGGTGTCACTAGGCAAAGTGCCTAGTTGTCTTCCTCTTAAATCGGCCGCAAATTGCCCCAATTGAGTCTCAAAACTTCTCAAGGTTACATTTGTTTGGTTTATAAAACCTTTAAGTAAAAATTCGAGAGAACTGTTACCTTCCAATGCATTTTGTTGTATAGGTACATATGGTTGTGAGTATTGCCCACTTTGCTATGTATGAGGAGGTCCTTGATGAAATCCCGGAGGATTTGGTGGTCGATTTGGAACTTGACTTGCCTCGAGGGGTTGAAATCCTTGATTTCCTGACCATGAGAAGTTTAGATGATTTCTCAAATTTGGGTTATAAGTTGGAGAAAATGGGCTATTTCTTGGAATGGTTCCCTACGTAGTTCACGGAAGCGGGATTACCGGGACAACATTCAAAAGCATGATTCTCACCACAAAACACACAAGATTCATTTGTAAGATTAGAATTTATAGCTTGTACTTGGTTCTTTTCGTCATTTAAGTTCAAGTTATTTTTTACCAAGTTAGTTAAAGCTACAATTTGTGAGTTTAAAGCGGTGATGGCATCAATTTCATGAACACCTGATACATTTTTGGGAACAAGAGCACGAGAGTTTGACCAAACAGTGTTATTGTTGGCAACTTTCTCCAAAATGTCATATCCTTCATTATAAGTTTTACAAGTGAAAGCACCACCGGCCATAGCATCAAGAATGATTTTAGCATAATTAGAAAGACCATTATACAATGTTTCTAATTGGATGCAATGAGGGATTCCATGATGAGGACATTTCCTAATTAAGTCTTTAAATCTCTCCCATGCATTCGAGACTGCTTCATCATCCTCTTGCCGAAACATCAAAATCTCATTTCTAAACTTTACGTTCCTAGTCGGAGGAAGGTATTTCTTTAGAACTTTTTCGGCCAAACTCATCCAACTGTTAATCGAATGAGGTAGCTGAGAATTTATCCAGTCTTTGGCTCTATCTCTTATTGTGTAAGAGAAGAGTGTCAACCGTAAGTCTTCTATAGTAACTCCATGAATACGAAAATGATCCGTCATTTCTAAAAATGATTTTAAATGAGAGTGCGGATATTCCGAAGGTAGTCCTCCAAATTGACCCATTACTTGGATCATTTAAAACATTACCGGTTTTAGTTCAAAAGTTTGTGCCGTAATGTTGGGCCTAAGAATACCCGATTTTAATTGATCAAATTCGGGTGTTGCATAGTCCCGTATTCCTCTTTCTTTGTCATCGGCTATTTTAACCGTGGTTTCATTAGGTGGTGGTGGTGGATTTTCACCATTTCCATCCATGGTTTGATTTTTCCGACCTCGTCTACCTCTTCTTCGTCTATTAACGGTTCTTTCTATTTCGGGGTCGAGAGGTACAAGTTCACCGTGTTGTATCCTTGGCATACAACACGAAAAATACTAAAAAAAAGAAGCAAGCGACTCGGGCTCAAATGAAAGTCAATATCTTAGGATTTAAAATCACGCCATTCCTCGGCAACGGCGCCAAAAACTTGATAGCGGAAAATCGTATAGGTCCACAGAAGTGGCCACCTGTGTTGCCACAGTAGCAGTGCAAGTGCACACCGGACACTATGATCGCTATTAAGTAATAAAGTGGTAGAGTACCAAGATCGTTTACACAGGGACTAGTCAACTAAGAATAAGATACATTCATGAACTTCTAGTGCTTGTTTGAGTTTTTTAGAACAATATCAATATTTGTGAGTTTTGATTTATGCTAAATAACGATTAAAGTAATCAAATAGTTAAAAGAGATGATGTGGGTATAAGCACTAACTAAGACATATGTAGTAATAATATGGTCAGAAACAAGTGGTTCAAAACATCCATTAAAACCCTTTTCTCTCGAAAGTGAATTTCCACAGAGAGTGGCCACTTGTAGCCACAAAGTTTCCATTATTGCCGACTCAGGACTTACCGATTTAACTAAGTAGACCTCTAAGGGTATTAGTTCCACCAGTATGGATATAGATGCCCAAATCTCTTTATGACACCCATATTGACCAATATTTTGAACCTTAGTTAAAATCATGCAAAAACCCGTATCTCTACGTGGTTATAAAAGACTCTCTTAAATCTTCTTGCATCACTCAAGCCGTATTTCTAGATCCGCCCATCTCTGGGTCTAAGATCTAATATTAACACTTACAAGTGATCGGCTTGTCCGCGTTGAGTTGAAGTCCTGACTCAAGTGACCAAGTTTAAGAGTTAGCAACGATGGCAACACCCAAGTGTTGCTTACTAGTCTTAGACTTGGCTCATACTCACACCCAAACCCAAAGGGTGTTTAGTTGATGATAAAAGTAAAAGACATGGGAGAAGAAGAAGAATACATAAACATAACTTGCATAAACGAAAGTATAAAGTTGTCACCACTTATGTCGCCACAGTGGTGACGTTGTTACAAGAAATGGAAATTACAAGAAAATTAAATGCAACTACAAATAAGAACTTTAATGAGAGAATATGAACTAAATGCTAAAGCTCCATATATGAGAGACTTATCCTAGAATTGATGATCTCCAATGGTGCCCCAAAGCCTCCTTTTATAGTGTTGTGAAGAGAAAAGGTGTGATGTGACAAAATCTAAAAAGTCACTTTAAGGAAGAGTGTTGAAGCTTCATTTGACTTTCAAATTTTGTATTTTTCCTTGATTATTCCTGTGAAAGCTCATGTTCTTCTTTCTTCTACTTCAAAAAGCACATTATCAAAATTGTCCAAGGCTTATCCAAAACTTGCAGCACGCTGTCACCACTGTGGTGACAAAAGTGGCCACTTTGTTGCACAAAAAGTTAGAAAACCGCATTTTTGCATCCTTGAAACTTTATCACTATGTTGGAACATATTAGACCAAATGAAGGAGGAAGAGGGAAAAATAAGCAAGAAAGTGATAAAAATAAATGAAAAAAGAGTGGAAACAACTCTCAAGAATTGAGAGTTATCACATGGCAAGTTTCCTTTCTCAATTTTTAGTACTTATAATTTATTTAATGCATTTTCTTTTTCCGTTATTTAAATTTCAAGTCTTTATATCTTTTATAAAAAGAAACCAAACTATGACAGACTGATAACCTTAGCTTGGGGTGTAAAGTAGAGTTAGATTTAAACTGGTAAAAACGTAAAGAGGTGTATTTATATAGCCTTGTCGTTATTTAAATCATATTATAATTATTTCATTAAAGATTACACTTAATTAATTGACAACTAATTATTTGTATTAAAATGTGTTGGCTTTTCATAGGTCACTTAAATATTAAATCTGAGATAACATAAGTTTGTTATACCATCCTATATATTACCGGATTACTTGTTTTTATCTTAACAAAACTTTATACCCTTTGCTTCTTTTTATAACTGAATTTCTATAGTTGTTAATCAAACACTCAACCAAAAAGTTTTCTTCAAATTCACCATCTGAAGTTGATTTTTAAAGATTGGACTTTTGAAAAACTCTTGCAAGCCTTTCCCTGTGGGATCGATATTTGATACTTTGTACCATTATTATTTGTTTAAAAGACGACAGTAGGTCAATATGTATACTTGTGTCATGACCTATTTGCACGTATTTTGAGGTTGTGTAAAACCAACAACAAAGGCCCAGGGAATCTATTAAGGTTCAAGCCCTTAGCCACCTCCTCTGTATCCTTTTAAAAGGATATAGTTGTAAAATCGGGGACCCCTATTATTCCCCCATCAACCTTTTCCTTGGTTGATAAGGATGACTTAGACTCCTCCTCAACCCAAGGTGCCTCTTCTCCACCTCACGGCCTATCACCCAGGATTCTAAGTCCCAATGTTTCTGCACGATCCAAGGGTGAATCTACCTTTCCAGGGGCAGGTTTGGAGGATCCCTAAAACTTTCTGACTTTTTAGTTTCCAACACCGGGAATTAGTTGTGGGGAGTATGAGTTGAGAGGGAGCAACCAGCCACTCAAGTTCAGACAATTTCGGCTATTATCTTATGTATCTTTGTATATATTTATTTGTTTTCCCATTCTTTATTCATTGTATTTATTTATTCTTTTGTACATAGTTATAAATATATATATATATATATATATATATATATATATGTGGGCAGGTTCAAACGAGAATGTATTCAATTTGTGAGAAGACGAAAAGGAATAAGAGCCACATAATTTATTAATTAAAAAATAGCATAAATAATTTTTTTTTAAATTAGGATAATTACAATTTGAATTGGATAAATCCTTAAAAATCTCATAATATCTTTTAAATTTATTTATCTTTTAATTTTAATAAATTCATAATTTTTTTTATCAAATTTATATTATTATTTTCAAGATAAAATCATAATTTTCATCAAATATCACATGTGATATCCATAACTAATTCATTATTTATTTCACCATTTTTTTCTCTATTTTTTAGATTTACGTTTTGAATCACATGTGATATATTATTATGTATCACATATGATCCCACTAGGTGGATTTTTGTAAATATCACATATGATAATATATGTCTGAATATAAATGACGCATAATCACATGTGATAATATTTACATCACAAAAAGATCTATAAATATAAATATACATAATCACATATGATTAACTAAAATATATACAATTATCACATTTGATAATATTTACATCACAAAAATATCTATAAATAGAAGTATACATAATCACATATGATTAACTAAAATATATACAATTATCACATGTGATAATATTTACATCACAAAAAGATCTATAAATAGAAGTATACATAATCACATATGATTAACTAAAATATATACAATTATCACATGTAATAATATGATATGTGATATGCATAAATATTCATATAATGATATCACATGTGATATTTGGTTAAAATTGTGAATTTTTTTATTAAAAGTATATTTAGAAAAAAAAATTAAAAAATAATTGAAATTAAAAAATAAATAAATCTAAAAGATATAATAAGAATTTTAAGGATTTATCCAATTTAAAATGATAATTATCGTAATTTCTAAAACTATTTTTTTTTATTTATGGTTTTTTTTTAATTAATAAATTATGTGGCTCACATTCCTTCTCGCCTTCTCGCAAACTAGTTTGCTTCTCGCATGATCCTCCCTATATATATATAGAGAGAGAGGGTCATTCATTTGCTAACCAATCTATTAGTGCTAACCATGCTAACCCATTTTCGGCCAATTAGAATGCTCCTAGAGATTAGATAATGATTTTGTTTATTTTAAACTTACAAGGGTAATAAAGGAATTTATATAAAATCGTAATATTCAAATTAAGTAATCATTATCGCCTATTTAATGTGTACCATAATTATAGCAATGTTTGTTATGGTAATGATATACCATATTAAATATAAAAGTTTGAAGTTTTAAATTATTCAAGATTATCTTAAATCTTAATATATCCTTTACATATATTTTTCATTATATCACAATGAGCGATATATATGGATTTTATGTTATAAAGAGTTAAATCTAATATTTTTAAACGTAACTTTGATATTGTTCCAGATTTTATGTTATTAAGCTTGCACATATGCATATGTGCATATCTTAAACCATTTTTCATATGCATATACAAAACGCTCATAGTGTACATAAAAACTTATTAATGTGAACAATGCACATATGCACTGAAAGAGCAAATAATTTAATCATTTTGATATGCATATTCAAATTGCACATATGCACATCAAGACTTATTAGTGTAGACAATGCACATATGTACAACACATTAATCATGCACATATGTATTTTTGAAAATGTACATTAAGAATTATTAGTTTAAATAATGCACATATTTACTTGACAATGAACAAATGTCTAAGTGAGCACATATGCATTTTCCGGATTTTATGCTATTAAGTTTGCACATATGCATATGTGCATATCTTAAACCATTTTCCATATTCATATACAAAGGCTCATAGTGTACATCAAAACTTATTAACGTGAACAATGCACATATGTACTGAAAGAGCAAATAATCTAATCATTTTGATATGTATATTTAAAATTGTACATATGCACATCAAGACTTATTAGTGTAGACAATGCCCATATGCACAACACAAAAATCATGCACATATGTTTGTTTTGAAAATGTACATTAGGAATTATTAGTTTAAAAAATGCACATATTCACATAAATAGCAAACACTTTAAACTGTGTGGGCCTCTTTTTTTTTCTTTTTTTTTTTGGTTTAAAAACAAGAATTATTAGTTTAAAAAATCCCATCTTTTGCGCCTCTTTTTTTGATAACGTGTTAATATGATTTTGGAAGGCTATTTGCATTTTTACATTTTTAACTCTATGCTCTTATGCGCCGTAATTTCCTAGCCTTTTAGTTTAATATTTCTAAAATTAAAATTCTAATTAATTGTGAACCATTGATCTAAATAACCAACGGTCCAGATTGGTTAGCACGGTTAACACCAATGTCGTGGTTAGCAAATGAAGGGGACCCTATATATATATATATGTGTGAAAAAGAATCCAAAAGAGTAAAACAAGGTCAATTTGTACTATTGAAGGGTGTCGAGCCCCGACAAATAATAAAGTCCTATTTACCTCAAAAGACAACCTAAATTGTAATAGTGGCAAGCAGGGTCGAATCCACAGGGATTGGTCGTGAACGGTGTCAAGCTTCTACGCTTTATTTAAAGGGGGGTTGATAATTAAACGAAGCATATCAAATTAATGTAAGGTTTATTGGCGGGGACCGTGGTCCACTTTTGTGGACCCTACAAGCCCTACCTCATAGACTTGCACCGGAAAAGACATCCTGTCTCCCCCCGGATTCGAACCCTGGTAAGGGAACCCCAGGTAGGAGCGTTTACGGAAGGAAGGTGGCCACTAGGCCAAAGACCTAACACCCGCTATTTTGGAGTTGGGTGAAAAGTTGACATTTACTCAAAGTTCAAGGGGGTAAAATGTAACTTGGGTTATATAAATATAAATCAAGTTTAGATATTTTTCTAAATATCACAAATCTGATCCTTAAAAATCAGAGAGAGAGAGAAGGAAGCAGGAAGGAAGCAGGAAGAAAGAGGTCGATCGTTTTTCTTCAAATCAAGGTACGAATCTAGCATAATGCTTTGATCTAAGTATTATCTGCCGTATAGAATTTCGTTGTTAAGGTTTTTAACCGTTTAATTTCGAGATTTACGTATTTTGAGTTGGATTTGGGTTCTGTAAACGTCCCATCATAATAAGACCGGGAAGATGATCTCGACCGGAAGAGGTCTTGACCGGAAGTGCATTCGACCGGTATATTGTATTCGACCGACATAGTGCATTCAACCGGTATAGTGTATTTGACCGGCATAGTGCATTCGACCGGTATATAGTATTCGACCGACATAGTGCATTCAACCGGTATATAGTATTCGACCAGTATAGCGTATTCGACCGGCATAGTGCATTCGACCGATATAGTATTCGACCGGTATTGTGTTCGACCGATAGTAGCATTCGACCGAATGTGATACTCGACCGGTACTGGTCTCGATAGTGTGTTGTGTTTTGTAATTCGAGAATTGTAAGTCAGTGAGTTGTCTATATTTTTGGCTTACCGATTTATCGGTGTTGTCGTAGGTAGCAATCGTAGGAAGCAGTCTATAAACAGAAAGAAATCTGAGGTGAGTCTTTTAAGCTAACTCCGTCTGTATTGCGAAAGCTATGTGATAAATGTATTTGTTTGAATGTGGAAAACCTCGTTTTAACATGGTATATTGTTGTTGGGTAATGTTTTCTAAATCCCATCATTTCAAGAATCAAGATTTATCGAATTGAACCATTGTTCATATGAATTGTCTGTATATTTGATTTAATATGAGTATGTTATGAAATGACATGTTGTGGCTTTGAGTCTTGTGCAATGGATCCATAGGCACTGTGTTCCTATGTCCCCGACTTTGGGCATTTGGTTCACGTTTTAGCACGGAATAGGCATCGGGTTGCCATGATAAGTAAGGTGTGGGCCTATACGGTCGAGCAGCGTCTCATGGTGCAGTAAGGTGTAATTCCATATGGTGCTTGAGTTCCCCCTGTTTTGGGAACTCTCAAGAATAGATCCAGAGGGGTTGACTTGGTGTTTTGAGCAACAGATCTAGAGGGGTTGAGCTCGTTATGTGATTTGGTGTTATTTGTACCATGTTTAATCACTAATGGTTTATTTGATTTCTTGACTTAGCTCATGGTTATAATCACTGCGTGACATCGATTTGGGTTTAGTATTTTTTTTTCTTCTTTCTTATTGGCTTGTTCTCACTAGGCTTTAGCCTAACACTTGCTCTTGATTTTCATGTTGGTAGGTTATCTTAATAGTGGGGCACGCCGGGACTGAGGGAACGACCTTGGGGTCATGAGGGGTCTTTTTGAGGATATCTAGTGACCATCGTACAGTGATTTTTTTTGAAGATACACATTTTGGAAGGATAGCGACACCCGACTCTAATCTAGTTATTTGATTGTAGATTAGTAGGTTGTCGTCTTATGCTTCATTTATTGACCGTGTTTATGTCTAATCTATACTCCGTTCGGGTTAATATTATACGTTGGGATTGTAATACCTTATTCCGCAAGTTTAGTCTATTGCAGAATTTCGATTTTTATTTCCGCTAATTCTTAGGGTGTTACAAGTTGGTATCAGAGCCTTGGTTTAAGTGAACTAGGTATGACTGTAAGATGCCTAGACTTAAGCTGAGACTATTAAGCTATGACTCGTGAGATGGGGTAGACCTTCTAAGATAGGATGGTCTTAGGGTCAACGGAAACTTGCACAAATTGAAAGTTGTGATAATGGTAATAAGAACTCTTACGTATTATATGTTCATAATTTCACTTAGCTAACGTTATTATGAAAATGTTTTACGTGGGCATACTTAAATTACTGTTGTTATAATAATTGATAAGTGTAGTAGTACGTTCTCTGTGTTTTCCGTAATCCTTATACCGTTCTTTTGCATGATTGCGTTCAGCAGAACCATGGTTAATACCAGAAATCGTCCGGAAGGTCAGGAGGCCGAAATACCTACGACCGACCATCCGCTGGTGACTGTAGTGGGGGAAACCGCGCGTGTGACTAATGTGCTGGGTGGAGGACCCGAGCACATTCCTCTACGCAATTTGGAGGCTGCAGAGCCTATTATTGAGGAAGTGACGGCAGAAACGAGAATGATGGACCGTATGATGTTGGCCATGAGCAGGGCCATGGCGCAACAGCAGGAAGTGTTCTTGAAACTTCTAGAGGACCGAGACGCTAACAACCGTAGGCCCGAAACGGTTGGCGAAAATGTGATTGTTGCAGGGTCCGGGGGTACTGGACCTGTAATTTCCCCTGTGGTGACTGCAGCCCTTGGTGTCAGTCAAGCGGCGCGGACTTGCACGTTCAAAGCTTTTCTGGGTTGCCGACCGCCAGAATTTAAGGGCTCGGACAATCCCCTAGATTGTATGGCCTGGGTTCGACAGATGGAGCAAGATTTTCGCTCAAGCGAATGTGGGGAGGTGTAGAAGGTTATCTTCGGTTCCCGAATGTTGCGGGGTATAGCTCTTACTTGGTGGGATGTGTACTCTGCTTCGCTTGAACCGATTGTTCTGGACCAACTGTCTTGGTCTACCTTCAAAGAAAAACTGCTAGAAGAGTACTGTAACGAGAGGTCGTTGGATCGAATCATGGATGAATTTCAGAACTTGAAGAAAGGTGGTATGTCTGTAAGGGAGTACAACCGTCTCTTCATGGACAAGCTGGGTTTTGTGCGACGCTTGGTCCCGACAGTACTCTTACGTATTATATGTTCATAATTTCACTTAGCTAACGTTATTATGAAAATGTTTTACATGGTCATACTTAAATTACTGTTGTTATAATAATTGATAAGTGTATTAGTACGTTCTCTGTGTTTTCCGTAATCCTTATCCCGTTCTTTTGCATGATTGCGTTCAGCAGAACCATGGTTAATACCAGAAATCGTCCGGAAGGTCAGGAGGCCGAAATACCTACGGCCGACCATCCGCTGGTGACTGTAGTGGGGGAAACCGCGCGTGTGACTAATGTGCTGGGTGGAGGACCCGAGCACATTCCTCTACGCAATTTGGAGGCTGCAGAGCCTATTATTGAGGAAGTGACGGCAGAAACGAGAATGATGGACCGTATGATGTTGGCCATGAGCAGGGCCATGGCGCAACAACAGGAAGTGTTCTTGAAACTTCTAGAGGACCGAGACGCTAACAACCGTAGGCCCGAAACGGTTGGCGAAAATGTGATTGTTGCAGGGTCCGGGGGTACTGGACCTGTAATTTCCCCTGTGGTGACTACAGCCCTGGGTGTCAGTCGAGCGGCGCGGACTTGCATGTTCAAAGCTTTTATGGGTTGTCGACCGCCAGAATTTAAGGGCTCAGACAATCCCCTAGATTGTATGGCCTGGGTTCGAGAGATGGAGCAAGCTTTTCGCTCAAGTGAATGTGGGGAGAAGCAGAGGGTTATCTTTGGTTCCCGATTTTTGCGGGGTATAGCTCTTACTTGGTGGGATGTGTACTCTGCTTCGCTTGAACCGACTGTTCTAGACCAACTGTCTTGGTCTACCTTCAAAGAAAAACTGCTAGAAGAGTACTGTAACGAGAGGTCGTTGGATCGAATCATGGGTGAATTTCAGAACTTGAAGAAAGGTGGTATGTCTGTAAGGGAGTACAACCGTCTCTTCATGAACAAGCTGGGTTTTGTGGGACGCTTGGTCCCAACAGAGAAAGATAAGATCAAGGCTTACATCAAGGTCCTCCCATCGGACATGATGTCGATGGTACGTGTAACAAGGACCTCCACCCTTCGGGAGGCAATGGAATAAGCTCAACTCATGGAGGATGCTTACAACCTCGGCAGGGATCAAAGTGGTCGCCAAGTCGAGAAGAGGAAATGGGAGGGAAGGTCGATGCCCTCAAAGAAACCCTTTTATGCCAACAGCAGCGCTCAGCGAGGAGCTGATTCTAGACGTGATGCCAAGTGGTGCTCCAAGTGCCGAAGCAAACATTTCGGCCCATGCAACTTTGTTCCCGGAGTGTGCTACAAGTGTGGAAAGACGGGTCACATGTTCCGAGATTGCCCTCTTAAGGGGCAAATATGTTTCGAATGTAAGGAACCGGGGCACGTAAGGGCGGAATGCCCGAAGCTCAAGGCTGGGGGATTTGGCGGGAAAAAGATGGAACCTCCGCGGTCGACCGGAAGGGCTTTCCAGATGTCGCCAGAGGAAGCTAAAGCATCGACCGATGTGGTGTCGGGTACGTTCTTTCTAAATTCCGTACCTACGCATGTGTTATTTGATTCTGGTGCTAGCTACTCGTTCATATCCGATTTGTTTTGTCAAAGGCTTGCTATGTCTAAGAGTATGCTAGAGAATGTTGTTGTGGTAGAAATAGCAAATGGAGGTCAAGTTCTAATTTATAATATCCTTAGAGATTGCATCTTAGAGCTTAAGGGAAATAAATTTCCCATTAACTTATTACTTATGCAAATTGGTGGATTCGATGTGGTTGTGGGTATGGACTGGTTATCAAAGAATCAGGCCGAAATTGTATGTTCCAAGAAAATGATTCGTTTACCTGTGGCAAACGGAGAAGCGACAATAATCTACGGCGAAGGAAGGAAAGGCGATGTGGCAATTATTTCAGTGATCAAAGCTAGGAAGTGTGTGGCGAAAGGATGTTTATCTTTCCTGGCTTATGCTATCGATACCCAACTCGACCAGCGGAAACTGGAAGATGTTAGGGTGGTGCACGAGTTTCCCGATGTGTTTCCGGAAGACTTGCTCGGGTTGCCACCCGATCGTGTTGTGGAATTCCGTATAGACCTCATTCCAGGAGCGGCTCCAATTGCTCGAGCTCCTTATCGTTTGGCTCCTACCGAAATGCAAGAGATGATGGTTCAACTCCAAGACCTTCTTGAGAAAGGTTTCATCCGACCGAGCTCGTCACCTTGGGGAGCTCCGGTCCTATTTGTCAAGAAAAAGGACAGTGCAATGAGAATGTGTATCGACTACAGGGAACTGAACAAGGTAACGGTGAAGAACAGGTATCCACTTCCGAGAATCGACGATCTGTTCGATCAACTTCAGGGAGCAGGTTGTTTCTCAAAGATAGACCTTCGATCGGGGTATCACCAAGTGAAGGTAGCAAAGAGCGACATCCCAAAGACAACATTTAGAACTCGTTATGGGCACTACGAGTTTCTGGTGATGCCATTCGGCCTAACCAACGCACCGACAATATTTATGGACTTGATGAACCGAGTGTGCCGACCGTTTCTCGACAAATCGGTAATCGTGTTCATCGACGACATCCTAGTTTACTCCAAGAATGAAGAAGAGCATGAGCAACATCTTCGTTAAGTGTTGGATGTGTTAAGGCGAGAAAGACTTTACGCAAAGTTTTCAAAGTGAGACTTTTGGCTCCCAGAGGTACAGTTTTTGGGGCATCTGGTTTCAAAGGAAGGAGTAAAAGTGGATCCCGCAAAGATAGAGGCAATGACGAATTGGGAACCTCCCAAGAGTCCGTCTGAAATCCGAAGTTTCCTAGGTTTGGCAGGGTACTACTGGAGATTCATACAAGGCTTCTCGAAGATAGCCTCGTCATTGACGGCCTTGACCCGAAAGAACGTGAAATTTGTGTGGACCGAGAGGCAAGAAGAGGCGTTCCGCACCTTACAAAAGAAGCTTTGTGAAGCTCCTATCCTATCTTTACCTGACGGGACAGAAGATTTTGTGGTGTACAGCGATGCGTCGAAGATGGGTTTGGGTTGTGTCCTGATGCAATGAGGGAAGGTGATCGCTTACGCTTCAAGGCAACTTAAAGTGCACGAAGTCAACCACCCTACTCATGACTTGGAATTGGCAGCGGTGATGTTTACACTGAAATTGTGGCGACACTACCTTTACGGTACGAAATGCACTCTTTACACCGATCACAAGAGTCTGAAGCATATCTTTGATCAGAAAGAGCTAAACATGAGGCAGCGAAGATGGTTGGAGTTGTTGAAGGATTATGACTGTGAGTTGCTCTACCATCCGGGTAAGGCAAACGTTGTTGCCGACGCCTTGAGTCGGAAAGTCTGTGGAGGAAATTCTCATGCTACCTTTGAACGGATTGAAATAACTTCAACACTCATTGACAGAATCAGGGAATCGCAAGCCGAAGCCTTGCTAGCGGAAAATCTCAAATGTGAAGTCATGGCAAAACAACATCTTCTGTTGACTGAAGATAGTCGAGGGGTGAAACTTTTCAATGGGCGAATTTGGGTGCCTAAGATTGGAGGTAATGGAGAACTTCTTCTCGAAGATGCCCACAAGTCAAAATACTCTATTCACCCAGGAAGAACGAAAATGTATAGAGATTTGAAATTGCATTATTGGTGGCCAATCATGAAGCTTGATGTGGCACACTATGTGGAACAGTGTGTAACTTGTTTGCAAGTGAAGGCAGAACACCAAAGACCTTACGGAAGTTTGCAATCCTTGGAAATTCCGGAGTGGAAATGGGATCACATCACGATGGATTTCGTGACAAAGCTACCAAGGACCTTGAAAGGTCACGACGCCATTTGGGTTATAGTAGACCGCTTGACCAAAAGTGCTCACTTCTTGGCCATGCGGGATGTGTGTTCCAGGTTCTAGTTTCTAATTACTAACAATTAATCAAGCAAACAAATTCAAACAATTACCTGTTTTGATTTCACTTCTCAATTCAATTACAAACTTTCTCTCTCTAGAACTCTCTCTTTCTCTTTCTACAAATCTCTCTCTCGAATATATAACTTTGTTCAAGATTTCTTAAAACTGAATACTACTCTTACAAAACAGAAATAGAAAGCTATTTATACTTACAACTAAAATACAAAACAATAAACTTTGACTTTATTACAAATAGACTTTGACTTTAATGAGAGTTGACTTTCTCAGCTTTGACTTCTTGAACTTTGACTTTTGACTTCTTGATCTTGTATCCAACTATTTCATGCTCTGACACGGGAGACCTTGCCAATGGATAAATTGGCGAAGTTGTACATCGATGAAGTAATTTCCCGACACGGTGTGCCGCTATCTATTGTCTCTGATCGGGATAGTCGGTTCACGTCGCATTTTTGGGACGGTTTACAAAAGGAATTGGGTACACGTGTGAAGTTGAGCACGGCCTACCATCCTCAAACTGACGGCCAGAGCGAGAGGACAATACAGACTCTGGAAGACATGTTAAGATCGTGTGTGATCGACTTTGGGGGTAGTTGGGATACGCACCTGCCTTTGGTAGAGTTCGCGTACAATAATAACTACCACTCGAGTATAGGGATGGCACCGTTTGAAGCGTTATACGGTCGCAAGTGTCGAACTCCCGTATGTTGGATCGAGGCGGGGGAAAAGCAGTTCGCCGGACCTGAAATTGTGCAAAAAATGGTGGACAAGGTCAAGGGCATCCGCGAACGCTTGAAGGCGGCCCAAGATCGACAGAAAAGTTACGCCGATAAGAAAAGACGGCCAATGGAATTCCAAGTGGGAGATCGGGTTATGTTGAAGGTGTCCCCTTGAAGGGAATTATTAGATTTGGGAAGCGTGGGAAGTTGAGCCCCCGTTTCCTTGGACCGTTCACTGTGACCAAGCGGATAGGACTTCAAGCTTATCAACTGGAACTTCCTCCGGAGATGAAAGAAATTCATAACACATTTCACGTATGCTATCTTCGGAAGTGTCTAGCAAAGGAGGAGAGTGTCATTCCACTCTTCGAGATCAGAGTGGATGAGGGAAATCGTTGCGTTGAAGAACCTGAGGCGATTTAAGAAAGAAAGACGAAGAAGCTTCGTCACCGGGAAGTCACAATGGTCAAGGTTCAGTGGAAGCACCATCGGGGTGCCAATGTGACTTGGGAAGCGGAAGAGGACTTGAAGCAGAGGTACCCTCACCTCTTTCCATAGCCGAGATTTCGAGGACGAAATGTTCTCCAAGTTGGGGAGGATTGTAACACCCGCTATTTTGGAGTTAGGTGAAAAGTTGACCTTTACCCAAAGTTCAAGGGGGTAAAATGTAACTTGGGTTATATAAATATAAATCAAGTTTAGATATTTTTCTAAATATCACAAATCTGATCCTTAAGAAATCAGAGAGAGAGAGAAGGAAGCAGGAAGAAAGAGGTCGATCGTTTTTCTTCAAATCAAGGTACGAATCTAGCTTAATGCTTTGATCTAAGTATTATCTGCCGTATAGAATCTCGTTGTTAAGGTTTTTAACCGTTTAATTTTGAGATTTATGTATTTTGAGTTGGATCTGGGTTCTGTAAACGTCCCATCATAATAAGACCGGGAAGATGGTCTCGACCGGAAGAGGTCTTGAACGGAAGTGCATTCGACCGGTATATTGTATTCGGCCGGCATAGTGCATTCGATCGGTATAGTGTATTCGACCGGCATAGTGCATTCGACCGGTATATAGTATTCGACCGGCATAGTGCATTCGACCGGTATAGCGTATTCGACCGGCATAGTACATTCGACCGATATAGTATTCGACCGGTATTGTGTTCGACCGATACTTGTATAAGACCGATAGTAGCATTCGATCTAATGTGATACTCGACCGGTACTGGTCTCTGTTGGGAACTGAAGATTTGTCTAAGTGATTACTACTGCCAGGATTTCAAGATTACTACTACTAGTAGAATTAATACTGCTTAAAGAGTTAGTGCTGCTACTTGATTAGTTAGTACTGCTTGGAGAGTTAGTACTGCTAGTAGTTAGTACTGCTAATTGGTTAATGCTGCTGAAAATGGTTAGTACTGCTGAAGGTTAATACTGCTCAGAGTATTAATGTTGCTCTGATTTAGTATTGCTTATGTGATAATCAAGATATGCGCAGATCAAGGCTTGAAGATAATCATGGAAGGTGTGAAGATAATTATAGAAGAATATACTGAAGATCTTTTAAGTTTTGTAGTTATCTTTTATTTTCAGTATATGTATAGATGTTTTCAGAATAGTTTTGATACGAGATTTCTAAGTTTTTTTGTTGATAGAGAGAATTAACCTCAAGGTTTACAATCCTAGTTCTAGAGAAGTAGAATTCGTCTTGGTGAGCCTGTTCATCAAGATTGAGGTTTTGTTTGAAAGCTTGTAACTTTAATCATTCAATAAAGTTTACAAGTTGTGATTTATTCTTTACTGTTACATTGATCTTTTGAATATTAAAGTGTTTTTCCGCAACTTCTTTAATATTGTTTCTGAGTTTAATTATTCTTGTTAAGAATCAGATCCTGACAAGTGGTATCAGAGCATAGTATTCTCAGAAACCTTCATTCATCATGGAAAACACAGTTGAATCAAACAGTACTCTTGTTTCAAAGGTTCCCATGCTCAAACCTAATGAGTTTGACATGTGAAAAATTAGGATCAAGCAGTACATCCTCCTTACAGACTTTTCTATGTGGGACATTGTTGAGAATGGTCCCTCTGCTGAAGGTAAAATTGGACAAGATGGAAGAAGACCACCTCCAAAAACTGATGCTGAGAAGAAAGTGAGACAATTGGAGATGAAAGCCTTAAGCACCCTGCTTTTGGTCATCCCTAATGAATATCAACATCAATTTCATCACTGCACTGATGCTCAGATTCTATGGAATGCTTTAGAGAAGAGATTTGCTGGCACCAAGAGCACTAAGAGGAATCAAAGGGATATTCTCAAGCAGCAATATGAGAATTTTACATCTTCAAAGAATGAGTCTATGACTCAAACTTTTGATAGATTCAATAAATTAATTGGTGATTTGGCTACTGTTGGAGTTCAGATGGAACAAGATGATGTCAACTGAAAGTTCCTCAGATCTCTTGGAGATGAATGGACCATGTACACTGTCTCATTCAGATAGAATGACATGTTGGAAGAAAAGGAACTGGATGATCTGTATAATGATCTGAGAGTGTTTGAATCTGAGGTGGAAGCAAAGAAGAAGCCTACTGGATATGTTCATAATGTTGCGCTCCTATCAGCGTCAACTGATTCTACTGCTAACCCTGAATCAGTTAGTGTTGCCAGTGTAGTAAATCAAGAAAAAGGCAATGAATCTGTTTTTGAAGCATTTCTTTCCAGCCATGGTAACTCTTCTTTAATCAATGATGACTTGGAACAGCTTCATCCTGATGATCTTGAAGAGATGGATATTAAATGGCAGATGGCCATGCTTTCTATGAGGGTGAAGAAGTTCATCATGAGGACTGGGAGAAACAACTTTTCTCAAAGAAGAGAAGATGGAGCAGGATTTGATAAGTCAAAGGTGGAGTGCTACAAGTGTCACATGAAAGGACACTTTGCCAGGGAATGCAGAAGTGGAGTATCTCATAACAACCATCAACAAGCTCAGACTGGAAGATTCAACCAGAACAGAAACTCTTCTCAAGCTCTTGTTTCTCAACAAGGAATGGGGTTTGACTGGAGTGATCAAGCAGAAGAGGCCATTCAAAATCAAGCTCTCATGGCAGAGGTATCTGATCTCCCAACTGAGGTACTTTCTAATCTCTGTACTCAAACTTGCATAGACACTGTTAAAAGGTACAGGGATCACAACCAAAGTATGAGTGATGACCTTAAGAGGTTAGAAAAGGATAGAAAAGACTATGTGAAAATTGTTGAGAGGTTTGAGGAACAAATTAAAGGTTTCTAAGCCAATGAACTTCAACACACATATGATACAAATTACTGGAAGTGGGAGAAAAATGATTTAGAAATCCAACTGACAAAGTCTAGAGAGGAGAATGAAAAGTTGAGAGGAGAGCTAGCCAAGGTTAAGCTGGATGTAGAAAAGTTTTCATATGCTTCTAAAGCCATGGATTCAATTCTAAAGGCTAAAATCCATGATAAGCTTAAACCAGTAAAATTGGGTACAATACCACACCACCACCATACAACAACAACTACATCCCTCCTAAATTAGATTTGCTAGAGACCAAGGATAGGAAGGACTTGCATGAGGGAGCCACTAAGATAGATCCTTTAGATGAAGTAGTTGTTGAAGACAAGATTGAGAAAGAAGCTGGTAAGAGTAAGGAAAATACTGTGAGTGGTGAGATTCCCTTAGAAAATAACATTCTTACCAATGAGGGTGGTGGAAGGGATTGGGTCAAATCTGATGGTGTAGAGAAGACTGAGGGAAAGTCTAAAAAGGTCCATTACAAGCAGACTACAGTTGTGAATCCTGTTCCTTGCAAACAGTGTGCATGTAATAAATATGAGCCCCTAAAACATGATAAAAGGAGGGGAAATCAAAGAAATTGGAATAATCGGTGGGCTCAGAAACAAGGAGTTGATCTGAGTAGAATCATCAGACCAAAACCTTGTTTCATATGTGGCAAATTGAACCATCTTGCCAAGCACTGTATTTTAATCCTATGAACCAAAGGATAAATTTTCAAAGATCTGTGCAAAAACCCTTTGGTTATAGGAAGAATGAAAGGAACCATGTGGCTAAGAAACATGTTAAATCTAAAATCCACATGAAGAAAAAGACTGTAAACGAAAGTGTCAAGATGTGGGTTCCCAAAAGCACTAAAACTGTTAGTACTGCTACCACAAATAGTGCTGCTGACAAAGATAGTGCTGCCAGAAGCAATACTACTGCTATCAATGTTAGTGCTACTGATAGTATTAATACTTCTAAAACTAACATTGTTAGTACTTCATCAAATATTAATACTGCTAACTCTGTTAGTGCTTCTAACAAGGTTAGTACTGCTAAACCTGTTAGTGTTGCTAACTCTGTTAGTACTTCTAAAATTAGTACTGCTTCTAGTGCTTGTGCTTCTAGACCAATCATCTTGACAAAGTACTCCAGTCAAGAGGGTTCTAAATTTAAAAAACTCATCAAAAAGGAGTGTAAGTACTTTGATGAGAAAGGGAGGCCCAAGACCACTTTGGCTTGGGTTCCCAGTCAATACTAATTGATTTATCTTATGTGCAGGGCAACCAGCAGCTCAAGGGAAAGAGCATTTGGCATGTTGATAGTGGTTGCTCTAGGCACATGACAGGGAACATGGCTTGCCTCAAGAATTTCAAGAAAATTGATGGAGGGCATGTTGCCTTTGGTAATACTCCAGATGGAGGTAAGATTAGTGTTAAGGGTGATGTAACAAAAGGTAAGATGACCTTTGAAGATGTTTTCTATGTTGAACAGTTAAGATACAACCTGTTAAGTGTATCACAGGTTTGTGACAAAAAGCATAGTATATTATTCACTGATTCAGAATGCATTATCCTTGCTCCTGGATTCAAGGTAGTTGATGAAAAGATGCTACTACTAAGAACTCCTAGAAAGGATAATGTCTATTGTTTGGATATGGAAAATGTTTCAAATGATTCATCCCTAAACTGTCTTGTTTCAAAAGCCTCTTTGGATGAATCATCACTTTGGCACAGAAGGATGTGTCACATGAACTTTAAAACAAAGAATAAACTTGTTAGAAACAACCTTGTAAGAGGTCTGCCTTCAAAAGTCTTTTCATGTGATGATCATTGTGTTGCTTGTCTCAAAGGCAAACAACACAAAACTTCTCATAAGTCTAAAGAATTGAACACAATTTATTCTTCTCTTCAGTTGTTGCATATGGATCTGTTTGGTCCTACAAATGTCATGAGTATAGGTAAGAAATCATACTGCTTAGTTATTGTTGATGATTACTCTAGATTTACTTGGGTATTTTTTCTAAGGACTAAGGATGCTCTCAGTTAATACTGCTCTCAGTTAATACTGCTCTCAGTTAATACTGCTCTCAGTTAATACTGCTCTCAGTTAATACTGCTTTCGGTTAATACTGCTTCTTTCCCGAATCATATAAATACCCTCTTTGGCCGCCTAAAAGCTCACAACGACTCTTTGAATACTGTTCATCTTCTCTCTAACTCTTTTCTCTCAAGTAACAAGTGTGTTTCAGTCAAGAATCCTCAAGACCGATGGCATCCATGGCGTTCATTGATGAACATAATGAGATCGCAATGCTTCAAAATCCGAAGCAGGCTGATGGATTCCATCCAATAGTTGATTTTCTCAAGACCAGTCATATAGCGTATGCTCTTACTGTGTCACCACCAATCTTCATCGAGCACCAGAAGCAATTTTGGGCCAATGCCACCGCTGTTACTAAAAACGGTGTGCAGTTTATCAAAACAAAGGTGTGTGACAAACCCGTGATAGTCACTGAAGAGGTCATTCGCATCAGTCTACGTCTAGACGATGCCTCAGGTATTACTTCTATCCCTAATGAGGACTTGTTTTCCAATCTCACCAGAATGGGGTATGAAGGCCAAATGGGTGTTTTCAAATTTTACAAAGCTAATTTTTCTCCCCAATGGAGTTTCTTTGTTCATACCCTTATGCACTGTATTTCTAGAAAAACTACTGGATGGAGTCAGTTCAGCAGTATCATTGCTTATGCTTTGATCTGCTTGTCCACTGCCAGAAAGTATAATTTCTCAAAAATGATTTTCAATGACCTTGTGTCAAACTTGGATAATAAAAAGAGTTTCTATATGTATCCAAGATTTGTCCAGGCAGTTATCACCACTGAATTGACGAATATACCTCAGTTTAATGAGGTATATGTACCTAAAATCCCTAAGGGCAGGTCTTTTCAAATATGAAAAGATCTGCCAAGGACTCGGAAGGAGTTGACACCCCATTGTTCTCTACAATGATGGTGGTGTCCCACAACCAAGAAGGTATGGCATCAGGGTTAAGGCCCTCACTAGACCATCCCACTGATAGCCAAACCCAACCTTCAACCACTATATCACTTCCTCAGTCTCTTGTTCTTAAGCCAACACCAGTTATAGCCAAAACATATGCTAAGAGAAAGGTACACAAGGCTCCTTCCCTTGTTGTACCTCCTACAAATCCAGAACCTCAAAGTCCTCTAATGGAGCATTCTCCATTAGATAATATCTATAGGGAAACCACTGGGGTGTCTCCCAACCCCAAGGAGGTGCTCACTGAGGAGATGCTTGAGCATGTGGGTGAGAAGGCTGCCACTACTCCTGCTAGCACAGAGGAGGCCAGTGGTAACATCACTAAGACCTTCCCCATGGCAACTTTGGGTGAGCAATCATCCAAAGGTCCCAAGTGCCAAGAAACCAAGGGGGTGGAGGGTGATTCTTCTAGGCAGAAGACCTCTACTACTAAAAGTTCCAATGATCCCTCAAAAGGGGGTTACACTCCTGGAGATGGTGAGGATAGATATGACTACCACGAATTGATTTCAGCCATGTCCAAAATGGCAACTGAACTGGATTCTTAGAAGCAGGTTGTCAATGAACTCAAGAAGGTCATCATCAACCAGCAAGAAGAAATCAGCACATTAAAGCAGTTGGTTAAGAAAGTGATTCAAAAGAAGAAGAAGCAAAGATTTGTACTCAGAAGAAGGAACCCAGTGAATGATGCTCCCAAAAAGGGGGAGTCAGAAGTTGAGGTCAACATGGAGAATGCTAAAAATAAGAGGGAGATACATGGAGTTGAGGGGAAGTTTGATGTACAAGCAGTAGAAACAGATTCAGTGTTTGAAGAAGCAGCAGTAACAGATAGAGCAACAGAAACAGTTAATGCTGCTGAAATAAATGAAGCAGCAGAAATTGTTAAAGAGATATTAACAGACCTCCTTAGCAGCAATTTAGAAGAAATTGAGGTAGATGAAGCATTAATAAAAGCTAAACATGATACTCCTAAGGTCACTTCAAAGGCCAAAGGAATTGTCATCAAAGACAATGTTGAGGTTATCAAGAAAGCCAGTGTTGAGAAGGTAGCAAGCAAGGACAAAGGCAAAGCCAAGATGGTGGAATCTGACCAACCACTTAAAAAGCAAAAGCTGATTGAGTCAGATGAAGCTTTGGCTAAGAAGATTCAAGCAGAACTTGAGATATCTGAAAGAGATCAAATGGAAAAGGATAGGGAGATGGCAAGAGCTCTAGCTGCAGAGCTTAATAAAGCATTTCAAAAGAGTTTGGCAACAGAGATAGCACAGAAGAAATCTGCAACTCTAAAGAAGCCTGTGATGATCAAAAAGAGTGCAAAGAAGAGACAACCTTCAAAGACCTACCTTGGCACTCAAGAGAGAAAGAAGATGATCACTTTCCTCAAAGGTGCTGTGGGAGTCAAAAAGGAGATGTTCACAAAAATGTATTTTGATCAAATCAAAGGGTTGTATAATGCAGAAATGACTAAGCTTCAAGAAAATGACAGAGCCAGAGTTGAAGTGGAAAAGAGGATGAAAGAGAGTAATGACTTTCTAATACAAAAACCCTTTCCTGATTGTCGGTCCAACAATACTTATCAAGTTTATAGAAACAACAACACAATATGATTATCAACCTGTATTGATTATAACAAACGAGTTACAAGGTTGATCGATTAAGCATGAAATGTGTTCTCTATGTTTTCTCTCTTTTACACCTTCAAGTGTGTGTTTTTATGTGTGAATGTGATCTGATCTTTTTGAGAGATGTTAGAGATACACTTAATCTAACCAAGTGTGTTAGACACACTTCCTACAACTTGCAATATAAAACTATAAACCTACCTAATATCTAATCTAATAATATACATAATATCTAAGTTTAGATATTATGTAAACTAACTAAATACTAGAAACTAACCAAGTTAGCTTTATCTAACTATTACAATATTATAACTTAGATATTAAATCTAAGTAAACTAATACAATTACATTGACATTTATTACAAATAGACATAGACTTAAATATCGAGAGTCGACGTTCCGGCTTTAACTTCAGATTGCGATCTTCAGTTTGGATGATCTTGAATCCAATGAGACTGTGGTCTAACACTGATGATCAAGAAACTCCAAAGAAGGAAGCTACTCTAGGTGAAAGTTTGAAGACTTTGAAAAGAACAAAAATGATGTTAAGAAGAAAACTTGTTAAGAAACCTAGAGTGGTTGAGGAAGAAGCTGAGAAAGAACAAAAGGTAGCTGAAGAAGAAGGGGCACCTAAGTCAGATGAAAAGAAAGCTCAAACTCAGGAAGAACCATCTAGTACTTATGATGTAAATATGTACATGGTGGTGATGGAGAAAGTGCCTGAGCCTATAACTGCTGAACCAGTTGGTGTCAAGCCTCCTGAGATTATTCACTGGGATACTATGGAAGTAGATGGTAAGGAGTATATCAGGCTTAAGAGGAAGGATGAAAAGTTTGAGGTGTATCCTACTTGGGCCAAGATAGTAAGAGTATGCTCCAGATCTGACTTAGAGGAAATGTTTAAGGTGGGGATGAAACTATATGTTGATAAGTTGAAAGCTCCAGCGATATCTGTTATAAAACTTGTGATGGAATATCTATGCATGTTGTTCAAGCCAAAAGAAGTTCAGCATGTTATCAGAAATGTGTTCAAAATCATCAACAACTGGACTCTGTATGAAAGAAGTGGAGTATATGCACTGGCTATGGATACAAGTCATCTTGAATACTTCCTAGTAGATAGAGTTTACAACCATAGCAGGCTAAAGCTACATGCTATGTTGAAGAAAAATCTAGGTTGTGCACCAGATTCTGCAATGGCAAGATACTTAATTCAGAGAACTATTAATCAAAGTTTGGGGCTGAATCCTGATATGGGATTGTGAGAAATGGAGTTTTGGGAGCATCTGAAGAACTTGACTTCTCTTCTCTAAAAGTCAAGTTAGGGGAGATTTTTGGGAACTGAATATTTGTCTAAGTGATTACTACTGCCAGGATTTCAAGATTACTACTACTAGTAGAATTAATACTACTTAAAGAGTTAGTGCTGCTACTTGATTAGTTAGTACTGCTTGGAGAGTTAGTACTGCTACTAGTTAGTACTACTAATTGGTTAATGCTGCTGAAAATGGTTAGTACTGCTGAAGGTTAATATTGCTCAGAGTATTAATGTTGCTCTGATTTAGTATTGCTTATGTGATAATCAAGATATGCGCAGATCAAGGCTTGAAGATAATCATGGAAGGTGTGAAGATAATTATAGAAGAATATACTGAAGATCTTTTAAGTTTTGTAGTTATCTTTTATTTTCAGTATATGTATAGATGTTTTCAGAATAGTTTTGATACGAGATTTCTAAGTTTTTTTGTTGATAGAGAGAATTAACCTCAAGGTTTACAATCCTAGTTCTAGAGAGTAGAATTCGTCTTGGTGAGCCTGTTCATCAAGATTGAGGTTTTGTTTGAAAGCTTGTAACTTTAATCATTCAATAAAGTTTACAAGTTGTGATTTATTCTTTACTGTTACATTGATCTTTTGAATATTAAAGTGTTTTTCCACAACTTCTTTAATATTGTTTCTAAGTTTAATTATTCTTGTTAAGAATCAGATCCTGACAGTCTCAACAGTGTGTTGTGTTTTGTAATTCGAGAATTGTAAGTCAGTGAGTTGTCTATATTCTTGGCTTACCGATTTATCGGTGTTGTCATAGGTAGCAATCGTAGGAAGCAGTCTATAAACAGGAAGAAATCTGAGGTGAGTCCTTTAAGCTAACTCCGTCTGTATTGCGAAAGCTATGTGATAAATGTATTTGTTTGAATGTGGAAAACCTCGTTTTAACTTGGTATATTGTTGTTGGGTAATGTTTTCTAAATCCCATCATTTCAAGAATCAAGATTTATCGAATTGAACCATTGTTCATATGAATTGTCTGTATATTTGATTTAATATGAGTATGTTATGAAATGACATGTTGTGGCTTTGAGTCTTGTTCAATGGATCCATAGGCACTGTGTTCCTATGTCCTCGGCTTTGGGCATTTGGTTCACGTTTTAGCACGGAATAGGCATCGGGTTGCCATGATAAGTAAGGTGTGGGCCTATACGGTCGGGCAGCGTCTCATGGTGCAGTAAGGTGTAATTTCATATGGTGCTTGAGTTCCCCCTGTTTTGGGAACTCTCAAGAATAGATCCAAAGGGGTTGACTTGGTGTTTTGAGCAACAGATCTAGAGGGGTTGAGCTCGTTATGTGATTTGGTGTTATTTGTACCATGTTTAATCACTAATGGTTTATTTGATTTCTTGACTTAGCTCATGGCTATAATAACCGCGTGACATCGATTTGGGTTTAGTATTTTTTCTTCTTTCTTATTGGCTTGTTCTCACTAGGCTTTAGCCTAACACTTGCTCTTGATTTTCATGTTGGCAGGTTATCTTAACAGTGGGGCACGCCGGGACTGAGGGAACGACCTTGGGGTTTGGAGTGGTCTTTTTGAGGATATCTAGTGACCATCGTACAATGATTTTTTTTGAAGATACACATTTTGGAAGGATAGCGACACCCGACTCTAATCTAGTTATTTGATTGTAGATTAGTAGGTTGTCGTCTTATGCTTCATTTATTGACCGTGTTTATGTCTAACCTATACTCCGTTCGGGTTAATATTATACGTTGGGATTGTAATACCTTATTCCGCAAGTTTAGTCTATTGCAAAATTTCGATTTTTATTTCCGCTAATTCTTAGGGTGTTACAATTAAAGCGGTAAACAAATAATTATAAACTAGCAATCAGTTCAAATAATTGACCGGACCGTGTATCATAGACTTGTTCATAAAAAGATTTTTCTCATTTTATTCCAAAAAGGCTATGAGCATCGATACGCACCGACACTCTGTTTGTCTGTAAAATTAAACTAGCATTAGACGCCTAATACACTAATTTCTAATCAGCTAATTAAGCCTAGTTACGAACATAGACTCAATTGCTAATTGCATTAGGCTTAGACAAACGTCATTCCTATCCAATGAACGGACGTTGACCATTTAGACTAGATTAAGCAAACTCACAACACTAGAATTAATCAGACGCCCAATTAATTGAAGTATTATTTGCTACTAAAATAGAACTTAGAACAATTAAGGATTCACAACTCTATTTCACAATTAGGCTAAACTATTCAAGGGTAACGACTTAAATAAATAACCCAACAATGATAATCGATTAAATCAAAGTTTGCATACATGGAAATCAAATGATATGAAAAGGTTCAACAAGTCTTAACACAATTCCAATCAAATATTTACAAACTAATTGCTAAAATGTAAAAACTAACTATGAAATCAAAAATTAAACCTAAAACTAAAATTACCTGATGGATTTAACCAAATAAAAGCTTTCCCAAAGTTGTCTTCTTCTCCTCCTCTCCAATTTCTGATTGATTCCCCCCTTTTGAGACAGTTTCCAATGCTATTTTATTCCCCACGTCAAGAACCACTCGAAAAATGCCCAATAACCCACGATTGGGGTCGCTCGCGAATTGGCGCGCGGGTTTGGTCGTGCTAAAACTCGTCCGGGTCTCAATTTCAATGAACGATAGTGGCCACCGTGGGGAGGGGCGCGACTTCGGCCGCTACAAAAGTTGCCCTGCAAATGAACGAGATTAGGTGCCGACTCTTTCCCCACTTTGCTGGACGATTCCTTTTTTTTTCTTTCCTTCTTTCTATTGGGATGTTGGACTTTGCATGGGCTTAACAACCTAAAATCAAGAAACTCAAATTTTGAGTGAGGGCCCACGATGTAAATACCAAACCAAGGTTAAAGACTATTCTTTTTCTTTCTTTTTTTTTCTTTTCTGCTGCCAACAAAGTCATCTTGAAAATAATTATATTTCTTTTCTTTTCAAAATTAACTTCAACCAATTAAATAAAACTCCAATTAATATAGGTATTTATTCATCAAATGAACATCAATTTTATGGAAAATTTAACTTAATATATATATATATATATATATATATATATAATTGACACTCATCAACTATTAAGAACTTTACTAAAAATTTTATAAGTATAGAATGTCATCCTAAAATAGGGGGAAATTGTTGGGTCACTAAAGATTTAAAGATGACCTCCCGATGTTCTTTATAATCTTTGAATAGGGGGAGACTATTGGGTCATCAAAGATCTGGAGATGACTATTGGGTCTTCAAGTATTTGAAGATGATTGTTGGGTCTTCAAGTATTTGAAGATGATTATTGGGTCTTCAATTGTAACACCCCGAATTTTGGGAGTCTCTGTTCTATTTTGGTGTAGAGCGAGGTAGCCGAAAAGAGGGCGGGAAAATGTTGGCAGTGTTTCGCGCGACTCTCCGCACGGGTCAAACTGTGTCGCCAACCGTGCGGAGCCCTGTGCGAATAAAAAGAGGGAAACTAGCCTTTCACCTCATTTTTCTCCTCTTCTCCTCTTCTAAAACACTCCCAATAGAAAACTAGGGTTATGACCGATTTTGGGGCTCTATTGAAGTGTTCAACCATTATCTTCTTCAAGTCTTCATCATCAACCCAAGATCATCACCATCATCTTCTTTATCATCTCCTCACCATTGTTGACATATTTTGGGGTTTTTCAAGAAACCCATTTGTAAGTATTTCTAACCATTCCTAAACATTTGTTATTATCAAAACCTCTCACCTTAACCTTCTAGAACATCTCCCTTGATGTATCTCTCGTATTATGAGTTTCGATCTATTTTTTATATTTGAGATATTTGGGGTTTTGGTAAAGATTAGTGTGAATCTGATTTTGGGAGTTACTCTCGTTGTGTTTTAGTTTGTTTGTGACCTAGATAAGGTTTCTAGTGGTGGATGTTTGTGGATCTGAAGCCTTCATCAAGAAAGCTCGAGTTTGGGGTAAAAACCTAGATTTAGTCTAAATCAAACAATGTGAGTTATAGCTGCTTTGAAAAACTATATACATGTCAAAATGCACATATTTTGGGGTTTTTGAAAGTATATCAATGAATTCACTTCATTTTGATAAGTTTTGCGAATATTTGTACAATTGCACATATTTGTGTTGTAAAGCCCTTGAAAATGAGTTACAATATTTTATGAGGTGTTTGAGTCACCAAAAAGGAGATTTTGAACGTATGTTACATGCACACTTTACAATCGATGTGTTTTGTGGTTAAATAGGTATTTGTACATACTTGGGATGTCAAAGCTTCATAATGGTTGCTAAGTGTGTTTGGGTGTTTTATCCTCAAAAATGATGTTTAAGCCAACCAATGGAGATCCATTAGATTTATTGGAGAATTTAGGCAACATAATGTGTTCGGTTTTATTTTGCGAAAAGTTGGGTACAAATAATTATTTTGGGATTTCACCCTACTTATGAGTTTTGGGATATTGGTGCTTTAAACTATTCCGGCCGTAACAATGTGAGTAAATGGAAAACTGTCACTCTTGACACGATGAGTATTTTGGGAAATTGTGAATCTTACGGTTTAGGCCTTTAAGCCAATCATACGTTGGAATAATACCAATTTTGGAAAAGTCCTATTTTGGCATATGTAGCCACAATGGGTTTATTCTTATTGCCAAACGTTTTATGATGTCTTATGGCTTGAGTTATACTCTAATGAGTTTTGGGACGTTGTCGGGTTTAAATAGCTCAATATGGGCATTTTATGAAAATGCAATTATTGCACAAATGTTGGTTATTACATGTTTTGGATGCATTAGTTCATTCATATGGAGTCATGTAATGTTTAGACTGTAATGTATTGGATCCATAGGCATATGAGTCGTTATGTTCATCATGGAGTTTTTGATATCCATGTTTGAGTCTAGTGAGTGGTTCCCAAGTCATGTTGTTATGTAAGCTTGCGGTAGTGCTCTTGGAGAGCCGTATACGGAGCTAAATCTTGCGGTGGTTCCCATGGTGAGCCGGATACGGAGACTTATGACTTTGTGGTGAGACTCATCTAGAGGTCGAGTAGACTAGGATCATTTGGGTATCTTGCGGTGGTTGCTCAATGGAGCCGTATACGGGGATCCATGACCCGTAGTAAATCTCGTGAACGTTGATAAGTGGCTTAACTTGGTGTTTCGCCACATTCAATGGAACCGGGTCTCCCCCGTCACTGGAAGGTGTTAATTTCGGGTATTACCTTACCCGTATTTTTGGTGTTGAAACGTACCATTTTATTTATACAAATATTATTTTGATGAAACACCTCTTGGGTGCGTTTTGGGGAAATTGGATGGAGGATAATTATTTAAAAAAGGTGTGGTTGGCGTTGGTAGAAATAGGGGTGTAAGCGAGTCGAGCTTTTAACGAGCTACTTGAGCTCGAGCCCGTTTAACTCGAGCTCGAGCTTAATTATTCTCGAGCTCGAGTCGATCTCGAACACAAAATAGAACTCGTTTAACTTATCGAGCCGAGCTTTATAACACCAATATTCGACTCGGCTCGTTCGAAAACTCGATTCAACTTTACGAGTCGAGCCAAGCCGAGTCGAACCATTCGAGCATACCCTTTTTCGAGCCAAACATGCTCATATATTTATTAAGCATAAAATAAAAATATATAAATTGTCGAGCTCAAGACGATAAACGAGTTAATCGATCGCGAGTTCGAACCCATAAACGAGCTTCGAGATCGAGCTCGATAACTCAAAAAATATTCAAGCTCGATCCCTACATTGAAAAGTTAATCGAGCTCGAGTCGAGCTCGAGCCCAGTATTAATTTTTTGAGCTCGACTCGATTAACCTACTACTCGACTCGACTCGACTCGGCTCGTTTACACCCCTAGGTAGAAACGTGGTTTGTAAATAAAGCCTTTTTATAACTTATATTTCAAGAACGGGTGTTTTTAGAGTGAATTATTTGTCTAAACGTTTTATGATTTATATGATGAAAACTGATTTAACTCATTAGGCGTTAAGCCTAACACTTTTTCTTTTCGACATGTATATCAGGTCTTAGAGGGATCTGAGTGGCGAGTGGAACTTGGTAGAAGTTTCGGTAGGATGGCGTTAGAGAAGTCATTCGGTCTTGAGAAGATAACATATTTGATGGTTTTAGTAACACCCGACCAACTTTGTCCTCTATTGTGGGACTAGATAGTTCTGTTAGAACTCTGATACATGTTGTAGTATTTCTTCCGTTGTAAACCTTAGATACTTGTTGCTTCGAGCTTTGTATTTAAAGGATTTTTAGAAGTTTTAAATTGTCTACTATTTTCAAATTTTCAGGGTGTTATATCAATGATTTTAAGATGACCTCCCAATCTCAATTGTAATCTTTGAAAAACATCTTTTGTACTTAGATATTTTTAGATTCTTTGTAATAGCTTAGTCATGCCTTTAAAGATCGGTTAAGTCGAAGACTAACCGAAATTAGCAAAAAGTGAATCTTTAGATGCGGATAAAAAATGAGCTTCCAATCTTCAACTAAGCTATTCCTACCTGCCGATTTCCTCATGACAAATCGATAGGATCCTCATTTTCGGAGGATCCTCCTTTGTCTTCTTACCAAGAAGATCTTCACCAAATCATGAAGTGATGGGGACATTATCTAAAGATCTAGAAAAAAGATGTTTGTCTTTTACGCATTTTTCAGGAATTGTCCACAACAAGGTCTGAAGGTCAACTATGCTCCATGTTGTAAGAAAAAGGACACTTTGTCTTTTTGAATGTGATCTTTGACATTCAATCTCAAAGTGACAAGTGTCCTAACCATTTAATGCACATGATAGTATTTAAAGGTGAAGATCCCTCACATGCAAGATTACGCTTTTTGAAGAGATTTTAGTGCACTCAAGCAAAAATCACCAGACTCTCTCTCTCTCTCTCTCTCACACACACACAAACTTCATAGCTTTGATCTTTATGTTTTCAAGTTGTGTTTATGTTTTTTTGTTACTAAGTGAAAGATTGTTATGATAGATTTATCTGTTCTTTTCTACAACAATCTTAAAAGTTTTCTATGTGTAATTCTTGATATTCATATCAATATCAAGAATTAAAATTAAGTGAAATTTTTGTGTATTGTATTCAACCCCCTCTTCTACAATATCTGTTACTTATTGTCATTACATTTTGGGACCAACAATTCCCACCAACGAGAGGTGAGAGAAATGATTTTTTTATTCATTCCCACCTATGAGATTAAACTATTATTATTTTATATAATTTTTTTTGAAAAGTCCATTGGGATGATAAAAGTATAGAAGATTTTAATTATATAATTAATACAAAAATCTTTAAAAGAAGGAATATGTTGAATTGACATAATCTTGTTAGAGATTTTGATAAAGTTGCGGGTTTGATCGGAGAGAAAAGTCGATGTGGTTTGATATGAGGGAAAAATCGATGCACTTTGATCTGAGGGAAAGTCAATTATGTCGATTTCGAGAACAATAAATTTTTTCAAATTGAATCGACCTTGACCTTTTAAGTAAAACACAAGACTATGTCTTAAGCCCAACGAGTTTTTTGTTGAATTCCATCGTTACAGGGAACTTATTTGGTTTTTTGGTTGATTTTACAAAATTTTCTAATTTTTAGTATTTCATAATGATTGTCCTATGTTTTTTTCTAGGTTTTCCAATTTTGATTCATTATGCATCTAGAACTCCTAATATTAAATAAGAGGTTTTGCAAATCAAAATTAACTATGTATCTTGTTTCGCTTCTTTATGCATCTAAGATTTCTACGATAAGCAAATTACTAATTAAAAACAAATTACGAAATACAAACAAACCAAGACGACAAGCTCATATTTTCAGGGAAAGTTAATTATCAAGAACATTATAATTTACAAGAGGACGTTAGGATGTAGTTAATCAACAAAAAGTAGAAACAAATATGGGAATGAAGATAAAGTTAATAGAGTATTCAATGTGAATTAAGAACATTCGTGAACAAAACAATGAGGATTAAACCCAAAAGCTCCTACAAGGAGCCGTTTTAGTTCAATTAACCTAGACCATCTCACCCAACCTAGATTTATGTTACAAATTTGATTTTAAAATATTTCAGAAAACTATTAGAATCAAGTGTTCAACCTTCATGATTCCTATTTTTTTTTTATCTTGCAATAAATCAAGTGAGTGGAGGCACGGACCCTAAAAGTAAATGAAAGTAGGGAGGAGGAAAAAATCTTGTGTTCTCGAGTTTTTTTAAGGAAGGAAAATTCGATTCATTTTCCTCCCAAAACTTTCCTCCTAGATGTGGGAGGAAAATGATGGAAAGGAAAGAAAATAATCTATAACAATTAAAAATATTTATAAAATTACACATTTATCGATCAATTACATTCCATTAAAAAATAAAGGGGAGTGTTATTTGCACCAAAAATTATGTCAAAATCAGGTCAATTCATTCATTGAGAATGTAATTCATGTATTGGGAATGTAAAAAAAAGATTTTGATGTTGATGTGTGTGAGGAGAAAATTAATGATGAAGGTGCATTTAGCAAAGTCAAATGTGCAATTAGCCTCCCCCAAAATAAATTAGGGTATATTTATAAAAATGATATATTTTCTTTCTTTTCTATCTCATTCAAAAACATAAAAATTTATTTTCTTTTCTTCCATTTCAATCATTTTCCTTCACTTTCAAAAACACAAATTAAAAAATTTCTTTCATTTCTTTTAGAGTAAATTGCAAATTTAGTCCTCGTGGTTATATGAAAATTTGGATTGTGTCCCTCAAACAAAATAATTACATGCATGGTCACTATGGTTTCAATTTTGTTTTGGATTAGGTCCTGCATTTAACTCTGTTAACTTAGTTATGTTAAGCCAAGGGTGTTTTTAGTCATTTTACATTTTCTTTAGAAAATTATATGATTATTATTTTGTATATATTATATGAATAAACATACACATAGAGAGCCACAAATTTCCACGGCTTGCCCAAGAACTCCCCAATCTCCATTTTCGACGACGATAAACTCTTCTCCCTCACCCATCTCTGGTACTCTATCTCATTCTTGGTTCTTCTTTCCCATCTTCATAGATCACTCCAAAACTGTCTAAATTGAGACCATATCTCAACAGATCTTCACAAAGATATGCATATTGACAAGAAAACAAAAAGGGAAAGAAGGGTGAGGGATCAAAGCAGATGTTGAAGAAAGGTAGGTGGTGGTGGTTGGTCACGTACGGTGTTCGAGTGAGGAAGACAAGAGTGGGAAAAGGGAGGCACTGGTGGCGATTTTGGTTCTCGTCGTAGATGTGTACTAACCGGAGTTGCAGGCCCAAGTTCAATCATGAATTGTTGGTTTATTTTCAATTTGTATCTGGATTTCCAAATTTGATGAACGCACTAATTATCATTAATATCAACCGAATGTATCTGGGCTTCCAATTTGGGGGGACCTTTTCTTGTGGATTGGGTGTTATACAGTGGTAGCCATGGTGTTTGTAAAAATGTCAAAGAGGAAAACGATGAAATCAATCTACATATGCCTTACCTTTATAAAGATACTTACATTAAACACTCCTTAAAAACAATTGTCTGTGAAAGATTTTGCCATGGTTCCTTATTTCTTGCCAATGTATCTTGGGTAATCATCTTTTTTTTAGTTTAGCATTCTGTCTTTTATTTATTTAAAAGAAGGCTTTAATGGATCCGGCAACATTTTTAGATTCACAAGAATAAAAATTTAAGATCTTCTTGAATTATTATCAGATTCTTTAGTCCAATGATACCAACAACACTAAAAATCAAAATGAAAGTAAATTAACAAAATTAAAACCAACGTAAACCCTAAGAACAACAAGCCAACTTATATATCAAAACCAAATAAATCCTCACAAGAGTAGCATCAAAATGAAAACCAAAGTAAACCATTTATCCTCCTAAAGCCACTGAAATGTTCCCCTCATCTTCATCCCTCACAATCGCAAGCTCAAACCAGAAGTTTGTTTGAATTAATTCCTTGTTAAACTGTAGCTTTAGTGATTTACCATTTAAATCCCACAGTTTTTTAGCAACTGTAGCTTTAGTGATTTACCATTTAAATCCCACAGTTTTTTTAGCATGTTGCAGGTGAAGATCGGAGAGGAGTTAAAGAATAAGGGGGTGGCTAGGTAGGGTCAAGGATGTTGCAGTTGCAGGTTAGGAAGATGGTGAGGATTGAGGAGGGAGAGAATGATGAGGCTATCGGAGCGACGGGGAGGAGGCAAACTTTGTTAACCCAGTTTAATCTAGTTGATAAACTAACACAGAACACAATATAGATCAAGAGATAATAAGATTAGAATAACATACCAATCCCTTGAATAATCAATGAAAACCTTGTGTGTTCTTGATACCTTGAATGTAGGATTACAGAGAGAATTCGTATGGCTACTTTTAATCTCTGATTATGATTATTAGGTATCTTACCCTAAAAACTAAATAATAAAACATTAAATACCTAGGCCATATGGGCTTTAAGCTTAATGGACTTCCTAATGGGCTTGATAGACTTGAGGCTCATTTACAACTTAACCCAAATTAACTATCAAATAAATACAATTTAAACCCTGAACTTTAACTTTAATCTTGAATACAATTTATGATCCAACAATCTCCCCCTTTGGATTCAAGATTAAAAAAAATTTGGCAATAGTCTTCGGGTCTTCACTTTTCTTGAAAACTGTAGTAGATATGACTTTGACAGCTTCAAATCTTGTAGCTTTACACAGTCTTCAACTTTCTCTTACTTGAAGTGTCCTTCTGACGATCATCTTCAGTCAGGCTTTTAATAGATCAAATAAATTCTGACACTTTGACATCTTTGAAAACTTCAGCAATCTTTACTTCAAGACTTCAAAAGTTCTTGTATTCTCCCTCTTTGTATATTCTCCCCCTTTTTGATGAGTGGTGAGAATCATCATCATCAAAACATATCAGAACAATTTCCCCCTTTGTCATTATAGACTCCAATTTAGCACTATCTTCATGTACGGATCCCTGTGTGGAAATAAGAGCAGTCTCTCCAAATGGAGAAAGTGATTATTTCAATCTATGTAGATTAAAATAAAAGTAGTAACCATTCGAATCTTTTCAAATTCAAACAGTTTAATAGGTGTACCCCTGAATCAACAAATGACTCTGTTAGAATGCCTGTCAATGACACAGAGTCACTCAGTAACACAAAGTTACTATATAAGGAGTTGGTTTTGATGTTAGCTCCCCAGGACTTCCATTTAATCATCGAATAACACATGATTATCTATGAATGTTCTGACATAAAACAAATTTCTGTGTGCTCGTGCATGTGTATGAAAGAAATTAAGCACCGATGATTGCTTTTCATTATAGGTTCAAAATATGTAAACTTGTTGAGACAACAACAAATTATACAAAGACTCAATGTGCATGATAAAGGGTTCGAAGGTGGGGCAACTTTCCTTCTTTTTCAATATTAGTATCTTCCAAATGAAGAACCAATAGCGTATGTGCTGCTTCCCCAGAAAATGTGAAACATTCTCTTTTTGAGAAAAGAATGAGTAGTTGGTGGAGTTGTATGCAAGAGATGGCATGTGCTATGTGCCTTTTTCAATGATGGTCACCAAAGAATGTGAACCTATCAGATTATGTGGTTGCCCGGCTCAGAAAGAAGTTTGGTGCAGAGTCTGATATTCTTTTACTCTGTTTTCTCACCCTCTTTCTTTTGATCATTAAATCTCACTTCTAACCAATCTCTCTTTTCCATTTTACCTCTTCACACACCATCACTTAATTCTTTTGACCCCTCTCCCCTCAATCACTTAGGGAATACTTCTGGGGTAGGAAACACTGGTTATCGTTAATCCATGGAAGTTTTGTTAAGCTCACACACTGAATCACTTGTATTTTCCTAAAAGAACATGTTGTTCAACAGCCTTTCGTACATGTAAGCACAAAGGAATAAACATGAAGAATAAAATTTTGGAGAAGTCAAAACATAAGATGTTTGACAATACGATTCTCCCCCTCAAACTAAAAGTGGTTGGCATTTAAGCTCAAAAATCATTTAAAATCACACTTCACAATTCATGAAAATCTTTGAAGAATAGGAAGTGGTTTGAACATTTTAAGAAACCGTTTTTCACTAGTGAAAGTTGTTCTTCTTTCAAAAAGTGATAAAGTCTAAGGATTAGAAATATATACCTGTAAATCAGAATCCTTAACTCCCCCTGAAATGAATATGTTTAAAGAAGTATCTTTGACAAAACTCATATATCCTCCCCCTTGATACCTGTAAAAAGTCAGTTAAATCAGAAGAATATATCAGTAGATATATTAAGCATATAAGCTCCCCTTTAATATGTGCATAATCCTTAATCATGAAACATAGTTCTGAATTACTAGGATTAAAGTAAATTCAGAAGTCAAACTCTTTGACATTGAAGTCCGAGTCCTAGACTGTATTGTCTAGAAGTCAACATTCTTGTCATTGAAGACCGAGTCCTAAGCTGTTGTACTTAGAATTCATACTTTTTGGCAATGAGGCAAGAGTCCTGATCTTTAGTAATCAGAAGTCATCATTCTTTCTCCCCCTTAAACTTTGGGTGCCTGCAACACAGATTTAGATTTTGGTACCCACTGGTATTTGGGTCCTAATGGGTTAGTTGCAGTTCTAATGGGAGATATGAAATAAGAACCATACCAGTTATTTACATAATCTTTTCTTACAAAATCATTTGAGCCACAGTAGAAACAACTAATTTTCTTTTGTGCTAACCTGATCAGTTGATTGATAGTGTAAACCAGATCAGGTTTGCCAAAAGTTTTACCTTTCGGAGTATTGTTCCTTTTAGCATTTGATGTATGCACAAATGATTCTTCTTTCTTCTTTTCCTCTGGAGATCCTTTAACTCTCCAGATCCAATTTCCTCTATTTTCATCTTCTTTTCTCCAGATCCTTTTCTTCTGAGACTTGTTCTTCTGTAAGTTACCTGAACCATCAACATTTTTGTCATAGAAAATGTTAGAAGGACGAATCTGATCAGTAGATTTAGAAGTAAGACTATCATTTGAATCACAGAAAGGATTATAGAAAACATTTGAAACATGTGAACTTGAAGCCTTTTTGAGTGAGCAATCTGAATCAGTTTGATCATCTCTCGGTGATTGAGCTATTGATTCTGGCGTTTGTGCTCAGTTAGCTTCACCTTGAATATGATCTCTTCAAGTTCCTTTATCTTTGAAGACAAATTGTTTCTTTCCTTTTCAATCAGATCCAACTTCTTATGCAATTCAGATTTTGCCTTCTTTTCCTTCAGAATGTTGGTTGATAGCTCAGATAGCTCTCTTGTCAGCTTAGCTATCTCAGTTTCAAATACTTTCTTTTCTTCATAAAAGTCTTTATTTATATCCTTCAGCTCAGCTTTCTTCTTCTCATTCTCAGCCTTTTCTCTCTCTAGAATGATAACCTTCTCAAAGTCTGAAACTTGTTGAGAAAGCTTAACACATCTAAGCTCTAATGATTTCTTCTCTTCAAAGGCTTTTCTGGAGAAATCAGAGAATTTCTTAGCAAATTCTTTTCTTTCCTTCTCAATCTTCAACATTTCATCTTGAGCTATTTCATTGTCTCTATCTTGGGTTGCCTTTTCTTTCATCATTTTAATCTCAACCTCAAGACTGAGAACTTTATCTTTCAGTTTATCTCTTTCCGCACAGACTTGAGAATTTATCTTTCTCAGTCCATTACTAGTATCACTTGCAACACTTGCTCTCCTTCTAAGCTCCTCAAGCTCTCTTTGCATTGCATCCTTCTTTGACCATGTAGAGCTTGAGTTAAGACTTTTTACTTCAGCTTGAAGATTTAAGATCTCTTTCTCTTTCGACTCAATTATTCCTGCAAAATCAATTGTAGAATCAGTAATGAAGATTAAATCTTTCTTTGAATCTTTTGAATTGATCTGAGTAAGAAGAGATGAGTTCTGAATCTTTAAATCCTTGTTCTCAGCTTTGAGAGGTAACATCTCGGATTTGAGCTTTTTATTCTCCTTTTCACAATCATAAGCCATGCTTGTATATCTTGACAACTGTCCAGCAAGACGTTTAGCATTTGCTTTTGCTTCAGAAAGTGTCATCTTGTCAAAATCAAGGCTATAACTTTCAGACATCTTTAGCTGTATGGTTAGAAATCAAACTTGTTTGTACCAAAGGAATCAACTAGATGAGATCGTTAGAATCAAGTATCGGATAAAAACTACACTAAAAAAATTTCAGAAAAATAAATTTCCAAAAATAATTAAATGTAGAATTCTCAAACAATATAAAACTCAAATAGATCAAACACAGTAAGTTTGGCGCAAAAGTCAGATATCTCAAACAGTATTAATCTCAAAGAAATTAATCACAGAAAAACTGGCGCAAAATTTTTTTTAGTCGATCTCTGGAGTTTTGCGCGAGCAAAGAGTAGCGCAAAAGGAGTTTTGCGCGACTAGGGGGTGGCGCAAAGAAATGTTTCACGCGAGATGCAGGCCGTGCAAAGTGAGGTTTGCGCTAGACGCGGGTGGCGCAAAGTGTGGGTTTACGCGAAATAGGCACTGGCGCAAAGGAGAGTGTGACTGGTAGCTTGCTTCGACCGTGGTGTTGCACGACCGGGATGTTGCTTGGACCGATAACTTGCTTGACCAGGAACTCGTCGACCGGTATGTTGCACGATAGGAGAGGTCGACCGGTAAGGTGCTTGACCGGTATTATGTGTCGACCGAATAGGTCTTCGACCGGTAATGTGATTTAACCGGTAATGTGTCGACCGGTAACTTGCTCGACCAGTAAAGTGTTAGGGTCGACCGATAAGGTTTTGACCGACCGAGGTGACTCGACCGGTATGGGCCAAAGTGGTGCAACCGGTATCAATTGACCGGGATGGTGCTGTCGATCGATATGTTGAGGTCGATCGGTAAGATTTAATGACCGGTAGTGTGCATGTATTGTGTGACCGATATCGATGTGGACCGGTATGATGCGGTCGACCGGACAAGTATTATTGAACAACGACCAGTATGTTCTTCACAGTTCAACGACCCAGAAAGCAATAATCAACCCAGAAACACTCAAGAACTCAAATTCAGATGTAAAAATCAGACTACTTTACCAAAAACACATATCGATCACAACCCAATCAACATTAATGATTAAAAACAACTTTTTGTCAATCAATTTGAAGAACACAGTGTTCGACCAGTATGAGAAGTTGTCGAACCCAGATTCTAAAAATCCTCCAAAAGCCAATTGATCAATGAATTAAAGCGCAATTAAACAATGAGATAACATTCAGAAGCATGAGACGCATATAATCATATCAATTTTAGGCATAAAAACTCATAAATTCATGAACTTGATTATCACACAGCAGTTGTCGATAAACACAATTTCAATCAAAAAAAAATCTTGATTCTTTAAGCTCTGATACCACTTGTTAACCTAGTTTAATCTAGTTGATAAACTAACACATAACACAATATAGATCAAGAGATAATAAGATTAGAATAACATATCAATCCCTTGAATAATCAATGAAAACCTTGTGTGTTCTTGATACCTTGAATGTAGGATTACAGAGAGAATTCGTACGGCTACTTTTAATCTCTGATTATGATTATTAGGTATCTTACCCTAAAAACTAAATAATAAAACATTAAATACCTAGGCCATATGGGCTTTAAGCTTAATGGACTTCCTAATGGGCTTGATAGACTTGAGGCCCATTTACAACTAAACCCAAATTAACTATCAAATAAATACAATTTAAACCCTGAACTTTAACTTTAATCTTGAATACAATTTATGATCCAACAGACTTCTAGGTCGGTGACAGTGGGAAATGGGAGACATCTAGCTCAGTGACGGTGATGTGGTGGTCGATGGAAGGAATAAAGTCATGGAGGGTCGCTTTGTGTTTGTTCATGCACTATATATTTAAGATTTTATAATATATATAATTTTTTAAAGAAAATGTAAAATGACGAAAAAACCCCTGGCCTGACGAAACTATGTTAACATAATTAGTAGTAAGGATCCAATCCGCAACAAAACAAAAACCATAATGATGATACATGTAATTAGTTTGTTTGATAGCCTTAATCCATAATTTTCATTTAATCACATGGACGAGATTCGTAATTTACTTTTTCTTTTATTTTCGTTTCTTTCTTTTCCAAACAGAGCGTAAACAATAAAACAAGGGCAATGCTATTTTCACCAAAATTGAATGGGTGTGAATGTCTTGTTTTTCGTCCCAATTATTTTTAATGAAACATATGTCATTTCACTTGACACATATATATTATTATTATTATTGTTTATATATATACTCATTATCTTTATAGGGGCTAAACCAAATGAAAACCACAAATATGTTACAAACCTATGAGAACCGATATAAAAATATTTTTTTACATGATATATTTTCACCAAATGCTTGGATTTAAAATATTGTTTCACATATATTTGTTTCATAATATGATAGTTTCACATGTATTTGTTTCACCACATGAATATTTTTTACCTGTATTTTTCATTTCACTAGGTGAATCAAAAATCAAATTTCACGTGCAAAAATTTCACAAGGTGAACAAAAATATAGGTGAAACAATATCTTAAATCATAGGTTTTGATGAAAAAAAATCATGTAAAAAAATATTTTTATATCGGTTCTCAAGGGTTTGTAACATATTTTTGGTTTTCATTTGATTATCGGCCTATCTTTATATATATATATATATATATATATATATATAGGGGAGGGATCAATTGAAAATCAGTATTACATTGGAAACTTTGGAAACCGAAATCAACCAATTATTGAATTTCTTTTTTTTAATTTTATTTTTAATTGATAAGGTTATTTTAGTCTTTTACATAATTTCATAATATATATGGTAATTGTTATTATTATTATATTAATAATTATTTATTTTTAATTTATTTTATATATGGTAATGTTAGTCATTTATTAATGTAAAAATGAGATATTTAAATTAGGAAAACAAATTTTAATCATACGGATCCTCTATTTTTGATTCTGATGAATCATTGATTGATTAAACTATTAATATAAAAAATAAATATTTAATTTTTCAAGTATTCATATGAAATTACCTCCAGACACAAAATATTAATATAATGAAACATAATGGATTTGATATAGTGAAACAAAATATTAATATAGTGAAACCTGATGAAACATAAAATGTTAATATAGTGAAACCTGATGAAACAGATTTGATATAGTGAAACATAATGGAAAGGTAATGAAATAAAATATTAATATAGTGAAACCCGATATAGTGAAACAAAATATTAATATAGTGAAACATGATGAAACAGATTTGATATAGTGAAACATATTTGATATAGTGAAACATAATGAAAAGGTAATGAAACAATAATGGTAATAAAACTTAATTGGATTTTTACATACTGCATATTGATGAACAGGTAATAAAAAGGTAGTCTTGATATATTGTTATTATCTTTTATTAATAAATTAATTAATTTATTATCATATATAATTATTATCTTTTATTAATAAATTACTTAATTTATTACCATATTTCATCTTTGTTGCCAAATTTGAAACGCAAAAGAAAAAGACACATTTACCCTTTTGACATATTATTATTATTTTTTATTAATAAATTAATTAATTTATTACCATATATAATTCAAATGAATCTTAACCATTGATTAAAAAGATCAATGGTTGAAATTTGGTTTCCAAAGTTTCCAATTAAATTTGGTTTCCAATTGAAACCACCCATATATATATATATGTGTGTGTGTGTGTGTGTGTGTGTGTGTGTGTGTTTTGATTTTATAAATTTATAAAATTTGTAACTTTTGATTTTATTTTATTTTATAAATTTATAACTTTTGATTTTATTATAACTTTGTAAAATGTATTTTTCTTTATGTTAGTAACATTCCAATATTTTCTTGTAAGACTCGGTTTTAAAAACGTGTAATTATTTCTTACCCGAATTGAACCGTAATTAAAAATAGCAATCAAAGATAGTTGGGGGTTAAACACGCCAATTAAGTAACCTCATTATAAATATTAAAAAAAAGTAAATATATATATATAATTAGATTAAATTACTACATATCGTTCACGTCTTCTTCTTCTTTTTTCATATATATATCTCTCTCTAAAAATCTCTCCAACTTCTCTCTAAATTTGCTCTCAATCCATTGAAGTAATCGACGAATCAATTACATATTCGGAATCTACGCTTCGAATCCTTCCTAGAGGTATAAACTTCTTCTTAAGTTATTTAAGTTGGTAAGTTAGTGTAGTTAAACCGGTTTGTTACATATACAATATGATAAAATAGTATAAAAAAATGATAAAATAGTATAAAAAAGCATGGCGGCTTTGTAAACCGGGTTGTTACATATACAATATGATAAAATGGTATAAAAAATTGATAAAATCATTTAATTGATATATATGTTTCACAATTGTAAAAATATATATCGAGAACATTTACAATTACTATGCACTATTCATGTCACTATGCACATCACTATGCATGTCAATATGCACGTCACTATTCATGTCACTATGCAGGTCGTGATTTTTTCAATTTATCAGTTTAAAAATGGCGAATTGGGGTGAAGATTTTCAATGGTATCATAATTCTAATAATGAGGTATTTCATCCACTACTATATATATATATATATATATATATTATGTTATCCCGTTTCATATTTTTATGTGTTTGTGTAAGATGATAATGTTAATTCAAACAAATCAACTGGAGCTTGTGAAATCCCTCAACCATCCGTATTTTCTACTGATATGCTATCTTTATGTTTCATTTTATCTTGTTAAATTATCTGGTAAAGTTAGTAGTTTGTAACAAAAAGAAGTCAATTTCAGTTGTTTAATTCTCGTAAAGATCTAATTTATTGGGTACGCAATATGGGATATTCACTTGGTTTCGTTATTGTTATTAAAAGAAGCAATAGTGATGCAAGTAGGGGCAATTATAAAGTAGAATTTCAATGTAATTGTGGTGGTACGCACGGGAGTAACAAAACCTCTAGTAAACATACTGGTACAAGAAAAACAAATTGTCCATTTAACTTGGTAGGGAATCATTTGGGTAATGATTGTTGGACTTTAGCTATGATATGTGATGCACATAATCATGATATTGCATTACATTTGGAGGGACATGCATATGCAAAACGATTGTCTGAAAATGAAGCTCGATTGGTGGAAGATTTGTCAACAAACAATGTGAAACCTAGAGATATTTTATCAACAATAAAGCAGCAATATCCAGATAACGTGTCTACAAATAAAACTATATGCAATCAATGCCAGAAAATTCAACTTCAGAAGAATGCAGGTAGAATTCCAATGCAAGTTGTGATGTCATTTTTACAGGAAGAAGGCTACGTTTTTATGATCGTGCAAACAACTCGACTAATCAGTTGGAAGACTTATTCTTTGCTCATCCAAGATCACTGGAGATATGGCGTGCATTTCCACACGTGTTGTTGATGGATGCCACCTATAAAACGAACATGTTTGAGATGCCTCTTCTTGAAATTGTTGGTGTAACTTCAACTAATAAGACATTCTGTGTAGCATTTGTCTTTATGCACAGGGAAAAGGAACCCAATTATACTTGGGCATTGAATTGTCTACAGTCATTGATGGATGGACGTCTTTATCCACATGTGATCATCACAGACAGAGAGTTGGTACTGGTGAAAGCATGCAGTATTGTATTTCTTGATGCTAAAAGATTACTTTGTAGATGACACATCTTCCAAAGTATTATGAGAAATTGTAGACCAGTAATAACATCAAATCATGACTGGGGTTCCTTTTACAATGCATGGGTGACATTAGTTGACTCGGTAACGGATGAAACATACATGTTTAATTTCTCACAACTTGAAGTAGTATTACGAAGCTATCCAGATACGCCTTAATATATTATTATAAGTAAAATGTTACATGTAAGTTTAACAATTACTAAAAAAGTTAAATTGTTCTAATTTTCAGGTGTTCTTGCTTATCTGAGTGACACATGGTTGAAACCATATAAAGAAATATTTGTATCTGTTTGTGTAACACCCCGAATTCTTCTGTTGTATTAATTCTATCGTTAGGCTCCTAGCATTCCTTATTTTAAGTCATAGTTATCTTGCGATTACCTTTATTGTGCGTATCGCGTTTTTTAAGCCAAATTCGCGTGTTAAGTTTGATCTTTGGAATAGAGAAACAGTGTATTACGCGAGTTATCTCGCGACTTGCAAGTCACGACACAAGACGCGTAACCCATTGTCCGTCTTCCATTTCAGGAACACGGGCGGCTTATACCACGACTTAAGGTCGCGGCATAACCCGTAACACCCTCGAAAATGAACAGAGCAACTAATTTAAAACTTCCAAATTATACAACAAAAAGGATATAATCTATTTTACAATCATCACTTGAGACACCTCAAAAGAATATTGGATTTAACTTTAACAACTAAAATGTCAAGTCTCGCAGAAAGACTGATCAGAGTCGGGTGTTACTAAAACCCCAAAGAAACAGTTGCTCTTATCAATAACTAACGCGGAAGACTTCATCAAGCTACTCACCCTTGCACAAACTCTTAGCACTCAACGCTTCACCAAAAAGCTAAAACCTCTTCCCCCATCCGGAACCTGATGCACATGCCGACAAATACAAAGGTTAGGCTAACGCCTAGTGAGTTCAAGAGTTTACAACATGAAATAAATATATTTGTAAAAGGGAAATAAAGTAGTTTAAATCACAGACTCTCTGACAGATTTACTTTAAATAACAAATGACACCATTTTTCAAAAGTACATCTTTAGAACAAAGAACCCAACATGAACCTTCTCTCGTAAATACCACTTTAATCCCAAACTCAACCAAAACGTGAATAATAAGTAAAGCTCTTAATTTATAAAAATATGAAATAAAACTTTACTTCTCGAAATCCTTCAAACGTGGATGTCATAAAACATAACCCATAAATCTTGAGTAAACAATTCCCCATAAGTAAAACGTCACCGAAAACATGGATAATAAAATGACACAATAAAATACCCAAATAGCACCTTCCGGTGACGGGGGATACCCGATTCCATTGTACGTGGCGGAACACAAAGTTAAACCACATAACTATGTTGTCGAACTACACCTCAGATCGTGATCGTATTGCCTGCTCTGCCGAGCTACACCTCCAGTCATGACTATATTTCAAGTCTCCACCACACCGTATCCCTTATTTCCTGCTCTGTCGAGCTACACCTCAAGGATACGCGATCTTATTGCTTGTTCAGTCTCTAGGGAGTTTCATCCTCGGGGTCCCCACTGACCCTTAGTGCCTACTCCCTATCAGTCAAGATAGGAGCCTCAACTCCTTACTTGATAACACTCGATGTCTAACCCTCGTGCACAAGAATTAGAACATCAAACTCCAAACCCAAGGTCCCGGAGTACAACCCATAAAGATTCCTCTCCGCAAAACGACCGGGACAACACCAATGCCAACACGACATTATTTCCCACGGTGAGAATCCCAAGAGTCCTCACCGATACATACAACTGACTCACGTGCCTATGGATCCAATGCGACACTGTCAAAAATACATGACTCCAAATGAATGACTCACTCACCCAAAACATGTATTCTCCAAAATAAAATGAAATAAATGCAACTCACACCCCAAAGCTCCACTTAGGTTATTAAATCGGACAAAAGTCCTAAAGTCCTGACAAAGCCGAAATCCGACATAAAGACCCAACAATTACGTAAATCTCCAATGGGCGCCAATATAAACATCAAAACACGCTTGACCAACATTTATGAAAATACTACGACTCAAGAGTAAATACCCCAAAGCTCCTCGTTGGTTGAAACAAACGTTTTCCACATGAACTCATTCTCTTCGCGATACCCAAAATGACTCATGGTACCATGATATGCATTTTCCAACGGTTTATAAAATCGTATGCAGCAAATGGACAAATATATAAATGACCTCCATTTATCTCTTACATCATCAAAGAAACATGTTAACATGATTTATTTATCAAAACGCCCAAAAACCTCAAAGATGCGCGTTACATAAGTTTATAAAGTTAAATATACCCAAATAACCAAAACTTATCAGCAGTTAACAATTTAGTGTAAAACATAAACACTTTTAAAATCAGCATTTTGGCATGTACACCGTTTTCACAAATCAACTTAAACTCACCTTGCTAGATTTAGGCTAAATCTAGATTTTTCCCCCAACTAGAACTCCTTTGAAGAACACTTGAATTCTCATGTCAAAACTTCCAAAAACCTAAATCCATACATATTCAACCATAAATAAACATAATCAACCACAAAGAATCGTTTCCCAAACCATATACATGAATACCTCAACTAATACCGAAACCCTAACTTCCATAACTGAAGAGAATAGAAGATTACCTTAACCCAAGATTGAATCCACCAACCAAAACACTTCTAGTTCACCAAAATGGTTACAAACCTCCAATCTATGAAAAGAAGCACAAAGGGTGGATGAAACCCTAGAAAACTTTGGTGAAGAAGATGAAGAGGGAGGGATGAGGAGCTTACCACCACAAAATACTCTTGTATACTCCAATAAACTTCCAATCTCTTGCTAGATCCTTGAAGAGATCTCAAAAACAAAACCATAGCAATTTGAATCACCCAAATCAGAGTTGGGATTTAGGAGATATGAAGGAATGAAGTTTGGTGGTTGAAAATCGGTTTTAAGCTCGTCCAGGGGGTTTCGCGACTTGTGCCGCAACCTTAAGTCGCGGCATAAGTCGCCCGCTTCCCCTGGTTTTCTTCTCGATACTGTTTTGGCCATAACTTCTTTGTTATAGCTCTGATTTTGCTCCGGAAAGAACCGTTGGACTCGTAATTGAATCATTCATCCATCTAGACTATAAAATCCATGATTCAAGTCCAAAATATTTTATCTTATTTTCCCCTAATATATCGGTTTCGGTATTAACTCGAAATGATACCTTTTGAAAATCGGGGTGTTACAATCCTCCCAACCTTGAAAGAGATTCCGTTCTCGAAATCTAGCACCGATCAAACACCCAACGTCGCCCTTTGAAAGATCAATCGGCTCTTTACCCAAAAGGAATGCCTCCACGATACCTTGCCTCATGCACGAACCGATCACATCCCATTTAAGGTTGTCACTATAGTTCCCGTAACGAACCGTCACAACTCGATCCCAAGGTTCGATGTGTCTTACCGCTGACGAGACGAACATCGAGTCCTTATCAACCACTTTCTTATCATTAAGATCTCGGTTGTCTCCCAAACTTGGGTTGCACATATCCCCTCAAGAATAGTTCCACCAAGAATGCTCCCAAGCGAACTCATCCCTTAGGCATTTAATTTCGTCCCATTAAGGTCTCCTCAATAGTCGATTTCTACTTAAGGTTTACCTCGACATTCTAAACCCAAATCCTCGACAATCCATACTATAAAAGATTCATCGTCCCCTTCCTTGACGATATTTCCTAACACTAGTTAGTTTCGATCCAATCATAACCTTCGATCCGTTCCTCAATTGACGCTACACGACATTGGTGGACAACGAATTACCCCAACTACACGGTTACTCAATTCCCAGAGTGCGGTCAAGCATCGGTCGACGAATCAGTGAAACCTTGTTGATTACAGAATTACCAATGATCGATTCCTAATTTCCATCATCTAATTTTCTCAAGGTTACCACTTAAATTGTTGACGCACCGGTTTCATCGGAAGTACAATGAAGCATCCCAACGGTTATTATCCTCAAATCGAATGTCGACACTTATGTTCAAAACTTTTACACCTCAACCGTGGATATACCACCATAAATTTCCTTCCATATTTTACACCGATGATTCAAAGTTGACACCTATCATGATACTAAATTCCGACAAACAAATCACCATAGTTTCCTTATTCCTTAAGACTCACCCGGATGGTACACATCCGACCCATCGCCTCCTATCCTACCGAAGTCAAGCAACCACCCAATGATTTATCCTGAAGGTTTACCGAAACAGAAATATCACCACTTAAATATCTAGGAGAATACACGATTCTACTACTTCAAGTATTCGCGCGTGTACCAATTCATAAAGTGGAATCCAAAATTCGGACTGACCACGGATCGGATAATCCGACGCTTCATTTCCCAAGGACTCCTTAGTTCCTTAGTTACAACTCCTTTCACAACAGGGGTTTAAATCTATAGGCCTAATGAGTTCAAGGTTTTCAACAACTATGTCGATTTAAACCTTTATGAAACTTTCAAATACATAAGTTTTATAACGATTGCTTGTGCAGTAAAATCCACTACCGATCACTCGATAGGTTGAAAATTGATCACCGACGCTACACGTATAAAACCATTTCCCAAAATTTGTTTGATCAATATTTTCGTAAATAAAATGGTAACAAAAGGTGTGCAGCAAAATTTACACTATAAATATGAAAATTAATTCCTGCACCACGACACGTGCAATAACTGTTTGTATAACCCTAAATGAGAACTTCACAATTTTTATCTTTAAAATTTTCCTTCTCTAACCAAAAACGTTGTGGCATAAAATTCTCCATAAATCCCATATGCATCAGTTTAATCCTCAAAGCTCGGTAGAACGATGAGAAAACAAATAATTTCAAATCGAGTTTAAAACTTTGAGTCGTACTGATGAACACATTTGACCAAAATAATAACTACAACGATATGAATACCGCTAACTCGCTTAATGCATTGCGGAAAATTTCTAACAGTAAAAATCAATAACTGAAATAATATAACTCGTTTATAGGCTTACTCACACCAACAGTATAATTTAATCCAACTGCAAAAGGTGTACAGCGATTATCAATTTTATAAACCCGAAAGAGAAAAACATAAGATTTTGAAACTTCCCAAAAGAGCACATGGGATGACATTTATTAACAGAACCTATAAATTAACGTACACAATAAAGCATGCATACACGTTACAAAGCTTATTTACGCGACGCAAAATGTCGTAAAATAGGACACAATAAAACCCGACCGAATTTTCATAAATCCCATTAATGCTTAAAGCAAGCGGCGTCAAAATTTTCATTTCCCAACATAAAAATATAAGACAACAATAAGTCTAAAGTGTCAAAATTCTAAAACCACATCGTAAGATAAGATGACCATTTTCAACACGACTTTGATGAGACACGACGCCCAATAAACGTGTAAATTTACACGCGATGAAATTAAAACCCACGCATCTCAAAGTACACATACCCACCCCAAATGCCGCAAAACTATACTCATAAAATTAAACACGACTCACACAAACCAAATCCTCCATAAAATTCTGACTCAAGAACATGGGGACAACTCTTCCTTTAAAACCTTAACATACGTGGAGGAGATCCAATGTTAAAGTTAAAAATTATACAGTTATTTGTCCAATAACCAAAATGACATAAAAATATGGATCTTATAATATCCAAAAATAGAGTTAGACACAAAATGAAGATGAAGAGATTTCCAATAAATAAAATATTTGCAACCACGAACAACAAAACAATTTCGTGCATGTTTAAACTCTCGGTTTAAAATTTGATGAATGCTAAACACCTTACCAAAATTTCGTAATATAACTCACTTTATGCTTTGAAAACATGAGAAACAAATAATGCAAACTCATTTTAGAAATAAATGTCGTGCATGGATTTGGCCGGCACTCGATACCTCGAAATCACGTTCCTCAATTTTCCGCCATACCAATATCACTCGGATGTTCAAACATCTTAAGGCGATCACCAACGCTTTCATCAGTTCTCTTTACAATTCCTTCTTGAAATAGAGCCAATTAACACGCCTATGGTTCTAATCCGACCAATAGCTCCGACTCAAAGTGGTCAACTTAGTGCATTCAACGCGCTTAACTATCACTCCAAAGTAACATTGCTATAACCATCAATCCTTCCTTAAATTACTCGTTTAGAAACTTTCTCACTACCCCAACGGTCATCATACCAAGGTAGTTCAAGTATACACATGTTGCATGTAGGTTCACCATAACACTGGCCAAGTGTTATTATGAACGCACCGTACATGATCATCCTTGCGACCCTCGACAAATTTCCCGTTCCTAGCGACTCGATCAACCCCAAAATATTGTATCTTAAGATACCTAATACGCAAATCCACTTAAAATTACTTATAAGAACGCTAGTTTGAGTCTAGGCATCCAAAAATCAATACCAAATTATCTCAAACTTAAGCTCTTATACCAACTTGTAACACCCTCGAAAATGAACAGAGCAACTAATTTAAAACTTCCAAATTATACAACAAAAAGGATATAATCTATTTTACAATCATCACTTGAGACACCTCAAAAGAATATTGGATTTAACTTTAACAACTAAAAGGTCAAGTCTCGCAGAAAGACTGATCAGAGTCGGGTGTTACTAAAACCCCAAAGAAAAAGTTGCTCTTATCAACAACTAACGCGGAAGACTTCATCAAGCTACTCACCCTTGCACAAACTCTTAGCACTCAACGCTTCACCAAAAAGCTAAAACCTCTTCCCCCATCCGAAACCTGATGCACATGCCAACAAATAAAAAGGTTAGGCTAACGCCTAGTGAGTTCAAGAGTTTACAACATGAAATAAATATATTTGTAAAAGGGAAATAAAGTAGTTTAAATCACAGACTCTCTGACAGATTTACTTTAAATAACAAACGACACCATTTTTCAAAAGTACATCTTTAGAACAAAAAACCCAACATGAACCTTCTCTCGTAAATACCACTTTAATCCCAAACTCAACCAAAACGTGAATAATAAGTAAAGCTCTTAATTTATAAAAATATGAAATAAAACTTTACTTCTCGAAATCCTTCAAACGTGGATGTCATAAAACGCAACCCATAAATCTTGAGTAAACAATTCCCCATAAGTAAAACGTCACCGAAAACATGGATAATAAAATGACACAATAAAATACCCAAATAGCACCTTCCGGTGACGAGGGATACCTGATTCCATTGTACGTGACGGAACACAAAGTTAAACCACATAACTATATTGTCGAACTACACCTCAAATCGTGATCATATTGCCTGCTCTGCCGAGCTACACCTCCAGTCATGACTATATTTCAAGTCTCCACCACACCGTATCCCTTATTGCCTGCTCTGCCGAGCTACACCTCAAGGATACGCGATCTTATTGCTTGTTCGGTCTCTAGGAAGTTTCATCCTCGGGGTCCCCACTGACCCTTAGTGCCTACTCCCTATCAGTCAAGATAGGAGCCTCAACTCCTTACTTGATAACACTCGATGTCTAACCCTCGTGCACAAGAATTAGAACATCAAACTCCAAACCCAAGGTCCCGGAGTACAACCCATAAAGATTCCTCTCCGCAAAACGACCGGGACAACACCAATGCCAACACGACATTATTTCCCACGGTGAGAATCCCAAGAGTCCTTACCGATACATACAACTGACTCACGTGCCTATGGATCCAATGCGACACTGTCAAAAATACATGACTCCAAATGAATGACTCACGCACCCAAAACATGTATTCTCCAAAATAAAATGAAATAAATGCAACTCACACCCCAAAGCTCCACTTAGGTTATTAAACCGCACAAAAGTCCTAAAGTTCTGACAAAGCCGAAATCCGACATAAAGACCCAACAATTACGTAAATCTCCAATGGGCACCAATATAAACATCAAAACATGCTTGACCAACATTTATGAAAATACTACGACTCAAGAGTAAATAACCCAAAGCTCCTCGTTGGTTGAAACAAACGTTTTCCAAATGAACTCATTCTCTTCGCGATACCCAAAATGACTCATAGTACCATGAAATGCATTTTCCAATGGTTTATAAAATCGTATGCATCAAATGGACAAATATACAAAATGACCTCCATTTATCTCTTACATCATCAAAGAAACATGTTAACATGATTTATTTATCAAAACGCCCAAAAACCTCAAAGATGCGCGTTACATAAGTTTATAAAGTTAAATATACCCAAATAACCAAAACTTATCAGCAGTTAACAATTTAGTGTAAAACATAAACACTTTTAAAATAAGCATTTTGGCATGTACACCGTTTTCACAAATCAACTTGAACCCACCTTGCTAGATTTAGGCTAAATCTAGATTTTTCCCCCAACTAGAGCTCCTTTGAAGAATACTTGGATTCTCAAGTCAAAACTTCCAAAAACCTAAATCCATACATATTCAACCATAAATAAACATAATCAACCACAAAGAATCGTTTCCCAAACCATATACATGAATACCTCAACTAATACCGAAACCCTAACTTCCATAAATGAAGAGAATAGAAGATTACCTTAACTCAAGCTTGAATCCACCAACCAAAACACTTCTAGTTCACCAAAATGGTTACAAACCTCCAATCTATGAAAAGAAGCACAAAGGGTGGATGAAACCCTAGAAAACTTTGGTGAAGAAGATGAATAGGGAGGGATGAGGAGCTTACCACCACAAAATACTCTTGTATACTCCAATAAACTTCCAATCTCTTGCTATATCCTTGAAGAGCTCTCAAAAACGAAACTGTAGCAATTTGAATCACCCAAATCGGAGTTGGGATGAAGGAGATATGAAGGAATGAAGTTTGGTAGCTGAAAATCGGTTTTAAGCTCGTCCAGGGGGTTTCGCGACTTGTGCCACGACCTTAAGTCGCGGCATAAGTCGCCCGCTTCCCCTGGTTTTCTTCTCGATACTGTTTTGGCCATAACTTCTTCGTTATAGCTCCGATTTTGCTCCGGAAAGAACCGTTTGACTCGTAATTGAATCCTTCATCCATCTAGACTATAAAATCCAGGATTCAAGTCCAAAATATTTTATCTTATTTTTCCCTAATATATCGGTTTCGGTATTAACTCGAAATGATACCTTTCAAAAATCGGGGTGTTACAGCGGAATTGCCCTGAATGCTCTAATACGGGTTTCTTTCCCGTTTTCTCATTTACTTCCTATCTATCTTCTCTATCTCTCTCCCAATCCTCCTTTGTTATCAATACATCCCACCAACCATATTTCTTGACCATTAATGGTGATCTAGGTGTTATTTAAGCATCCTTTGTGGTAGATTCAAGTCTCCTCAAGATCCTAGCTTCATCCCTTTAAGCTTTTGAGTTCTAGGGTTTCATATACAACCCTACAAGGTGAGTTCATTCTATTTTAATAAACTTTATACATGTCAAAATGTGGATTTTTAACCTTCTCAACATCTCCATGTATGATCTATTTGAGTTGGATGAGTTTTCACTAAAACCTAATTTTGGGAGATTTTAGAGGTTATGTGGAAGAGCATGGTTTTGGGGACAAGAGTATACATTTTGATTTAGTTATGGATTTTATACATGAGAAATATGTTTTATAACCTTATGATTATTTACATGGGAATCAAGATTTGGGTTTTGAAATATGGGTAAATATTATGGAATGAGTATTTGGGTAATTTGATGCATTATGTGTGAAAGTATCATTTAGCCCTATGAAATGGAACCTCTTGTAAACTTGGGAGTAATTATTTGGATTTATAATTTTGTACATACAGTGGCATTTTAGTTGAGGAAATTACTGTCTAGTTTTGTGGACATCGAATGGAATATTTGGTTGCATTTGGGCGTCATGAACCTACATATATATATAATCTTTGACCCAATGTTGGAACACTAGTTTTCCACATTGAGGCACATTTAGGCATCGTATGAGGTATAATCCCTATGTGCTAAGTACACGATAATGAATGAGGATCTCAACGTAAGGGTCCTATGTGGTTGAAGTTGACTTTCTGTAGGTGTACGTTTAAAGCTACTGAGTCTGACATCCATTGCGGGTACTTTTATGTGTTTGGTTTTACTGATACGTCAAGTGGCTTACTTTCGTGTTACGTCACTGTGTTAGTAAGCAGGTCTCCCCCGTCAACCCAAGAGGTACTGTATTATTGTTGAGACTACCTATATGAATTCCATTGGCATTTCTTAAATTATTTCAAATGAGAGTCTTGATTTTCCAATTACAAATGTTTGATCTCACTAGGCTTTAGCCTAACACTTTTTCTTAAAATGGCATGTATAACAGGTTCTCCTAGTAGTGGTTTTCCTCGGGCTTGAGTGGAGAGGAAATCGAAGGATTATAGCATTTTTGGAAGGATATAGAGGCATGTTTTGGATATATAATTGGTATACTTTTGTAGATGAAATGCTAACACCTGTTTGTAATCTAGAACTTGATAGACTAGATTAGTAAGTTGTTGTATTCATTTCCCTTTAGTTATTTATTTGTAAACGCCATGCAACTATTTCCCCTTTTGGGATGATCCTTTTTATATTAGACTCGTTTATTCCGCTTTTGTTTTCAGGTTTAAATTGACCCCTATTTTTAGGGCGTTACAAGTTGGTATCAGAGCAATAGTTTAAGTGAACTAGGTATGGTTGTAGAATACCTAGACTTAAGCTTAGATTGAATAAGTTATGATTGGTGAGATTGGGTAGAACTCTTGAGATAAGATAGCCTTAAGATCGACGAAATTACATGAATCGAGAATTGTGACGGTGTGTAACACCCCGATTTCTGAGAGTCTATGTATTATCGTTCTCGTTTTGGGAACCTCTTAACTTTAAGGATTTATCAGTTTTATATTGAACCTATTAGATTTAAGCATCGTGGGCTAAAAAGTGTCAAATTGCGAATTTCGGGATGGCTCGCGACAGTGCCCGCGAGAGTGACAGGTTGTCACAATCGCAGAGGCACAATCGTCGGGGGTCAAGAACTCTCAATACGTCTCTCGCTATAGTGTCATGCGAGAGTGACAGGGTCACAATCGCCGGGCACTATCGCCCAGATTGTACCGCGGGTGGGGGTGTTGGCGCGATTAATGCCCGCGAGAGTGACAAATGTCACTCTCCCCGTGTCACTATCGCCGGCGAGTGTTTTGGGTATAAAAAGGCAAGTCGCGATTTTCAGTCATTTTTATCCGAGTTCTAGGGTTTGGGAGCAATTTTGGCAGCTGACTTTGGTAAGCATTTCCCTCTAGACTTCTCTCCTCATTTATGGTGATTCTAGGTCATTAATGGTGGCCCTTAATACATTTAGGAAGTGTTGGTGGTGAGCTCTCAAGTGGTTTTCATCTCTCCCATTTCTAGGGTTTGGTTTCCTTCCTATGGAAACTACTAAGGTGAGTTCTTACACATTTTATCAAACTTTATACATGTCAAAAGGTGGATTTTGAATACTTAATATCTCCCCTTTCATATACTTGGTTTTGTAGAACATTGTGTTAAACCTAACTTTTAGGGATATTAGTGTTTTGGATGATCTTTGGGAAATGATGATTTATGAACTTTATTAATGTTCTTTAATTAGTTCCTACTTGGGTTATACTTTCAAGTGAATGGCATTACCATGCAAAACTTACGATCTTGGAAATATTGATATTGTAGTTAACTGCTGATAAGTTGCATATTAAACTCATTTCATATTTTGGGGATTTGAAATAAAGAGGAATTGTCTATATTTTACTAGCGGTCTTTTGATAAGTAATGGGAGTGGTTTTGGTGGAAAACACCCTCCATCTCACAAATTATTGCATATTAACCATTGTTGGAATTCTTGTTGAGCCTTATGTGCATTATTTGGTTTAATTGATGCATTGGGAGTCATGACCCCGTATTTGGTTGCTATTGTTCCGGCATTGGGACGACTAGTTTTCCATGTCGAGGCACGTTAGGTACCGGGTGCGGTATAAGTCCTTCGTGCTCAAGTATTACGATATTGGATGAGGAGCTCGACATAGGAACCCGACGGGGTTGAACACGAGTTTCCGTGGGTGTACGTTTAAAGCCACTGAGCCTGACATCCCTTGCGTGTACTTTATGTGTTTATTGGCTTTACTGACCCATCGAATGGCTTACTTTTGTGTTCCGTCATTCGGGTTAGTAGGCGGGTCTCCCCCGTTAACCCAAGAGGTATTGGTTTATTTTAAAGAGCATCATTGTTACCATTTCATTATTGTTGTTGTACAAAAGGAAACCTTTTACTTATTTTATATTAAATCTCTTAAATTATAAATGTTTGATCTCACTAGGCTTTAGCCTAACACTTTTTCTTAAAATGACATGTATAACAGGTCAGGTCTCCGGTGGGGTTCGTCGGGACTGAGCGGATAGCTTTGGGCTAAGAGCGGTCTTTTTGGGAGATGTATAGACCGGCATTTTGAAATAGCGATCATACCTTTTGGAAGAATAGCAACACCCGATATTAATCTTTCTTACTTAAGTTAGATTATTAGGTTGTTAGTCTATCCTTCATTTGATTCATTGTAATGATTATAGTATTGTTTCCCCGTCCCATCGGGATGATACTTTATGATTGATTTTAGCAGGTTTTATATCCAGGTTTTTATCTATTTATAGCAGTCATATTGCAGAAATTTCGAATTTTTATTCCGCGAATTCAAAGGTGAAGATGACCCTATAGTTTGCATGAATTGGTTACGGGAGATGGAACAAGCTTTCCGGACAAGTGGTTGTGGAGAGGGCCAAAAAGCAACCTATGGTTCTCAAATGTTGCGAGGGGCGACCCTCATATGGTGGAACATCTACTCTATGGTTTTAGAGGCTTCGGTATTGGACAAGCTGGACTGGGAAACTTTCAAGCGGAAAATGCTTGAAGAGTATTGCAATGAGAGATCTATGGATCGGATCGTCGACGAGTTCCGGAATTTGAAGAAAGGGAGTTTGACCGTGAAAGAGTACAACAAATTGTTCATGGACAAGTTGGGTTTAGTGGGACATCTGGTCCCAACCGAGAAGGAAAAGATCAAAGCCTACATTAAAGGCTTACCGACGGAGATGATGAACAGGGTACGAGTGTCCAAGGACTCCACTCTTCGAGAGGCGATCGAGGAAGCACAATTGGTGGAAGATTCGTACAGTTCAAACAAGATAGAGAGAAGCGGAGACGACGAGAAAAGGATATGGGAGGGAAGTTATGTACCCTCCAAGAGACCAAGTCAGTTCAACAACAATCATCGAGGGACCGGTTTTAGAAAAGAGGTTCCATATTGCTCCAAGTGTCGGAGCAAACACCATGGTCTGTGTAAATTGGTGTCTGAATCCTGCTTCAAGTGTGGTAAGACGGGTCACAGTTTCAGGGACTGTCCGATTAGAGGACAAATTTGTTTTGAATGTAGAGCACCAGGCCATATCAGGAGCGAATGCCCAAAGTTGAAAGTTGGGGGTAACGGAGGAAAGAAGACGGATCCTCCGAGAGCGACGGAAAGAGCCTTTCAGATAGGGGTGTTATTCGGTCGGTTAAATCGGTTTTCGGTTAATTCGGTTTTCAACTTTTTTTTATTAACCGATAACCAAACCGAATAAGGTTCGGTTTAGTCGGTTTAGGTTTATTCGGTTTCGGTTTATTCGGTTCGGTTACTAGGTTAACCAAATAAGAGTGCATATTTTTTTTCTTAAGATACTTCAAAGTTCAAACTTATTGACAATGTTTAACAAAAGACATAAGAATTAAAATAATCTCTTTAAGCACATCGTACATCAATGATAAAAAAAATAAGCATTATATAGCAAAAAAAAAATATTATGTAGCTTCATCAATATCTTCATGGATCATGATTCAATTCAAGCCACTTCAAAAAGAGGGTTTCAACTTTCAAGTCTTCAACTTCCGTATCTTCAAAAGGAGGGTCCTCCACTTTCATTTCTATTATCTTCAATCTTTGTTGGAAATACCACATTTTCCCAATTCTACAATCAATAATGTCAAAATGTTTAAAAATACAAGATTATAAGTTTATAAAAAAATAAAAGTAAAAATTAACCATGTAAGCGTATGAAGGAAGAATATACAAATGATGATATATATAATATATATATGTATATATCAAAAGTAATTGATTGTAATAATTATTTGTAGTCATAGTACATTAGTGAATAGTGAGTCTAGTAACTAGGTTTCTACTTTTCTTGAGAAAGAGATGAGGAAACATGTGGTATATGTAATATGTATATTATATATATATATATATATATATATATATATAAAGATTTAAGAGTAATTACTTTATTAGAGTTCCAAGAAAACATATGAAAAGACATCCTCTTTCATCAATATTTAACTAGTATTTATAGATGATATATATATATACATATATATATGTGTGTGTGTGTGTATCGGTTTATTCGGTTTAACCGAACTGATAAAAAAGTAACCGAAAACCGAACCGATTAAGCATCCTAATTCGGTTCAACCGAACCGATCTAACCGAAAACCGAATAACCCATAACCGAATAAACCGAAACTCATTTGGTTCGGGTGGTTTATTCGGTTTCGGATAAAAGTGAAACCCCTACTTTCAGATGACCACCGAAGAGGCGAAGGCTTCAACTGACGTAGTGTCGAATGCGTTTCTTCTAAACTTCGTACCTACGTGTATACTATTTGATTTCGGTGCAAGCTTTTCGTTTGTGTCGAGTGCTTTCTGTCAGAAGTTGCTTATGCCCACTAATAGCTTAGAAGATGCCTTAGTAGTAGAATTAGCGGATGGTGACCAAGTAGTGGCCTGTGAGGTCCTTAGGATTGCAAATTGGAAATTGAAGGAAGGGAACTTCTGGTTGATTTAATGCCGATGGTTATTGGAGGATTTGATGTGGTCATAGGAATGGACTGGTTAGCAAAGAATCGTGCTAAGATCCTTTGTGCGAAGAAGATGGTTCTAATCCCAGTTTCGAATGATGAGACGGTGACCATTTACGACGAGAGACGGAAGGGCGAGGTGGCAATTATTAGTATAGTGAAAGCACGGAAATGCTTATCGAAAGGATGCACGTCCTTTTTGGCATATGTTGTAGATGTCAAGCTTGAGAAGAAGCGGCTAGAAGATGTGAATGTGGTAAACGAATTCCCCAATATTTTTCCGGATGACTTGCCTTGGTTACCACCCGATCGCTAAGTGGAATTCAAGATTGCCTTAACACCGGGAGCGGCTCCCATCGCTAGAGCTCCTTATCGTTTAGCTCTTTCGAAAATGAAATAGATGATGGGGCAACTACAAGACCTTCTTGAGAAGGGATTCGTGAGACCGAACTCATTGCCTTGGGGAACACCGGTTCTATTTGTGAAGAAGAAAGATGGCACTATGAAAATGTGCATAGATTATAGAGAATTGAACAAGGTAACCGTGAAGAATAAGTATCCACTCCCTAGGATCGATGACTTGTTTGACCAACTCCAAGGAGCGGGGTGCTTCTCAAAGATCGATCTACGTTCGGGCTACCACCAAGTAAGAGTCAAGGAAGGCGACATACCGAAGACAACTTTTAGAACGCGATATGGACATTACGAATTCTTGGTGATGCCTTTCGGTTTAACAAACGCCCCTACGGTGTTCATGGATTTGATGAACCGCGTGTGTCGACCGTTCCTTGATAAGTCGGTAATCGTGTTCATTGATGATATCCTAATCTACTCCAAGAACGAGTCCAATCACGTATCACACCTTCGAGAAGTATTGGAGGTTCTAAGGAAAGAGAAATTGTACGCCAAATTTTCCAAGTGTGAATTTTGGTTGAAAGAAGTGCAATTCCTAGGGCACGTGGTGACTAAGGACGGTGTGAAGGTCGACCCCGTCAATATAGAAGCTATGATGAATTGGGAACCGCCTAAGAGTCCATCTGAGATTCGAAGCTTCTTGGGCTTAGCGGGTTATTATCGGAGATTCATCCAAGACTTCTCCAAGATTGCTTCTTCATTGACGGCTCTGACTACGAAGAACGTGAAATTTGTGTGGACCGACACCCAAGAGAAGGCTTTTCGGACGCTGCAAAAGAAGTTGTGTGAAGCTCCGATCTTATCCTTGCTGGAGGGATCGGAGGATTTTGTAGTCTATAGTGATGAGTCCAAGATGGGACTTGGATACGTACTCATGCAAAGGGGGAAGGTGATTGCCTACGCATCAAGACAGTTGAAGGTGCACGAGAAGAACTACCCCACTCATGACTTAGAGTTAGTGGCGGTAGTGTTCGCATTAAAGTTGTGGCGACATTACCTCTATGGCATGAAGTGCACCTTGTACACGGACCACAAGAGCTTGAAATATGTTTTTGATCAGAAGGAGCTTAACATGAGGCAAAGGAGGTGGTTAGAACTACTCAAGGATTACGATTGCGAATTGCTTTACCACCCAGGTAAAACAAATGTGGAAGCCGATGCGTTAAGCCGGAAGGAATATAGTGGGAAGCTACGAGCCAAGCTTACAAGGATTGAGTTAGTGTTAAGCCTTATAGAGAAGATCAAAGTGTCACAAGACGAGGCTTTGCTGGAAGAGAATCTCAAAGATGAAGTGATGACCAAACAACGACTACTTTTGACCGAGGATATTCGAGGGATTAAATGTTTCAATGGGCGCGTTTGGGTGCAGAAGATTGGAGGAAATCGAGAGCTACTTTTGGAGGACGCGCATAAATCCAAGTATTCAATCCACCCGGGAAGTACAAAGATGTATAGAGACTTGAAACTACATTATTGGTGGCCGATTATGAAATTGGACGTGGCACATTATGTAGAGCAGTGCGTGACTTATTTGCAATTGAAAGCCGAGCATCAGTGACCTTATGGGAGCCTCCAATCGCTGGAAATACCCGAGTGGAAATGGGACAAGATTACCATGAATTTTGTAACCAAACTACCGAAGACTTTGAAAGGGAACGACACCATTTGGGTAATTATCAACCGCTTGACAAAGAGTGCTCATTTCCTAGCAATGCGGGAAACTTTGCCAATGGATAAGTTGGCAAAGATGTATATAGACGAAGTAGTCTCTAGACATGGTATACCTTTGTCTATAGTCTCCGGTCGTGATAGCCGGTTTACATCAAGATTTTGGGGAGCCTTACATCAAAAGTTGGGCACGCGGGTGAATTTGAGCACAACATACCACCTACAAACGAACGAACAAAGCGAAAGGACGATTCAAACTTTGGAGGACATGCTTAGGTCTTGCGTGATCGATTTTGGTGGTAGTTGGGATACCCATCTACCTTTGGTGGAGTTTGCATACAACAATAGTTATCACTCTAGCCTCGGGATAACACCATTTGAAGCTTTGTACGGACGAAAGTGTAGAACCCCCGTGTGTTGGTTAGAGGCGGGAGAGAAACAATTTGCTGGTCCGAAAATTGTGCAAGAGACGACCGACAAAGTCAAGGCAATTCGAGAGCAGTTGAAAGCGGCACAAGATCGTCAGAAAAGTTACGCCGACAAAAAGAGGAGACCGGTGGAGTTCCAAGTGGGAGATCGTGTGATGTTGAAGGTGTCTCTTTGGAAGGGCTTGATCCAGTTTGGAAAGCGAGGGAAGCTAAGTCCCCGCTTCCTTGGATCGTTTTCTATCCTTGAACATATTGGGCTACAAGCTTACAAGTTAGATTGCCACCGGAAATGGACGGAATACATCCTACGTTCCATGTGTGCTATCTACGGAAGTGCATGGCGGAGGAAGAAAGCGTCATACCATTGTCGGAGATTCGGGTGGACGACAACCGTTGCGTTGAGGAACCTGAAGCCATTTTGGAAAAAGAGACCAAGAAACTCCGACACAAAGAAGTGGAAATGGTGAAGGTTCAATGGAAACATCATCGCGGTGCAAATGTGACTTGGGAAGCGGAGGAGGACATGAAGCGTCGATATCCTAGTTGGTTTGACTAGTTGGGATTTCGAGGACGAAATCATTCCCAAGTTGGGGAGAATTGTAACACCCTTAATTCTTCCGTTGTATTAATTCTATCGTTAGGCTCCTAGCATTCCTTATTTTAAGTCATAGTTATCTTGCGATTACCCTTATTGTGCGTATCGCATTTTTTAAGCCAAATTCGCGTCATAAGTTTGATCTGTGGAATAAAGAAACAGTGTATTACGTGAGTTATCTCGTGACTTGCAAGTCGCGACACAAGTCGCGTAACCCACTGTCCGTCTTCCATTTCAGGAACACGGGCGGCTTATGCCGCGACCTAAGGCCGCGACATAACCCGCGGAATTGCCCTGAATGCTCTAATACGGATTTCTTTCCCTTTTTCTCATTTACTTCCTATCTATCTTCTCTATCTCTCTCCCAGTCCTCCTTTGTTGTCAATACATCCCACCAACCATATTTCTTGACCATTAATGGTGATCTAGGTGTTATTTAAGCATCCTTTGTGGTAGATTCAAGTCTCCTCAAGATCCTAGCTTCATCTCCTTAAGCTTTTGAGTTATAGGGCTTCATATACAACCCTACAAGGTGAGTTCATTCTCTTTTAATAAACTTTATACATGTCAAAATGTGGATTTTTAACCTTCTCAACATCTCCATGTATGATTTATTTGAGTTGGATGAGTTTTCACTAAAACCTAATTTTGGGGGTTATGTGGAAGAGCATGGTTTTGGGGACAAGAGTATAAATTTTGATTTAGTTATGGATTTTATACATGAGAAATATGTTTTATAACCTTATGATTATTTACATGGGAATCAAGATTTGGGTTTTGAAATATGGGTAAATATTATGGAATGAGTATTTGGGTAACTTGATGCATTATGTGTGAAAGTATCATTTAGCCCTATGAAATGGAACCTCTTGTAAACTTGGGAGTAATTATTTGGATTTATAATTTTGTACATACAGTGGCATTTTAATTGAGGAAATTACTGACATCGAATGGAATATTTGGTTGCATTTGGGTGTCATGAACCCACATATATATAATCTTTGACCCAATGTTGGAACACTAGTTTTCCACATTGAGTCACATTTAGGCATCGGATGAGGTATAAGCCCTACGTGCTAAGTACGCGATATTGGATGAGGATCTCAACGTAAGGGTCCTATGTGGTTGAAGTTGACTTTCCGTGGGTGTACGTTTAAAGCTACTGAGCCTGACATCCATTGCGGGTACTTTTATGTGTTTGGTTGTACTGATACGTCAAGTGACTTACTTTTGTGTTCCGTCACTGTGTTAGTAAGCGGGTCTCCCCCGTCAACCTAAGAGGTATTGTATTATTGTTGAGACTACCTATATGAATTCCATTGGCATTTCTTAAATTATTTCAAATGAGAGTATTGATTTTCCAATTACAAATGTTTGATCTCACTAGGCTTTAGCCTAACACTTTTTCTTAAAATGGCATGTATAACAGGTTCTCCTAGCGGTGGTTTTCCTCGGGCTTGAGTGGAGAGGAAATCGAAGGATTATAGCATTTTTGGAAGGATATAGAGGCGTGTTTTGGATATAGAATTGGTATACTTTTGTAGGTGAAATGTTAACACCCGTTTGTAATCTAGAACTAGATAGACTAGATTAGTAGGTTGTTGTATTCATTTCCCTTTAGTTATTTATTTGTAAACGTCATGCAACTATTTCCCCTTTTGGGATGATCCTTTTTATATTAGACTCGTTTATTCCGCTTTTGTTTTCAGGTTTAAATTAACCCCTATTTTCAGGGCGTTACAGTTTGGAATGACAAATTTCTCCACTTTGGAAATCAGACAAGTAACAGAGCGGAGAGTCAACATTCCAAGTTGAAAACTTACTTGAATTTAGCGCAATCAAGTCTACCGACATTTATGAGCAAAATCAATCAACTCAATATTTGAACAAAGGTCATCCTATACCAGTTGATTCAGTTGATGTATTTTGGACGACGCTTGATTTATCACCGTGCAAATCTTTACAAGATGATGACGTAGGTTGTGAAGCTGAAGTCCAAATGTTTACTGATGAATTTAACAAGCAATTGAGATCTGGTAAGTTCAGTTTTCTGAGGAAGATAAAAGAGATAGCCAGTGCATCAAAAACATGGGTTCGTGAACCTGTTGTTAACAAGACTACTCGTGGATGACCCTCGTTGAAGGATAAGCTTTTTAGAAAAACTCATGTTGATCTCTCATTTGCAACTCATGTTGACCCGTCTTTTACAAGTGAAAGACCCCTTAGACGTAGTAGTTCGAACGCGTCTAGATTTGTTGACATGGAAAAAATGAGCTACTAAGAACCAGCGAGACACAATTTTTTCATGTTAAAAAATTATAATGCACATCCATACATCAATCAATTTCTAGCATTGTTTCATCCTTACATCAACCAGGTACATAATGTGATAGGTGATGGAAATTGCGGATTCCGAGCAATAGCTGTCTCTCTAGGTCTTCATGAAGATGCATGACCCACAATTTAGTATAACTTGATGGAAAAGTTAGATACATACAAGACATAGTACATCAACGCTTTTGGAGGTGAACATTGGGATATTACTTACAACACTTTAAATTTCTTTCGATCAGATCAAGGTGCACTATTTGAACACCGGATGACAATGCATGAAATAGATGTCTTGATTGCTTCAAAATATAATGTGATATTACATGTTACAAGTATGACCGACAATGGGACGTACTTGCTGCTTAGGTCCACTCCGCCAGTGTGGTATGAACATGTTGTTTTTATAATTGGGTACGTTAATGGTAACCATTATGTGAAATTAGATATGACAGAAGGATATCCGTTTCCGCAAATTGTAGGACATTTTTTCCATTACAGTGATCCGTGTGTTGCTGGATGGGCTACCCCGTATTTAGAGCGAATACAGAATTACATGCATCTTTTACTTGTTAATTGTACTACGAATAATGTTATTTTAGAATAATCGAATGTAATATAGATTATTTTATGTTCTATTTATATGTCCAATCTTATGTTTTATTTATATAATTATAAAAAATTAGTAATATTTATATTTATAAATATTTATTTCTTTTTAAATCAAACCAAAAAGTAAAAAAAAATCTTTTAAAACTATATAATACAAATAAATAAAAATATATAATAAAAAGAAAAAATAATAAAAAGACAAAAAAAAAAAAAAGACATGATATACAGTGTACAAATAAAAAAAAATCATTAGCCTCCCCTAAAACAAACACTGGATGCCTCTCTGATCCAGCCAAAGGCACTGAATGGCATCCCATCGGTGACTGACAAACAAATATTTGCCACGTGGCACAGTAAGTGACAGACCACTTTGTGGACATGACGGCCGGGCGATGCTTGGAGTCCCCATTAATGGTATCTCCAACTTTACTCATCAATTTATGGGTTTCCTCCTCTCAGGCATTAGCAATAGCTCCACCTCCATTTTTTATCGCAAGGTACAGACTCTACTCTTTACTCCCTCCTTTTCAATTGCAACTCAAGTTTTATTCCGTTTTATTCTTCATAATCATAATTTACTAGGATTTCTACTACATTCGGACATATTTCTGGTCGAACTCGTACTTTGTTCTCAATGATAGATGGATTGTGGTTTTCGTGTTTATATAAAAAAGGAATTTTTGAATTATATGATGATTGATTATAGATTACACTCTTGGCTCCAGCACACTTTGGATGTTGAATTCTGACCTAGTATTTGTTTATGATTGAAAACGTTGATTATTGATGGATTGTGGTTTGATTTTTAAGGTTAAACACTTGAAATTGATATGGATTGCGTTTCAAGATTTGGCACCAACATTTTTCTATAGATAAAATCTTTTGTAATGGCTAATGAAAGTAGTCATCTCAAATTCTGATAATTCATGTCTTATTTGAAGTTAAAATTTTGTTTCTGAGACCTAAAGGTTTCATTGTCTACCAATTTGAAAGATATTCCATCTGACCATAAGGTTTGGAACTTTAGACATGGTAACCACTAGTCCACTACTCTAGACTTGAAGCAATTTTCTATACTTTGTCCTGGCAATGGAGGTTGTTCATTTGTACTTACCTGGTAACTAGTAATACATTGCAAATATAAGTTTATATTTGGTGGTTTCTAACTTTGTGGTCGATTACTCTCAGATATGTGCAGTATCGAGTTCGAAACAAGCTGGTAGGCAAGGATTTGATCAGTTTGGTGATTTGACTCTCAAGGCAATGCCGGAGGAAAAAGCCTTAACCATCACAAATGGCTCCAGTAATAAAAAATTCCCACATGTTCTAACCGTCGCTGGCTCTGATTCAGGAGCTGGTGCAGGAATCCAAGCAGACCTTAAAGCTTGTGCTGCACGTGGAGTGTACTGTTCCACTGTGATCACCGCTGTTACCGCACAGAATACCCTTGGGGTTCAGGTTTAACAACATATTATTTTTTATAGTTTTCTAGTAACATGATGAGGTTTCTTTCAACTTGTAGTTTTTGTTCTTTTTGTTTCTTTCTTTAAGCTTTAACAATTCGTTTTGCTCCTTGTTAGGATGTGAGCATTCTGCCAGATGATTCTGTTGCAGAGCAGTTGAAGTCTGTCCTGTCAGATATGCGGGTCGACGTTGTAAGTTAGTTGTACGATTGATGTTCACCTTTGTTTGTGATTGGCTTGATAGGTTTGATGTTGGTTGTATGCCATTCTTATCTTGAGTTCGTTATTTTGTTGGCAATGGTTCCACTAATATTTGATTTGTTGGTAGTTAAGGTTTTTATAAGTGCAATTTTTTGCTCAAAACTGAAAATGATGCGTGCAACTTATTCCTATTGATAAACTATGTTCTTGATAAAATGGATCTAGGAGATGGTATAATAAATAGAATAATTCACTTTTGATGTCTATCATTTTGTGATCATTAAGCAGTGATAGGATTTGTTTGGTTTGTGGTAATATAGATCCTTGCAAATTGAATTGGTGTGGTCAAGAAATGCAGGCAGAGGTGGGATGCTAATTGCACAAACATTTATACCAGGTGCATTATGTCTGACAATTGTACCAGGGAAATTATTTATCGATGTGTTATAGGTGTTAGAATGCAAAGAAAACATGAGTTGGGAAAGCCTGTATCAGGTTGATTGGAATTGACGTAGCTAAAAAATGGTTGATACTGGAAAAATAAGTTGGAGTTGCTGGTCTTGCTTTAGTTATTTGAATGACATGCGATCAAAATAACATGCAATATTAGCCTTAAAAGCAGCTTTTCAATACTAACAACGGTAAGAACATAATCTATTTAGGGATATAAGCATCCTTTTCGTATTTCCGAGTTGCAACAATCCTTCTCTTCCAATTTCCAACCTATTTGTGGACAAATGCACATCATTCATATTCTAAAAGTGCAACATTAAATAGGCCTGTAGGTTAATGCACATGCTATTGCATCTTATATTATTTTATAACTACTTGATCAGTTAGGTAACTACTTAGAAATTGAAAAATATGTAATATTGAGCTCTTGCACATTGTTATTTTGCCGTAAACATCGACCACAATCTAATACCTGGGCTGTTAATATCGCGATATATCGGCGATGGGCGATATATCGTGTATCGTCCCTATAAAATAATATCGGTGTAAAATATCGCTCATTATATCGGCCACCGATATATCGGCGATATTGACCGATATATCAGCGATATTGACCGATATTTGACCAAAATATCGGCCGATAATATCGATATTTTTGTGATTTTTTTTGGGCCTTTTTTTGGTAATTCTATTAACGGTGTGGGCTGGGTTTTTCTTTGTATGGGCCTTTATTTTTTTAAATTTGTAAGAGATCTAATCTAAGTTAGGTTTTTCTTTGTTTTTTTACCATATACGATCAGTTCTTCTTCTTAGTTCTTTCATCTCAGACTGCCAGACAAAGTGGTTGACTTCTCTTCTTAGTTCTTTCATCTCAGACAAAGTGGTCGACTTCTTCGGTTCTTCTTCAACAATCAACTGTTCGACTTCTTCTCTCCTTCTCTGTTCGACTTCTTCTCTCCTCTATTATGAACACTTTTCCTATATTTTGTTTTGTGAAACTTGTTTAATTGATGTTGAAACTATTTTAAGTTGATGTTTTAATGCATATGATATGTTTATGGATTGCATACTGAATTACTGATATAAATATATATATATATATATATATATATATATATTATATAGTTCTGAGAAATATTACATGAACCGATATTTTTTACCGATATATCACCGATATTTCTGATATATCGTGTATCGGTCCCTGACTGATACACCACCGATATACGATATTAACAGCATAGTCTAATACCTATGTCAACTTAGGTGAAAACTGGGATGCTTCCATCAATTGGCATGGTCAAGATCCTTAATGACAGCCTAAAGCAATTTCCAGTTCAAGGTATGACACACTGATTTGAATTAGAGTAATATCGCTTCTGAATTGACTTGGTCAAATTTCTGAAGGCAGCTTTAGTGGTTGATCCTGTCATGGTGTCCACTAGTGGAGATGTGCTTGCTGGTCCATCAATTCTTGATACATTTCGGTAAGATATCTCCTGTTATACTATATAACTCAAGTAGCTATCCTTCCTGCCAATATTGATTGCTTCATGCTGGAACTGCGCTAAACTTCCGCAGTTACGCCTTACTTGTACATAATATGTGATATATTGTTAAAGCTGGTTATTCGTTTGAAGAAGATTTTATGGCTGAAAAATGTATGTTTTATACTTCTAACTAGAACCAAGTCTGCACTTCTGATGACATACGCAAATAACTTTGTGACATTCAAAGGCGTTTTTAGAACTTGTAAAATGTTGCAGAACGAGAATTTAAGTATGCTCACAATTTTAAATACTTATAACTGTGCTGTTGGGTTCTTATCAAGACCATGTTTCACATAAATTTCATATTAGGATTAGGATCAGCTTCAGAGCAAGATAATGGTTGTGCAATGCCTGAGCTTTGTATCAGCAATGTAAATCCATCCCTTCTACAAAGTGTTGTGATCGTCTTATAAGATTTCTTATTGTAACAATCTGATAGACATTAAATAGAGTGGTCAAGTAATTCCCCGAAGAGGAAATAGGCAGCACATATAGTTAAAAGACCTTCCAGTTGGCAAAAGTTGGAATCTTCTTTTATCACCAACAAGAAGTATCTCTTATGACGAGTATCCATGTTATAACCCGATTCGAGATGGGCGATCTCCAAGAATAGAGAGAAAAGGAAGAAGACACTGAGAATTTTTTTCTGCATATCCACCAAAGTAACCGTACAACAAATATAGACCCATTACATAACTTTAGGACCACTACCCATTAATGACTCTTAATTACTCTCCTAATTAACTTCCCAACATTTAAAGCATGAAAATTAATAAAATTAAAAACACAAGAAAATGAAGGAAATAAAACAACTAAGCTAAAGGCAGCAAGTAACATATGCTCGTATCAATTCCTCCCCCATTAACAACGACCTTGTCCGCAAGGTCGGGAACCCAAAAAAAAACAGCTAGGATCTCATCCCGGTTCTCCCAAGTGGCTTTTGAAATGTCTCAGGTATTGCTCCTCGGCCATGGCGGTACCCGTATCTGGGTTTTGGGTTTGATCAGGAGTAGGTTCGGCTAAGGTCATGTGGTCATGTGGCAACGGTGGCTCGTGATACTCGATCATCAAGAATTGAGGGGGGTTGCAACGGTATCTTGGATGGAACTTCTCGGGACACCGAAAACATAACCCTTGCACCTTCCGACGTTACATTTCCTCTGGACTAAGACGCTTGACCGGTAAAGGAGATGCAAGAGACGAGTTAGAAGATGTCGATTTACTTGGAGGTGGCGGAAGAAGGGGTGTCGATGTAGGCGGCGGAAGGCGTGGTACAATCGGTAGGGGCCGATAATCCGCAATCTTGTCTTCAATTAGTTTGGTGAGGCCGATAGCCTAGTTCAACGATTGTGGCTTGTGAATGGCCAATTCTTGACTGATGTCTCGCCGTAACCCCGAGATAAAACAATTGAGTGAAGCCTCTTGAGATAGCCCGACGACACAATTATTAAGCCTCTCAAACTCAGTTTGATAGGTTGTCACGGTGGAGGTTTGTTGTAGTTTGAACAAGGTGGCTTGGTGGTTTTCGTACGTCGAAGGACCGAAACGATGTTCCAAGGCTCGCGTGAAACCATCCCATGATGTAAGAAGCCAATTGTTGAAGAGATATTTATACCAACTTAGGGCATCGCCCTTCAAATAAAAAGATGCAAGTGACAAACGATTCTCGGGAGTGATCTCGTAGAACCGGAAGTACTGCTCCACTTGGAAGAGCCAGTCCAGCGGGTTAGTTCCGTCAAATGTCGGAAGGTGGATCTTAGGTGGTTTAATGGGTAGGTTATGAGGCGGAGTAGGAGGGGTGAAGTGCAGATCGTTGACAGCGAAAGGGTTATTAGAGGATGACGGCCGGTTGTTGAGAGCTGTTGTGATGGCTGCGGAAATGGTGGTGGCTAACTCTTCCCGGTCTTGACTGAATTGTGCTTGGAGCTTAGCGAGATTTTCAGCAAGTAGAGCCATGGACTCTTCCAGCGACGGTACATCCTTGTGTGGCGGCATACCGTAATTTCTCAATGAAAGCATCATTTGTTATATCCCGATTCGAGATGGGCGATCTCCAAAAATAGAGAGAAAAGGAACAAGACACTGAGAACTTTTTTCTGCATATCCACCAAAGTAACCGTACAGCAAATATAGACCCATTACATAACTTTAGGACCACTTCCCATTAATGACTCCTAATTACTCTCCTAATAACTTCCCAACATTTAAAGCATGAAAATTAATAAAAATAAAAACACAAGAAAATGAAGGAAATAAAACAACTAAGCTAAAGGCAGCAGGTAACATATGCTTGTATCAATCCACTTGAAATAATGTCACATCCAATTGCCGAATCCAGCACAAAATGGTCCTGCTCATGTCTTTTGTTTTGATGTGATGAAGTCATAAACATTCATTCTTCCTTTTCAGTATTTGAAGAAATCCACAAGATGAATAGTATTTTTCTAAGTATTTTGAAGTTCTTTAAACATTGTGGGTTTTCTCTTCTGGTCCCTCTTGGAGTGCTCTTTAGTGGTTGGAAGCAGAGTAAGGGCATCACATTCACATCCGACCCATACCCTGTCCATGCTAGCTACCAGACCTACATGAAACAATCCATGAATGGGTTTTTGATGTTGTCAATTCTGGACAGTGGCTATGGTATAAAGTGGTCCGTGTTTGCTCTGAATCATTTATCAGGACTGCAGAAATTAGGCAGGTGATCTTTCGTAGATGCCACAGGCCACATCCATTTTTAAATTTGAAGGGTCCTGGTTGAGGTGTCTGTTCTGTTAGATTCTTGAGCACTTCACCACTAGTGACATGATGTGTAAACCTTTGGTTTTTTCATGCCACAGAATGTTTTGGACTTATAGATTACAGTAAAGGGGCTTCTATTAAGTTGAGGTAAATGTTCGACAATAATGTTTGTAAATAACCCAGTCCTAACGCCAAAGGTTGTATTTATTCTCTGATGCCCTCATGCATCTGGTTGTCTTATGTCTAGATATAAGTTTCTAAAGTGTAGTGATTTATTTCACTCCTACTAGGAATTCAATCCACCTTTTTACCAATTTCAGTTTTATGGCATATCATTGCAACATCAGGGAGATGAGGACTCTTCTTGCTCCTTTTGCAATTATTTTGCCTTTCTTTTTGTTATGAGTTGCATGCTGAGTAGTTTGAAAGATTGAGCAAATGAGCTTCTTTCTGTCCTCATGTAACGTGGTAGGGCTTCTCAATGATGTGTTTGTATTGGATTTGTAGATGAAAGTTAGTGGCTATAAATTTGATTTTCTAGTTGAACATCTTCTAAGAGAGTCTGGAATAGTTGAAGTATTATCAGTGGTAATTGGTAAAAATGGTTTGGGAAAAATAAGTCATGGAAGTTAACTGTGGTATGTACAAGACTCATGGAATCGCTATTAGCAGCAATATTAGGAACAGAAAAATGTAAACTTAACATGTATTTAACAAGTGTGAAGGACTCAACTATGCCACATGCCGTGGTTTCAATTATAATGTTGCTTTGCTAAAAGCTTATGAGAGATGATGAATTCACCTAGATCATGTCAGAATAGTTAACACAGTTTGCTCATATTTGTATTCTTATAGTGAAGTAGCTTCCCAGTTTGCATAATCCAGAGATCCTATGACTCGAGATGATTGCTTCCTGTTGCGAATTCGTTTTCAAGAACCCTTTATTAGACTGTTTATACGATTACATGTTGACATCCTCATCTCTTAAAGAATTCTGCTCTATTTAATCTACCATCTCTGTGGTCTTTCTATATCGTGCACATATTCATAATTTTGAGCTCTTTTGTGCATCCATATTGGTTTATGGTATTATAAGAGAACACTCATAGTTTGCACCTGATCTGACTATATTTCTGATTGCAGGCATGATCTTCTTCCTATGGCTGACATTGTGACGCCAAATCTAAAAGAGGCTTCTGCTTTACTCGGTGGCTTGCAATTGAAAACAGTTACTGACATGCGCTCTGCAGCAAAATCTTTACATAATATGGGACCACGGTAATTTTTGAAACATGCATTATATTTTTGAAACAGTAACCATGTCCTTACTATGTGTCCCTGCTCGCTTTCATGCTATTAATGGCAAACTGAAATTACTAATTCAATTATTTCAGAAATGTGCTTGTGAAAGGAGGCGACCTCCCTTCTTCATCTGATGCTATTGATGTTTTCTTCGATGGTATGTTTGGATGGCATTAATATTTCTTCTCGAGACTCGAGACTCGAGCTTGATAAATGCTATAATCTATGTAACTGGAAATTATCTGCTTTTGTTCTATATACTTCTTGTCAACTCCTTTCTTTCTCTATCTTCTTGATATCTACATATTATTTGCATTAGGAGGTGTTTATACTTTCTGTGCTGGCTGCTTACGTACTTTACTCCATTGGTCATGCAGGTAAAGATTTCTATGAGTTACGTTCAACACGCATACAAACTCGAAATACTCATGGAACTGGTTGTACCTTGGCATCATGTATAGCGGCTGAGCTGGCCAAGGGATCTTCTATGTTATCAGCTGTTAAGGTAGTTTACTATTTGCATTACTTTTGGGATCATATTGAAGTGGTAGTTTACTATTTGCATTGCCACTTCTTTACTGGAAATCGTTCATTCTTGCACAATGTAGTTTCTTGAATTACACTTTTGCAAGATAGATGGTTCTTTTTGGCAATAAAAGTTCAAGTACACTGGTAATTAAAGTCGATAACTCGTGATATATATGCAATTTTTTTTATCTTATGTCACAATGGTGAAAAAACATTGCATATCCCCATGTTGCTAATGTTTTTCTTATCGATTTATATTACGGTTTATTCACATATATAGAGTCATATTACATTTTTCTTGATGTGAGAGAACTAGTTTTGTAATTCACAACATATAATAAGTCTTAAGAACGACTGTAGAGGAAGGAAACTTGTCGACCCATGTAACTATATGTCTGATTTTGTTTTAATTGCAACTATTATCATCGTACTTGATTAGCTCTAACATAAATAAGACTTGACATGATGCAGCATGAAATTTATTCTACAGATATTATATTTGCCTTTCCTTGATTGGTTTCTTATTTATTATGAAGGTAGCAAAACGATATGTGGAGACTGCGCTGATGTATAGCAAAAGCATTACAATTGGAAATGGACCTCAAGGTCCTTTTGATCATGGATTTAAGCTAAAGAGGAATGCCTGCAACTCTAGCAGGCTGCCACTGCTTGATCCAAGTGACCTCTTCTTATACGCCGTCACTGATTCCGGGATGAATAAGAAATGGGGTCGTTCCATTACAGATGCTGTTAAAGCTGCCGTTGAAGGAGGCGCCACCATTGTGCAACTGAGGTTTAGCTTTTCTCTCTTTCACTCATTTCTGTTTTAGGAATTCTTTATTGATTAGGGTTCCACAGCATATAGTCTCTGTCTGGGATTGCTTCTAAAAATCCAACTTAGTACTACCAAACTGAAAACTCACCCAAACGTTTTGGCGATTCCCGATTATGACTGTCGAAAAATGTTAGAAGAATGATTCTATTTTAAGGGAATTTCATATGTTACTTTGTCATTTTAAGACATTTTTGTTGTTTTAATTTGCAAGACTTTTAATATAATATATGGTATGAATTTTTATATTTTGTTTTATTTATTACTTGTTAAGTTGGTAGAGATGTAACAGGACCTTCAAAAAGTTGGAACAAGCCCGTTATATCATATATTGGGTTTGTTTGGTTTGGTTTATTTGTTACGTGTTATCCTTTGCTTGACACGGACTGTTTTTCCTGCGTGTTCAGAGAAAAAGATGCTGAAACAGGAGACTTCCTAGAAGCAGCCAAATCTTGTCTCGAAATCTGTCGCATCCACAACGTCCCACTGCTGATCAACGACAGGATCGATATCGCAATGGCTTGTGATGCAGATGGGGTTCACATTGGCCAATCCGACATGCCAGTCAACACCGCCCGATCCCTTCTCGGACCCGAAAAAATCATCGGTGTATCATGCAAGACACCGGAGCATGCTCTGAAGGCATGGGCCGATGGTGCTGATTACATAGGATCAGGTGGCGTATTCCCGACGAACACAAAAGCAAATAACCGGACCATTGGTTTGGATGGTCTAAAAGCCGTCTGCTTGGCTTCGAAGCTGCCGGTGGTGGCGATTGGCGGCATCAATCTTTCAAACGCAAGGTCAGTGATGGAATTAGGTGTGTCAAATCTGGAAGGGGTGGCGGTTGTTTCGGCCCTGTTTGATAGGGAATGTGTGGTGACGGAGACAAGGAAACTGCACGGTTTGTTGACAGAAACTGTCGCGAATGCGGGATCGACGGATACGAACTGAAGTCGGGTTTCGATTTTGGAGTAATGCTATGACAAAATGTGATATTCTTATGAATATTTGGTTCTGAATGTGAAATGTAAAATAAGCTATAGAAAGCACTTGGAAAACAACTTTTGTTAATGGTAGGATGTCCGGGGATAACTTGTGTGTATCTCAGAGACGAACAACTAAAAAAAATTCTAGTATTCTGGACCTCTTAAAAACAATTACTTTTTTAAGAGGTGGTGATATTTATTGTAATTTAAGAGTAAAAAAATTAATATAATTCTTATATAAAAATATAAAATCCAAATTTTATAAAATATTATATCATATTAATTAGGTTTAATGTTTATATTATATTTGAGTATGTTTATCGGTTAATTTTTGTGATAATCAAACATTAATTTTTTGATAGGTTGTACATCTGTAATAATAAGTTGTGAAGTTGAATTTTAAGAGATTATCTATTATCTATTACATATGCTTCTAGAAACGTACTCGCGCAATGCAGCGAGATATATCATGATTTTAATGTTTCATTTTATTTTTTGTTTTTTTTGTCGATTTTGGATGGTTTTGAGAAAGTGATAATGTTTTTTTTTATAAATTTGTTTAATTTAGACTTAATAATATAATGTTTTTTATATAAAAAAGTATTTTGTTAGAATTCTATGATTATTTTATATATTTTAATGAAATCTAGAAAAAACAACCAATTACATATTTAATAATATAATTAAAACAAATTTATAGTAATATAATATATTAATTAATAGTGATACATGGAAAAATCTGCATAAAAGTAAGGTCCTGCACATACCAAATTGGTGGGTGTTAGAAGTCTGCAGTAGTAATATGTATCTTGTGCTTTGATACTTGTAAATTAAGAGATTTTTAAAATCTTGCATAAAATGATGGTACCTTGTGCTTAATAATTTGTATTTAAGAGTTTTTTTATCCGTGCTTTATAATCTATACTACATATATAAGCATTCTAGCAAAACCTCTTAAAAACAACTTTTTAAGCACATGGTACAACTTGTTAAAGCATAACACTTGAAAATCTCTTAAATACAAGTAAGGAAGCATAAGGTACAACTTATTAAAGCTTATTTCTTCTATTCCCCACACCAACACCAACTTTGGTATAAAAAATGGTTTCTTTCTCCATCTGAAAAATTGTTTTCACATTCAGGCTAACTCTAAAGATTCGAATTCAAATTTCAAAACTCATCAGTATGGAAATTTTCAGTTGTGCTTTCTTCCTTCCCATTTACATCTATCTATATCTATATCTATTTGAAAAACTCTTAATACAAGTAAGAATGCACAATGTACAACAGGCTTACTTTTACTTTCTTCTTGCTCCAGATTTTCAGACCTCCCGAACAGAGTAGTCGATTTTAAGGAGGTTTTAGAATGCTTTCTTCCTGCTCCAAAATCTTCAGACCCATTTTCGCGATTTCTCCCCCGCAATCGATCGTTTCAAAGGTTTCTTTCCTCAGTCAGAGATTTCTTTCTCCCCAATTTCATGTCTCAAATGTCTTCAAGACTGATCAATCAAGAGATTCATTTGTGTATAAATCTTGGTAGGAGGTTTCGTATTCTCCAATTTCTGGTAAGCTCTTAGAACAAACTCCCAAACTAAAGTAAGATTTTGATTTTGATTATGTGTATGGTGAGCATTTCTTTTGTCTGGTTCTATTAACAACATCAGCCCACAAGATGTTCCAAATTGTTCTTATTGCAGCCAAAATTTTCTTATTGCATCACTAAATAAGCGTGGAGTTGATGTGTTATAAATAGATCATGTGTTAATGTGCAAGTTCGCTTCCTTATGGATGGCTTTCCTTCCGGATCAGTTTTTATTCGAAATCTGTAACCTGAATTTTACCTTCTTCAAAATCTCTGTTGTTGTGACTTTTTACTCTAGCTTCCTATAGAATCTGTCATGTTTATATGTTTTCTCCAAAACTCAGAAATGGTTAGCTGCCTTACTCCATTGATTTCAACAAATATTCTTTTTTCTTTTTCAGCAGTTAGTTTTACATATGAGAGCATGAACCATTTTGTTTGATGTAATGGATTTTGTAACCAAAGTTCACCTAATAATGTCTCTATCTTTGTTTTTCTATCTAATTAAAGTACTTTTTTAGTGTTCTTGACACTGATAATCGGATTTCCATATCAATTTTGATGATTCAGATATTCCATTTCGAGGACTCTTTAGAAGAAGATCAAGGAATACGGTGGTTGTTTTGTGCTCACTTCATAGGTTTGTTTCCAACTTTTAATGCCTTTGTCTATGTTTTTCTATCTAATTAAAGTGTTTTTTTAGTGTTCTTGGCACTCTGATAATTGATCCAACATAACTATTTTTACCAGGTAAGCAATTACCGGATAAGCATTTGGTAAGCAATTAGGGTTATATATATATATATATATATATATATATATATATATAAAATTTGGAAGGGAAAAGGTTGTCATCTTCAATTCCAGTTCTAACTTGGGTTGAAAGCAATCTTAACCTTGGCATTTGGTATGTTCTCATATATATATATATATATATATATATTTCTTAGATTTATGTCATCAGGTTCATAAGACTATTATTATTTTAGTGTTGTCTTGGGTAATTAAACTTTCAGGCTGATCCTATAATACACACCAAATTGTAGTATTTAATTATGCTGAAACGAAATGTAAGACCTGTGTTTGTTTAGTTACATCAGATTTCATTAGGTTTTGTAGTCTTGAATCCTTTGATAAATAGTTGGGCTATTTTGTTGTGGATGTACTTCTATGGTGAATCGTTTTCTACATAAGTACTTAATCCAAGGACCTTTAGTGTTGAAATTTGCATTGATGCTCATATAATTCCATTTTACAAAAGTGGACCACGGGGCCTTGGGTCCCCGCCAATAAACCTTCATAGAAATTCATAGCAGCCACATGGAGGTTACAACTTACAAGAGGAATTATGTTCTTATGTTTTTTTTTCTCTTCATATAAGTGGTGAGTTCTGAAGAGGAGGAATATTTCATTGCAAGATTATTTGTGAAACATTAATGGGTTTAGCTTTGATTTGGAATTTTGGATTGTCTTATCATCTATGTATTTACAATATAATTCATACAAGAATTTTTAAGTTATTGGTGTGGATCCTGTTGTTATGCTCTTATGTCACTAGCAATTGCATATTCTGGAAATGAGAAACTTCAACATGAAAGAAACATCTATTATGCACTTGTAAGATGTACCTTCATCACAAAGTGACTTACATGATGTATTTCAATCAAAATGTAGTATATTCTTTCATAGAGTTGGCATTTACACTTTCACGTTTTAAATTATGAGTAACAACGAGTTGCTTATTTTATCTACACATGGCACTTTTAGTGTAGGATTTTGTTAATAATTATTACATGTGGTCGGTCACTCCTTTGTTATGGTACAACACTAGATTTAGATGGGCTCCAGTAAGAAACATCTTTGTGAGTTGTGATGCTAGAACTTTTTTTTCCTATTGCTTGATGGAGACCATAGGTCAACCGTTGAGTTTATAATAACATCATGATACTAAGCAATCAAGAAAAAGCAACACAAAACTTCAATGAATAAGTCCTCATTTAGTCAAGTTGAAGAAACTTTCTGGCTTGTTAAACCAGTGTCTTCTTCAATTGAATTTTCATTATTCGTCAATGCTTCAAAGTTTTTGATTTGGTGAAAATGAGTAGTAGTATAACAGAACGACAATGTGTCCACTTGGAGATTTAAGAAGCATGCGAATGAGTGTGTGCATTAACTCCAGAATTTCTTTGTAGAAAAGCAAACTAGGCTAGATGCAATTTTTCCTCTACTACCTTTGTAAGTTTGTATGTTGTTTCTTTTACATTTACTGTATGACAATGTTTATAATCATTATTTTGCTATGGAGGGTTCATATTATGTTTCTATTCGATGGTCATGATTATCAGATTAATGGAACATGCCATTGCTTAATTAGGTTCATGTAGTCTGCAAAGCATACATATGTTATACTTACATGTTATGTGATTTTGTTCTCTATTTTCTACTTAATTACGTTCATGTAGTTTGCACTAAAGCATACCTATTTTGCTATCTATATGTTGGACTTAATAATGTTTTTCCATCAATGTTGTTTATAATTCGGTCATGGATGCTGATTTGGTTATGAATTTTGTTGTAGCTTGGAGAAAAAGGTTATTGATAAAGGGGACGTCGAGCTCGGGAGGATTTGGACGAACAAAAACGGGATGATAGAGTGCAGTGTCTATCATTCCAAGTTGTTGAAACCGTCCAAAAAGACCGTCTCGAGGGCTTATGATCAACACCGGAGCAAGATCTCGAAGAAACACTGGGCACTCAATGTTATCTTGGTTGTTGGTGATTGTATGTTAGTTGGTTTACAGGTGAGTTGTCTTCTAGATTGATTGCTTCTCACGTTAACCTTAACTTCTCACACGATTCTTTGACATGTTTCAAAAGATATCTACATTAAAATATACCCCCACACCATCAACATGTCTCATTTATGGTGGTGCCATCTTGGTTTCTTTCATACCCGCCATATCATCTTCTACCGGTTTCCGCCATTATTAAAATTCAAGTTTTCAACACATTCGTTAAATCCTTTCCAGATCCGCATTCACATTTTGTGTCTATGATTCTGTCATCACTAAATGTATCTATAGAATATATATATATATATATATATCTTTTAATCTCTTTGTTCAATCTTCAATGCTCCTCTGGTTCTGCCATTATTGTTTAACCACATCTTCTATCGCATCGTAATTCCTCCCAACTTTTGTTCCCACTTTCCAACAATCTGGTAACTGGAATAGTCTAAAATCATGACGGAGAACGAAGAAGGACTGGACTACCTTCGAATCCCATATGAGAAGATCAAGTTTGGTAAAAAAAACTTTGAGGTTCAAGGCTATGGAATTGTGTTCGAAGGAGAATTTGATGATCAACGAGTTGCGTTGAAACAGCCGAACATCACCAACCTTGGTAACGTTAAACCAAAGCTTTTAGCTGAGATTCTAACGATTTCTCGGTTTCGGCAACATCCGAATCTTGTGGCTCTTCTCGGATTTTGTGACGAGAAGAGCAACGAGAGATAATACTCGTTTATGAGTATGTATCGAGCGGAAATCTAGCTGATGAGATGAGGAAACATCTCATGATGATCCGGCGCCTCGAGGTCTGTCTCGGTGCTGCTCGTGGACTGGATTATTTGCATACTGGCGTCGACGCTTCCACACCAGGTATCATTCATGGTAACATCAAACTTTCAAAAAATTCTGTTGCATTCAAGATTCGAATTCATCGAAATTTGAAGCCTAAGGTTTCGAGTTCTGGATTGTCCAAAATACTGCCTGGACAAGCTTAGAAGATTCTAGAATCAACGGATAGAGCGGATGAAGTTACATAGAGAGTGACAAAGGAATCCGACTTTTACTCTTTCAGTGTGTTGTTGCTTGAAGTGTCGTGCGGTGTGCCGGAATTGGTAGATACCGACGATTATCAGGAACGGCATGTTACCGAATTGGTTCGGAAGAGGCTGGAACAAAATAAATTACGCAAAATATTGTACTTCGATATTAGGAAAGAAATCAAAACAGTCGTTGGAAACATACGTCAAAATCCAGTGCTGAAAAACGACCTTCCATGACCCAGGTCATCGAGAAAGCATTGAGACTATAGGTTATTTTTCCTTCTTCTTATCAAATGTTAGAATATCTATATTGTTTTGTAGCATCTTTCTTTTGATTAAAACTTGTTAAAGAGATTGATTTAGAAAAGTTTTGATGGATTCTTACTATGCCATCTTATTTTTCTCAGAATGAAGGGATTAATGCAATGATCAAATTACTAGAGTAAAAAATCAGAGATGCATACGATCAACACGACATAGAAACCCAACAACTGAAATGGGAGCAAGAGTTTGTTAACTTGGTTTTGTTTTTGGAAATCAAGGAGTGTGAAAATGAAATTAATGTGAAAACCAGAGAGCTTGAAGAAATTCTGCAGCTGAATGTAGAGAAATCCCGTTGTGCATCTGAGCAACTATCCCAAGTGCACAACGAGTTAACCCAAATGAAGGATGAATGTTTAGAGAGTGAAGAGGTTTCCGAACTTCTGTACGAGAAGTTAAGCGCAAAGGACTACGAGGCTGCCGTTCTGTGTGAAGAGCTCACTCACGTAATGACTAGTGTATTAATAAACTATTACATAATGCTTAATAAGTCAATTCTAAGAATTTTATCATATGAATCTCACCAAGTAAAAGCGATGACAAAGACTAGGAGTCTAAGGCTATGTTTGGCAAACTAGCTAATAAGCTAGCTGGTAGCTGATAAGCTAGTTTTTCAAAACGCTACTATGAATAGTTTTTCAATAAGCTAGCTTATAAGTTAGTTTATGGTCATCCAAACATTTACGAAAAAAAAACTAGCTTATAAGCTAGCTTTTTTTTTGCCAAACAATGCCTTATTCAGTAAGGGTGTAGACTCCTATCCGATTAGTAGTTATTATATAAATTGTTGCATATGACACCATTTTAATGGATTGGAATCTTACCTGTTAAGAAAAGTGAAAGTATTTGACTTTTATCGGTAAATGCTTACTTTTGGGTAAAACGACACCTTAATTTATTTTGGATTTTGTGTTAGTACCTACATGGTATGGTGTTTGTTGTAACCACTTGTTTTTATTTGTTTGTATTAGTACATAATATCTCAACGTTGGCGTCTGTCCCAATTTGTTGAATGGTCGTGCTAGGGTCTTGTTCGAATTTTCTAAGGAACGTAACGAGAGAGAATTTGATTTGCTTAGACATTGACCTTGTTTTATATATTTGTTATGTTATTAATATTGTTACAATATTATTGAATTTATGTAACTACTAGAAGCGTACTCGCGCAATGCAGCGAGATGCATCACGATTTTCATATTTCATTTTATTTTTTGTTTTTTTGTCGATTTACAGTACGATTTTGGATGGTTTTGAGAAAATGATGATGTTTTTTTTATAAATTTTTTAATTTAGGCTTAATAATATAACGTTTTTTATACAAAAAAATTAAGTATTTTGTTAGAATTCAATGATTATCTTATATATTTTAATGACATCTAGAAAAAATAACCAATTACATATTTAATAATATAATTAAAACAAATTTATAGTAATATAATATATTAATTAATAGTGATATATGAAAAGGTCTGCATAAAAGGAAGGCACTGCACATACCAAATTGGTGGGTGTTAGAAGCCTGCAGTAGTAATAATATGTATCTTGTGCTTTGATACTTGTAAATTAAGAGATTTTTAAAATCTTGCATAAAATGATGGTACCTTGTGCCTAATAATTTGTATTTAATAGTTTTTTATCCGTGCTTTATAATATAGTATAGATTATGAAATATCTTTTATTTAAATAGTGGTGGGTTCAAATGTGTAACACCCGTAATTTTCGGGTAAGTAAAGGTCAATCGGATGTTTTCACAACTTGGAAATGGTAGGATTCTTATTGGGAAAGCATTACTTAAAGTTCTTAAGAGTATCGAGGGCCTTGGCGTCGAAAGAGTCGGATTTTGGGGCTCGGTACAAGCCCAACGACTATGCCAAACGACTGTGACAGTGTCACTGCTGCCTGGCAATGTCGCAGATGGGGGAGTACCTTCTGTACACACCATACGACTATGTCCTGCGACTTTGACTTTGACACTGTCATTGTCGCATGGGCAATGTCGCCCACGGGGCTGAGAGGCTAGTTAAAGCCTGAATTTCACCCATTCTTCTCATTTTTCACTTCCAATCTCTTCTCTTCCTCTCCCAAAACGTTAGGACCCTCTTCCACATGAACCCTAACTGATTTTTGAGGTTTTTTCATGAAGATCAAAGTGTTCCCTCTCTATATTATGTAAATGGCTTTGTATCTTGATGCAAGATTATGTTTCCGCCTCCAACACTGGAGATTTTGGGGTTTTCTAGGTTTTCACCAAAACCTAAGTGGTAAGTTCATCCTCTCCTTTTCTAAACCTTATTATGAGATACTAGAAACGTACTCCCGCAATGCAGCGAGATACATCACGATTTTAATGTTTCATTTTATTTTTTGGTCGATTTACAATACGATTTTGGATGGTTTTGAGAAAGTGATGATGTTTTTTTTATAAATTTGTTTAATTTAGGCTTAATAATATAATGTTTTTTATATAAAAAAATTAAGTATTTTATTAGAATTCAATGATTATCTTATATATTTTAATGACATCTAGAAAAAATAACCAATTACATATTTAATAATATAATTAAAACAAAATTATAGTAATATAATATATTAATTAATAGTGATACATGAAAAGGTCTGCATAAAAGGAAGGCACTGCACATACCAAATTGGTGGGTGTTAGAAGCCTGCAGTAGTAATATGTATCTTGTGCTTTGATAATTGTAAATTAAGATATTTTTAAAATCTTGCATAAAATGATGGTACCTTGTGCCTAATAATTTGTATTTAAGAGTTTTTTATCCGTGCTTTATAATATAGTATAGATAAATGCTCCATTGGTGATTCCCTAGTGGTTGGTTTCTCAAATTTTGGGTTTGATGAATTTGGAGAAATTAGGTAAAAAATTAGGGTTTTGGCTAAATTGGGGATTTTGATGTAAAATGTTTGTGGATCGATTCTAAGTGGTTGAACATGTATATTTACGATAGGAAACTCGTGGATCTAAGTTTTGGAAGGATTTGCTTGTGGATTCAAGTCTCTTCAAGGAAGCTCGAGTTGAGATAAAATCTAGATTTAGCTTAAATCTAGCAAGTAAATTCAAGTTGATTTGTGAAAACGATGTACATGCCAAAATGTTCATTTTAAAGTGTTTTGTGTTTTACATGAAATTGTTAACTGTTGATCACCTGATAAGTTTTGGTTATTTGAAAGTGTTTAACTTTATAAACTTATAAACTACCCACTTTTAGGGATTTTTGATGAATATATCATAATGGAGACGTTTTGATAACCATTTTCACAAATGGAGGGTATTTGGTAATGTTGGGTTTTAAAATAAATTGTAACCGTTATACGCAGCGGATATTAAAAAGAATTTTGGTTACAAAATTAAATAGAAAACTTTTCTAAAACTTAAAACCCAATCGGATCCAATGATGCATTTAATTAAATAAGAACCACACCATATGGTGTTTAGAGATGTACCTTTTCAGATCTGTTGTGGTTGAACTAGCTGAACACTTAGAAACCAATCGAGGTTTCCTCTAGCGGTATCCACACACGAACACGCGAAATTCCACCGGGTGCTAGCCCAATAACCCTATATCTATATGTGTTTTACATAAAAGAAAATGATTTCTTTTCTGTATTTTTCTGAAAGGCTTTTCTAACTCAATTGTATATCAAATGGTTTAGCCTAACCCCTTATTTATATCAAAAGAATTATAGTTAGACTATAATTCAATTAAGGATTAAATAAGGTTTAGTAATTATCTGTAATATTCAAATTCAAATTCAAATATATATATATATATATATATGTTTATATATATAATTATCCTTTTAAACTTTAAAATATAATTATATAAGTATATATAATTATCTTTTTAAACTTTAAAATATAATTATATAATTACAGATAATTCCCCATAATTAACATAATTACGTTTTCACCCTGTAATTATCATAATTACAGTTTAACACATATTTTCATAAAATCCGGGTTTCTACAAATGGAAACAAACGCATTCTTTGTGTGTGACCCTATAGGTTTACATACTCCTCAGCAGTATCTTTGTGTGACACGTGTCGTGGGCATATAATAACTTACATTCTCCCACTTGCACACGATACACAGTAACACAGACGATGGTAAGCGTCTAGCAACACGTCACCGCCCCCAAGGCTATGTAAATGTGCTTTTACCTTCGAGCAATTTGATTGATCTAATCAATCATATAGTAGAATCATTCATTATCCTTTTGCTTCACGATATTTTATTTTGAACTTAAGGCATAGATCTATCTCATCATTTATAGTTCAAAGATTGTGTTTCTCGATCCCAACATATTTGATTATACAAGTGTCATTAGTCCAACTAATCCACTTGTTCATGCATGTAAATCATAATATGTAATAGAGGGGTCTAGAAATATCTCTCTCATCTTGAGAGGAGCAAATCCCATATTGCATGTACACGACTAACTACACAATTCATGTTATACCTAATATATCCCTTATGATTACCCGATCAAGGGTAACGTTAGACTATATCAAAGTATAACACTCTTTGTGCATTAGATCCCAATGCACATCTCAAGTCTGAGGATAAATAGTGTTATACTATTTCAAGATTCACCTTATGACGCCGATCTATGAGGTGATCTTGACCGTGGGTCTTTTCCAACGCCTTGTGCTCCGACAAGCGCATGTGACTCTGGTTGCACCTAGTGCACTTCCAACTTGGACTACGACCAGACTTCATAATGATCTTGATTTATTACTAGTCCCCTAGTAATAAGTGATCAATGACAATTTTAAATAATATGATCATCATATTCATTTAAGGATAGTTAAACATGCTAAAACGAACACAAAGATGTTTTAATTAAATACTCATATCCAATATGCCATAACTGTAAAACATAACTGTTTTAATGTTCACAAAGTAAAAGATTACTAAAATTTTACAAATCAGACTAAATTATTACAAAACCTCAAGCCTATTGAGCTAATGTGAGCATCATGCTTGCTTTGACTCAAAGGTTTGGTAAGAGGGTCTGCTGGATTATCTTCTGATCGAACTTTACATATCTTTATGTCACCTCTTTCAATAATCTCTCGAATTAGGTGATATCGTCTCATGATATGCTTGGAGCGCAGATGTGACCTTGGTTCCTTTGCCTGAGCAATGGCACCCTCATTGTCGCAATATATCTCGACAGGGTCACATATGCTAGGGACTACTCCCAGAACTGTGATGAATTTCTTCATCCAAACAGCTTCCTTTGCGGCGTCCGACGCTGCAATGTACTCCGATTCTGTAGTTGAGTCCGCTATTGTGCTTTGTTTGTAGCTCTTCCAGCTCACAGCACCCCCGTTTAACACAAACACGTATCCCGACTGTGATTTATAGTCATCTCGGTCGGTTTAGAAACTAGCATCCGTGTATCCTTGAATACACAAATCTCTTTCTTGACCGTCGTACAGTAAGAACATTTATTTGGTTCTTCTCAGATACTTTAGAATATTCTTTACTCCTACCCAGTGAGCATCACCTGGGTTTGACTGATACCCACTCGTCATGCTTAGGGCATACGAGACATCTGGTCTAGTACATAACATGGCATACATGATTGAACCGATGGCCGAAGCATAGGGAACAACCTTCATGCGGTTCATGTCCTCTTTAGACATAGGACTCTGAGTTTTGCTCAGATGTAAACCATGTACCATTGGCAAGTTTCCTCTCTTAGAACCCTCCATCTTGAAGCGTCTTAAGATCTTGTCAATATATGTACTTTGGCTTAATCCAATTAAGCGTTTCGATCTATTACGATAGATCTTTATACCAACTTCTCCTAGATCCTTCATCGCGAAACACTTCCCTAACCAGGCTTTTACACCTTTAAGGGTAGGGATATCATTTCCGATGATCAATATATCATCGACATATAGGATTAGGAATACTACTATGCTCCCATTGACTTTCTTGTATACACAAGGTTCATCTTCGTTCTTTAAGAAACCAAATTCTTTAATCTTTTCATCAAAACGAAGATTCCAACTACGAGATGCTTGCTTCAGTCCATAAATGGACTTTTGCAACTTACATACCTTTTCAGGAAAATTTGGATGTTTAAAACCTTCTGGTTGTACCATGTACACGTCCTCGGTTAAAGTTCCGTTAAGGAACGCGGTTTTAACATCCATTTGCCATATTTCATAATCATGAAATGCAGCTATGGCAAGAAGTATCCTGATGGATTTAATCATGGCTATTGGAGAAAAAGTTTCATCATAATCTACTCTATGAGTCTGTTGGTCCCGAAGGTGCTTAACAAGTTTGTAGAAGGGGGGGGGGTTGAATACAAACACAGAAATTACAGTTTAATAAATTGTTTATTGATAAATCAAAATACAATTTACAAGTTTGTTGCGGAATAAGATTAAGACAGACTCAATCTAAACAAACTTAAGAAACACTAAGATGGTTGCACAAGAAATTCAGAGAATGGGGGATTTTTAGAGAGAGAGAAAACAAGGGTTTCTATCTTTGGAGTTCAAAGGATTGAGCACACCTTCAGATGAAGGAGTGAGCTTCCTATTTATACCCTATGCATTAAATGCATGGCAGGGTACTTTACACGTGGCATTCATAGATTGGCTTTGGTAGTCTCACTTTTGGAGACATGCTTTTGGCCACTTTATGAACAGTGTAGTTGACAGAGTTGGTGTACGATTTGTGGCAGAGACTTGTCCGTTCTGACACATCGTACTGGTTGTGCAAGGTAAGACAAAAGAAAACTTGAGGCATAAGCTTTGTGATCGTTGATCGCTGAGTATCTCTTCTTCCAGAGATAAAGAAGTTCAGCTATCGCTGAAGCTTTTCCTCAGGCTTCTTCGCGTAAGTAGATTTGTCTGGTCTTCGCTGATATCCGCATCAGGTCACTAGTAGACTTATCTATTGTTCAGTGGCTTCGTCTTCGATTCAGCTATGAACTATGTTGACGCGAGACTTGTCTTCAGGGATTACGTTAACTGTGTTACATAGGAAACGATCAGTGATGACTGAACAGACTCAGTTTGATCGCTGAAAGTGAAACACTAATACATATTAAATGTTTACAGAAAGGTCATCAGCGATAACTGAACAGACTCAGTCTGATCGCTGATGATGAAACACTAATACATATAATAACGTAATTTTCACTAAGTATAAAAGAGGGTCGTTATCAAATCACTGAGAGAGTTTGGATCAACAATCTCCCCCTATTTGATAATGACAAAGTAACAAAAGAAAATTACTTTTTAATTCAAAATATAGGAATAAAAAGGACTCATAGAATGCATGTCCCAATTACTATTTTGAGGGATCTTTTACAGTACTGATAGGGTTAAGTACATCACTGCAATTTTCATTTAATTCAGGGATAGAATTACAAGATATGAAAATCATAAGTACAAGTGACTAACTAACTACTGTAAGTATAACTAACAGATTGCAGATAAGAAAACTAATCTATCAGCTATAAGAAGATTTGGGAGGATTGATCATATACTCAGGTATTTCTTCTCCTTTCTGTCTTCGTTCCAAAGATTCTTGACTGATAATTTCTTTAATTTTTTCAGCAGCAGGGAAGAAGTCACACCATAAGCATAAGAGATCCTTGAGATGATTCAGAGGACAGATAGGAATCTCAGAGATTCTTTGAAATCTGAGTTCCTCATCATCATCTCTGAAGAATATTCCATAAGGCTTGTCGATTACTTGACCAGCTTGGAAGGGACCACCAGGAGGCAGAGATAAGTCCAGAACTGAAAGATCAGGAGGAGGACCAAACAGTGCATCTCTTGAAAATTTGATAGAAGTTTCATTCCTGATGATGGCGACATCTTCAGAGGAGGAGGACCCAATTTTTCTCTTGAGTTTCAAAGATTTGGGAGGAAGAGGAGATGGCAGCTTTAGTACAGAAACGACTCTATTTATGAGGGCTTCAAGGAGTCCTTCAACGTAGCCTCTGTATGTAGATTTGGATTTCTTCAGCGCATCCCAGAACTCTAACCATTCCGTAAATCCGAAGCTTTCAAGTTTTGATACGTACATTGCTTTTTGGGTTCCATCCTCTCTGGTAATCTCCATGGTCACTGAGAGTTGATCTTTCTTCTTGCGACCAGAGATAGTCACGGCTGATATTGGAAGAAGATCAGAACGATAATCCATCTTTTGTTTGCACCATTCGATAGACTTATCGTTGATCTCTTGTTCTTTGAAGCGTTCCTCTTCAATTTCTTTCAGTAGTGCTGCTTGAACTTCCACAGGTTTGCTTTTCAGCTTTTTGTCCTTAACTTGAGAGGATTGAATCTTTAAAGCGAGTTGGGCATCTCGTTTGCATTCAGCGATCAGCTTCTCAGCTTTGGCAGATTCTTCTCTTTCAGCGTCAGTGAGGAAGTCGAGCTCTGTGGATATTTGAAGAGGGATTTTCAGCCGTTGACTTTCTAGTTGAGCGATCATTTCAACTCTTTTCTTCACCACTTCCTCTGACCAATGAGATGGTCGAGAGGGCCTTCCTGGATGGACCAGGGAATCTTCTTCTTCTTCATCAATCTCAGTGATAGAGATTGGGATTATTTCTTCAGCGATAGTCGCTGGTATTATTTGTAGTTCAGAACCCTTAAGCAGGGGTGAGAACTGTCTGGTTAGAAAAAGAAGGAAAGAAGGGATAAGTGTATTTTTAGAACGAGAGAGATAAAGGCTAGAAAGACATAGGGGTTTGGAAAGAGTAGAAAAGTGGTACAATTGAAAGACATACCTGAGAAGGATGCTCCCCCTCAGATTGTGATCCAGTCCTCAAGCATTCTTCAGCGATCGGTTGCTTGTCTTTGCTTTGCGAAGGAACACTTGAAGATGTATCACCTCTCACCCCTGTTTTGACAACCTCTTGCGAAGTTGTCCCTGATACGACGTTCGGCTTAGAGAACCACATAGATTGGTCTTCATCGTCGTCGTCGTCATCGGAGGGCTGATCCTTTTCTTGATCATCAAGATCTAGATCATCTTCCTCTTCATCGTCTTCTTCCTCATCCTCTTCAAAGAGAATGGAGTGAATCGATGAGGATTCTTTTGCCTTCTCCCCCTCAGATTGAGAGGGAGGTTCCTTAGCTTCCCCAGCAGCAATAGAGGTTTCTACAGTTTTCTCCCCCACTTTGTCATTATCAGCGGTAGGGGATTGTTCAGCTGCTGGAGTAGCTGTTGAAGCTTTTAGCACTTGAACGTCAGCCTCCAGACGCTTAACTCGGTCTTCAACCGCAGGTATGTCGCATGTGGCATCATGAATGAATTCCACAGCGATGTTGAGGTTGGTACGATCATCTTCAGTGAAGGAGGGAGGCAGCGCTGGAGCTGGTTCATTCACTTTCTGTAGAACTTGCTGAAGAAGGGACGTGCAGAGGTCAACCTTGGAAGAGAGACCCTGAACTTCAGCTGTAAGAGACTCAAATCGTCCTTGAAAGAGTCGAGAGGACTCTCTGAGTTGGACGACTTGTTCTTCAAGAGCTGAAAGTTGAGAGTTCTCAGCTTTAGATGAGCAAGTGGCGGTCAACTTCTTCAGCTCCTCACCAGCCTGATTGACGGCGTTGGTGGTTTCATTGATGGTGGTGGTGAGAGCATCCACCTTTTCTCCTAGACTGTTGACATGCGTGTCAACAGTCGCCAAGCTAGGACCTGAAAATAATGTTAGTTCAGATATGGGCTTATTTGGAGAGGGGGGGAGAGAAGTGTTTAGGAGTATAGGTGTACCTGACGTATCAAACATTTTGTAGAACTGCATAGATTCCTCAAAAGTTTGATGCTCAGGTCCTATAGGGAAAGAAGAGGTGGCAGGTTCAGAGACCAAATGAGGAGAGAAGGGAAGAGTTTTGGGGATAGAAGTAGGGATGGGGTTAATCTCAGGGAATGAGATAGTAGGTGGGGTTACTGATGATGTGACAGCGAGTGAGATCGCTGACACGGCAGTATGAGTGACTGCTGAAGTTGTGGAGGAAAGACCCACAAAAGCATCTAAGGTAGCTTGTTGAGAAGCTCCCTCAGGTATAGTACTAGAAGGTGTACTTTCCTTAGTCTTTTTGGCCTTTTTGGAAGGACCAATTGGACTAGCTGATGGTCTTTTAGAAGTAGTGGTAGCGACAGGGATAGCAGACGAAGGAACCGTCTGCGTGGTCGCTGAAGATGAAGAAGAATGGAGAGAGAGACGAGAGCGAAGGAGAGAGATACTTACCTCGTCGGCGAGTGGCTTGACCTCCAGTGATCGTTGACCAACCCTGGCAAAGGTGCCATCATCTTTGGTGGGATAGGTGTTGGGATAGAGGAACTTGATGTACGTACATATGAAACGTACGTACGAGATCTTGGGATCTCGTTCAGGCTTCTCTAATCTCGACCTCAGATCTTCAAAGATGGCTGTGGCGTAGTCAAAGTTTTGACCAGCGATAACGGAGTATGCCATCTGCAGTTGTGTTTTGCTGGCTTGATCCAGCGAACCACTCTTCCCACTCATGCACTGAATTATGTGCGAGAAGATAAAGTTCAGTTGTGATGGCATCTGAGCTTTAAGAATCTTGGTGAGCTTCTTGTTAGGAATAGACGATCTTGGTTTGTTTTCCCAACAATAGCCCATTGCGTCCAGGAAGAATATCAGCTCATCATCAGTGGGGAGTGCGTCGAATCCACTCTTTGGTTTGTCAGGGAATCTTAAAGATTTCCTGAGGCTAAGAGCGGTCATGCTCCCTGGCCCTAATTCCGTGCTGAACGAGATAGCAGGGACTCGTTCGCCTTTCCTGTTGGTAAGTTCAGTTGCATCAGCAGTGAACCAGAACTGCTGAAGTAGAGTCTTGGAGGGCTTAGGATCCACAGTGATCGCGTAAGCTATGCAGGACTGCTTGAGGAAATTAGCAGCTTCCACCAGATGTGGGTATTTGTCAGCTTTGAAGTCGAGTCTGGCCAAATGATTACATTTAGTAATCTCAACTTCAGTGAGAGCGAATCGTACATGCTTGGAAGCAACGATTGAAGACTGTGTCATTTCTGTTATGGAAAGAGGCATAATAGAAGAAATGATTTAGATTAAAAATAATATGATTACCAGTTTCCATAGAAGAAGGGAAACTGGAAAATTATCAAGTTATTTTTAAGAGAAAAAAATAGTGTTCTGGGTAGAAAGAATGAAGAACACTTTAAAACCAAAAGGTTTTTATTTAAAAACATAAAATCAGAAGGAATGATCTTTAGTTTTAAAAAACGTTTTATAAAATCCATGGAAAGCGAGTAGGATTTTAAAAGAATAAAAAGCATATGAACAAAGCATATAAACATGAAATAAACCTGTGTATCTTGAAGAAAAAGAGTTGCAGATTCAATATTCTGGGTTTACTTGCTTGAGTGTTCTTGAGAGAATGTTTCTTGCTTTGAAAGTTTTGAAAGCGTAAACCGTATAAAGGAGAGAAGAATTCCTTTTATACGAAGAGAGAGAAGAGAGATAAGAGAGAGAATGAAGCGGGAAAAGAAATCATCATGACATTGACACGTTCCACGAATTTGATTGGATAGGAGGGCAACGGACGAACGTGTCAGAAAAGGCATGTCGTGGATTGTCGGTTCAAATGACGTCATAGAGGAGAGAGACTGTTCATTTGTCCGTTCAAATGATCACTGAAGAAAAGTCAGTGATAGATTTTCCTTTTTAAAAGTATCCCTGATTGTAAAGATAGGGATAGATTTTCCTTTTAAAAGATCACTGATTGGAAATATCAGTGATTAATGTATTTTTCAAAAAAAAGCTTTTAATCATTTGAAGAAAGTTCAGTGATTAAAGTTTATATTTTGAAGAAAAACATCTTTGAGGGAGAGAGAACATACCTGAGAGTCAGAATGTTTATCAGAGAGAATGATGAGGGGAACTTTTGATTACTGACACAATACATGAACGCTGAAGAATTATTCTTCGAGGTTCAGCATTCCAAGCTCACTGATGAGAAAGTTGAACCTTGTCTCATCAAGAGGTTTGGTGAAAATATCAGCAAGCTGAAAGTCAGTAGGGATAAAGTGAAGTTCAATATCACCATTCATCACATGATCTCTGATAAAATGATATCTGATCTCTATGTGTTTTGTCTTTGAATGTAGCACTGGATTATTTGCTATAGCGATAGCACTAGTGCTGTCGCAATAGATAGGAATCTTTGACAGCTGAATGTCATAATCTAATAGTTGATTTCTCATCCATAGGATTTGTGAACAACAGCTTCCAGCGGCTACGTATTCAGCTTCAGCTGTTGAAGTGGACACAGAATTTTGCTTCTTGCTTGTCCAGCTTACTAGCTTTCCTCCCAAGAGTTGACATCCACCAGTGGTACTTTTTCTGTCAAGTTTACAGCCTGCAAAATCACTATCAGAATAACCAGTTAGATCGAACCCTGAGTCTTTGGGATACCAAAGACCGAGGTTAGGAGTTCCTTTCAGATATCTGAAAATTCGCTTTACAGCGATCAGATGGGATTCCTTGGGTTCAGATTGATAGCGTGCACATAAACAAGTAGAGTACATGATGTCAGGTCGGCTTGCTGTAAGATACAACAATGAGCCTATCATTCCTCTATAGGCAGTGACATTAACAGGTTTTCCAGATGGATCCTTGTTAAGTGTCAGTGGTGGTGCCATAGGAGTTTTCATCGCTGAAGTTTGTGTTAAATCAAACTTCTTCAGCATGTCTTTAACATACTTACCTTGGCAGATAAAAGTACCTTTGTCAGATTGTTTAATCTGAAGACCAAGAAAATATGTCAGCTCACCCATCATACTCATTTTATATTCTTTCTTCATTCTTTCAGCGAAGCGAGTACATAGAGATGGGTTAGTAGAACCAAATATTATGTCATCGACATATATTTGTACAAGAATTATATGACCTTTTATCTTCCTGAAAAATAACGTATTATCAATCTTGCCACGTTCAAAATTTTCAGAGATAAGAAAAGATGAGAGAGTGTCATACCAAGCACGAGGGGCTTGTTTTAAACCATAGAGAGCCTTATCCAATTTATAAACATAATTTGGATGCTTAGGGTCATAGAACCCTGGTGGTTGTTCTACATAAACTTCTTCATTCAGTTTTCCATTCAGAAAAGCTGATTTTACGTCCATTTGATAAACGATGAAGTCTTTATAGACTGCATAAGCTAAGAATAGTCGAATTGCTTCGAGCCTGGCCACAGGGGCAAAGGTTTCATCATAGTCTATGCCTTCCTCTTGTCTGTATCCCTGAGCAACAAGTCGAGCCTTGTTGCGGGTTACAATTCCATGTTCATCTAACTTGTTTCTAAACACCCATTTGGTGCCTATTACAGTTTTATCAGATGGTCTAGGAACGAGATTCCAAACTTTGTTTCGAGAGAATTCAGTCAGCTCTTCTTGCATAGCGCTGACCCAGTTTGGATCTCTGAGGGCATCATCAGTCTTCTTTGGTTCAATTAAGGAGAGAAAGTTTACAAAGAGACAGATATTACCTGAGCTTCGTCGTGTCTGAATACCTGCATCTGGATTACCAAGAATTTGATCTATGGGGTGATCTCTGGTCCATCGCTGAGCAGGAGCAAGATTGCTTATTTCAGCGATAGGATCAACAATAGGAGCAGTCACTGATGAAGATGCTTGAGGTTCATCAGCTAGTAATTGTTGAACATTAGATACACCAATACTTTCAGAAGGGTTTTCAGACGTAGATGGATTTGATGGTAGAAGTGTGTTTAGAGGTTCAGCTGAAATCCATGAGTTGGATTCAGCGGTGGGAGGTATGATACTTGGTTCTTCATCAGCAGCTGGAGTTTCAGTGTGCTGTTGGTTTGAGAAGAAAGGTTCAGTTCCTTTATAGTGAGAGATCATCCAAGTATTCAGTTCTTCATTGTCAGCGATTGGTTTAGAGTTCGCTGAGCGCGTTTCATCAAACGTGACATGAATGGTTTCTTCTACGGTTTGTCTTCTTTTGTTGAAAACTCTGTAGGCTTTTGAGATGGAGGAATATCCTAAAAATATTCCATCATCGGCTTTTGGGTCGAACTTTCCAAGTTGATCTTTGTTGTTTAAGATAAAGCACTGACAACCAAAGATATGAAGAAAGCTGATAGAAGGCTTCCTTCCAAGAAAGAGTTCATAAGCTGTCTTCCCAAATCGCTTTATTATCAGCGATCTGTTTTGAGTAAAACATGCAGTGTTTACAGCTTCTGCCCAAAATTGAGTAGGGAGGTGAGAATCGCTGAGCATTGATCTAGCAGCTTCTATGATCGTTCTGTTTCTTCTTTCAGCGACTCCATTTTGCTGAGGTGTTCTTACTGAAGAGAAGTTGTGAGAGATTCCCTTGTTCTCAAAGAAATTGTTCAGGGAACTATTTTTGAATTCAGTTCCATGATCACTCCTTATTGATCGAACAGTAAGATTATTCAGCACTTCCATCTTTTTGACAAAAGATATTAGTTCTTCTGGAGTATCATTCTTGCAGCGAAGAAAAATAACCCAGGTGTAGCGAGAATATTCATCTACAATGACAAGCGTATATTTCTTTCCAGCTATTGATTGGATATTGACAGGGCCAAATAGATCCATATGCAAGAGCTGAAGAGGACTTGTTATTGAGGAAACTTGTTTCGATTTGAAACTAGCTCTTGTTTGTTTTCCTTTTTCACATGCTGAGCAGAGAGATTCTTTAGCATATGAGTGCTGAGGAAGACCAGAAACCAGTTCCTTAGATGAGAGAGAATTCAGGGTTTTGAAGTTTAGATGAGAGAGCCTTTTATGCCATAGCCAGTTGACATCAGAAGAGGCCTTAGAGAGAAAACATAAGTTATCAGTGATAGTAGAGTCCATATCTATTACATAGACATTTTCTCTTCTATAACCACTGAGAGCAAGTTTTCCTTTTTCATCTACCACTGAACATGCTTTCTTAGAAAAGCGAACTTCGTAGTCTTTGTCACATAGCTGACTGATGCTTAGAAGATTGTGCTTCAGTCCATCTACATAAGCGACTCTTCGAAAGGTAGTTGTCCCATTGCTGAGGACACCAAACCCTCGGGTAAATCCTTTTCCATTTCCACCAAAGGTCACAGAGGGACCTTTCTCTTCCTTGTATTCAGTGAGCAGGTCTCTTTGTCCAGTCATATGACGAGAACATCCGCTATCGAGATACCAGATGCCCTTTGATCCCTGCATACATAAGGAAGATTAAGCTTTGTTTGGTACCCACTTTTCAATGGGTCCTTCAGAGTTAGTGGATAAGGAAGATTCAGCTTCAGTGGTAATCTTCACTTTGGTTAATTTCTTAACCTTAGTGGTATTTTTCTTCACTTTGGCTGTTTTATCAGCTTCGGTGGTATTTGGACACTTGCTCGCAATATGGTCAGTGAATCCACAGTGATAACATTTTCTATATCTGATGGTGGATTTATAACCAAAAGGTTTTGAAAACTTAAGATGAGCAGGTCCAGCTCCAAGAATGCCTTTAGCACGAGATCTGGGAGGAATTTTTATTTCTTCAGATTTCACGGGCTTTAGATCAACCTTCAGCTTTGGAGGACAGATATCAAAGATTTCTGTCACTGAGCTAGAAGGTTTATCCACTGAAGGTTTGGAGGGAACTTTCAGTTTGGTTTTCTTGGAAGCCTTCTGAGGAGGGAGAATAGACTTTCCTTTATCTGCAGGCTTAGATTTTGCAGATATCTTCTCAGGGATGGGATTAGAAGAAGAACAGGGATAGAATTGATTATAAGAAGTGTCAAAGAAAGATGTGACAAAAGTTCCAAACTTAAGCGAGGAACTTTCTTCTTTAGGATCATCCTGTGGTGTCCAAAAACCAAGACCAGTTTTATCACTTTCAGGAGTTTGAGCATTTATTATCTCAGAGATCTTTGTTGATGATTTGCACCATTTTTCAACATGAGCCTTTTCTGCTTTTAGAGCAGCGATGGCTTGTTCGCGTTCAATGCTGATGATTTCATTTATAATGACTTGATCTTTTAGCTTTTCTTCTAAAAGATTTAGTTCACTGATCTTTTCATGACATTTCTCTAGCTCTTGTGTTAAATAAACATTTTTATTTTCAGCTTGAGTTTTGTCGTTTAGAGCATTATAAAGGTCAATCGTCAGCACATCAACAGCGCGACTTCTCTCAGCTTCAGGCAGAGAGGGATTTGTAGAGATGGATACCTGAGATGATATGTAGCTCATAGAAGGTTCAGATGGTTCTTCTACTTCTTCTTTAATCTCAGCCATGAGGCAAAGATTAGCGACTTCTTCTTCATCAGAAGATGATTCTTCTGATTCAGCCCAGTCATGTTCTTCAGCGATGAGACCTTTACCTTTTTGCTGATAGCTTTTCAGCTTTTGATATTTGTTTTTCAGCTTATGGTATTTGTCATCACTGGATCTTCTTGAGGTAGAAGGTTTGAAGACCTTTTTAGACCTGCACTCACTAGCAAAATGTCCAATTTTTTCGCAGTTATAGCAAGTGGCTGTAGCCTTATCAACCGGAGTTGATTTTGGCTTTTCAGTAAGAGAGAGAGGTTTACTTCTTCGGAAGTTACTCTTTCTTGCAAATCTCTTAAAAGAGTTTGTCAAGAGTGCTAAGGACTCATTAAACTCTGAAAGATCAGGGTCTGATAAATCCTCAGATTCAGAATCTAACTCAGTGATGGTTAGAGTAGATCGCTGGGATGGAATTATCTCTGATGAGACTAAAGCAACAGCAGTGCTTTTGGAGTCTTTAGAATCTTTTACAAGATTCTTCTTCAGGAGATTAGATTGCTCATAGTTGAGCAATATTCCATACAGAGTGCTTAGAGAGAGAGTATGTAAGTCCTTTGTCAGCTTAAGACATATTGAATAACTGTCCCAGCTTTCAGGAAGACTTTCCAAGAATTTTGTTAGGACCTCAGAATTAGAATAGGTCCTTCCAACAGTTCTTAGGTCAATGATCAGGCAGTTAAACCGCTGATGAATGTCAGAAAGAGATTCATTCTTACCAGCGATAAAACTTTCATACTGTCTTACCAAGTTAATCTTTCGGGTCTCTTGGATTTCAGTGGTGCCCTCATATTGAACACATATGGTTTCCCACATTTCTTTAGAAGTTTTTAGATGCATGATGGAATGGAAAACTTCATCAGGCAGAGCCATTGATATAATGGTCTTTGCTCTTGCATCTATGCCTACCTTCTTTTTATCTTCATCACTCCACTGTCTTATTTCCTTAACGACATATCGTTCAGGGACAGCTTCAGTGGTGGCAGTAGCAGGAACAGCAGCTATAATTCTAACAGGTTCATAGGGTCCGTTTTCTATATATTCAGGTATAGTAGGATCCGCACCTTCAAGAAATAGCATCATTCGATTTTTCCATAGAGAAAAGTTATCTCTGCTAAATCGAGGAGGTTTAGAAAGTGAACCATTATCATAGTAGTTTGTGTTTGTGTTTAGTGCCATTTTAGAATAGCAAGGAAGAGTATACAGCAAGATCTTGTTTATTAGATTAAACAAACCGCTCTGATACCACTTGTTGGTCCCGAAGGTGCTTAACAAGTTTGTAGAAGGGGGGGGGTTGAATACAAACACAGAAATTACAGTTTAATAAATTGTTTATTGATAAATCAAAATACAATTTACAAGTTTGTTGCGGAATAAGATTAAGACAGACTCAATCTAAACAAACTTAAGAAACACTAAGATGGTTGCACAAGAAATTCAGAGAATGGGGGATTTTTAGAGAGAGAGAAAACAAGGGTTTCTATCTTTGGAGTTCAAAGGATTGAGCACACCTTCAGATGAAGGAGTGAGCTTCCTATTTATACCCTATGCATTAAATGCATGGCAGGGTACTTTACACGTGGCATTCATAGATTGGCTTTGGTAGTCTCACTTTTGGAGACATGCTTTTGGCCACTTTATGAACAGTGTAGTTGACAGAGTTGGTGTACGATTTGTGGCAGAGACTTGTCCGTTCTGACACATCGTACTGGTTGTGCAAGGTAAGACAAAAGAAAACTTGAGGCATAAGCTTTGTGATCGTTGATCGCTGAGTATCTCTTCTTCCAGAGATAAAGAAGTTCAGCTATCGCTGAAGCTTTTCCTCAGGCTTCTTCGCGTAAGTAGATTTGTCTGGTCTTCGCTGATATCCGCATCAGGTCACTAGTAGACTTATCTATTGTTCAGTGGCTTCGTCTTCGATTCAGCTATGAACTATGTTGACGCGAGACTTGTCTTCAGGGATTACGTTAACTGTGTTACATAGGAAACGATCAGTGATGACTGAACAGACTCAGTTTGATCGCTGAAAGTGAAACACTAATACATATTAAATGTTTACAGAAAGGTCATCAGCGATAACTGAACAGACTCAGTCTGATCGCTGATGATGAAACACTAATACATATAATAACGTAATTTTCACTAAGTATAAAAGAGGGTCGTTATCAAATCACTGAGAGAGTTTGGATCAACAGAGTCTGAGTGAAACCTTTAGCTACCAACCTAGCCTTATAGGTATGTACAATCCCATCCATGTCAGTTTTCTTTTTGAATACCCACTTGCATCCTACAACTTTGCAGCCGGTAGGTGCATCTACTAGGTTCCAAACTTGGTTATCTGACATGGATTGTATTTCAGCCTTCATGGCATCTTGCCATTTATCAGATTCTAAACCTGATACGGCTTCCTGATAGGTTACGGGTTCATCATGAACCGTATCGTCATTGCCAATGATATAACCGTATCTCTCAGGCTCTTGACGACTCCTATTCGATCTTCGGATTGTTTGTATCTCGTCATTACCTTCAACAACTTGTTGAGGCTCAACATCATGTTGATTGTCAGTATCAACCATTGTTTCATCTTGTGGTTCTTGAATTTCTTCAAGATCTACTATATCCCCCGTTGTGGTTCTCGATAGAAAGTCATTTTCTAGGAACTCACCGCGGCGCGCAACAAAAACTTTGTTCTCGCTGGGTTTGTAGAAGTAATATCCAACTGTCTCTTTTGGATATCCTACAAAGATGCATTTTTCAGACCTTGAATCAAGCTTCCCGCTTAACATAAGCTTCACAACCCCATATTCTCATATATGACAATTTTGGGATCTTCCCAGTCCATAGTTCGAAAGGGGTTTTATCGGTCTTTTTGGTTGGCGCACTATTTAGTATTCGGGCAGCTGTTTCTAGGGCATAACCCCAGAAACTTTTAGGCAGATTGGTACGACTCATCATAGAGCGAACCATGTCCAACAAGGTTATATTCCTTCTTTCGGACACACCGTTATGTTGTGGTGTTCAGGGAGGAGTTAATTGGGATACTATCCCGTTATCTCTTAGATGGTCAATAAACTCTTGGCTTAGATATTCCCGACCCCGGTCCGATCGAAGTGTCTTTATCTTTTTGCCAAGTTGATTCTCTACTTCATTCTTAAACTCTTTAAAAAACTCAAAGCTTTCAGATTTGTTTTTCATTAGGTAAACATACCCGTATCTACTGAAGTCATCAGTAAAAGTAATGAAGTAGCGATGACCATTTCTTGTGGTTGAACTAAAGGGTCCACACACATCAGTATGTATAATCCCTAATAGTTCTGTTGCCCTTTTGGGTTTGCCTTTAAAAGGCGCTTTTGTCATCTTGCCCATTAAGCAAGATTTGCATACATCATATGAATCATCACATGATTCCAACACTCCGTCCGCCTGGAGTTTGGCTATGCGTTTCTTGTTTATGTGTCCAAGACGACAATGCCACAAATAGGTATGATTTAAGCCTCGCTTAATTCGTTTATTGTTTACATTATACATTGATTCATAATTACAACTATTTTGCATATCAATTTCATAAATACCATTGTGTGGTTTGGCCACAAAATACAAAACATTGTTAAGATAAGCTGAAATTGAATCATTACTGAAAGTAAACATAAATCCAGTTTGTTGCAAACGAGAAAAAGAAACGATGTTCCTAGTAATGCTAGGTACATATAAATACTTGCTAAGTGCTAAAATAAGACCATTTGGCAGTTTCATGTCATAAGTCCCCTGAGCAATAGCAGCTACCTTAGCTCTATTCCCCATACGAAGCTCCATCTGGCCTGGTTTCATTTTCTCTTCACTTCTTAGTCCCTAAAAAGTAGTACAAATGTGAGTACCACACCCAGTATCCAATACCCAGGAATCAGAGTTAGAAGTGAATAAATCAATGGTAAACATACCAGAAGGTCCGACTCCATTAGCCTTCTGCTTCTTCATTTCTGCCAATAGGGCGGGGCAGTTTCTCTTCCAGTATCCCTTTTGGTTGCAGTTGAAGCAAACTGCTTCCTCAAGAATCTTTCCCTTGCCCTTTTCCTTGTTGGAGCTTCCAACTTTTCTTTTACCCTTGGTAACCACCATTTTCTTCTTGTTTATCCCACCTTTAGGTTTGGTCATCAACACCTGTTTTGGTTTGGATAAATCCAACTTGGATTTCATATTTCTCTCAGCAGTTTTAAGCATGCCGTGAAGCTCCGTGAGAGTTTTCTCCAAACCATTCATATTGTAGTTCAGAACGAACTGGTCATATGACTTGGATAAAGAATTGAGAACCATGTCGGTTTCCAATTATTGACCCAGTGGGTAGCCAAGACGGGTTAATCGGTCAATATACCCTTTCATTCTTAAAACGTGGGTACTGACTGATGAACCCTCTGTCATCATGCAAGCATGCAATGCCCTCACTGTATCGAACCTCTCTTGCCTTGCTTGTAACTGAAACATGGATTTCAGAGAGGATATCATATCCCAAGCATTCATGTCTTCATGTTCCCTCAGTAGCTCGGGAGTTATGGATGCTAGCATCAGACAGCTAACATCTAGTGAGTCATTGAGATGCTTATCATAAGCAGCCCTGACCTCGGCTGAAGCATTTCTGGCAGGAGGGTTTGGAGGGGGGGTTTCGAGAACGTACAACTTCTTTTCGTGCTTAAGGACGATCCTCAAGAAACGAAACCAGTCCACGAAGTTCGTACCATTCAGTTTATCCTTGTCAAGGATTGATCGTAATGTAAATTGGGATAAGTCGTTTGTGCATACAGTTTGGTTGGAGGCGTTAGCGGCCATCTACAAAATAAGTTCAATTTTAGTAATTCTTTTAAAATCTCAAATTAATTTAACCTTTTAAAAAAAATTGATTTGAGCTAAAATCCATATTTCATCTACTTCCATAAATGGCCAAGCAACTGTCTATGAAATTAGGCTATTTAGGTAGGCATCATCCAATTATGTTCAACATAACTCTTAGATGTCGTAGGATCCTATTCAATATATCATATATTGAAATTGACACGTTTAATCCCACTTCAACGCCTTGAAAATACTCATAAATGGCCAAGCAACTGTCTATGATATTCTCAAGTAAACAAACCATACTAAGGAATTGTGATCCCACCTAAATACTAGTCTTAGGGTTTACTAGGATCAGTCGTCCAAAATACGACTATTTAAGTGAATGGCCAAGCAACTGTCCACTTAAATCTCGTTAATTTGGCTCCTTATCTTACACTACATTCAACCGGCATGATTGGTTGAGCACTGACCATACCGGGATCATGTATGCTTGACAAGAACCTTAAATGGGTGGCGTTAAGTTTACATTTTTAAAAAGGTTTAATTTTAGAAAACATTTTAATTCTTTTAAAACGTTTGAATTTATCTCTAAAATCTTGTTTTAAAAGTTTATTTTATTAAATCGGTTTGAGTTTGATAAACATATCAATTTAAAATATCATATTTTATTTACCGATTTAAAATTGTTTTGCGTTTGATTTTTATTTTAAGTGTTTGCAATTATCATAACAATAATAAATCAATAAATAAAAAAGCAAACACATAATAAACATACAAGATAATATATGGATTTGCCCCTAATGTGGTGTTGTGAGCCAACACAACAACCACGGTCAATATCTAAGGACATCATCAATCTTCTCCCACTGGTCTCGCCATCTTGGTGAACTCCAGGGTCTCCGTCTTGATTTCTTGAAACTTCGTCTTCGGATGATTTACAATAGAAAGATAACATATCCTAATCTATTTTACATTTGGACCTATCTAGAAAATTAAAATTACATCCCATGCAATTAATACATTTTAATTTTCCAAAATAAAAATAAATCAACCACGGGTCTTTGGGGCAAACCATATATTATACATATCTTAAACATAAATATTTGGCCGATAGAATTTAACATAAATATAAAGGCCAAAACTGGAACAAAATACTATATGACAATTTAAATTTAATTGGACCCAATCTTATAATTTGTGGGTTACTAACCCATTAATTATAATTTTAAACATAATTAAAATAATTTGGTCAAATAAATAACATAAATAAAGTGACCATTATATTAATGTCAAAGTTTTAACCGATTTAAAACAAACGACATAAAGTTTTGACTCAAAATCCAAAACGACCATTTGAACTCTTATAAAAGAAAACACGAAAACAAACGCAAACCAAGTCGAAAAAGGCATGAGAAAAAGGAGAGAGGTTTGATAAGGTTTCTCAAACCTTTTTTGGAGATGTGGTTGCTGGTATAGAAAATATCCCATTAGGGTTTTGAAAACCCTTTTAATTTATCAAACAAGAGTCGACTACTTCCTTTTATTTTAATAATTGACACCCTCTTATCTTTTCCTTTCATTTTGTTTTATTTATTTTATTTAACCAAAAATACAAACGTATATTGTTTATTAGGATGGGTCTAATATATAAACATATATACTAAATTTTATTGTCATATAACATCTTATGTTTCCCCCCCCCCCCCTTTTTTAATTAAATGCTCAAAGTGGCTCTTATACCACTGTTGGGTTTTAAAATAAATTGTAACCGTTATACGCAGCGGAAATTAAAAAGAATTTTGGTTACAAAATTAAATAGAAAACTTTTCTAAAACTTAAAACTCAATCGGATCCAATGATGCATTTAATTAAATAAGAACCACACCATAGGGTGTTTAGAGATGTACCTTTTCAGATTTGTTGTGGTTGAACTAGCTGAACACTTAGAAACCAATCGAGGTTTCCTCTAGCGGTATCCACACACGAACACGCAAAATTCCACCGGGTGCTAGCCCAATAACCCTAGATCTATATGTGTTTTACAGAAAAGAAAATGATTTCTTTTCTGTATTTTTCTGAAAGGCTTTTCTAACTCAATTGTATATCAAATGGTTTAGCCTAACCCCTTATTTATATCAGAAGAATTATAGTTAGACTATAATTCAATTAAGGATTAAATAAGGTTTAGTAATTATCTGTAATATTCAAATTCAAATTCAAATATATATATATATATATATATATATGTTTATATATATAATTATCCTTTTAAACTTTAAAATATAGTTATATAAATATATATAATTATCTTTTTAAACTTTAAAATATAATTATATAATTACAGATAATTCCCCGTAATTAATATAATTACGTTTTCACCCTGTAATTATCATAATTACAGTTTAACACATATTTTCATAAAATCCGGGTTTCTACAAATGGAAACAAACGCATTCTTTGTGTGCGACCCTATAGGTTTACATACTCCTCAGCAGTATCTTTGTGTGACACGTGTCGTGGGCATATAATAACTTACAGGTAAAAATGCATTTTTGTGGCTATTGGAAATAAGTGTATTTTGTGTTGAGAAATGTTTTGAAAATACCAATGTACGAGTTATTGGAGTTTAGTTATTCCCAACCTTGTTTACCTTTCGGTTACTGTAAATCTCTGTGGTTTTTGGGAAAGATGTATTTCAAATAAATTGTTGAGTAAATCTTTAATAAGGATGTCTCAACGATCTATCGTACGCTTGTTAATCCTTTGGAGTGATTGTACTTTTAATGTGTGTTATGAAAAATGCCGACCTTGTGCTTTGGGATGTTTGAGAGAGACAATGGGGTTATAAACTTGTTTAGAGAATGACTTTGTTAAAATCTAAATGGTGTTTGAGTGTATTCATGCATTTTTGGAGCATGTGCTTGCATAAACGTGGTCGGTTGCATTTTAATGCATATTGTGGATTTTAGCATATGGTCATTTGACTGGTTGAGCTTAAGGCTCGGTTTTCGGCTTTGTCGGGTCTTGGGGACTTTTGTCCGATTTTAATAACTTAAAGTGAAGCTTTAGGTGTGAGTTGCATTTATTGCACTTTATGGAGAATACATGTTTTGAGTGCGTGTGTCATTCATTGAGAGTCATGTATTTTAGACTGTAATGCATTTGGATCCATAGGCATGTGAGTCAGTCATATTTAAGGATGAGGATTCTTGATATTCTCACCTTGGGATTTATACCGTGTTGGCATCGTTGTTGTCCCAGTTGTTTGGCGAATAGGAACCTTTATGGGTTGTACTTCGGGACCATGGGTCTTGGGATTGGATGTCTAATTCTTGTGCACAAGGGTTAGACGTCATGAGTTATCAAGTGAGGAGCTGAGGCTCCTATCTTGAATGCTATGGAGTAGGCACTAGAGGTCGAATGAGTACCCTGAGGATGAAACTCCACTAGAGACCGAACAGACAATAAGATCGTGTATCCTTGAGGTGTCACTCGGCGGAGCAGGCAATGGGGGATACGGTGTTTTGGGACTTGAAATAAAGTCCGACTGGAGGTGTAGCTCGGCAGAGCAGACAATACAGTTACGATCTGAGGTGTAGTTCGACAACGTGGCTAGGTGGCTTAACTTTGTGTTCCGCCACATACCACGGAATCGGGTCTCCCCCGTCACTGGAAGGTGTTATTTGGGTATTAAATGGTGTTATTTTATTATCCATGTTTTCGGTGACGTTTTGTATATTCGGTTTTTATTCGTGATTTATGGGCCGAGTATTATGCCCTTCCGTGTTTGGGTATTTCGAGAAATAAAGTCTTATCCGCAATTTTATAAAATGGGGAGTTTAATCACTATTAACGTTTTGGGTAAATTTGGGGTTGAAGTTGTTTTACGAAAGAATGTTCATGTTAGATTGGTTGTTTTTAAATGTGTGTGTTATTGGAAAATGAGTCGTTTAATATTCATAGTAATCATTTTGAAAGATAATGATTTAAACTGCATTCTTACCTTTAACAAATATATTTGTTTCATGTTGAAAACTCTTGAACTCACTTAGGCGTTAGCCTAACCTTTTTATTTGTCGGCATGTGCATCAGGTTCCGGTGGGGGAAATGGTTCTAGCGTTTTTGTGAAGTGATGAGTGTCAGATGTATGTGCAAGAGTGAGTGGCTTGGTGAAGTCTTCCGCATTAGTGTTGAAAAGAGCAACTTGTATTTGGGTTTAGTAACACCCGACCTTGAATTAGTCTCTATGTAAGATTTCATTTGTTATGTTGATGAAAAATTCTAGAATCGTATTTTAAGTATGGACTTGTCGCATTAAGTTTTATCCATTCCTTGAGGCATATTTATAAATTTTTAAATTAATTGCTCTTTCCAAATTGAGGGTGTTACAAAATGAAAACTCATGTTTCATTGTGCACATGAGGACAAATATTAACTATTGATCAAAACTTAGAAAACTAATCAATGGTTAAAACATAATATAATTAATTGAGAAGTGATTAAGGACAAAATTGGAAAATTTGAATCAACGCCTACCTTGTTTGACTTTTTATTTTATTTTTAATTAAAAAAAATTTACCCCCTTAAAGTTTAAAATAAATTATCTTAAAAATTACTAATATTTTAATCAAACAAATTACATCAAAAAAACGAGAATTTCGTGCTCTTCGATATGACATCCAATTCGATATAGGTTTTTTTTCGGTTTAACCGTTTTTTACGTGAAATTCTATATATATATGTGTTATATTCATTATGAATATGTATGCACGTCCCCAGGTGTCCACATTCAGTATGAATAACAAAGGTGAACGTTCATTCACTATTCATAATAAATAATACAGTGTTCAGGATTAATAATACAACATTCAAGATGAATAATACACGAATTCATGATTCATGTATTATTCATCATGAATCGTGTATTATTCACCCTGAATGTTGTATTATTTATCCTAAATGATACATTATTCATGATAAATAATATATGAATGACCCATGAAGGTGTAGACACATGGCGCACGCTCTTTTGTTTTCCAATTCACAACCGAAATTTGGTTTAATTCATTATGAATATGTATGTGCATCCCGGATATCACACATTCAATATGAATAACAAATGTAAACGTTCATTCATTATTCATGATGGATAATACAGTATTCAGGATGAATTATACAACATTCAGGATGAATAATACACGAATTCATGAATCGTGTATTATTCATCCTGAATGATACATTATTAATGATGAATAATACATGAATGATTTGTGAAGGTGTGGAGACGTGACACACTCTCTTTTGTTCCTCGGTTCACAACCGAATTACCCGATAGGTTTACGATTCGTCTCGATGGGTGTTGGGTTACGATGCTGACGAACGCGCTGTCTTACGACGTTGAAGAAAGTGATGTCGAGTTACATACTTACGGTGTCGAGGTGTTGTACAGACTTCAACGTACATAAATATTCATAATGAATATAACACATATATAACATTTCACGTAAAAAACGGTTAAAATAACAAAAAAAAAATATATTAAGATGGATGTCATATCGAAGAACACGAAATTCTCGTTTTTTTGATGTAATTTGTTTGATTAAAATATTATTAATTTTAAAGATAATTTATTTTAAACTTTAAGTGAGTAAATTTTTTTAATTAAAAAAAATATAAAAAGTCAAATATGGTAGGCGTAAGTTTAAATTATCTTCCATTTTTACCCCTAAACATCTTAAAATTAAAACTCTATTTAATATGAATTGTTGAATCAATAAAGATGAAGTGGCTAAGATTTGTCCTCACGTATACAATGAAATATGTGTTTTCATTTGAACTTTTCTCTATTTAAATAATACATATTTAAATCAATATTTTGTCACTCAAACTTATGTTCAAACTATCATTTTGATTTCACATTTATTCAAAATAAATTGTTAAAAGAATAATTATTTACTAAAATAACAAATCTTTATTTATCACTTACTCCATTCTAGACACATATCATTCATAAAAGAAAATACCCTTACGACTTTTCTGATTATGTAACTTTTATTATATATTTATGATTTATCGTTATATTTGAAAAAATAAAATAAAAAACATTAAAGTGCTTCAAAATCATTCTAAACAACTCCTAATGGTCTGTTCATTACGAAATCAAAAATATGGCATCTCTCATTTTGAACATTTTTTATCTAAAAAAAATATAATAATTAATTTATGATAGAATTACAAGCATAATAACTAATTGTAGGTCCAAAAATAGTATAAAAAAAATTAACCAAGCTCACCATGATAAATGAGGGACCAACCAAATCATCTGATTAACTGGCATCAAGGTGTATAATTTTGATCAGATGTATAACATTTAAAAACAAAATACAACATTTTACGGGTTGTTTACCCAAACGCTTCCTGGTAAACGCTTATTGGGTCATTTATCTTACTGAATGAATATAGCAACGACCAAGAATCTTACCCGGTAACTACTAACCCAAAGAAATATGACCACTCTGAGATATATGGTTTATGCCAGAAAGGTACAAAGTTGGCCTAATTTGGAAACACGGAGCGATTACAAGCATGGAGAGTCTTACCCGGTAAGCGTTTACCAAGTAAATTATTGCATTCGACATTTCATTTCTAAATATAATTCAATAATTGATCAGATATATAACATTTAAAAAAACATAAATTCAAATTACATGGATCGTTGACCTATTATCATCATTATAATTGTCAAATGTAACAAAAGAATGCGTCAAACACGGACTTCACAACTCTTGGTTTAACCAAGACCATGGTTCACGGCCATTGCTAGATGACCATGGACTTGATATATCTCACCAAAATATGGGGTTCGGAGAGGATGAGATGTACGCACACCTAAAATAGAAAAACACCCCTTGATATGTATGTTTACATCTCACCTCCTCCAAACCCCACATTCAGGTGAGATGTAATACACCTACATATATTCCAGAATTGCATATATCTCACCCTCTCCAAACCCCAGATTCAGGTGAGGTGAGATGCATGCAGACATAGGATAGAATAATACACCTCAGACATATCCCAGGTTTGCCACATTCAGGGGAGATGTACGCAGACCTGGGGTTTGGGTCAAATAGCCAAAACTTTTGACAACGCGGCTCATGATCCCTACCAATGAAATTTGTTACATGTTTAACATCTGCAGTTTTGCATATTCCCAGAGCAAGAAAAAAAAAACTTATTTTGCTACTAAATTTCATCATGTTGAAATCTATTCTAATCAAGAAATAGATGGAGGAACTCGAATTCAATCTCATTCCTTTGATGAATGGGAAGTTATAACAAAAGCAAATAAAAACAAAATTTTCCTGCAGACAAAGGATTGATGCAATGATAACAAGGCTTACCGGAGCCATTCTAAGATCAAATGAGCGCCCGGATGCCAACCTGTTGCATATCTCTAAGCTTCCACATCGGCATATGTGCTTCTTCTGCACCTTCTTCTGCCTCCGCGAGTTGCATTGCCCATAAGTAATGGACCGTGTGGATTGTATCCTAGTAAATCAAATCATTGACCGAAAAGATTAAAGTCAACCCAACAACAATCAAAAGAAGCCTAGCAGGTAGATATGATTGATTCAAGGAACGAAAGATTCATTGAACACAATCCTACAAAACACAAATTAGCGTCCACTCTCAGAAGTAACTACCTGCTTTCCAATTATATCCTTTTGTAAAAAGGAGAAATTCATTACTCCCATTATCAAGGGTTAAATTGTCATTCAGTTAATTAAAAAGTGTAATGATTACACATTTCTAAAGCTATGTTTTCTTTTATTTTGGGATGGGCGGAGTAATAGAATACTAGTAAAATATCAAAAAACCTTCTCAACAACAAAAGGTGAATCTTGTGGATCAAAATCAACATTAGCAATGTTTTGTAATCAGTTCACGACTCATGAAGAAAAAGGTAATTCTGCAGTGAAATTTTGCCAAAAAAGAAATTGTTGCATCATTATGGAACATAACATCCCATAAATGCTACATGTCATTTGAGACGAAAGGTGCATCATTTATTTAGTAATTCAGGGGCCTAAGAAGCAAGGAGATGAAGGACAACACCTTTTTTTTTCATTACATTTATCTACTTTTGACCAATTTTCAGTAAAGAATGAGGTTCACCACAAAATCCTTTCTCAGGATTTAAACTTCAAGAATGTTGGAAAATAGATTTTGTCAAAAAGAATGGGTCAAACACACCCTAAAATCAGTTCCACCCATAGACACTTGACATTACAAAAGTGCAAAGATGGCAATTAGATTAATTTCAAAGACCACCAATTAAGATAGCATGGGCAAGTGTGCACACAAGTGCATAACAAGAAACACAAAGCAAATTACCTTGCCACCTTCCGTTATTTCACCAAGTCTATCTCGTACACAATACACCTGTTGTGTTTGAAACTGTACAAGCGAAGTTACAACAAGTCAGTACAAGCTGTTAGGAGGGCGGTGTCAAGATTTAAACTGGAAAAGGTGTATACCCCAACAATAATCAAGGGGCTGTCACCCATCATTTTGGTCTCTCTTACATCGACTTCAGATATATGTAATATCTGCATCAAGTAAACGATTAGCAAAATTTCACTGCATGTTCTAACGCAAAATCTACTGTATTTGTCCTCTGCTCTGTAGACTAAAAAGGAGTCATTATGCTTTGACAAAAAGAACAAAGGTTCTTGGAACAAGGTAGCACCAAATTAGATCACAATGATATGCATGGGACCAACTTAGAGAGCCTCAGCAAGTTATTGCTCAACTGCAACATGTATGTTGTGTTGGTTTATAGTTCTATACAAGCAAGAGAACGGAAGGCGATTATCAACCATCACATTTAAAAATGATGTTCGGTAAGTTTCAAATTGTATTGTTGTGTAGAAGTAACGAATTAATGTATCCTCCTAAACTAGTTGACCAATAAAGAACGTAGGAGGTCATTGTTTCAACCACTCCTAGAAGACTGGTGGTTTGGACACCTTCGTAGGACACAAATATCGGCATCGATGAGGAGGGTCAAGAGCATAATGGGGGTGAGGAGGGGCAGGCCAATGAGGATGTGGGATGAGCAGTTGAGACTAGACATGGCGGCTTTAGACATTTCCGAAGATATGACCTTAGATAGGAGTTCGTGGAGAGTGGAGACATAGTGTAGGGACTTGTGGTTACTGTGGAGTGTGGACGGAGGAGGGGGTTGGAGACTGGAGAGGTAGAGGGCGAGGTGGAGGGTTAGAGAGCCGACAGCCAGGCATCAGAGCCTTGGGACAGGTGGGGGGTTTGAGAGAGTTTAACCCAGAGGGGGTCTTTTGGCTCACTTGTTTTATTGTTTTACCGCACTTCGTTTGTAGGTCGTTTAGTACATTACTTGTTTCACTTTTGCTTATGCTTTTGATGTCCTAACATGTTTTAATCTTTTTCTTGTGTGTACTGTGCTTACTTGCTCTACTTCCTTGGCCTTCCTTCCTTCTCCAAAATTGTCCCAAGCTCTTCTCTTTAACTCTTCAAAATTTCATCTCTGTTTTTATATTTCATTTCTTTCTAACTTTAGATAAACTTTCAGAGTCCTGAAAACCCCCAAATATTATTCACAAAAATCTTTTTGCAAGTCGGGGTCTTCACATAAGCAGTATCTCTACTCCTTGGGGAAGAGGTAAGATCAGCGTACATATTACCCACTACAGACCTTACTTTATGTTGGGATTTACTAGGTTCATTTGGTTTTGTTTCGTTTTTTTCTTCTACATGGGCAGAGCCAGGTACCAAGTCAAAAATTAACTCACGGTCCTGTCACCTGTGACCAGAAAAATTGTAAGCTTCAAGGGCATGCATGCCCCAAGGTAGAGGAAAGCTTCTTAAGCTTTGCTAAAAAAAGGTCTTGTTTCCTTTTTATGTATGTCAACTTTTTCAATTTCAATGTTAGAAAGCAATTCATGTAAATTTCATAAATCATATATAGATGCTTATTAGAAGCAACTATCACAGTGCGTAACCATTGCTTCTTCATAACACACGACCTTGTAATGTGTGCAAACTCTTGGCACATAGTACATACAAAAAGGTGCTAAAAACCTTCCTCCCTAGCTTACTTTGTTGGGCACTTCTCCCTAGCATAAACATATTCTGCCCATTGATAAACTCATAAAAGTAACCTATATGTGGCAAGTGAGTTCCTGTGGGTACTAGCTAATTACATTAAACTATTAAAGTAATCACCCACTTCTAGTTAAGTCAAGTATACAAGCAACGGCTTCTATATGTGAAAGAACATAATATAACCCCGACAAAAACTCAACTAGCATATGACAGCACTGAAATACAATATGCTGTCAAATTGTAGTTATGACAAGTAAATTAACTGATACCAGTTATCGTTGATATAGACACTAGTTTTGACCTTCTCTAAGTTCACCATGGACATGTGTTCACATCTTCAGAGTTTTAATTAAGAAGATAAACAATAACATTTGCTATGCCCTTCAAGTGCAGAATATGTGGATTTTTACCATGGAAAGTAATTTTTTATCTTCTAACCTTGTTATCATAAAAGGTGCCCTGCATCTCACAAGCCCTATGCTCTGCTTTACACCGATCAATTATTTCAGGAGAACAATATTTCTCCAATACTTCAATCTCTCCCTGTAAACAGTCATATTTACAACCAAACATGAAATAAATGCATTAACCAGACGGCATAAAAATTAAGTGGACGCTGGACATGTTAACTTTTACAGTGGGAAGAAAAGGTTTAGCAGATAATTGGTGCATACAAATCCATATTAAGAAAAAGAAGTACCTCCCTACCATTTAATATAATTGAACTTACTTTTGTGTAGGCCTTGAGAACTGGTTTCACAATTTCTTGCACATCATATACGAAGTCAGGTAAAGAGAAATACCTGAAAAGGTCCAATTTTAATTAGTTAGTGGATTATCAAATTTTCTAGACAAACAAATGGAGGAACCGAGATGCATCATCATACGGGTCACGACGACGAATTTCTTTAAATGACATTGCCGCATCTGTCTCTCTAAAAACACTTTCATTGATACTGTTGAAGAAAGAAAAACCATATCATAACCCTCAGAATCATAGAAACAAAAAGTATTATTTATGAGAAATATATAAACTAGCAGAAAGATAGCATACTCCTGAATCTTGTGAACTACAGGATGATCACTAGTCTCCCATCTTTCGCGCATATCTTCTGCAATCTATAAATCCCATTTGAGAAAGAGATCAGGAATGAACTACCAAAAACATTATTACACAGTAGCCACATGCAGCAGAAGAGCAAAAAAAACATCAAGGTAAAATTGTGACCATCAAGCATGATTTCTATTTGTGATGAATGAACGGATATTGGTGCATTAGGTAAAGTGTATGGCTGCTGGAAAACTAGGATCACATCCTACCATTCGCATGTCAGCACACGGTCTAAAAAGGGTTCACATAGCATAAAACAGTACAAATAATCCAGGTGGACCAACATGTATATTCGTCATGAGTTTTATCATGTGCATATTTAACCTGTGTAACTCCCATGACGGGTAAGGATTGAGTTAGTATTGTCAACATACAAACCCCCGTTAGTGCAACCATGAAGTCCTACGCAGTGTGTGGGGTAGTGCATGTGGGTCCACAACCATATAAGTAACTATGTCAGATGTCAATTTTGCAATAAATAGAACATTAATGTGTTTGTGACAGTCTACATTATTACACATTCACAAGCATCATTTTGACACAGATTTAGCAGTACATCACATAATCTATTTGCTGGTAAATTTTTAACAAGCTTGAACATCTGATGAAACCAGGTTTCTACAAGTACACTAAGTTGTGCCTCCCAGTTTTGAAAACCTAATGTTCCATAGGCTCCACTAGAGATAAATGAGCTTCACGTAAAATGAAACAATAAGAGCTCCTATATTTTCAATAGCCAAATAATTTTAACTTGACTCTGGCCCAACACATTTTGAGCAGAACTTTCACATTGTCCAAAATATATTTGCAAAATACTACCTCTGTCACACAGATGAGTCCATATGACACATTTGAGTATTAAATTCTACATTGAAATTGATTAAAAAATTAGTGTGATTCAAGAAAAAAAAAACATTGAGAACCACACTATTCACATTAAGGAAGTAGTATATGAAAGCATCTTGAAGACATAAATCCAAAACTGGACTGTCTTTCAGGACAAAGCCACAGAGTAAGTACTAACAAATTGTGGGAGATGCCCAAGAGCACACAGTTCCAACACAATGAGTGATAAAATAGATGGCAAAAATATCAGCTTTTGCGAGAATTGTGTTGCTGATGAATTAATACAAGCCTAAAGCTAACCAACTAAACATGCAAGTCGGAACCAACTACTACCATGATGTATCAGGATGAATGAAGTGGAAATGATTAATGGAAATGCAAGTGCTTGTACCTCCTGGCTCTTCGTCACAACAGGTTCACTAAAGCCACTGACTCGCTTGAATACTGGATGACCTTGCATCTAGAGTATACAACAAATTATTTCCATTGAGGAACACTGAAAACTAAAATTTACTCAACCAAAACCCAAGAGGAATTACTTTAGCCTTGAATGCCTCCCACTTCTTGCTAAATCGCGACTGTTTTACAGGTACCACAGCAATATCTGTTCTAGTACTTCGTTCGACATTAGCTTGGGAAGCAGCAGCAGAAGCAGCTTTGGCCCGTTTCCTCTTACTTGAGCTACCATTCAACTCATCCTTCACAATGTCATAACCCTTTCTCGCCAAGTCAAGGACCTTTGCGTCCTTGGCCGTTTGAAAGGAAGACGAAACCTTGGGAAATACAGAAGAAACACCAGACCGGAACTTGCTAAATATTGTTTCTGCTGTGTCATCATACCCGGATTGCTGTTTCTTATCTTCTCCATCAGCAGACTGCTTATGATCCTTATCATCTTTCCCAGCAGAAGCATCATTAGCTGAAGAACTGGAGGATTCTGAGGATTCCTGCTTCCCAATTCCTAAAGTTTCTTTTACCTTTAACAAGATGAAACAGCTAATAAGCTCATTATTCAATCTCATGTGGCAGCACAAAACTGTTCAAAGCAATAAACTTAAATAGCTCCACAAACCTCCTCTTTGGCAGCGGAAACCTTTTCCTTAAGATTCTCGGATACCTGCAAGGTGATCACAATTATATTATTCCATCACGGATCAGAATGCTGTGCTACATATTATCAATAAACAAGGAACTGATTGATATGATGTAATGTAGGATAGGCAAAAATTCCACAAAAGAAATAAATAATGGCAAAAGAAGATAGAGATGACCTAGCATCCTTAAACTCTGCATAATCTGATGGCTTTAACTAACCACAGTCCATTTTTTTAACTTTATTTGTTGTTACTTTTCAAATGTCAAACAAGCATGTTATTGGATATAAATTCCCAATACCTAATTGTAAAACTATTAAATTATTCACGTTTCAACTCTGTTGATCATAATTTCTAGGGATCCAACTCCAGTAAATCACCTGTACGTATTGGAAGCTGTTATAAACTGGAGTGATTTTTGAACAATACAGATGGGCAATGAAATGAAACATGCAAAATATCGCTCCAAACATACTACCCTTCACCATTATCATGTTCCAGTTATAAACTTTCTTGGGGTAAGGAAGATGAAATCAATCAAGGTTCACAATAGATAACAGAGATAAATTTTGGGAACAGTAAAAACAGTGAAGCTTCATCTTCGCTAATTTTCTTTATTTGTTTATTATTAAATAGCTTTTGAAAATATTCTAGAGAGAATTTATGCTTTCCCCTCTGGAATTCACAAGGTCATGATCCAAAACAGATAACAGTCCCACATTGCGCATCTCTTGTAATCATTATTGAGAGTTGTGTGAGTGCCACAACGTAACAAATCTATCCAATATGATGAAGCCACATACCCAGTTTACTTGACCAAGTATTCTGTGATTTTAATAAAGAACTAAATGAATATTCGGTGAACCAATTTTCTTGCAGATATCATATATGATGGTAAAAGTTAATATAAATAACATTAAAGAAGAAGACAAATAACATGTTACATTTTGATTCCTTCATTAACAGCTTCGAATACTTGTAACTTAAAAGAATTCAAGTAAAACAAATTACAATGATAATAAAAAATTAAAAAGCTATTTAAAATGGAACCTTCTTTGCTGTAGCTTCGGCTTCTGTCCATGCACCATCCACATGCTTGTAAAGCTGCTCGGTTGTCTGCTTCGTTCTGCATTCGCCAGTTCACCATCTCAGGGCCTTCAATTGAAGTGTCTGCCCAGCTTTGACATACAACAGTATGTCTCAGCCTAAAAGCAACTAAAGCAAAACTTAGAAACTTAAAAAGCTTTTGTGGTACAAATTACCTAACTTTTAGATCTTCTTTCACCCCTTTCAGCTCTTCCGTCTTCTCCTTAAATTCTTTTACCGACTGTTGGAACTCCTGATTTCTGAAAACGGGTAAATTAACACACTGGAGGAATTCTTTCTGAATTATCAATGCTTGATGAGAAATGCTATAAACTGCTAAAACAGATAAAGAGCATCCTTTCTTTCTTTAGAGCTGTATTGAATTGGTGTAGCAATATGACCAATAAGGATACCATATATGATGATAAGAAACCCCAGGTTGTATTCATATCACATAAATGAGCTCGAGGTGCCATAGATGAACAAAATACCTTCTATATCAGACGTAAAACAAACAGTAGATTCTAATACGGATGCTTCAGGAGTTCTTGGAGACATAGGCCTAGGGTAGCATGCTAGGTGTAGGAATGTGTAACTAGAGTAGACGGAAGGAAGAAAAGAAGTTGGAGAGGTTGAGGATGGGACGAGGGGACGGTTAGAGAGCTGACAGATAAGCTACCAGAGTATCGATTAGACAAGGGGTTGTGTAGTTTTTTCATACCTTGTATATGTTCCGTTGTGCCTACCTCTATTTCTTTTGTGTGCTGCATATTTTTTACTAGTATTGATTATTATCTACAAGAATCATCATTTTTTCCTTTCTGGTCTCACACTATTCGCTTTCAAAACCTTTTCTATTTTTCAATTCTTCAACTTTTGGCAAGCTTTCTGAAACTCTAGGGTCAATTTTTTTTTACATACACTGTTTTTGCAAGCCAGGGGTTTATACAAAACAACCACTACTTTCTCCAGTGAGCCGGTACATTCCACCCCTAGATCCTACTACCGAATAAGATATACTCGGCTCACTGGTTTACTTACGGATGCTTCAGAATCCATAAGTACTCAAAGGTCAAACCTAAAAAAAAGGAAACCAAACTACTGCTCGAATGTATCACTTTCTCCAAAAATTTATTGCCTTCACCAACAATTTTATAGGATTTATAGGCATAGCCATCATATGCTCCAAACAGCGCTATCATTAAAAAAGTTTGCATTGCCAAAGATACGTGCTTGATGTCTCAACCCAATCAGTTTAACCACAAAGAGCAAATGGGGCTCTCTTTTTCCTTCTTCATATCATTATTAGGTTTTCAAGTTGCTTGTTTGGTAGAGAGAATAAAATTCAGTGGTCTCAGCCACTCTATCTTTTACCAACCACATATTTTCTTCAAAAGTAAGTTAAGGATTCGATGTCTGGAAACAAATGAAAATACTATAGTAATCCTAAGTCATCCTTCGAACAGAAAATTTATACCACCTTCAAGTTTCAAAATCAAAACAACAAAAGTACCTGTTCACTTCGCCTTTAATCTTCTTAGAAAACTCATTGAACACACTGAATTCACGATACGTTGAGTTCCCATTTGCAGCACCAAGTAACCTTAACCTCGGAGCTGCCGTTGAAACCTAAACACATCAAAACCGAAAAACCAAACACGTTAAAACAAAACCTTTCTCAAATTCAAGGCAATTAAAACACTTTGAAAAGAAGAAAGATCAAGAACATCAAGTTCTACGTAGATACTGACCTGTTTGTAAGCTAAAACTTGCCGATAAAGCGGCTGCTTGGAGAAAAAAATATCCCGGACCAGCTTTGTTGTAGCCATTGGAGGATTCGTCCAAAGAAATTTCAGTGGCTTTTTGTGACAAGAACTGTGAATCGAAAAAAAATTAGGGGACAAATATTTTTCCCTGTACCTCTCCAATGGCAGAAAGGGTTTTGCGTGGGGGTGAAGATATTCTGTGCCCTAACACCTGTCTACTATTACAATATTTTCCCTCCAAGTATGATATATTTCCATTTAGGCCCTTCAAAAGAAAAGTTATCTATATCGATACTATTCTATATCTATATCTATATCTATATCTATATCTATATCTATATCTATATCTATACTATACTATCTATACTATATTATAAAGATGGCATAAAAAACTCTTAATTAAAACTCAATAAGCTTTATGTACTATCATTTAAAGTTATCTACTTAAAATCTCTTAAAAATAATTACTAAAGTCTAATGTACTACCTGTAAAGCTTTTAACCCTAATTAATATATTTCATTCTTATCTCCCAAAATTCTTATCTCTAATCCCAAACCCTAAAATTATGAAATTTGAATTCTGATAAACATAATCAAAACAGGATAAACATCTCAATTTAAATATAAAAAATTTAAAATATATAAGATAATTAATTAATTTTAACAAACTACTTAATTTTTTTTATATAAAAAACATTATATTGTTAAGCCTAAATTAAACAAATTTATATATAAAAAACCATTATCACTCAATAAAAACCATCCAAAATCGTACTGTAAATCAATAAAAAACAAAAAATAAAAATAAACATTAAAATCGTGATGTATCTCGCTGCATTGCGCGAGTACGCTTCTAGTATTATAAAGCACGGATAAAAAACTCTTAAATACAAATTATTAGGCACAAAGTACTATCATTTTATGCAAGATTTTAAAAATCTCTTAATTTACAAGTTTCAAAGCACAAGATACATATTACTACTGCAGTCTTCTAACACCCATCAATTTGGTATGTGCAGGACTTTCCTTTTATGCAGACTTTTCCATATATCACTATTAATTAATATATTATATTACTATAAATTTGTTTTTATTATATTATTAAATATGTAATTGGTTATTTTTTCTAAATGTCATTTAAATATATAAGATAATCATTGAATTCTAACAAAATGCTTATTTTTTTATATAAAAAATATTATATTATTAAGCCTAAATTAAACAAATTTATAAAAAAAAACATTATCATTTTCTCAAAACTATCCAAAGTCGACTGTAAATCGACAAAAAAACAAAAAATAAAATGAAACATTAAAATCGTGTTGTATCTCGCTGCATTGCGCGAGTACGCTTCTACTATTATTATAAATTTGTTTTAATTATATTATTAAATATGTGATAACTCTCATTTTAAGTGTTATTTACACATTGTTTGTGTGTGTTTTTCTTTAATTTTAGTGTGTGTTTTCCCTTTACGTGTTCATGTTTCTCTTTTTTATTTATTTATTTTCATTTGGAGGTGTTGAGGATAAAAGTTTGTGTTTTGATGGTTGAAAACATCATTTTTGGGCTAAATGTTGGACTGCAGAAAGTGGCCACTTTGTCGCCACGTTGATGAACGATGTAAATCCGAGGACAGCTGAAAAACATCATATTTTGCATGTATTTTTATGTCCATTTCAGCTGCATAAAGACTTTCTTAAAGGCTAAGCTTTACAAAAACCAAGGGGATGAAGAGAAGACAAAAGTTAAAAGTAAAATCTTGGTGGAAAGATTTCAATGCCAAAAATGTCTATCTAAAAGCCTAAATGAGATAAAACAAAAGATGAGCTTTCATGAGAAAATAGATGAAAAAGGCAAGGAGCCTTTGGGTCAAAGAAGGCTTGAACTCATTGAAAGGTTTTGTGGATAAAATCCTCCACCACCTTTTTCATCTTCCACTATAAATTGAAGTCATGGATGTCATTTGAAGGAGAGCTCCAACATGTAGCATAATTCAGCTATTGTTCTTTTTTTTTAGATAGTTGTAGTTGTAACTGTAGTTGTAATTTATTTTCTAGTATTTAATTTCCTTGTAATAGTTGTTGCCAAAGTGGCCACCTTGTCACCATGTTGGCAGCAACCTTTAAGTTATTTATGCAATTTAAGTTTATGTTCCCTCCTTTTTCCTTCATGTCTTTTACTTGTATTATGAGCTAAGCACCCCCTTGGGTGTGGGTATGAGCCAAGACTAAGACTAGTAGGCAACACTTGGGTGTTGCCATCTTTACTAATTCTTAGACTTGGTCACTCGAGTCGGGACTTCAACTCAACGCGGACAAGTCGATCACTTGTTAGTGTTAATATTAGATCTTAGACCTCGAGAGGGGCATATCTGAAATACGGCTTGGGTGATGCAAAGAAGATTTGAGAAAAACTTTTATAACCACGTAGAGATACGGGTTTTTGCATGACTTTAACTAAGGTTCAAATGTCGGTTGATATGGGTGTCACAAAGAGATTTGGGGGTCCATATCTATACTGGTGGAACTGAAATCCTTAGAGGTTTACTTAGTTAAGTCGGCAAGTCTTAAGTTGGCCAAAGTGGGTGCAACGTGGCCACGTTCCGAGGAAACTCATTTTCGAGAGAAAAGGGTTTTTAAGGCTGTCGTGTGTCATTTTGTTTCTGACCAAGTTGTTACTACATTAGTCTTAGTTAATGCTTGTACCCACATCCTACTTTTACTACTGTTAATTCCGTTTAATTGTTGTTTAATTTGCTTCGCTCAAAGATATTTTCTTTTTCTCTAATTGAAACCATTGATTATCGACCTACTACTCGAAACTTTGAAGTCTGATCCCTGTGGATACGATCTCGGTATTTTTACCACTTTATTACTTATAGCGATCATAGTGTTCGGTGTGCACTTGCACCGCCACTGTGGCAACATAGTGGCCACTTTGTGGACCTATACGACTTTCCGCTATCAAGTTTTTGGCGCCGTTGCTGGGGATTGGCGTATTTCCAGAGTTTCTTGAGTTATAGCTTGAGTTTTTCATTGGTTTTTCTTTCACCATAATGGATAGTTTTAATTGGGATGCCCCGTATTATAATACTTTTGATTATTCATGAACAACATCCTAACTTTTTGGCAAATATTCAAGATGATGGCACCTACACCTCATTTTCACCTCCCTATCAAGATTGGAATGACACGTTTATAAATACACTCGACCAATCATGGGAGGAGAATTTTGATTACTCGTGTGATTTTCAAGGGAGTGATCCTCACTATAGATTCACGTCCTTTGTTCCTAACTACACACCCGAGAATTATTTTGAACAACCCGAACCATCTCACTCTTTTGAAACTTTTTCCCCAAGCTTAATGGAAGATTTTACAACATTTTTGGGAAATTTCACGTCCTCTTTTGAAGCCTTGAATACTAAGATGGGACAACTAGTCGACGAGTTGAAAAATCAAAGTCAAGGTCCCTTACCAAGTGATAGTGAAAAATTAAAATGTGTTGGTAAGGATGAGAGTGATGAAAAGAAAGAGTTGGAGATTTTTGAGGCAAATTTCGAGCACATGAGCAAGCCTTCTTTACTTTCCAATAGTGAAGAGGTGCTTCAAGATGCTAAAATTCCTAATTTAATGATTTTTGCTCATGTTGTGCAACCTTCTTTTTGTGACAACAATGATGCTACGGTAGTTGCAAAACAAATCGTTGGGAGGATTTGTATGATCAAAAGTTCGGAAATTTTGCATAGATCGTGTTATTTGGGTGATGGAGTTGTTGCACGAAACTTTGGTATGGTGGAGGTGGCTATTATCTTGAAACCACTCCACTTCTTGAAGATGCACTCGTGGGGTGGTGAACCGCATCCTACATAACCTTGATGCAAATTTTTTCTTACTCTCATCTCCAAATGTGTCTTTTATTTTACATTTTTGTGTGTGTGATTTGAGTCCGTTTTTTTTTTACTAGTATCAAATTTTTTTGGGGATTAAAAAAAAACAAAAAAAAAAGTCTCATGCATCTTATATCCTTATATTTGAAGTTTCATAGTTTGAATAATTTATCCACTATTAGCAGATTTCTAGAACTAAGCAACCAATTCCCCGGTATCCATATTGATTACACTTTGAAATTTTAGAAATGACACGGGCCATTTTTCTTAAACACTTGGCCGATACACTTTTCCATTGTTGCCTTACCCAAGCCGTTGAGTCTTACTAGTTATTACTCCCTCCATAGTGAAGACATTGAGTATTTTAAGTTTGGGGGAGTAAACTCAAGTGTTGAAAAAAAGGGCTAAATCCTTCGAAAAACTGGAAGGATAAAGAAAATAAAGAATGCAAATAGCCGAGTTTGACACGTTGAGGTGAAAAAGTTGGGCAAAACATATCAAATACATACGAGACATTTTTTTGTGTAACCCAAAAAAAAAAAAAAGACAAGTTTAGGGGAAGATGAAAAATGTAAGGAAGAAGTGAGAAGCCTTAAATGTAACACCCTAAAAATAGGGATAACAAAAATCCGAAAAATGGACATGCGGTATTTAAATTGCCAAAGCAAGAGCCTCCCACAAATGAGGAAAATACACAAACCTGTTTAAATACAATCGTAATTAAACGGATAATAAATAACAACCAACTAATCTAATTTCCATAACTAGAAAAGATATTACAAATAAGGTTGTCATTTATAAACTCAAAGGTTCTACTACCAAAAGTAAGTCCAATAGCGATATTCCCAAATCTCTCACCCAAGCACTATGCCCGCTTAGAACCGGTGCCGCTAAAACCTGAGATACACATCGACACCAAACAAGTGTTAGGCCAAAAAGCCTAGTGAGTTGAACAAGAAATAGCATAATAGAACATATACAATTCTTATCAGCAGTTAACAAATAATCACGTAGATGTGGAGTCAACGGGAGCGACACATATCTCCAATCCGGTTCACCCAAAGAGGCAATGCACCTTGAAACCACTTTCTCTGGCGACTCAAAGGCCCGACACGCTCCGGGGACTACCGCCTTAGGAAATTCCCCGATGGCGGAGGTCTAGGTACATAGGAGACTACCGCCTTAGGAAATTCTCCAAATGTCACCCACCTACATTCCTATAGTGAATCACAGACTTGGTTCGTCCACATAATGCATTTATCTCCAATCCGGTTCACCCAAAGAGGCAATGCACCTTGAAGCCACTTTCTCTGGCGACTCAAAGGCCCGACACGCTACGGGGACTACCGCCTTAGGAAATTCCCCGACGGCGGAGGTCTAGGCACATAGGAGACTACCGCCTTAGGAAATTCTCCAAATGTCACCCACCTACATTCCTATAGTGAATCAAAGACTTGGTTCGTCCACATAATGCATATAAGAGGTCTCAAATATGTGTTTCAACCCGTTAGTCATTTGGATATCAACCAAGAACACAATATTACCATCATAAGCATGTAAATCCATCATATGACATGAATATCCACATAGCCACGTTGTAGATACAATAACACCAATAGTGTATTCCGAATGGAAATCATCATGTTATACCAAACATATATTCCTTAATCATGTCAAATACCCATTGTGGGCACACATAATATAAATCCCCAAATAATTACACAACATAGAGTAACTCATGGGATGATACTTCATATACATATATCTCACATAATCTCATGGAAATACCATCAAATACTTAAACCCGTAAAAATGACCATTTTGAGCAAATATGTGATAATAACAACAAATAAGCAAATATGATGTGTATCCAGTTTTAACAAAAGTTTAGTAAACTCACCTTGCTAGATTTAGACTAAATCTAGATTTTACCCACTTAGAACTTTCCTTGAAGATCTTGGTTCTTCCAACCAAATCTTCCAAAAACCTAGATTCATAAGGTTCCAACCATAAATAATCATAATCAACCACAAAGAATCATTTCCCAAACCATATACATGAATACCTCAACTAATACCGAAACCCTAACTTCCAATACCGAAGACAATAGAAGATTACCTTAGCCCAAGCTTGAATTCACCAACCAAAACACTTCTAGTTTACCAAAATTGTGACAAACCTTCAATCTATGAAAGGGAGAACAAAGGGTGGATGAAACCCTAGAAAAACTTGGGGAAGAAGATGAATAGGGAGGGATGAGAATCTTACCACCACAAAATACTCTAGTATACTTCAATAGACTTCCAATCTCTTGCTAGATCCTTGAAAAGCTCTCAAAAACGAAACCGTAGCACTTTGAATCACCCAAATCGGAGCTCTGGATCAAAAGATATGAAGAAATGAAGTTTGGGGCTGAAAATCGGGTTTTAAGATCGATCAGGGGGGTTTCGCGACTTATGCCGCGGGTGTAAGTCGCGACTAACTCGCAAAATGCACTGTTTCCCCCGGTTTTCTTCTCGTTTACTGTTTTGGCCATAACTTCTTCGTTATAGCTCCGTTTTCGCTCCGGAAAGAACCGTTTGACTCGTAATTGAATCTTTCATCCATCTAGACTATAAAATTAAGGATTCAAGTCCAAAATCAAAAATCTTATTTTTCCTTAATATATCGGTTTCGGTATTAACTTGAAATGATACCCTTCGGAAATCGGGCTGTTACATTAAACACTAACCCTTCAAAGTCATGTGGATCTAATTTTGCAAAGTTAATTATCATAAGATGGGTGAATTATAGCTTAGCCTATGGAAATCAAATTGCAATAAAAAGAATATAGTGGAACATTAGGAAAAACTATGGATATTTTTTCAAAAGGATTTGAGATGCAAATAAAAAAAAAGACAAAAGAAAAATGAAAAAAAAGAAAAAAAAGAAAGAAAATAGAATATCCCTTTTGTGATACTTAGTCTTCTTGTGTTTTTGTATCTTCATGTGTTTTTAATTATGTTCTGTTAGTTACTTGGGGACAAGTAACAAGTTAAGTTTGGGGGTGTGATAACTCTCATTTTGAGTGTTATTTACACATTGTTTGTGTGTGTTTTTCTTTAATTTTAGTGTGTGTTTTCCTTTTACGTATTCATGTTTCTCTTTTTTATTTATTTATTTTCATTTGGAGGTGTTGAGGATAAAAGTTTGTGTTTTGATGGTTGAAAACATCATTTTTGGGCTAAATGTTGGACTGCAGAAAGTGGCCACTTTGTCGCCACGTTGATGAACGATGTAAATCCGAGGACAGCTGAAAAACATCATATTTTGCATGTATTTTTATGTCCATTTCAGCTGCATAAAGACTTTCTTAAAGGCTAAGTTTTAGAAACCAAGGGGATGAAGAGAAGACAAAAGTTAAAAGTAAAATCTTGGTGGAAAGATTTCAATGCCAAAAATGCCTATCTAAAAGCCTAAATGAGATAAAGCAAAAGATGAGTTTTCATGAGAAAATATATGAAAAAGGCAAGGAGCCTTTGGGTCAAAGAAGGCTTGAACTCATTGAAAAGTTCTGTGGGTAAAATCCTCCACCACCTTTTTCATCTTCCACTATAAATTGAAGCCATTGATGTCATTTGAAGGAGAGCTCCAACATGTAGCATAATTCAGCTATTGTTCTTTTTTTTAGATAGTTGTAGTTGTAACTGTAGTTGTAATTTATTTTCTAGTATTTAATTTCCTTGTAATAGTTGTTGCCAAAGTGGCCACCTTGTCACCACGTTGGCAGCAACCTTTAAGTTATTTATGCAATTTAAGTTTATGTTCCCTCCTTCTTTCTTCATGTCTTTTACTTGTATTATGAGCTAAGCACCCCCTTGGGTGTGGGTATGAGCCAAGACTAAGACTAGTAGGCAACACTTGGGTGTTGCCATCTTTACTAACTCTTAGACTTGGTCACTCAAGTCGGGACTTCAACTCAACGCGGACAAGCCGATCACTTGTTAGTGTTAATATTATATCTTAGACCTCGAGAGGGGCAGATCTGAAATACGGCTTGGGTGATGCAAAGAAGATTTGAGAAAATCTTTTATAACCACGTAGAGATACGGGTTTTTGCATGACTTTAACTAAGGTTCAAATGTCGGTTGATATGGGTGTCACAAAGAGATTTGAGGGTCCATATCTATACTGGTGGAACTGAAATCCTTAGAGGTTTACTTAGTTAAGTCGACAAGTCTTGAGTTGGCCAAAGTGGTGACAAAGTGGGTGCAACGTGACCACGTTCCGAGGAAACTCATTTTCAAGAGAAAAGGGTTTTTAAGGCTGTCGTGTGTCATTTTGTTTCTGACCAAGTTGTTACTACATCAGTCTTAGTTAATGCTTGTACCCACATCCTACGTTTACTACTGTTAATTCCGTTTAATTGTTGTTTAATTTGCTTCGCTCAAAGATATTTTCTTTTTCTCTAATTGAAACCATTGATTCTCGACCTACTACTCGAAACTTTGAAGTCTGATCCCTGTGGATACGATCTCGGTATTTTTACCACTTTATTACTTATAGCGATCATAGTGTCCGGTGTGCACTTGCACCGCCACTATGACAACATAGTGGCCACTTTGTGGACCTATACGACTTTCCGCTATCAATATGTAATTGGTTATTTTTTCTATATGTCATTAAAATATATAAAATAATCATTGAATTCTAACAATCTATACTATCTATACTTCTATACTATATTATAAAGCACGGATAAAAAAACTCTTAAATACAAATTATTAGGCACAAAGTACCATCATTTTATACAAGATTTTAAAAATCTCTTAATTTACAAGTTTCAAAGCACAAGATACATATTACTACTGCAGTTTTCTAACACCCATCAATTTGGTATGTGCAGGACTTTCCTTTTATGCAGACTTTTCCATGTATCACTATTAATTAATATATTATATTACTATAAATTTGTTTTAATTATATTATTTAATATGTAATTGGTTATTTTTTCTAGATATCATTAAAATATATAAGATAATCATTGAATTCTAACAAAATGCTTATTTTTTTATATAAAAAAATATTATATTATTAAGCCTAAATTAAACAAGTTTATAAAAAAACATTATCACTTTCTCAAAACCATCCACAATCTTACTGTAAATCGACAAAAAAATAAAATTAAACATTAAAATCGTGATGTATCTCGCTGCATTGTGCGAGTACGCTTCAAGTATTATAAAGCACGGATAAAAAACTCTTAAATACAAATTATTAGACACAATGTACCATCATTTTATGCAAAATCACCGAAGATGATCTGCTTTGTTTCACAATTAATAATAGCTCGATGCTGGGTCAACCAATCCATACCGAGAATTATGTCAAAATGACTCATTCTCATGGGTAGTAGTGTTACCTCCCGTACATGAGTACCCATTAATAACGGACAATGCTGGAACTGATTAATAATATAAACAGATGTGCCCATCGGTGTCGTGATCACTAATGGATGCTCCGTCAGTGATTCATAGGGTTTTAGAAAAGCTTCTAATGCATCAGATACGATTGAGTGTGTCGCACCCGTATCAAACAATACATACACAGGACGAGCATTAATAGATAAAATACCGGAAACCATACCCGAAGTTGGCTTATCAGTAGCCAGTGCAAAGACACGTCCACCAGCAGTAGATTGGGAAGTAGTACCCTGACTTTGACTTGATGGTTTAGACCTGCAATTACGAGCAATATGGCCTGTCTTGCCACAATTGAAACATGCTCCTATTTTAGAAAGACAAGGACCTGACTTATGAAACTTTCCACACTCCTTACATAAAACTTTATGAACCCCATCTGATGAATCTCTGATAGAAGAAGATTGAGACAAACTATAGGAAGATCGTCCGTGAGATGTCTGGCCGAACTTTTGGCGTTTAGCGGATGACCCACCAGACTTACTACCTGAAGAACTGAGAGATCCTTTCTTGTTATTATTTAGACCACTAGATGCAGACCTCAATTTAAACAGCTCTATACGCCGAGCGGCGTCCATAACCTGACTGATACTAGTGAACTCCCGGTCAATTAGTCGGCTACTAAACTTGTCGTGTAACTAGGGCTGGCAACGGGTAGGGTATGGGTAGGGTAAAGGTTAATCCATTATCCAATCCATTTAAAATAGCGGGTAACGAAACGGGTAATTATCCATCTCATAAAACCCTTATCCGTATCCTACCCTACCCATTAAAAGTAGCGGGTAACGAAACGGGTAATGGATAAATGGTAAAACAAAATTTTATTTTGAACTACAATCGATATTGTTAAACCTCAAACATATAAGTAAAACATAAGTTCATAAATATAGTTATTATTTTATATCTAATTTGTTGTAGTAAACATTTAATTACTCTAAATATAATCATAGTATAATATTTTAAAAACAATTTAAAATGTGTAAGACTAACACTTTTCGTTGTATTTATTTTCTAAATCCGTCTTGTTTCTCATTTAATAAGCATGAAATCTTTTATTCGATAAATATAAAAATAAATTAAAGTACACGTTAATGTACGACAACATTATTAAAAAATATTAATAATTAACTTAATATAATTATGTATATATACACTAATATTTAATTTTATATAATTATACATATATATATATATATATATATTATATCGTAACGGGTAATGGATAACGAAAAACCATTTATCCATATCCTACCCACTAAAATTTCGGGTAAACGGGTAATGGATAAGTGGATAAATGGATAAAATTTTCTTTATCCATACCCTTATCCAACGGGTCGAAACATAACGGGTAACGGGTTTACCCTTACCCATTGCCAGCCCTACGTGTAACCCCCACAAGAATTTATGTATCTGGTCCTCTGAAGAACCTGCAGATGATCCAACAAAACTAAGAAGTCGCTGGAAGCGAGCTATAAAGTCAGTAACATATTCATCATCACGTTGATTTATTGTGGCATATTCACGAGACAAAACATCTCGTTCAGGTCTGGAGAAATACTGATTAAGAAAGATATCCCTGAATTGTGCCCAAGTTAAGGACCCCACAGAATCATTTCCCCCATGGCTTCTCTTCCAGGATTGCCACCATCTCTCAGCATCATCCTCTACCTTATAAACAACCAACTGGACAGAGATGTTATCTGGACACCCTAAAATCAGAATTTTTTTCTCAAGATGGGAAATCCAGTGTCCTGCATCAACCGGAGTAGCTGCTGAACTAAAAGTACGTGGCTTTTGCTTATTAAATTCACGAAGCCACTGATGTAGAGACATATCAGATCCAGATGGGCCAGAAGATGTGCCCGGAGGCATAATAGGAGTCGCTTGAGAAGTAGGTTGAGCACTTCCTAGATGAGTGATACCAGGCTGTATAGACTGGAGAGCCTGTGTCAGCATCCCAGGTAAGATACTAGCTAGAGACCGACGTATAGCTGCATCAAGAACAGCTGCAGATGCACTGCCAGAGGGAGAACTGACAGGAGGAAGACTCACTGGAGGAACATCAGAGTGAGTATGTGGTGGCTGAGTAGAATAACCACCAATATCTTGCCTTTGCAATGAAGGTCTGCCTCGCCGAGTCTGCTTAGGAGACATGATAACTGAATAAAAGAATTTAAAGATATTAATAATAAATTATAAGTCCTAACGTAAGTTTACCCGACTTAAGCTTACCCAATCCTCACAGGTCATGACCTATTATATACTACAAGATCATAACCTATGCTCTGATACCATAACTGTAACACCCCCAGTCCCACGTGGCTGAGGACAGGATGTGTGTCACACTTTTGACCCAAAACACAAAATATAAACTAATTAAGCATTAGGGTCGGTATCAAGAAATTAAACACAACCCAAAAGATAAATTTTTGCGGAACCTCAAACATAAACACAACCGGCTAAATATAAAGCGTATAACACCTGAACAACAACTAAACTATCAAAAGATCCACCGGTTGTAACTTCAGGCCTACTCGGTCAGTTCCCAGAATTTCCCTGAATCTTTTCTACTGAACCTGCCGTGTCAGAAACAAAGAACACGGTTGAGCACAATTGCTCAGTGAACGGATTAAATATATATATATATATATATATATATATATATATAAATAATAATAGCGGAAACAAATTCATTTCGTAGCGGAAACAATCATAATAGTTTGACATAACATAAGTCAAAGAATAAGCCAACATATGAGTTATAAAATACTTTTAAAAAATGTGGTAAAGCATCGTATAAAAATAAATTACAAGACCGGTTTCCCAGTTCATAATCACAAAGAGGATTCAACAGATGAAACCTTCAATGTGTCATAAATTCCACGGGAGGATCAATCCACATGGGTTGTGGGATGAAGTGTGGGCACACACATCCATTCCCGTACGCAACAAATGTGTATCATAATGCGCATATCCTAGAACCAGTCCATACGCCCCCACCCATGCCTAGGTAAAGCTCACACTATAGAGCACCAGTATGGGGACGCTGTGGTTTACGAGCACCACAGAGCGTCACAATGATCTATGCCCTGATCACTGTGTCATACAAAATTATAACATCAAGTATAAATCATGAGAGTTAAAAGAAAATAACTACCATGAAATCTATCAAACGACCTTTATGGTTCAAAATATTATTGAAAGAAAATGTTCACTATCAAAATCGTTCAACTAAAGTCTAAAATGACTTTTCAAGCCTCACATAAGAATAATAGTTGAATGAACATGAATACTTTCAAAGTATCGTTTTTCCAAAGTGATTCATAAAGTAGGCACAAAATCATAGGAATGTTGTTGTACAAAGGAATATCGTATTTTGACAAAATAAAGGAATTTCGGATTCGAAATACATGCACTTACTTTTGTAGTGTTATGATTTAATCATGAAATGGATAATCTTATCAAGGGATTATCCTCGTATAGAATGAAGTAGGGAAATCCGTACCTTTGAATATAAGGGTATCGAGAAAATATTTATCCACGCGGTTGATCGAGTTTCAACAAAAAGAAGGGCCTATAACATCACAATGCGCTTAGAATGTTTACCTACTAAACCCATGAAAATGCAAGTCTAACACCCTTTTTAATCCTCTAAACAACTTAAATATGAGTTCTAATAAATCCTAGTAGGTTCATAAGACAAAACTAGAGGTTAACATGGTTGTGAAATTAATCAAACAAGCCAAACGGGACTGCACAGGACAACCCTGTTACACCTCTGTTTTTGGCTTAAATACCTTACTTAAGGGTCAAATTAGATGATCATGTCTAAAACAAAGTTGTACTTTCATCTCTTATGATTCACCACGTTTTGGATTCACCCCGATTGGAGCAACGACCAATTAGATACGAAGTATATAAAAACAGTGTGCAGATCCCGTTTTTCACAGGACCAGCTCTGAAAATTCACTATTTGGAGCTGCTTAGCTTCATAATTTGGTTTCAGTATAAACTGCAAAGTTGTACTAGACACATTGGGGTTTCCAAAAACGTATTACACACCTCAATTGGACCTACGGTTGATTTTATACGAATTTTTCAATATCTGGACAGCAAGCTAAATACTCAACAGAAACTGAAATTTTCTTTAAGACATTTCAACAAACACCTTGTGGGCATTACTTCAAGGAGCTCATAACCATTTCAATGGTTCCTTCCTTTACCCATTTTTGGTACCAAAAACTAACCAATTTCCCAAATTAATACTTCTAACACAAAATCATAATCAAATCAAAAATTCACCATTTTGATTCTAAACTTTACCCGATTGTAATTTTGACAAAAACAAACATTTCTATACATGTAAATGCTTATAACTTTGCACTATATAATCATAATCTACCTACCAACTTCAACTACCCTAACTTACCAACTTAAATAACTTAAGAAGAAATTTATACCTCTAGGACGGGCTCGACGAGTAGATTCCGAATATGTACTTCTTTCGTTGATTTCTTCGACGGATCGATAGATATTGTAGAGAGAAGTTTTTAAAAAAAATAAATTTAGAGAGAGACGAGAGAAAGAGACGGTGATGAGATGAAATTGTAGTTTTCTCTCTTTTTTTTTTAACTTTATATATATATATAATTAATTAATTAGTTTAGTTAATTGACGGGTTTAACCCCTCAACTATCTTTAGTTGCTATCTTTTTTATTTACGGTTCAATTCGGGTAAGAAATAATTATATGATTTTAAAACCGGGTCTTACACAGGTATTACAAGGGGTGAGCAGAACCCGACCGATCCGAGTTACCCGACCCGACCCGAATTGAGGCAAAAAACCCGAAACCCGTATATCCGATATCCGAAATCCCCCGATCCGAAAACTTTTACGGGTAAAGTGGGATCGGGTTGGGTACCAAAAACCCAAACCCGACCCGCCCGAATATCCGAATTTTTTTTAAATTTAAAAAATCAGTTTTATTTTATTTTATATTTATATTATATAATCCTAATTCTAATTTGTAATTCTAAACCAAATCAACTCATCTCATAACTTAGACTTCAACGATATCGACCTAAATCCATCGACTCATCTCATAACTCATCTCATTTGTAGTTTATAGTTTGAGAAAACAGGGTCCAAAAAAAAGGCCCATTGAGGCCCACTACCCGAATACCCGACCCGAAGTCACCCGAACCCGAAGTCACCCGAACCCGAGAAACCCGAATTTTAAACGGACGGATTTTGGGCCTTCCTCCACTACCCGAATATCCGATCGGGTTTGGGTTTTGGATATCCGACCCGACCCGACCGATGCACACCCCTAAGCGTAAGACACTCTTCCAAAAAAAATGAAATATTCTTTTATGTATTGAAAAGGAAAGAAAGGAAACGAAAATGTTATTTTTACAAATATATCCTTCGATGTCGGATAATTTTGTAATTTTAATAATTTTTTTAGGGTTTTTAATTTCTTTCATTTCCTTTCTTTCAATGTTAATTTGGTTCAAATAAGTAATAGAAATGGAATGAAAATGATGTTTGTTTTAACAAATGTTTCGAGAACAATAAAAGTTTTTTTTTTTACTTTCCTCCCTTATCTTTTCAAAAAAATCACGAGAAAACACCATAAAAAATATAAACGCCACCAATCATTGTTATATTATCTTTAGGGCAAATTTGTAGCACCGATCAAACTTAGGTGTCGTTTGTTTTTTAAGAGGTCTAAAGTCTGAAGTCTTATTTTAGTTATGATTAATAAAAGATGGTGTGTAAAAAGATCTGAACGATTCAGACTTAAGAGTTATTAAGAGGTTTTAAAAAACAAACAAACAACCCCTTAGTATCAAAGTCCTCGTTATGTAAGAAAAACATATGAGTGGTTTCACATCATTTTTCTCCTTATGTTTTGTAAGATCTAAGAGCATCCCCGGACCCCAATGCATAAGTTATTAAAAAACTTTTTAATTTTGCCACATCAGCTTTCCACTAACATTTTTAACAAAAACCTATTATTACAAATCTTCTCAAATGCAAATTTTTTTTGCAAAAACTTTTTCATCAATTTCATCACAATCTACCTCATCTATATAAAATGTTTTATAAAACCCCCTAATTTAATTTATCATTTTAAAGTTCACGTCATATATCTTTCAAACAAAATAACATAACATACAAATATTTAAAAACATTACACTAAGTGATATTCAAAAATTACTTGACATTTATTTCCATTTGAAATTAAGTTTGTATTTTATTAAAAAAGTAAACAATAAAACTCATTGATACAAAGATATAATGATAAGGACACACAAAAATCAATTCGTTAAAAAAATGAAAGACGATAAATAGATTATATGATTTATATAACTTTTAAGTATTTGATATTGATTTCATTTCGATCGTCTTGAAGAAGGATTTTTAATAATGTATTTTGTTATAAAATAAATTTAATTTTATTACAGATATTTAATGAATTAACTTAATTAATCAAAGTATATTGAGGTTTTAAATGAAAATTATATTGAAAGTGTTGATAAAATGAAAAATTAAGGGGGTAAAATGAAAATAGTTACTATTCTAATAATAGGTTGGTGTAGAATAAGTCATTGAACAATTTTTTTTTAATAAGTGATTCACTCCAATGGTAATAACTCTTCTCAAAAAACTTTTTAAATAGTAAAAAATTATACATGACTTATGCATTGGAGATGCTCTAACAAAAATCCATAACCCAAAATTAGTGTTCTAAACAGTGTGTCATGTCGGCGGCCACATAAGCCCTTGTGACACGTAAAAATCGGGAGTGACAAAGAATGAAACGAAGCAAGAAGCATGATTGAGGGTTAACGTTTATGATTTTAAAATCATATGGGCATATGTATTTTATTATACGTCATCTAGAAGCTTAGCCCGAAACCATATTCAACCATGACTTGTCATGTAATAGAAGTTGCATATTTGTCTCAAAACATATTGAAGTTGCTGTAGGAGGAACCCATTATCTTTTAGGTAGAACTGTCATAACATGGGCGTTCTTCTGAGCAAAAATTATTGCAATAACATAACAACTAGGAGGATTTGAAAGGCATTATGGCATTAAGATTTTCAAGGCTTTACTCAGGCTCCACTACTTGTCGTATTTGGTCTCCGCAATCGTAACCATTTTTCCGATTACATAAACCTTTTTTTTAATACCGATACTCTCTAAAAAAAAGTCCATAACATTTAGCAAAACAAAAAAGCCGAACACCCAATCTAACATTAGTTTACCTTACGATAAAGCTTCAAAAAACAAGACCGAAAACCATCTCCAAGTCGTAACTCATCATGCAATAAAAGTCGCGCATTAGAGCCTTGAAACAAAAAATTTGATAACATTTAGCAAATACAAAGAGCTTGAAAAATCCAATCTAACATTAATTACCCAAGAACCGACATTCCCAGCTTCCGAAAAACCGACGAGACAATCCAAACCAGATTCAAGTATACAAAAGCATCAACACACCTAAATAATCTCACACAGCAACATGCCATAAGAGATTTACAGACTTTGATTATTAAGCTCCCCAAATGGTAAAATTGGCTTTCTATACAAACCGGAAAAAAGGAACCTTAATCAGGTAAGACAAACTTCTCCGCTTTGATGAGCTTCTTTGACCCTTTTATCGTATTCATCTTCATCATCCTCGGCTTCTTTTTCCCCTGTTTCTTTGTCATCATCGTCTTCTTCCTCACCCCACCCAAACCCTCCAATGGCACGAGAAGCTGCAGGCGGGGATCTTGCTTCTTCCACAATTTTCATGATTTCTTCGACGCTTTGTGGTGAAAACGTCGGGTTTTCCTTCCTGTAATACACAGCTTGAGCTGCTTCTGTTAATTCCCTTGGCAGATTCTTCAGGAACCATGGGTGGCTTTTGATATCTTTTAGGCTAATCCTCTATGGAAGAAAGAAAGTCAAACATTACACAAGTTCTGTTGTCAAAAGTCAAAAGTTAGACAACATAAAGTCAGCAAATGCCAACAAAGAAGCGGTGTCCTTTGGTTAGTTAAATGAGTGTTCATCATGACCTTCTAAAATCCTTGTTCGACTCGATGACCTTCTAAAATCCTTGTTCGACTCGATGACCTTCTAAAATCCTTGTTCGACTCGATGACCTTCATCTGACTATCCCCTGATGTTAGACAGCATGCCTATGGTGTAACAGTAAAACAGTTTGCCCTCGAAAAAACTTGAAAATACACCAAAACGAGCTTATGGAGAAGGTCATACAAATTAAAATCTCATTCAAGGTTATATTATATGCCTAAGTATACCCAAATTCAAACATATGTCCAGTTTTTCACAACGGAAAACGGTATAAACTAGCATATCATACCAAACGGCCATCTATCATTCATTTTGTTCATTTAAATTTTGCGTTTTGTGGACTTCGTATATGTATTCTAAAAAGATATAAAGAATATATATATATATATATATATGAAGATGGGACCCACAAAATGGAGAAAAATGGTGTATACGAAAAAGAAAATAGACTCTTTATCATAGTCAAAGCAGCACATTTCATCCACATAAAATGCAAAAACTGCTTCTTCTTTGTTTGAATAAAAGGGTACAACTTGGTTGTTGCAATAATTGTTCAACTCTGACTTTAAGTGTGAACAAATTTAAAGCTACCAGAGATGCTAACTTGTAATTTGCATGCATCCATAAAATGTGAAATAGACAATCCACTGGATTGACCAAATCCTTGGTGTCAAAAGTATGTGTTTTGAAAAGCTAAAAACTCAAAGTTCTTTAATAAATTCACAAAATCAGTATGTATACGTACCCTGGACGCATTGGCAACAAATATCCGAGAAAGGAGATGCCTACAGTCTTGAGATATGTGAACGTAGTCCGGGATCTTGTATTGAACAGCCATTATTCGCTACCAAAACGAGAATCAGAAGTCAAAGTCAGCATTCCAAAGAAACTTTATGTTAAACAAAAATGTAGTCGCTTACTTGAATAGTCTTCCTGAAATTTTTTGGATCTTCTTGGTCTTCAAAAGGGTATGCTCCCACGAGCATCACGTAAAGTGTCACTCCACAAGACCAAACATCAGCCAACTGAACAAACCCAAATCAGAAGTCGGCAAAACCCCAAAATACATGCATAAGATCAACAAATAAATAAAACCCGACGCTCAAATTCTTTACCGTTGACATTTAGATCATCGAAACCACAAGCATATATATATATATATAGGGTGTGTTTCATTTGCAAACCAAGCAATTCGTACAAACTATACAAATCAATCTTAGTTGTTCATCAAGTCTAATAAATATATGATTTTATTATGTTTCTTAATCTAAAGTCATGATCATAATAAATAAACCTTATCATCTTCCATTTATATCACAATCATTATTAATGAATCATAATAATTATCCATAAATATATCTATTGTTTCCTAATATAGTGGTCTGCAAAGTTTGTACGAATTGCTTGGTTTGCAAATGAAACACGCCAAAAAAATGCATTGACAATATAAACCAAACCAAACCAAACGAGCCCAATATATCCCACCCGGAGGTGGGGTAACAGGGGTAAGATGTATGTAGACCTGACCTCTACTCTTTAGCCGTTATTTCCTTGAAAAACCTGGAGGTGGGGTCCAAAGGGAGGGGGTAACATTGACAATATAAGTCATGGCCTAAAAGTGCAAATTAACTATGGTTGGCCAAAGCTCCTTGGCTTGCAATGATTGGGAAGAAAAATATCTGTTTGTGGTCTTTCCCTTGCATTTTGCAAAGAGGTTGTTTTGGTGACACGAACCCATAACCTTTCGGTCACAAAAGAGTAACCTTTCCTGTTGTTACAAGGTTCAGCCCCAAAAATATCACTCAATCACAAGCAAAAGTAGCTCAGTGAGATCTACATATTCAAGTTCACATATAAAGCATACCATGATCTCGCATTTGACAATATTTTAATCTATAAAAAGTACCCATATTTCATTTCCTAAACAATGTTTACAAATTATATGACAACATAGCTTTTTATTACCTTGCCATCATACTCCCTACGAGAAAGAACCTCAGGGGCAATGTATGCAGGAGTTCCAACTGTGGATTTGGGTCTCGAGTGAAGCAGAGATGACTGCAAAAGGTTACATAAATGACTATTAGCACCTTGATTTTATATTTACAAATTAGTTTCAACCTTCAATAACTGATGGAATACCGAATACCTTTGAGTAGCCAAAATCACAAATTTTCAGGCGCGGTGCAGGGCTCCCATCTAAAAGAGTGTTCTCAAGCTTCAAATCTCTATGGCATATTTGCTGCAAAAGGGTTGAATTAGATGAAGGCTAAAAAAACATACATCAACTCCTAAAAGACGCATTTACCATGAAATGACAGTAGTGAACTCCCGATATAAGCTGCTGGAAGAAGTATCTAGCCTGAAATTTTGATCGATAGCATCAATAAAAGAGAAGCGACTGGCTGAAGATGAATAACGTCGACCAAATAGTTAAGAAATCATTGGGTACTAGAATAAATTAGACCTCGTCTTCACTGAATCTTCCGGCATTGCAAATCCTATCAAAAAGCTCCCCTCCTGCGGCATACTCCATGACGATCGCAAGGTGGGTGGGAGTCAGTACCACCTATAGAAACACCACCGTGATTATAAGCTTACGATCCAGAATCTTATAAGAATTACACAAGTTGCAACTTTGGGGCACATAGTTTAATGGAGGCGTTTGACAATTTGTCAAATTCCAAAAATGCCCTTGAACAATGGGATGATAGAGGGTTCTTGTGGACCAAAATCAATGAAGTTAATAATTCGTAATTATGACAATGAGTGATTGTCATTTACCTTGAACATTTGCAACGAAAAGTAAATGTTGCAATCTCCATTGGATGGAGGGAATAGTTACTATGAAACCAATGGTAGATATCGATGGGAAGAAGCAAAAGGAAGAAAACTACTTGCCTCTCTAAACCGAATTATGTTCGGGTGTCGAAGCGATCTGTGATTTATAATCTCTCGAGCAACATTCTCATCAATCTACAATAAAAAAAGAATACATATATATATATATACCCTCTTGCAATTCAGCCTATAGGCTGATATTCAAACAAATAAAACAGAAACAAATGGAATTCAATATTAGATGTATTATGAAATCACAAGTGGGCATTTATATATTAACAGTTAGAAGTATCTTTGAGCAATTCTAGCTTGCAAAACCTAACAATTTAAATATAACAACATTAAATTAATAAAATATGATAATAAGAAAATACGAGGAAAATCGAATTTATACCTTATGCCCTCTTTCTATATATTTCATAGCAACAAGCTCTTTGGTAACCTTGTTCCTCATCAACCTTGCAACGCCAAAATTCCCAGATCCTATATCCTTCACAAGCTCGTACTTGTCCATTTTCTATGATTCTAAACCGTTGAAACACGATAAGAGAGTTAAGTCACGAATAAATAAATAAATAAAAAACAATATTTTGTTAGAATTGCAAAACTCCTTAACCCTAAATTCAATCAAAACTTACCTCAATGTTCTTCCGGATATGAAACGGAAAGCCCTAACCCAGATAAAATGTCAATCAAATTGGGAATATGGGGTATTAAATTCTAGATATATGAGCTTCAATTCATTGTTTTCCTACACCATGAAAACCGAAAACCCTAATCTCCTAGATACCAATCGGTGGAATTAGGATAAATCAGATACCGCGAGGGGGAAATTATCCAAATATTTGATATGGGTTTTGGTGGAAAGGGGGGAATTTAGTGAAAAGTATGTAAGATTGCGGAGGATTATTAATATAAAAAAAAAAGGTTATGAAGGAACATGCAAGCAGAGAGAGAGAGAGAGAGAGTTTGTGCGTCTATGGAATCTGTAGGAGAGAGATCAAAAAGAAATCTAAAAATAGATTGCAGTTTCATGGAAAGAGAATGAACGACAGGGATGGTGTTGAAGAGTGAAGACATACAGAAGGGGGTTGAATGACAAACTTCTAATTCTTCAAGGATTAAAATTGACATATTAAGATCAGTAAATTGATTTTAACTAATTTTGTAACTATGGGGTTGTTTACTAAAAAATTTGGATAAGTACTGATTGAGATAAGATGTCTGACCAGTACAAGAGATCTGATTGGAATAAGTGTTAAACTGAAAAAAGGTGTTTACCAAATAATTTGTGTTAGACGCTGATTAACTAAAGAGACGATTATACCCCTATAAGAAAATAGTGGTTAAAAATTTAATTGACAAATATATTACATATACTTTTAGATTCTTTGGGGTTAAATTATGTGATAACCAAAAAAAGATTTAGAACTGTGAGTATTGATCTAAGCTGTAATTTGGTTTTGATCTTATGGTTTTAATTAAAAGTTGTTCCACTTCCAATTTATTTCAAAATTGTCATTGTCTTTAATAATCATGAAATAAAATTAATCAATGGTTTGGATTGGTTTTCACGGTTGTCAACCTATTTTTGGTTCTCATTTGATTATCGTCCTAGATTCTTTTTACTTATAATAATCGATAATTTTTTTTTGAAAGAAATAATCGATAATTTAAAACCTATAATAATTTCAAGTTTCAATAATTCAATTATTTTAAACAATAAAATCTCTTTCTTTCCCAAGTGGACCCATTTTTATCATTCCCCATGTATTACAGCCTGCTCTCTGGAGGAGGAGTCCTTTCAACTTTAGGAGTCCTTTCCACTTTATAATTGAAATCCTTTCATCTCCATCTTTTTTGCAACTCTTTTTAATAGACAGTGATATTCTTTTACACCTATTTCATTACCGTGTCTCCTCACATCGACACAACTTGGTCGCCAATGGATGTTGGATTTCGTAGGTTACAAGGTCCTTGAACGTATTTGATTTCTTCACCACCTTCGTTTTCGCCAAGCATAGAGAGTTAAGGTAAAACTTTCTGGACGCCGTTCTCCATCATGTTCCAAGTGATCTCCATCTTCTCGTGCTTCTTATGCTGTAGAACCCTCGGTTTTATGCAATTTTCAAAGTTTCCTTCGATGCTCAAGAACATGAAGATGGTATACGAGAGAAGAAAACACAGGTTGAAGGGTAGGTTTTAGAAAGAACCCCATATTGAAGGAGGGGTATATACGGGAAAATCAATCGCTTATTGTGGTAAGCATGCCTTCTGTCTCTTATTCCAGTAAGATGTGCGGTCAGCACAGACTCTCGGCCAGAGGTGGTTTTTGTTTTGGTAAACATGTTACCTCTTACTTGGGTAAGAGTCTCTTACCGAATAGGAGGCGGTAAGAGGTTAGTAAACAACCCCTATGTCTCATTATAAAAAAACTATATATTAATTAAATTACAATAAAATCATAATTAAATATTATGTACTATAATATAATATCAAATATTTTATTAATTAAATAAATTATTATAAAATGTTTTTAATTTATAAAATGTTTTTAATTCAATAAGTAAATGCTTATATTTATACTTTAATATTTTAGAAGTAATTTAAACGCCTTTAAAAAAAGTAATTTAAAATATTTATGTTGTAGGATAAGTGTGTTATCGTCTAAAGGATATGACGATAGAGATAGAGATAAGTATATCAGAGTTAGATTGTAACTGAAATATCTCATAGTTAACTACTTGTAACTCATCCCTATTTAAAAGGCTTTTGATTAATGAGAATTCCCTCTAACAAGTTATCAGCATGTACACTCCCTAGAACGAAGTGATCGTGAAACAAGCTAAAATTCAATGTTTGAGATAACTTTTATATGTTTTTGTTTTAAAACATCATCATATGATGCTTTATGATATGAACAAATATGACGGTTTTGTAAAAACATGATTTTTTTTATGTTTAAACCGTAAACATTAATCTACTATGTTTTATTTTATAGATGTAAAATATGATTTGTCACTCTCATGAAATCCTAATTCACTTATTGTTTATGTTTATAGAATTTGCATAATATGTGATATTATTTTGTTTTCTTTTTAACAAATGTTTTGATAGTTGTTTTACAATATATACATAAATATTTTTTCCTCTGTATGATCATATACAAGCAAAATTTTACATACATACATTATACATATACATATACATGATTTATGAGTTTGATCGACATGATTATTATATATATTATTTGAATTTCAATTTTTTTTATCATACATATTTAATAATTATATCATTAATATATATATATTTATTTAAATTATCTATTATCGTTATTTTAAAGAAAAAGAAAATAATTCGCAATTCAAATTTCAAAGGTGCAATTTTATCTAAATAAAATTATTAAAAAAAACTTGCAAGTAAATTACGATAATTTGTTGATATTTTCTTTACACCTATTTTAAACATAGAAAATAAGATGATTTTTTTTTCTTTCTAAAAGTTATACAATATTTTTTTTCTTTATGATAATGTATATATGAATATATTTATAAAGAGAAGTTGTTTTTCAAAAATTAAATTTATTATTATATCTACATTGGCTTATTTGGTAGGTAGATTTATAATTATTGATGGATAATTATCTTTGAATGAAACTATCTGAATATTTATTATTTTATTTTTTAATTTTTTATGCTACTTATGTATTATTAAGTTAAGAATTTTTTTAATGATTATTTGGTTTGTTAAGATTATCCATTTTAAACTTGGAGTTATCAATATTTACTTTGTCATTAATTTATTTTTTCATTTAAACATAATATAATTGATTAAAAACTTATATTTATCTATTGAATCATTATTGTTTTAAATGATTAAAACGATTTCTTTTACATGAGTCTATTTATCATATTGTTATTTATATTGTATATTAAATTGGGCTAGTATAACTTTTGAAAATTTTAACATATCATTGTTTATCTATGCATCATCAATTAGTTACAATTTTAACATGTTTAGTTGGTTAATTTAATTACGTTAATATTATTTTATTTAGAGTTTAATTATGGATTTTATAATATTTATGTTTTGAACTATTATTATTATTATTTATTAATGTTTATCAAATTAGATTACAATATTCATATATTTAGATGGTTAATTTAAATATTCATCTTTATATTGATATGTTTAGATACTTATCCAATTAGTTTACAATACAAATTATTTATTTATTTATTTATTAATGTTTATCAAATTAGATTACAATATTCATATATTTAGATGGTTAATTTAAAGGGAATTTAATTAAAATACCCTTTTTTGAAAAATCAGTACCCAATATGCCCCCAATCTTGTTATTTTTGCCAAAATACCCCATATGTCCGCGTTTGGTTTATTTCAGGCGGGTATGGTCCGCGTTTGGTAATTTTTATTATATATTTACAGTTTATACCCCTATAATTATTTAGTTAGTTTACTTTATACCTTTTACTTTTCTATTATTCATTTTATACTTTTATCATATTAACACACATAATCGTATATTAACTAAAATACGTTAAAAAAATACATTTTAATTTTAACAAGTTATACCATTATAATCGTCTCTTCGATACCTTCGAAATGAGCTCAATATTGAATATTTTTTGATTTAATTATTTTATTATATCATATATATTTTATTAAAATTTTATATACCTATAATTATTTATGATACATAAAAACGTATTTTTAATATATATGATATATAATAAAATAATTAAATCAAAAAATATTCAATATTGAGCTCATTTCGAAGGTATCGAAGAGACGATTATAATAGTATAACTTGTTAAAATTAAAACGTATTTTTTTTAACGTATTTTAGTTAATATACGATTATATGTGTTAATATGATAAAAGTATAAAATGAATAATAGAAAAGTAAAAGGTATAAAGTAAACTAACTAAATAATTATAGGGGTATAAACTATAAATATATAATAAAAATTACATTTCAATGAATTGAATTGCACAAAACGCGGACCATGTTCGCCGTGAATTGCACAAAACGCGGACTAACCCCGCTTGAAATAAACCAAACGCGGACTATACCCGCGTTTAGACCAAAACGCGGACCCAAACAGTGCCACCCCGCGTTTTTTGAAAAAACGCGGCCAAAACACGGATATATGGGGTATCTTGACAAAAATGACAAGATTTGGGGCATATTGGGCACTGATTTTTCAAAAAAGGGTATTTTAATTAAATTCCCTAATTTAAATGTTCATCTTAATATGTTTAGATACTTATCCAATTAGTTTTCAATATAAATTATTTATCTATACTATATTATAAAAACGGTATAAAAAACTCTTAATTACAACATTTTAAGCACAAGTTACAACATTTTAAGCACAAGTTACAACTAATTAAAGCCAATTACTTAATTTACAATTTCTTAATGTTTTGGTACAATCTTTCCAAGCACAATATCTCACATAATCATGTATTTGTGGAATTGATACTTATTTATTAATATAACTATTTGTTTTTTTGGTGGAGGATTTTATAAAATATATTTTATATTAGCATAATCTATTTTAAATGTATCTATTTGTGGAATGGATACTCATTTATTAATATAACTATTTATTTTTTTTGTGGAAGATTTTATAAAATAGATTTTATATTAGCATAATCTATTTTAAATGTAGATTTTACATTTAAATCTATATTAATGAGATGTAATATAAAATCTTTTTTCTTCCGTATTTTTTTATATTACATCTCATAATGATTTTTCCATATTTTATTTTATAAATTTTTTTCCATATTTTATTTTATAAAATCTTTTTACATAATGAGATGTAATATAAACTCTTTTTTCTTCCGTATTTTTTTTTCCTAATATAAAATCTATTTTATTTTATAAAATCTACACGTATTTTATATTAGCATAATATAAAATCTACACGTATTTTTTTTGATAATATAAAATCTACACGTTTTTTTTTCACGAGCATTAAGAGAAGAAAAAAGAAGGTTGATATGAATAAAAAATAAAAAATAACGAGATACACTAATAAATTATCGTATTCTTTAAAATAAAAATATTCCGCAATACTTTCCAAATTAACCAAGTGTAAAGAAAATAAAATAGAAACGATGTAGATATAAAAATATTCTTCCATATTTTTAATATATTTACATTTAAATGTAAAATCGAAAATGAAAATAAAAGATTTTAAAATATTTTCTACATTCACTATAAATATATATAGTTTCTCTATGTATCATCCAAATACAAGAATAAGACGAACGGTCGGGTGTCAATGGCGGAACCTGCAACTGAACAAAAAATATTCCACTATATTTTTGTTTCTTTGAAAAACTACTTTTTTATATTTTATTTTATTTACTGAGGATTTGTTTATATTTTTCAAAACCCACAATCATATTTTTCGAAGTAGGGGAATAAGGTATATATACATATCTTTATTTTTATCGATTAATACTATGAGGTCTTGAAGTCAATAGACAGATAAATATGTTGTGAGACATGTCGTTTGAGTTTTAAATAATATAATACAAAACTATTACCAATATTATTGCACAAACTCATAACAACAAACGATTAAGAATATATGCAAGTTAACCACTTATGAAAATACATTCGTTTTTCACATTGTATTTCATTAACTGTTAACAGAGAAATTACGTTTCATTTTAACTCGGTTCAATATTCCAACAAAAAATGTATCCTCCCGTGCAATGCACGGGCCCAACACTAGTTTATTTATTTATTAATGTTTATCAAATTAAATTACAATATTCATATATTTAGATGGTTAATTTAAATATTCATCTTAATATTGATATGTTTAGATACTTATCCAATTAGTTTACAATATAATTTATTTATTTATTTATTATTTGTTTATGTTAATATTTAAATGTTTATCTTCATTATAATTCATAATCTTATAAATAATTTCTGGAAGTTACACTTCCAACGTCCATAACTTTTGGTGTATTGCTAAAAGCTCCAAAAAGAACATTAAAATGTTAAAATATTATTCAAATACTTATCTTTTTTATTATGGGTTTCTACTCATTATTTTTAATCATAATTCATATTTGGAAGTTACACTTTCAACCCCATATTTTTTTTGGCATCGTGCCAAAAGCTCCCATAATGCTGATATGATAATAATTCTGAATTTGATTTCATTTTTTGACCTCATGTCAAAACCTACCAATTAAAGAAATCACAAGATATCGAAAGGGTTTTGTCAAACAGGTGTAAATAGCCTTAAGGTTTGTAGGAACTTAAGAAATCCATGTGATTCTCCTACTACCCGGAAATCCAATAAATTAAGTGATTTTTTTCGCTAATTGAAATATTGATAAAGTATTATAAACAAAATATAAGCATACAAAAATCCAATATTATTATGATAATGAAATTTCATAAATAAAATAATAATAATAATATATTTTCTTATCAAACAGAAAATCATATATTATCCCTTATATACGTAAATGGTTGAATCAGCTTATCCCGAAATCAACATCGTAAACTCAAAATAACTTGAATATAAATATGAATATCCAATGTAAAAACTACTTTTGTCGAAAAGGTACAAAAATATACCTAAAGTCCATTAATTCCTTATTGACCCTAAAACAACCTCTTGAAAAGGTACAAACAAATATCATCATGTTTTGAGACGATAAATAAATCATAACTTTCATAAGAATACCTTTACTAAAAACCCCAAAGAATAGTGGGATGCCCCGAAAGGGAAATCGGGAGTATTCATGAACATGTACTTCCCGAACTAATCGTACATCGGAATGAAACCCGCCTACTCGATTACAAAAAGATAATTGATTTCAACAAAGAAATGATGTATCCCAAAATGCGTCTTAATCTCCGTGGCAAGGAACTCATAGAAGATGACATGATTCATAATATTATTTCCACTTTTCATACATCAGTAAATATTAATGAACCAATGTAAGTTTGAATGTAACCTTTAGAAAAACTCATCAACCTACTGCAAGTGGTTGAGAGACATAACAAGGTTCTTTCGAATAACAATACCACATATGTCGGGACAAAGAAAATTCCCAAGATCAATAATGAAAATATGGAAACAACTCCAAAGGATTGTGAGTTAAAAACAATTTCACACATGTGACATTTATGCACCATGTGGACGAGACCTTAGAAAGGGTCAGGGTCATTGTATGAATCATGAATGATTTTTCAATACTTGGAGTGGAGATACAACTACTGCCCCAGGTGATAATGGACAATCAAATAAGAAATGCACTAAATGGTGCTCCTTTCGAAAAGGAGAACAAGTTGAAAATGAACTATATCATATTAATTTAAGATTGATTAAGCATAGTTTATTGGACATTTATTTTAAGTATTAAAATTAATTTCTTTTGCTTAAGTAAAATTGAATATGTAACCATTATAGATGTAAAGAAATACATCTAAATAAATAACAAAACTATCAATATTCTCCGTTCCATGTAGGAATGTATCGAGGAGAACTTGAGTTTTTGTAGAATATTTCACACAATCTAAAATGATAGATAAATACTTATTTTATAATTCATCCAACCAAATACTTAGACGATGGACTGTCATTTTCTTGTTGGTACAAGATTAATAGGAACCTTGTAAATATATTCGTATCAAATGGAAATTATAATGGAAATGAGCGTATATACATAAGTTCTAATGAATATGAAAGTAAACATATATCATGAAAACTAATGTATCAAACTAGTAGATTATTGGGTCATCGTGTAACACCCTAAAAATAGGGATAACAAAAGCTTTCCCAAAAAGGAGAAAGGGTATATAAATTTGCCTTAGCAAGAGCCTCCCAAAAAGGGGAAAATATAAAAACCTGTTTAATCACAGTTGTAATTGAATGGATAATAAACAACAACCAACTAATCTAATTTCTACAACTAGAAAAGAGATTACAAAAAGGGTGTCATCTATAAGCCCAAAAGACTTCTCCAAAAATGCAAGTCCAAGTGCATTTCCCCAAGCTCTCACCCAAGCAACTACGCCTGCTTAGAAGCGGCGCCACTAGAAAGTGAGATACACATCGACACCAAACAAGTGTTAGGCCAAAAAACCTAGTGAGTTGAACAAGAAAATAACATGTCAAAGCATGTACAATTCTTATCAGCAGTTAACCAAATTTCATTTAATGTGGAGTCAACGGGGGATACCCATAGCACCAATCAAGTTCCACCCAAAGAACTGATATACCTTGATGCCAACTACTACGAGTGACATCCGAAAGGCCCGGCACATCCGAGGACTACAACCATGGCATTACCCCCAATGGCGGAGGTCTAGGCACATACCCACACGGTGGCACCTAAGACTACATCCTCCTAGTGTCTACTGACTTGGTTCGTCCAACATAATTTATTAGTCGACCTCAAGGCACAATATGACCAAGAATATTATCCATACCAACCATGGGTACAATATTACAAGTCATTTAATATGAAGTCCATAACAAGACCAATATAACCACAAGTTTAATCATGTAGTTTTAAACCCATCAAATGGTGTTCCAACAAGATATCATCTCCATAACAAGATACATAGGAGCATGTTACATATAAACATGTATCCATAAAGAAACCCCAAATACTTGCATTTAATATGTATACTTCAAATATAAAGCAAGATAATAACAAGTAGTAGATTGTGATGTGTATCTAGTTTTAACAAAAGGATTAGTAAACTCACTATCTAGGTTTTTGACCAAAACCTAGAAAAGATGAAACCCTAGAAGTTGGATGAAGATGATGAAGACTTGAAGTCTTGAGATCTTGAGGTAGATGGAAGCCCAATAAATGATTTCACCAACCAATCTTTGCAATAAATGATAAGAGGGTTTAGAGGAGAAGAAAATCGCCCAAACCCTAGTTTCTCTCGGTTTGGATCTGATTTTAGTGGTAACAATGAGAGAAAAACGGGCAATTGGGGGTTTTGGGGACATGCAGGTCGCCCCGCGACTTGTGCCGCGACTTGCACCCGCGACATAAGTCGCTCGCTTCCACTGAGAGATGCACTCCAGTGGGTTACGCGGCTTGTGCCGCTACTTCCACCCGCGACGTAAGTCGCGTAGCTCCCTGTTTCCAAAGGATGGTTTCTAACACTTCCAAACCAAACCAAACCAAACCAAATAACCAATTTAAACAATATAGCAATTAAGCATATAATTTCTACTTCGATAAATACATAAACATAAGATTAACAAAACCTTATACTTACCTGAAATTCCGGATGTTACACAGCGAAACATTTTTTTTTGTCACCAATAAAGAACTTTAGGGCAATGACACACACACACACACACACACACACACACACACACACACACACACACACACACACACATATATATATATATATATATATATATATATATATATATCCCATTGCCACAACAAATTTAATATTATTGATATCCTACTGGGTCGCACACAAAGTCTAAATAATAGATGTTCTATATTCTCTAGTTCATTTAACATCAAGTTGAAGGTTAATTTGAAACTAGAGATTTATAGAGGGACTTATAGTGATAAAGTTTGAATTGTTAAAATATGGTTTTAACTAATTCAAACTAGGAGGACCAAGAATGAAAAATTGTATGGCTAGGCTTATTCTTATTGGTTCCTTTAGGTGGTTTTGGTATTTGCTTGTTTTGCAAATACCTATCAACAAAAAACCATGGTAAAAGGTAATAAAAAGGCTTAAGCATGATGCATTTTTTAGTGGTTCTAAAAAAAAGGAGTTTTGGAAAAAAAAGAAAAACTCTCCCTACACTCTCTTTCTCTCTTGAATCGTCCAAAACACACACATAGTGTGTGTTCTTGGTGTTCTTGGTTAATTCTTGCTCTTTTGCTTGGAAGCTTTGTGTGTGCACAAAGTAGAGGGATTCTCCTTTGGATCCTAAAACCACATCAAAAGGTATGATCTAATCTCTTGTTTTTTTAATTGCTAAACACTTTTATACATGGATCAACTAGTGGAAGATGAAGACAAGCTTGCATGTTTGGTTTTATTATCTTGCTTCCGTTGTGTTTTTTTTTGTCTAGTTCTTCTCTTCCAACAATGGTATCAGAGCCACTTGTACAAAGTTTTAGCATTATCTTCATCTTCTTCCTCTTTAAAATCGATTATGAACAAGTTGTTGTAGACACATTTGGGAAGATGTGTTTAGAAAACTTGAGAGTTGATTTTAAAGGTTTTCTTGGATGTTTTAGCTTCTTCTTCTTACCATAAAAACAAGTTTTGAAAGGGACTTTTTAAACAACATTTTATGGGTGTTTAAAGATCATAAAAACTTTGTTTTTGGTGTTAAAATCGTAGCTATGAATCCTTTTTTTTTTGACAGCTCTCTCATGGTTATTTTTTGACAACACTAATGACTAAATTTTAGTCTTTTGGGGCTGTTTTGAAAGGGGTTTTTAAACTGAAAATTAAAGGCCTTTAAAGGATGTTTTTGTACATAAAAATGTCATGTTTTAAGCATAAAAATATTGCTTCAAAAGGCTGTTTTGAATATGTTTTAAAACAAGAAATAAAGAGTTGTTCATGGACCCCTTAAATCTCGAAAAGAAGCCTTAGGGGCTGTTTTGTCATGATTTATTTAGAAGGGTTTATGGAAGCTAACAATCATGTAAAACCTAATTTTTATAAGGCTAAGGTCCAAGTTTTATAAGAGGGAACTTAGAGCTTATAAAATGGAAGAAGTATTATGTTGTGTTTTCCCAAACCTTTTGATACACTTGCATGTTGTTTGTTTGGATGGTTTTGGCATGAGAACCATACATGCAAAGACTTCAAGTGAGTTTATATGTTAGAGTTGTCATTTTGATGACTTTTAGTCATATAAACTAAAGATTGTTATAGTGCCAAGATTGTATGTTCAACAATCTTTTTCAAAATATGTTTTATCTTGGAATTGGCACTCCATGCTTGAGTTACCTTTTGTGTTTGCATGGATCCGGTATCAAATGCCTCTCTATACCTATGGTTGTGTTGGTTGGTTATATTTTATTTGTTATTGGTTTGTAATAATAAATACGACTTGCATGTCGTTTATTTTGTTTCTGTGTATTAGTAAAAGTAATTTAGAAATAGATTAGTTTTTATTTTGTAAGCATGCAAAGATGTTTTACAACCAAAAGGGAATCATGAATAAGGTGTCAAGAAGGTGGACCATACGGGCATCAAATAGAGATGACGAGTTTAGTGGGAGCAGACACGCATCTTATGTTTTGTCCCTAGAATGACCAGGTTTTTCCGTGTGTTGGCTCACCGGAAAAAACGCATAGGAAATGAGGCATTGATACCGTTATTTACATGTTTATGTTTGCTTTGTTATTTTATATTTATTTATCTAGGCTTGCATGCTAGAAAATAGTTTTATAAATAATTAAAGAACCATTATGTTTGTTTAAAGAAATTACAAACAAAACATGCAAATAAGTTAAAAGTTTTAATTTGAAAACAAAATACCGTTTAAAATGTAAGTCAAACGCTATCTATAATAAGTACACACATTTGAACTAATTGTCGTCCGGTGTGGGAAGTGCTAAAGCCAACGCATCAGATTGACATTAGGGATGATGATGTGTTATTCGCGATACCCGAGAGTCTTGGGCCGGATAACACGTGTTTTATTATAGACGGTTTACAATCTAGACTTGTGATCCGCGACATACCCGTCACGAGAAAGGATTAGCGTTGAAGGGATTAAACATGCCAAGTGACATGATGAATGTCAACGAATCCCGCAAGGATCTACGAATTTCATAGAGATTGAAATTGGTAAAATGGTTACCTACCTAAATAACTTCTAGTTGCGATCTGCGGCATACCCGTCGTAGCTAAGGAGTGAAATATGGGTCTTAGCCTTGTTATGTATAATTGTTTATTTAAACATTTGGGTAATTATTATAACAAGGATTATTCAATCCAGATCACTAAAATATTTTTTCTACTTTGATAGATGTCAAACAACAACACGAATTCATCGATCTCAAACTTTTGTCTAAAAGGGCTCCTCGAGAAGGACAAGCTCACAGGCTTGAACTTCATGGACTGGCTTCACAACCTGAGAATCGTACTCAGGATGGAAAAGAAGCAAAGAACCATTGAGGAACCCCTCCATGAGGCACCACCAATCGGAGCACCTCGGGCGACTCGGGAAGAGTATGAGAAACGTCTGACTGAATCAAACGAGGCTGCTTGCCTCATGTTAGCGACCATGGCTCCTGAAATCCAAAAGGGTATGGAGATCCTTGAGGCATATGGCATGCTAAACCAGCTGAGGGACATGTTCCAACAGCAGGCTAGGCAGGAGCGGTATGACACAGTCAAATCTCTGGTAGGATGCAAAATGGCCCCGGGAAGCAACATCAATGTACACGTTCTTAAAATGAAGTCGTACATTGACCGACTGGAGCGTCTTGGTTTTCCCTTTTGTAATACCCTGGATTTTCATTATACATATATCGTTGTAATCTTGTGTTTAACCGTTGTCGTTATCACCCCGTTTAGTATATCGTTCGAGTTTATGGTTTTCGGTGAAATTGTGAAGTTCAGTGAGTTTCGCGACTTGCTCGCGACTTGGAGTCGCGACATAGGTCGCGATGTCCACTGTTGGTTTTAGAGTTTTGAGAACACGGGCGAGTTATGCCGCGAGTTGAGGTCGCGGCATAACCCGCTAAAGACCCTGGCCGACTTAAGGGTTTCAGTTTCCAAATATCTCATTTGGATCTCATCTCTCAATCTCTAAACTCTCTCTTCTCTCTCTAAATCGTTTCTCTCTCTCTCTCTAGAGTTTGGTAGTTAATATTTGGTGTTCGATCCGAGGTTTCGGTGTTTTAAGCTTCACCTCTACGTCATGATCGTTATCTGGTTTTCCGGGTTTTATCCTAAAACCTACTGGTGAGTTCCTACTACCATTTTACAAACTTTATACATGTCAAAACTCTTATTTGCGAAATCCGAAGTATTTCTACGGTATGATTTCATGTTCTCTACATTTTGATATAAATGAAGTTTTTGGTGATTTTCGGGGTTCCCGATCAGTTTTGACTAAAATGACTGGTTCCGTCTTATTAAAAGTAAAATGATGTTTACTTGCCTATGTTTGTGACTTATTGAAAGAATGTATATAAACTGGTTTTATGATTGTCTTTCTTACCAGCAGTTGGTCTGGAAAATGACATTTTGAAATATAAATGTGTTGAATGCTGTTTATCTAGCTTTAAAATGGTCACATGAAATATTGTGACAAGTCATGACTATACTAGTGGATCCCTAGGTATCGAGTCGGCTTATGGCTGGGAAGGTTGTGCCCCTTCTGTTGTAGTTAGATACATTTGATCTTCGGGGGCATTTGGTATGGTTATGTGAGACCGGTTACTAGCCATGGGCCAAATGTAGTCTAACGAAGAGTATGACTGGTTCCTTGGGGGCCTCCCTCACATCGTAGTACGAACCGAAGCGTTCGTGGCCATGGTTCCATGTATTTACTCATAACTCGGATTTGTGGCTTACTTTGTGTGTTCCACTATAATCCTTGGTAAATCGGGTAATCCCCGTCATCGGAAGATGTGTTTTGGACCGGTTGTCCGTATATTATCAAAGAACTGTATTTTGCATAACTAAACCTTTGGAAGGATTTACTTTGACGCATTTGATTATATTTCTTGAGATTTATGAACTGTATGTTCTCACTAGGCTTTAAGCCTAACACTTTTTCTCAAATGATATGTATAACAGGTTTCCCTTAGCGGTGGGATGCACAGGGTTTTGAGAGACGAGTTTGGTCTCGAGGCATTTTTGAGATGACTAAAGTGTGTTGATAGTTGGGCATTGTTAAGTCCCATTCTTTTGATGAATTTTGGATTGTCAACTGATGTAATCTAGATAGTTATGTTTAGATTAGTTTGTTGATGAATTCTAAATCCGTACAGGTTTTTGTAAAGTCTAAAGGACCGATACACTTTTTGAGGAGTTTGTGTCAATACAGATGTCATGTTGCCTGCATTGAGAAGTTTTATTTTACTCTGATTTTTAGGATTTTACAAGTTGGTATCAGAGCTCTAGTTTAAGTGAACTAGGCATGAATGTAAGATGTCTAGACTTAGACCGAGTATGATAAGAATTGATCCGTGAGATTGGGTAGAGCTTCTAAGATGGGTTAGTCTTAGAGTCAACGGAAAGTACGTTTATCAGGTGTTGTGGCGATCGTGACGAGAACCTTTATGTGTTATATGTTCATAATCTCACTTAGCTAATGTTATTATGAGGATATCGTACGTAAGTGTGCTTGAATTTCTATTGCTATGACGATTGGTAGTGTGGTAGTACGTTTCCTTTGTGTTTATTCCAACTCTCTCTTATCTCTTTTCCTGTTCTGTGAAGCAGTTTGACATGGTGAATACGCGTGGTAGAGCGCGTACGCGTGTTGATGGTCTGGAAGCGACAACCTCCACCGCTGGTCAGCCAGAGGGAGTTGAGGTTGTTGTGCGACCACCTATTCAGCAAGGGCTAGGTGGGGGGCCAGAGGTCATTTCGCGAGTAGACCTGGCTTCGTCCCACCCAGTCATCAGGGATGCTAGTTCCCCGTCTGAGTTGATGGCCAGCATGATATTGGCAATGAGGGAAGAGATGGCAAAGCAGCAAGAGTTTCTGCTGAAAGTGATTGAGGACCACGATGTGAACAATCGGAGGAGTGAGACGGTTGTGGAAAACATTGTAGCGGGTCCTGGAGGCGCTGGTGCAGGGGTCAGGGTTGGGGAGCACGGGATTGTGGGTGCTCCGGGAAATAGGAAAAGTTGTTCCTACAAGTCCTTTCTGGGTTGCAGACCGCCAGAGTTCTCTGGTTCCGACGACCCAATCTTGTGTGTGAAGTGGATTCGAGCAGTCGAGCAAGCTTTTGGCTCTTCCGAATGCGGAGACGATCAGAGAGTGCGGTTCGGTACCCAACTGCTGAGGGATACTGCACTCATTTGGTGGAATGTCATTCAATCCACCCTATCTCCTGCTGTGTTGGGTCAGTTGTCTTGGGCCGAGTTCAAGAAAAAGTTGTTAGAAGAGTTCTGCAATGAAAGAACAATGGACCGAATTGAGAAAGAATTCCGGTCTCTGGTAAAGGGAAGCCTGACGGTGAGGGAGTACACCCGTCAGTTCATGGAGAAGCTTGATCTGGTGGGGCACGCTGCCCCAACAGAGAAGGATAAGATGAAGGCCTATCTGAATGGTCTACCCACGGACATGCAATCTATGGTCCACAATTCTAAAGCTTCTAACCTCCGCGAGATGGTTGAAGAAGCTCAGTACATGGAAGAGATGTTCGCAAGAAACAAAGCTGAGAAAGCTGTGGTGGTGTCTGATAAGAGAAAGTGGGAGAGCAGTTCTGTACCTCCCAAGAGAACCCGACCTTTTGTCGGAAACCGCAGCTTCAGCGGTTATCAAGAAGCCAGATGGTGCTCGAAGTGTCGAACAAAGCACCATGGTAACTGTAATCTCACTTCTAGATTCTGCTTCAAGTGTGGTAAAAATGATCACACCCCCCGCGACTGTTCTGTCGCGGGGATGGTCTGCTTCGAGTGTAAGGCAACGGGGCACGTGAAGAGAGATTGCCCGAAGCTCAAGACGGGTAGCGTGGAGGCAAAGAAGGAGAACCCTCCGAGGGTTCCAGGTCGAGCATTTCAGATGACGGCCGATGAGGCCAAGGCATCCACTGATGTGGTATCGGGTACTTTTCTTATAAACTCTGTACCTGCTCGTATTTTATTCGATACGGGTGCCAGTTTCTCTTTCATATCTGAGTTGTTCCGTCAAAAGATTGCTATGCCCACTACTAGTCTCGAGGTTGCATTAGTAGTAGAGATAGCTGATGGTAGTCAAGTTCTGATCCACAATGTTCTGAAGCAGTGTACTCTTAGTATCGAAGGGAGAGAATTCTCGATCGATCTACTGCCGATGTTAATCGGGGGTTTTGATGTTGTGATCGGCATGGATTGGTTGTCAAACAATCATGCCGAGATCGTATGTTCCAAGAAGTTGATTCGACTTCCCAACCCCTCTGGCGAAGCCGTTGTCATCTATGGTGAAAAGAGAAAAGGTGAAGTGGCAATAATCACAATGGCAAAGGCACGCAAGTGCTTAGTAAAAGGATGTTCGTCTTTCCTAGCCTATGTGATCGATGCCAAGTTAGAGAAATCAAAGCTGGAAGATGTGAAAATTGTGCATGAGTTTCCAGATGTCTTTCCGGACGACTTGCCCGGGTTACCACCCGATCGTCAGTTAGAGTTTCGGATTTATCTTGTGCCTGGAGCAGCACCAATTGCTAAAGCTCCTTACCATTTAGCGCCGTCAGAGATGCAAGAAATGATGGCACAACTCCAAGAGCTTTTGGATAAGGGCTTTATAAGACCGAGTTCGTCACCTTGGGGAGCTCCGGTCCTGTTTGTAAAGAAGAAAGATGGCACGATGAGAATGTGCATTGACTATCGTGAGTTGAACAAAGCTACAGTAAAGAACAGATATCCACTTCCGAGAATAGACGACTTGTTCGATCAACTTCAAGGAGCGGGATGTTTTTCCAAAATCGACTTACGTTCGGGTTATCACTAAGTGAAGGTGAGAGAAGAAGATGTTCCGAAGACAGCTTTCAGAACGCGTTACGTCCATTACGAGTTTCTTGTGATGCCTTTTGGTCTAACGAACGCACCGGCGATATTTATGGACTTGATGAATAGAGTGTGCCGACCATTCCTCGACCAGTCGGTCATTGTATTCATTGATGACATACTCGTGTACTCCAAGAGCGAGTCAGAACACGAACAACATCTGCAGGAAGTGCTTGAAGTGTTGAGAAAGGAAAGATTGTACGCCAAGTTTTCCAAGTGTGACATTTGGCTTAAAGAGGTACAATTTCTGGGTCACATTGTCACTCGAGATGGAGTGAAAGTGGATCCCTCCAAGATTGAAGCTATGATGAATTGGGAATCTCCCAAGAGTCCGTCAGAGATCCGAAGTTTCTTGGGTCTGGCAGGGTACTACCGGAGATTTATCCAAGACTTTTCGAAAATCGCTTCTTCCTTGACAATTTTGACTCGGAAGAATGTGAAGTTTGAATGGGCCGAAACACAAGAGAAGGCTTTCCGTATCCTTCAAAAGAAGTTATGTGAAGCTCCGATATTATCGTTACCTAAAGGGTCAGAAGACTTTGTGGTTTATAGCGACGCTTCGAAGATGGGTTTAGGTTGTGTGTTGATGCAGCGGGGCAAGGTAATCGCTTTCGCCTCGAGACAACTTAAGATACACGAGAAGAACTATCCTACCCACGATTTGGAGCTAGCAGCGGTGGTGTTCACCCTGAAACTTTGGCGATATTACCTCTATGGCACCAAATGTACACTCTATACTGATCACAAGAGTCTAAAGTATGTCTTTGATCAAAAGGAGTTGAATATGAGGCAACGACGGTGGCTCGAGTTACTCAAGGATTACGATTGCGAGCTGCTTTACCATCCTGGTAAGACAAACGTGGTAGTCGATGCGTTGAGTTGGAAGGACTATAGCGGTTGTATTCGGGCTACCCATTCGAGAATCGAGTTGGTGTCTAGTCTTGTTGAAAAGATCAAAACATCGCAAGTTGAAACATTGTTAGAAGAGAATCTCAAAGAGGAAGTCATGACAAAATAACATTTGCTCTTAACGGAAGATAGCCGTAGGGTAAAACTGTTCAACGGTCGTGTGTGGGTACCCAAGCTTGGGGGTAACCGTGATCTGTTGCTTGAAGATGCACACAAGTCCAAGTATTCTGTAACACCCAGAAATTCGCAAGGTAAGTATTTTGTCTTCTTAAATGCAGTTATTTCGCTTATGTGAGAATATGTGTCTTGGTGTACATTTCATGATCATTATTATGTCTAAATGTCGTATAATTAATTTACCTTCGTTAATCGTTCAAACCTTGTGCTCGTTATCGTTTTCGGTTGAGTTTTGGACTGTTTTTGAGTGGCTCGCGATTGTGCCTCGTGATTGTGCCTTGGCACTATCGCAGAGGGCACTATCTCCGAACATATACCGAGGGTACGGGTTGGCTCGCGATTGTGCCCCGCGATTGTGCCTTGGCACTATCGCGGAGGGCACTATCGCCGAACATGTACCGAGAGGTCGGAGTGGGCCGCGATTGTGACTCGCGATAGTGCCATTGGCACTATCGCCCGCGTGGTCCAGTCTACTGTTTTATAAGAATTAATACCTCATTTCTCACTATCACTTTGCAACAAAACGGGAGAACATTCTTGGAGGCGATTTTTAGGGTTTCATCACCTACTTCATTTATTTCCTAGGGTTTGGGGTTGTTAGGGTCATTTAGTGAGCATTAAGCTTCATCCAAGCTTATCTAGTGAAGATTCTCATCAAGCTACTCCTCTCCACTTCAAGTCTCATCTTCTCAAATCTAGGGTTTTCATCTTTTCTAGGTTTTGGTACAAAACCTAGATTGTGAGTTTACTAATCTTTTGTTAAAACTAGATACACATCATTATCTTCTACTTGTTGATGTCAATGCATATCTCAAATGTTCATATTTAATGTTTCAAGTATTTTGGGGGTTTTTACCCATGGATTTATGTATATGGAAGTTACCATGTGTTATATGTGTATATCTTGGTATGTTGATGATTCATTCTTAGAATGCCTTTTTGGCGACCTTACATTCTCACGAAGTATTCGGATGGATATTATGTCATATGTTGGATTTACATGATTAGAATGGTTATAGTGTGTTCTTGGTGGATATCCGAAATGTTGACGGATTGAAACACATCTTGAGACCTCCTAAAAGCATTATGTGGACGAACCAAGTCTGTGATTCACTATAGGAATGTAGGTGGGTGACATTTGGAGAATTTCCTAAGGCGGTAGTCTCCCATGTACCTAGACCTCCGCCGTCGGGGAATTTCCTAAGCGGTAGTCCCCGGTGCGTGTCGGGCCTTTGGGTTGCCAGAGAAAGTGGCTTCAAGGTGCATTGCCTCTTTGGGTGAACCGAATTGGAGATATGGGTCGCTCCCGTTGACTCCACATCTACGTGATTAATTGTTTAACTGCTGATAAGAACTGTAAATGTTATCTGGCATGTTTTACTTGTTCAACTCACTAAGCTTTTTGGCCTAACACTTGTTTGGTGTCGATGTGTATCTCAGGTGTTAGCGGTGCTGCTCCTAGGCAAGTATAGATGCTTTAGGCGAGAGCTTGGGGATACGACACTTGGATTATTTTGAGAAGCCTTGGGTTTATAGATGACACCCCTTTTTGTAATCTCTTTTCTAGATGTAGAAATTAGATTAGTTGGTTGTTGTTTATTTATCCGTTAAATTACAATTGTGATTAAACAGGTTTATTTGTATTATTCCCCTTTTTGGGAGGCTCTTGCTATGGCAATCTATATACCACTTCCCCACTTTTGGAAAGTTTTTGTTATCCCTATTTTTAGGGTGTTACAAGTTGGTATCAGAGCTTTAGTTTAAGTGAACTAGGTATTGTTTAACATATCTAGACTTAAGCTTTAGACGTTATGACCTCACTGTCCATTTATGGGGTAGAAATCCTAGGCGGGGAGAGCATTAGGGTTACGGAATTACTTTAATTGAAAGTTGTGATGGTGGTGACAAGAATTCTTGTGTATGGTTCGTTCATAATTTCACTTAGCTACTGCTATTATGAATGTATTGTTACGTGAGCATGCTTGGTTTACTATTATTATGATAATTGATGAAGGTAGTAGTACGTACAACGAGTTCAACTCGCTTAGTCTTTTCTCAATCTATTTCTCGTTCGCGCATGACAAATTAAATGGTAAACACTCGAAGTTGATTACCGGACATGCCAGAGGGGCAACCAGAAGTGGAATCTGCTGCAGTACGACCCCCGGTGGGGGCAACCTCCGATGACATTCCTATACCTAGAATATTGGGAGGAGGGCCCGAGCATATTCCTCGCCGGAACCTCAACACGAATAATGCTATCTTGGAAGAGGTGACCATGGAGACCAGGATTCGGGATAGCATGATGCTGGCTATGAATTCTTCCATGGCCCAACAACAAATCCAACAACAAGAGTTTTTCATGAAGCTCCTAGAAGATCGAGATGCTAGTCACCGCCAACCCGAGACTATGGCGGATAATATCATAGTTGGGTCGGGTGGTGGACCTGAAGTGGTGGTGACCGAAGAGCAACCGAGCAACGTAAATCGAGAGAGGGCTAAGGGATGCTCCTACAAGGCTTTTCTGGGGTGCAACCCTAAAGAGTTTGCGGGTTCCGACAACCCGGTTGCATGTATGTACTGGCTCAAGGAAGTGGAAATGGCCTTTGAGTCTAGCGAGTGCGACGTCTCGCAACGGGTGAAGTTTGCTTCTCAATTACTCCGGGGAGAGGCATTGATCTGGTGGAATCTCACCCGGTCCTCCCTCACCCCCGAGGTTCTAGCAAAGCTGACCTGGGCAGTCTTCAAGAAAAAGATAATGGACAAGTATTGCAGCGAGCGTTCGTTGGACAAACTGGAAGCCGAGTTCCGGAATCTGAAGAAAGGGAATTTGTCTGTGGCCGACTACTCCAAGCTGTTTCTAGAGAAGTTGAACTTGGTGGGATATCTGGTCCCAGACGAGAGATCAAAGATTAAGGCCTTTCATCTTGGCCTACCGGCCGATATGCGGACTGAAGTACGCAATGCTGGAGGGTCGACTCTTCAAGAAGTCATTGAAGAGGCCTTGCTTGTGGAAGATGATAGGTTGGCTGAGAAGGAAGAAAGAAGTGTTGCGGGTGAGAAGAGAAAGTGGGAAGGGCCATCTGGGCCCGTTCGTCAGTCGAAGCCTTTTGCTAGCGGGAGAGCTGGCGACTCTCGTAAAAGCGATCAATGGTGCCAAAGGTGCAGGACCAAACACTCGGGTGCGTGTGCTCCTAAAACCTACGCAGGTCCGGTAGGTTGTACCAAGTGTGGAAAGAAGGGCCATGTGGCTCGGGATTGCGCTACTCATCCGACGATATGCTTTGAGTGCCAAGAGCCGGGGCACGTGAGGAGAAATTGTCCAAAGTTGGAGGGGTTTAATCAAAACAGGTTTGTTGGGTCGACGGCTAGAGTCGACTAATCGCCGAGGGTGCCGAGTCGAGCTTTCCGGATGACCACCGAGGAAGCAAAGGAGACAACCGATGTCGTTTCGGGTACGTTCCTAGTAAACTCCTTGCCTGATTGTGTGCTTTTTGATTCAGGTGCTACCTGCTCTTTTGTTTCGGATGTGTTTTGTAAACAATTTGTCACCCCTACTAGTGTCCTTTCCGACGCACTAGTAGTAGAGATAGCAAATGGAGACCAAGTAATTATCCGAGACCGTTATTGTGATTGCACCATAGAGATCAATGGGAGTTCTTTTGGGGTAGATTTGCTACCTACGGCCATCGGAGGGTTCGACGTGGTCATAGGAATGGATTGGTTGTCAAGGCACAAGGCTGACATCTTTTGTTCTAAGAAGATAATCCAAGTGCATTTGACGGAAGGCGGCGTGGTCGTCATCTATGGGGAGAAAGGAAAGGGGCGTAACCCCATTATTTCCTCTCTCAAAGCGCGGAAGTTTCTAGCGAAGGGTTACCCTTCGTATCTAGCTTACATTGTGGACGCGAAGAAGGAAAAGAAGACGGTGGAAGACGTGAGGATCGTGCGGGATTATCCGGATGTCTTTCCGGAAGACCTTCCCGGATTACCACCGGAACGTCAAGTGGAGTTTCAAATTGACCTCACTCCGGGAGCGGCTCCGATAGCCCGAGCTCCCTATCGTTTGTCCCCGACGGAGATGAAGGAGATGATGACGCAACTTCAAGAGTTGTTAGAGAAGGGTTTTATCCGACCGAGTTCTTTACCTTGGGGAGCGCCGGTGTTGTTCGTGAAGAAGAAGGATGGATCGATGAGGATGTGTATTGACTTCCGTGAGTTGAATAAAGTCACGGTAAAGAACAAGTACCCTCTACCTCGCATCGATGATCCTTTCGATCAACTTCAAGGTGCGGGATGTTTCTCGAAGATTGACCTCCGATCCGGTTATCATCAAGTGAGAGTGAAGAATGATGATATTCCGAAGACGACCTTTCGAACGCGTTACGGTCACTATGAGTTCTTGGTGATGCCTTTTGGGTTGACCAATGCGCCGGCCGTGTTTATGGACTTGATGAACCGTGTGTGTCGCCCATTCTTGGATAAATCCGTGATCGTCTTTATCGACGATATTCTAATTTATTCTAAGGACGAATCCGAACATGGGAAACACTTGCGGGAAGTCTTGGAAGTCCTAAGAAGAGATAAGTTGTTCGCAAAGTTCTCTAAGTGCGAGTTTTGGCTTCGAGAAGTGCAATTCTTGGGGCACGTGGTGTCAAAGGACGGTGTTCAGGTGGACCCGGCGAAGATTGAAGCGATGTTGAGTTGGGAGCCGCCGACGAATCCATCGGAGATACATAGTTTATTGGGCTTAGCGGGCTACTATAGACGCTTCATCCAAGACTTTTCCAAGGTAGCTACACCTCTCACATCCCTCACAAGAAAGAACGTCAAGTTTCTTTAGACCGATGTTCAAGACCAAGCCTTTCAAACGCTCAAGAGGAAATTGTGCGAAGCTCCGATCTTATCCTTGCCTGAAGGGTCGGAAGACTTCGTAGTGTATAGCTACGCTTCTAAGATGGGGCTTGGATGTGTACTTATGCAACGAGGGAAATTCATTGCCTACGCGTCAAGGCAACTAAAGGACCATGAGAAGAACTACCCGACGCATGAATTAGAGTTGGCGGCAGTAGTTTTTGCTTTGAAGTTGTGGCGGTATTACTTGTACGGGACCAAGTGTACTCTCTTCACGGATCACAAGAGTCTCAAGTACATCTTCGACCAAAAAGAACTCAACATGCGGCAAAGAAGATGGCTAGAACTTCTAAAGGATTATGATTGTGATCTACTCTACCATCCCGGTAAGGCCAATGTGGTGGCGGATGCTTTGAGCCGGAGGATCCATGAGGGTGGCGTTAAATTGTCCCTTACAAGAATCGACGTGGTATCAAGTTTGGTGGAAAGCATCAAGACGTGGCAAGTGGAAGCGCTCAAAGAACAAAACCTCAAGTCCGAGGTCATGGTGAAGCAAAGGGAACTTTTGACGGAAGATAGCCGCGGGCTTAAACTATTTCAAGGTCGTATTTGGGTGCCGAAGTTGGGTGGAAATCGAGAGCTACTTCTAGAAGACGCGTACAAGTCGAAGTATTCTATACATCCCGGTAGTACTAAGATGTATAGAGACTTAAAATTAAATTATTGGTGGCCGGTGATGAAGTTGGATGTGGCTAACTACGTGGAGAAGTGTGTCACGTGCCTCCAAGTCAAGGCGGAACATCAAAGACCGTATGGAAGGTTACAACCGTTGTCCATTCCCGAGTGGAAGTGGGACAACATTACCATGGATTTTGTGACTAAGCTACCGAAGACCTTGCGAGGCCATGATACAATTTGGGTAGTCGTTGACTGGCTAACTAAGAGCGCGCACTTCCTTGCAACGAGGGAGACTTTGCCAATGGAGAAATTGGCCAAGCTTTACATCGATGAGGTTGTGTCCAGGCATGGGGTTCCACAATCTATCGTGTCGGATCGAGATAGCCGTTTCACGTCGAACTTTTGGGAAAGCTTGCAAAAAGAGTTGGGTACCCGATTGAATTTAAGCACGGCGTATCATCCTCAAACGGATGGTCAAAGTGAAAGGACGATTCAAACATTGGAGGACATGTTAAGGTCATGTGTTATCGATTTTGGAGGTAGTTGGGATTCACACCTGCCGTTAGTGGAATTCGCATATAATAATAGCTACCACTCTAGCATTGGCATGGCACCATTCGAGGCGTTGTACGGGCGAAAGTGCCGAACTCCAGTTTATTGGTTAGAAGCGGGCGAAAAGCAATTCGCCGGGCCGGAAATAGTGCAAGAGACGGCGGACAAGGTGAAAGAGATCCGAGAAAGGCTAAAGGCGGCACAAGACCGTCAGAAAAGTTATGCGAACAAGAAAAGGAGACCGATGGAGTTTCAAGTGGGCGACCGGGTCATGTTGAAAGTGTCACCATGGAAGGGAATCATTCGGTTTGGGAAGCGTGGGAAGCTCAGCCCTCGTTTCCTTGGTCCATTCGTCATATTGGAGAAAATTGGATTACAAGCCTACCGGTTGGATTTACCACCGGAGATGGATGGAATACATCCTATATTTCACGTATGTTATCTTCGGAAGTGTCTAGCCGAAGAGGAAAGCGTGATCCCTTTGTCGGAAATTCGGGTGGACAATGGGAATCGTTGTGTAGAAGAACCGAAATCTATTTTAGAATCGAAAGTGAAGAAGTTGAGGCATAAGGACGTGGTCATGGTTAAGGTTCAATGGAAGCACCATCGGGGTGCTAACATTACTTGGGAATCGGAAGATAATATGAAGAAGCGTTATCCTCACTTGTTTAATCTAGAGTAAGATTTCGGGGACGAAATCCCAAGTAGGTGGGGAGGATTGTAACACCCAGAAATTCGCAAGGTAAGTATTTTGTCTTCTTAAATGCAGTTATTTCGCTTATGTGAGAATATGTGTCTTGGTGTATATTTCATGATCATTATTATGTCTAAATGTCGTATAATTAATTTACCTTTGTTAATCGTTCAAACCTTGTGCTCGTTATCGTTTTCGGTTGAGTTTTGACTGTTTTTGAGTGGCTCGCGATTGTGCCTAGCGATTGTGCCTTGGCACTATCGCAGAGGGCACTATCGCCGAACATGTACCGAGGGTACGGGTTGGCTCGCGATTGTGCCCCGCGATTGTGCCTTGGCACTATCGCGGAGGGCACTATCGCCGAACATGTACCGAGAGGTCGGAGTGGGCCGCGATTGTGACTCGCGATAGTGCCAATGGCACTATCGCCGGGCACTATCACCCGCGTGGTCCAGTCTGTTGTTTTATAAGAATTAATACCTCGTTTCTCACTATCACTTTGCAACAAAACGGGAGAACTTTCTTGGAGGCGATTTTTAGGGTTTCATCACCTACTTCATTTATTTCCTAGGGTTTGGGGTTGTTAGGGTCATTTAGTGAGCATTAAGCTTCATCCAAGCTTATCTAGTGAAGATTCTCATCAAGCTACTCCTCTCCACTTCAAGTTTCATCTTCTCAAATATAGGGTTTTCATCTTTTCTAGGTTTTGGTACAAAACCTAGATTGTGAGTTTACTAATCTTTTGTTAAAACTAGATACACATCATTATCTTCTACTTGTTGATGTCAATGCATATCTCAAATGTTCATATTTAATGTTTCAAGTATTTTGGGGGTTTTTACCCATGGATTTATGTATATGGAAGTTATCATGTGTTATATGTGTATATCTTGGTATGTTGATAATTCATTCTTGGAATGCCTTTTTGGCGACCTTACATTCTCACGAAGTATTCGGATGGATATTATGTCATATGTTGGATTTACATGATTAGAATGGTTATAGTGTGTTCTTGGTGGATATCCGAAATGTTGACGGATTGAAACACATCTTGAGACCTCCTAAAAGCATTATGTGGACGAACCAAGTCTGTGATTCACTATAGGAATGTAGGTGGGTGACATTTGGAGAATTTCCTAAGGCGGTAGTCTCCCATGTACCTAGACCTCCGCCGTCGGGGAATTTCCTAAGCGGTAGTCCCCGGTGCGTGTCGGGCCTTTGGGTTGCTAGAGAAAGTGGCTTCAAGGTGCATTGCCTCTTTGGGTGAACCGGATTGGAGATATGGGTCGCTCCCGTTGACTCCACATCTACGTGATTAATTGTTTAACTGCTGATAAGAACTGTAAATGTTATCTGACATGTTTTTACTTGTTCAACTCACTAGGCTTTTTGGCCTAACACTTGTTTGGTGTCGATGTGTATCTCAGGTGTTAGCGGTGCTGCTCCTAGGCAAGTATAGATGCTTTGGGAGAGAGCTTGGGGATACGGCACTTGGATTATTTTGAGAAGCCTTGGGTTTATAGATGACACCCCTTTTTGTAATCTCTTTTCTAGATGTAGAAATTAGATTAGTTGGTTGTTGTTTATTTATCCGTTAAATTACAATTGTGATTAAACAGGTTTATTTGTATTATTCCCCTTTTTGGGAGGCTCTTGCTATGGCAATCTATATACCACTTCTCCACTTTGGGAAAGTTTTTGTTATCCCTATTTTTAGGGTGTTACATATTCCATTCATCCGGGGAGTACAAAGATGTACAGGGACTTGAAGCTGCACTATTGGTGGCCGGTAATGAAACTTGACGTGGCGCGTTACGTTGAGCGTTGTGTGACGTGTTCGTAAGTCAAGGCCGAACATCAACGACCGTATGGGAGTCTTCAGTCTCTAGAGATTCCCGAGTGGAAGTGGGAGCATATCACTATGGACTTCGTGACAAAGTTACCTAAAACTCTTCGAGGTCACGATACCATTTGGGTGATAGTTGATAGATTGACAAAGAGCGCTCACTTCTTGGCCATGCGCGAGACATTACCGATGGACAAGCTAGCAAAACTGTACATCGATGAGGTGGTCTCGAGGCACGGCATACCATTGTCGATCATGTCGGATCGCGACAGTTGGTTCACTTCGAACTTTTGGGATGGGTTTCAGAAAGAACTTGGTACACGAGTTAAGTTGAGTACGGCTTACCATCCACAAACCGACGGGCAAAGCGAGAGAACGATCCAGACATTGGAATACATGTTGAGGTCTTGTGTCATCGATTTCGGGGGTAGCTGGGACTCTCACTTACCTTTGGTGGAGTTCGCTTACAACAATAGCTACCACTCGAGTATTGGAATGGCACCTTTTGAAGCATTGTACGGGCGAAAATGCCGAACTCCCGTGTGTTGGCTTGAAGCGGAAGAAAAGCAGTTCGCCGGACCTGAAATCGTGCAAGAGACGGCCGATAAGGTCAAATGTATTCGTGAAAGATTGAAAGCGGCTCAGGATCGGCAGAAGAGTTATGCCGATAAGAAGAAACGGCCGATGGAATTCCAAGTGGGCGATCGTGTGTTGCTTAAGGTATCGCCGTGGAAAGGTATTATACGATTCGGAAAGCGTGGGAAGTTGAGTCCCCGTTTCCTCGGACCTTTCAAAGTGCTCAAGCGGGTAGGTTTGCAAGCGTACCAATTGGAACTACCGCCAGAGTTGAGCAGAATCCACAACACGTTTCATATTTGTTATCTTCGGAAGTGTTTGGCGGAAGAGGAAAGCGTTATTCCTCTCTCCGAATTGACAGTTGACGAGGGTAACCGTTGTGTGGAAGAACCCGACGCTATCTTAGAGATAAAGTCTAAGAGGTTGCGTCACAAAGAAGTCACATTGGTCAAGGTGCAGTGGAAGCATCACCGAGGAACAAATGTGACGTGGGAATCCGAAGAGGATATGAAGCGAAGATATCCTCATCTTTTTGTATAGTTTGGATTTCGGGGACGAAATCATTCCCAAGTTGGGGAGGATTGTAACACCCTGGATTTTCATTATACATATATCGTTGTAATCTTCTGTTTAACCGTTGTTGTTATCACCCCGTTTAGTATATCGTTCGAGTTTATGGTTTTCGGTGAAATTGTGAATTTCAGTGAGTTTCGCGACTTGCTCGCGACTTGGAGTCGCGACATAGGTCACGATGTCCACTGTTGGTTTTAGAGTTTTGAGAACACGGGCGAGTTATGCCGCGAATTGAGCTCATAACTCGGATTTGTGGCTTACTTTGTGTGTTCCACTATAATCCTTGGTAAATCGGGTAATCCCCGTCATCGGAAGATATGTTTTGGACCGGTTGTCCGTATATTATCAAAGAACTGTATTTTGCATAACTAAACCTTTGGAAGGATTTACTTTGACGCATTTGATTATATTTCTTGAGATTTATGAACTGTATGTTCTCACTAGGCTTTAAGCCTAACACTTTTTCTAAAATGATATGTATAACAGGTTTCCCTTAGCGGTGGGATGCACAGGGTTTTGAGAGACGAGTTTGGTCTCGAGGCATTTTTGAGATGACTAAAGTGTGTTGATTGTTGGGCATTGTTAATTCCCAGTCTTTTGATGAATTTTGGATTGTCAACTGATGTAATCTAGATAGTTATGTTTAGATTAGTTTGTTGATGAATTCTAAATCCGTACAGGTTTTTGTAAAGTCTAAAGGACTGATACTCTTTTTGAGGAGTTTGTGTCAATACAGATGTCATGTTGCCTGCATTGAGAAGTTTTATTTTACTCTGATTTTTAGGATGTTACACCTTTAGTCAGGAGCTTGCTACGGATTTCATCCTAAACTCGCTGACTAGTTCATACGAATCGTTCATAATAAACTACAATATGAACAACATGGAGAAAAACATCATGGAGCTCCATGGAATGCTGAAGACCGCCGAGTCAAACATGGCCAAAACAAAGTCTGCTTCTCCCATATTGGCCATCAGGGACGGAGGAGTCAAGAAGAAGAATCCAAACCCCCCCAAAGGCAAAGGGAAGGGAAAAATTGGTCAACCCAAAACCAACCCTAAGCCCAAAGGCAAGGGTAAAGCTAACTCTACGATTCCTCAATCGGAAACTCCTGAGGATGCAATATGTTTCCACTGTGGGGAGAAAGGACATTGGAGGCGTAGCTGTCGAAAATACCCGAATGAGCTGAAAGAGCTCAAGGCCAAGGGTGTGGCCGAACCCTCAGGTATATATATGATTGAACTCCACAACACTTCTGCTGCTAATTCTTGGGTATTGGTCACAGGATGTGGTACTCACATTTATACTAATGTGAAGGGACTAAAACGAAGTAGGAAGCTAAGACGCGGAGAGCTCGACCTAATCATGGGGAACAAACATGTTGCTCCAGTTGATAGGATTGGGAATTATGAGCTTACTTTTGAATCTGGTCTATCTGTGGATTTATTAAATGTTTGCTACTCGGCCGAAATGGCCAGAAACATTATTTCCTTTAAAAGGCTGTATGATGATGGTTTTAATTTTATATTTGATGATGGATCAATACTTGTGTTTAAAAATGAATTACTTTATTTTAAAGCTAGTCCTTGTAATGGTATCTATGAAACCAACATCAGCCTAAGAAACAATAATAGTTCAATCCTTAATGTTGATTCGACTTCATCCAAAAATGGTTTAGATAAGACGTATTTGTGGCATTGTCGTCTTGGCCACATTAACAAGAAACGCATCGCCAAACTCCAAGCGGATGGGATTTTAGAATCGTTTGATCACACATCTTATGATGAATGTGAATCTTGTTTACTAGGGAAGATGACTAAAGCACCATTCACAGGAAGTTGTGAATGGGGCAAAGATCTGTTGGATCTTGTACACACTGATGTATGTGGACCTTTCAGATCACCCACAAGACACGACGAAAAATACTTCGTTACGTTTATTGATGATTTCAGTAGATACTTATATGTTTATTTGATTAGACATAAATCTGATACCTCTGAGGTGTTTAAGACATTCCAAAACGAAGTAGAGAATCAACTGAATAAAAGGATTAAGATCCTCAGATCTGATAGAGGTCGTGAGTATCTTAGTCTAGAATTCAGCGATCATCTTAGAAATTATGGGATCATATCACAGTTAACTCCACCCGGGACACCACAACTCAATGGTGTATCCGAGAGGAGAAACCGAACATTGTTAGATATGGTTCGTTGTATGATGAGTCGCACTACGCTTCCGATCAGTTTCTGGGGTTATGCCTTAGAGACTGCAGCAAAAATCCTTAACCTCGTACCAACCAAGAAGGTTTCCAAAACACCATCTGAAATATGGACTGGTAAAATTCCTTCACTAACATATTTAAAAATTTGGGGTTGTGAGGATTACGTTCGTCACGAATCTCAAGACAAGTTAGAGCCCAGATCAGAGAAGTGTTATTTTGTTGGATATCCTACTGGATCTTTTGAATATTTATTTTACAAACCTTCTGAAAACAAAGTCTTTGTTGCTAGAAGGGCAGTATTCCTAGAGAGGGAGCTGATATCAAAGGAGGTCAGTGGGAGCCGAATTGATCTAGAAGAACTTCAAGAATCAACCAACATGGAATCCGACATTGGCACTAGTTCCCATCAGGAGGTTGTACAACCTGATGTTAATGGGGAATCTGACATTGAGCCACCACCTGTTCCCAGGTCTGATAGGGTACGTCATGCACCTGAAAGAGATGGTTTACTCATTTCTGATGGTGATGAGTCATTGGTAGATCTTGATGAACCTACCAACTATCAGGAAGCCATGGCAGACCCAGAGTCTGCTAAATGGAAGGAGGCTATGGAAAGCGAGATCCAATCCATGTATGATAATCAAGTCTGGGACTTGGTTGATCAAACACCTGGCCTTAAAACAGTTGGGTGTAAATGGGTCTTCAAGAAGAAGACTGATATGGATGGCAAAATACACACATTCAAAGCCAGATTGGTGGCAAAGGGTTACACGCAAACTCATGGTGTAGACTATGATGAAACTTTTTCACCAGTCGCTATGTTGAAATCTATTAGGATACTAATTGCCATAGCAGCATTTCATGATTATGAGATATGACAAATGGACGTAAAAACTGCCTTTCTTAATGGAAAGCTTACTGAGGATGTGTTTATGACACAACCTGAGGGTTTTGTACATCCTAAGCATCCCAATAGAGTGTGTAAGCTTCAAAAGTCCATTTATGGATTCAAGCAAGCGTCTCGTAGCTGGAATCTTTATTTTGATGAGAAAATCAAGGAATTTGATTTTGTCAGAAGTGAAGATGAACCATGCGTTTATGTCAGAACTAGTGGGAGAACCGTAGTATTTCTTGTATTATATGTCGATGACATACTACTCATGGAAAACGATGTCCCAACACTGCAAAGTGTTAAAACTTAGCTAGGGAAATGTTTTCCATGAAAGACATGGGAGATGCGGCATACATATTAGGCATCAAAATCTATAGAGATAGATCCAGGAGGATCATTGGGTTAAGCCAGAGTACCTACATAGATAAGATCTTGAAGAAATTCAAGATGCAAGACTCCAAGATGGGGTTCTTGCCTATGCAATATGGCAAGGCACTGAGCAAATCTCAGTGTCCTAGTTCCGGTGAGGAATTAGACAGGATGAGTCGAGTTCCATATGCTTCGACTGTGGGATCGATCATGTATGCCATGATTTGTACTAGGCCTGATGTATCATATGCCTTAAGCATGACAAACGGATATCAGGCCAACCCTGGCGAAGCTCATTGGATAGCAATCAAGAACATTCTCAAGTACCTGAGAAGAACAAAGGACATGTTCTTGATCTATGGTGGCCAGGAAGAGCTATGTGTAAAAGGATACACAGATGCGACCTTACCATATTTGTGCTGGTGTATCTTAAAGATGACAACCAAGCAATATATGTACATATGTTGTGCCAAAGTGCAAGTGGGAGTTTGTTGGAATCATGCCCATTGCCACAACAAATTTAATATTATTGATATCCTACTGGGTCGCACACAAAGTCTAAATAATAGATGCAAGAAATATTCTCTAGTTCATTTAACATCAAGTTGAAGGTTAATTTGAAACTAGAGATTTATAGAGGGACTTATAGTGATAAAGTTTGAATTGTTAAAATATGGTTTTAACTAATTCAAACTAGGAGGACCAAGAATGAAAAATTGCATGACTAGGCTTATTCTTATTGGTTCCTTTAGGTGGTTTTGGTATTTGCTTGTTTTGCAAACACCATCAACAAAAAACCATGGTAAAAGGTAATAAAAAGGCTTAAGCATGATGCATTTTTTAGTGGTTCTAAAAAAAAGGAGTTTTGGAAAAAAAAACTCTCCCTACACTCTCTTTCTCTCTTGAATCGTCCAAAACACACACATAGTGTGTGTTCTTGGTGTTCTTGGTTAATTCTTGCTCTTTTGCTTGGAAGCTTTTTGTGTGCACAAAGTAGAGGGATTCTCCTTTGGATCCAAAAACCACATCAAAAGGTATGATCTAATCTCTTGTTTTTTTAATTGCTAAACACTTTTGTACATGGATCAACTAGTGGAAGATGAGGACAAGCTTGCATGTTTGGTTTTATTATCTTGCTTCCGTTGTGTTTTTTTTTTGTCTAGCTCTTCTCTTCCAACAATATATATATATATATATATATATATATATATATATGTTCCGACATGACCATGTAGGACACCATGGTTATGACATAGTGATCCGTGTATTGCAAAATACATATAAACACATTCTCTTTCGATTGAAAGGCAAAATGAGGCAAATTGCAATTGTTGACTTCTGTAGCATAAGAAGCAACACCGCCATCATAATATGCCCTCTCGAATACCTAAAAGTTTTGTATACCCTGATCCTTAGCCAATACAGGAATGAGACCATCCTAAAGCTAAGGACATAATACAAAATTATTCCATTGTTACAACGAATAAAAGGTGATACTTATGGACATAAACATCCAGAATGCGGGATATTAAAGTACTTTATGGTTCTGGTTTCGACACGATGAACGCATGTCGTATTATTTTCCACATGAAATACTGCACTTCTAGCACTAGCTATACGTTTAAGGGATCACCACCCTGATTATTTCATCAAGTCTACATGACTTGGAATACTGGAGAATTTACATCATAAGGATTTGATGTTTATTGCATATGTATTGGGATCAATGTAGAGTTTCCTATATCCCATGTGTATTGTGGCCCAAGAATTACTAGCATAAACACATACAAATCTACACAAAACACTTTTGTTTATTAATCACAAAGATTACATCAAACCATATACCTATTTGTGATAAACCTTTCAAGATAGAGTGTTTGTGTGTGTTCTCAAGGTGTGCAACTATGTGTTCTTACTCTCTCAATCAATACCACGCTTACACCTTCACTTTCACACACTTAATTGTTCACACACCTATTCCAACACAATGACTTGCTTATATATAGGTCAACATGACCAAGCAAGGTCAAACCTTCTAAGCTCATTTACAACACACACACAAACACTAATTACAATAATGACCCTCATTTAATCTTGAATACAATTTCAGTCTAACAATCTCCCCCTTTGGATTCAAGATTAAATTTTTTTTTGGCAATAATCTTCAGGTCTTCATATCTTCAGAATTGTCTTCAGCTTTCAGCTTTTGCTTTTTCATAACTTTGATATCTTTAAGTCTTTTTACACTTTGTATGATCTTTGACAATTCTTCAAACTTGTCTCTTCCTTTGAATTAGCTTTTGACTACACTCTGACTAGACAACCTTTCTTTCAAACTCTGACTTTCTTTGACTTTCTCTTTGACAAGCTTTCTTTAACCTTTGACTATAATCATCTGAAAACTTTATCACCTCTGAAATCTTTAAAACTTTAATCTGATCTTGAACTTTTGATTAATCTCCCCCTTTTTAATGATTTGTAAGAATCAAAATCATTAAAACACTTCAAGGTCAGATTTGTCATTGAATGAACTTCCCACCATCTGATAAGCACATTCTTCATGAACTTTCATCTCCCCCTTATGATAATAGACAATCTCCCCCATATAGAAAAATCATTAATTTCCCCAATACATGATGTGATAAAATCTGTCGTCTGATCTGAAAGAGCCGTTGAACCATGAATGTATTCATCTGAATCTTTTCAAATTCAAACGAATTAAGAGTTGTAACCCTGAATCAACGTATGAAACAGTTAGAAATGCCTGTCAGTAACACGAAGTTACTGTGTGCAACAAATGTACAATTTAAGGATCTTGTTTGATGTTGACTCCCCAGGACTTCCATTCAATCATTGAAAAACACAAGGTAATTCTATGAATGTTCTGACAGAAAAACAAATTCTCTGTGTGCTCATGCTTGTGTTTGAAAGAATTAGCACAATGATTGTGTTTCATAAGGCTCAAAGTATGTAGATCACTGAGACAACAATGATTGTACATAGACTCAACGTGCATGAGAAAGGGTCGAAGGTGGGGCAACTTTCCTTCTTTTTCAATATCAGTATCTTCCAAGTGAAGATCCGATAGATTATGTGCTGCTTCCCCAGAAAATATGAAACATTCTCTTTTTAAGAAAAGAATGAGTAGCTAGGGAGGTTGTATTCAAGAGATGGCATGGGCTATTTGCCTATTTCAATGATGGTCACCAAAGAAATGTGAACCAATCAGTAATGTGGCTGCCTGGCTCAGAAAGATGTTTGGTGCAGAGTTCTGATATTCTTTTAACTCTGATCTCACACCCTCTTTCTTTTAAATATATAAGCTCACATCTAACCAATCTCTCATTTCCATTTTACCTCTGCTCACTCCCACACTCAATTCTTTTAGACCCCTCTCCCCTCAATCACTCAAAGGATTTCTTCCGGGGTAGGAAACACTGGTTATTGTGAATCCATGGAAGATCTATTAAGCACTCACACTGAATCCCAAGTTCCTAAAAGTACATGCTGGTCAATGATTTTCTTGACATTTTAAGCACAAGAAATCATATGTCAGTGTATATATGCTCATCAAAAATCAGAAATGAAATTTGAGCATTTTAAACATTTAAGATATTCTCAAAACTTTATAAGAATGAATAATCATGAAAGAATAGAAATGTTTTGAGAATCTGACAATGATTATGATTAGATCAAATTATCATGAAGAAAAATATTTGGGAATTCAAAGACGTATGTTGTTTATATGAACAATATATAAACATATTATCAATGAAAGCACATTAAAAGTGAAATGACGTTTGATTCAAACAATAGTGAATACCAAATGACGGGAGTATTACCATAGAAAGATATATCATTTGATACATGGTAATAACAAAGACAATTTGAAAATACTGAACCAGCGTGTGTATGAATACTTGACAAAGTATGTAGAAAAGAAAATACACAAGTATTATTCTTTAAAGAACACACGGCCAGATAAACAATAAAATTCACAAGTATCCAAAAATCATTTAAAATTCACACTTCTCAAATCATAAAAACATGTTAAGATCGTGAAGTGGTTTGAACATTTTAAAACCATTTTTCACAAGTGAAAGTTGTTCTTCTTTCACAAGTGTTAGAGTATAAGGATTAGAATGTTATACCTGTGGATTAGAATCCTTAACTCCCCCTGGAATGAATATAATAATTAAAGTATCCTTGACTATATATCCTCCCCCTTGATATCTGTAAAACGTCAATCTTTTTAGAAATATTATTATAAAAGATATAGCAATATTATATCTAAACTCCCTTTCAAACGAAAAACTTCCTGAAAAGATATAATCATGAAAGCATCCTTCAGAAGAAAACATTTGAATACGGGTTTTGAACTGAATTGTCCAAAAGCCAATGTCACATAAAATATCTTGCAAGAAAAAGATTTTGGTAATCATTATACAAATGATTCCGCTTTAGTCAGTCAACATATGATGAAATATCCAAAATATATGCAAATAACACACAAGATTAGAAAACTCCCCCTAGAATCATGAAGTGGCATTTAACATACCAAGTTTGCTAACTAAAAAGTTAAACCTCTTTTCATCCAACGGCTTGGTGAAAAGGTCAGCCAACTGGTAGTTTGTAGTCACGAAGTGCATCTCGATATCGCCCTTCTCGACATGATCCTTTATAAAATGATAACGCACGTCGATGTGTTTCGTCTTGGAATGCTGCACTGGATTGGCTGTTATTGCAATCGCACTCTTAGAATCACAGTAGATAGGGACTCGTTGGTAAGTATATCCGAAATCTTTTAACTGTGTTTTCATCCAGAGGACTTGTGAACAGCAGCTTGCAGCAACTACGTATTCAGCCTCGGCAGTGGATGTAGAAACACAATTTTGTTTCTTAGATGTCCAACTAACCAACTTATCACCTAAGAACTGACAAGAACCAGAGGTGCTCTTTCTATCTAGTTTGCATCCTGCATGATCAGCATCAGTATAGGCAGTTAAATCAAAAGACGAACCCTTAGGATACCAAAGGCCTAACTCAGTAGTACCTTTAAGATACATAAGAATCCGTTTAACAGCGACCAAGTGTGATTCCTTCGGATTGGCCTGATATCTAGCACAAAAACATGTAGCAAACATAATATCCGGTCTACTCGCAGTTAAATACAGCAGTGAACCAATCATGCTACAGTACACTTTTTGATCTACTGATTTGCCAGAAAGATCTGCATCTAAAAGTGTGCCCGTTGCCATTGGTGTTTTCATCACTGAACTGTCACTCATGTTAAATTTCTTTAAAATATCTCGAATATATTTTGACTGATTAATGAAAATGCCTTCGGGTAACTGTTTCACTTGAAGACCAAGGAAAAAATTCAGTTCGCCCATCATTGACATTTCAAAACGAGATTCCATGATTCTTGAAAAGTTTTTACAAAACTTTGGATTTGTAGAACCGAAAATTATGTCATCTACATAAATCTGTATTAGAATCATATCATCACCTTGCTTTTTCAGAAAGAGAGTAGTATCAATTGTACCTTTGTTGAATCCTGAAGCAAGTAAGAATTGAGTTAGAGTTTCGTACCAAGCTCTTGGTGCCTGTTTGAGTCCATACAAAGCTTTGTCTAAGACATAGACATGATCAGGGTTCTTCGGATCAACGAAACCTTCTGGTTGAGCAACATATACTTCTTCATGCAATATCCCATTTAAAAATGCAGATTTTACGTCCATTTGAAAGACAGTAAAATTTTTATGCGCTGCATAAGATAAGAAGATTCGTATAGCTTCCAGTCGTGCCACAGGAGCAAACGTTTCTTCATAATCAATCCCCTCCTGTTGACAATAACCCTTTGCAATAAGGCGAGCTTTGTTTCAAACTACAACTCCATATTCATCTCTCTTATTTCTGAAAACCCACTTTGTTCTAATAACAGATTTTCCTTCTGGAAGTGGTATAAGTCGCCAAACTTTGTTTCTCTCAAATTGCAGAAGTTCATCTTGCATTGCTAGTATCCAATCTGGATCGCGCAAGGCTTCTGAAGCTTTCTTCGGCTCGAGAGAACTTAAAAAACTTGAATATAGACAAAAATTAGCTGATGCTGCACGCGTTTGTACACCAGACTGTGCATCACCAATAATATTATGAAGTGGGTGAGCTCGTGTCCATTTCATGGTACTTGGAATCGGATGAATGTCAACTTGAGTATTATCTTCCTCATATTCATCATATACTGCAGGTAAGTCTTGATCAACCCCAGATGTACTCGGGACATCTTGTACAACCTCTTCTGAAGTAAAAATTTCCGGAGCAATAGAAGAATCACTCGGAACTTCTGTTGCAGAATTTGGATCTGCATTCACAGAATCAACATTAGTACCTTCAGAATGTATATGTGTAGATGTACCTGATGTGGTTGTAATTGTGACATTTTCAGAAGGTCCTGAAATATCTGCTATTATAATTGGAACCTCTGAAGTTGATGCGGATATGCTTGATTTTTCAAAAATCTGCATAGATATCCAGAAAAGCATCAAAAAATAATAAGTCTAATTCAACTGTAATTTTATTTGAATTAGAAGACTTATTCTGTTTGACTTCGGGTTCTATTCCGTCTTGAATATAAACCTTCTGCTTAAGCTTAAGTTCTGAACTGTTGTGATCAGAAGTGAACGATGATGATTCGTCAAATGACACATTAATGCTCTCCATGATCATCTTGGTTTGTCTATTGTAGATTCGATAGGCTTTAGACATTAACGAATAACCAATGAAATAGCCTTCGTCAGCCTTCTTGTCAAATTTACCAAGATTGTCTCGATCATTGAGAATATAACACCTGCAACCAAAAGTACGAAAAAAATTTAATATTCGGTTTTCGACGATTAATAAGTTCATACGCTGTCTTTTTATGTCTTTTGATGACAATCGTGCGGTTTTGTGTGAAACACACAGTGGCTACGGCTTCAGCCCACAGAAACATTGGCAACTCAGAATAGGCTAACATTGTCCTCGCAGCTTCCACCAGTGTTCGATTCTTCCTTTCAACTACACCGTTTTGCTGAGGAGTGTAGGCAGCAGAAAAGTTGTGAGAGATCCCAACAGATATGAGATAACTCTGAAGTTTTTCATTCTTGAATTCCGTGCCATTGTCACTTCTCAAAGATATAACCGACAATTGTAGTCGAACCTAAATTTTCTTTATAAACTCAATGATCAACTCTGCTGCATCTGATTTGTTCCTTAAAAATTCCAGCCAAGTATATCTGGAGTACTCATCTATCATAACCAAAATATATTTCTTACCATTGATAGACTGAGTCCTCATCGGGCCACAAAGGTCCATATGTATCAATTCAAGAGGTGTTGAGGATGAGAATTCTGTCTTTGCTTTATGAGATGTTCGCTTCATCTTTCCCATTTCACAAGCGGGACAAAGAGAATTCTTCTCAAACCTTAGTTCTGGTAGACCTTTGACAATACCTTGTCTCGCCAACTGATTAATCGCATCAAAGTTTTGATGAGACAGACGCCGATGCCATATCCAACTTTCAGCTCGTGAAGCTTTTGCAATCAGACAAACAGGTCTTGATGCAGAAAGTGTTGGAAAATTCACAGAATAAAGATTTGCATTCCGCTTAGCTTTAAAAACTGCACGACCATCTTTAACTTCAATATAGCAGCATTTATCAGTAAACCGAACTTGAAATTGACTATCGCAGAATTGACTTGTACTGAAAAGATTATGATCAAGTCCTTCTACGTATAGTACTCTTTTGATCGTCACGATGCCATTTGTTAAAGATCCGTGTCCTCTAATGTATCCAGTAACCTCAGAATTTTCATAACTTACAGTACTGGCAGGGTCGTCAACATAATTGTGAAGTAGATGCTTAAATCCTGTCATATGGCGCGAGCATCCTGAATCTATATACCATAGATGTGAGGCCTGCAAAAAGAGCAAATTACTTCTGCTTAGGTACCCATATCCATATGGGTCCTTCCTTGTTAGCTTTTTGCAATTCATCAACATCATTTACCTTAGCCTTAATTCGCCACTCATAGCGAGGCTTAGGTACCCATTTCCATATCATTTTAACATTAAGCTCATGAAATGTTTTCTTTTTCGAAAAATGATCAATCTTAGCATGAAAAATTTAAGCCTGATGTGTTAAGGATTTGGAAACATATTTGACACGAGATGTTTTTCTGGCATCTTTAGATTTAGAATAAATGGAAGGAATGATAAATGCATTATCATGACAGTGTTTGCAGATAAAATTCTTACGTGCAAATGTCAAAAGCTTAGATTTATCCAATCAAGTACAAGCATTCATACAACTTTGACATTTGTAAACGTTTGAATTTTTACACATCAAACTACCACTATCACTGATATTACATTTATTTTTAGCAACTTTATTTTCCTTCACATTCTTCATCCATTCTCCTTTACCATTCTGCCTTTTTATATCTGAAACAGGAGATAGAATCTTGTTAGCTTTCTTTGAAGAAGATGATTTTGGCTTTGAATTACAAGAAGCTTCTCCTTTTTCAAAAATACTCGGAGGATATTCAGGAGTATTAGTATAAACAACTGAAGTTTTAGAATTAATAGTCTCAAACTCTGGATTAGAATGAACATTCCAGTTTGGAGATTCAAACATCTTTTTATCTTTTAGATATTGTTTAAACAAATCATCTTTCAAAACATTTAACTCTCTAGAGAGTTCCTTGTTTTCTTCAAAAGACTTGTCAAGTTTGAATTTGAGATCAACGTTCTCATCTTCTAACTCTTCAATTGTCTTTTGAAGATTTGTGATTTGTTTCTCAAAATTAGATGCTTGATTCACCTCAGAGTTTGATTCCATCTTTTCTATTATAGGAACAGGATCTGGAGCATTCATCATTTCTGTAAAGATCTCCTCAGTCATAATTTTTGAAAAATCAGAATGAAGGTTTTGATTCATGATATTTTCATCTTTTGATTCTTTTGAGGAATTAGAAGTGAATGAATCAGATAAAGAAATTTGATTCTCAACATCAGTTTCTGAATCAGATTCATCATACTGACACTGAGATTCATTACTATTTGCTTCAACCTTGGCTGACTCTGTTGGTAAACAAGGAGAAAAGAGTGACGTAAATTCACTAAATTCTATCTTTATTGTTTTGTAACTTTCATTCAAATCTTTATAAGCAAAACCAACAGACTTTAAACTTGAAATTGAATCAGCACAAGATGAAGTGTCATCATCATTCACGACTTTACCTTTTACAAAAGTATCATGAATATCTGGTTTTGTAGGAGTAGAGCCTATTTTATCAAAATTATACAAATTTTCTGGTGCTCTTTTCAAAACATTATTTGGTTCAAAACCTAAACCTTTTTTAACATTATAAAATCGGACATCTTGGAGTTTGTTTGTTAAAAGATTTAATGTTTGCTCAATCTGTCCTCTTTTCAGATTTAAATCCTCCAATTGCTTGATTTTACAATATGCCTCGTTTCTTTCTTGAAAACACGCTTCAAATTTTATTTTAAAATCACCTTTTTCAGCATTTAAATTTACAAGATATCTTTCAAGCTCAGATATTTTTGAATTTAAAACATCTTTGTCCTTTTTAAAAAAATCTTTTTCAGATTCTTTTTCCTTAAAAACATCTTTCAACATTGCATTTTCATCACGAAAATTCAACATTGTTTGTCTTTCATGACTAAGTTTGACTTTCAAAGTTTTAAACTCTTCTTTCATGAATTTAACTTGAGCCTTTAAAGATTGAATACGTACCTCAGAACCACAGTCAGAATGATCAGAAGATGATCCAATATCCTCATTCACTTTGGCCATCATACACACCTGAGTAAAGTGTGCAAATTCATCATCAGAACTCTTGTAGAACCAATTTTCTTCTTCCGCCATTAAGTTTTGACCATCTTCCACCTTCTTTGCTATCAGTGATTTCCGAGTATAATATTCTGAATTCTTTATGCGCTTCTGCTTGCAGTCTTTGGAAAAATGACCTGGTTTTCCACAATTATAACATCTTCCATATTTCGGCTCAGTTTCTTCTTTCTTTCCTTCTCTCTTCTATTCTCTTTTCTCTTCTCGCTTTTCATCTCTTTTCTCTCCTCTTTTCTCGTACGTCTTTTCAGATCTTGGCTTGTACTTGTCTTTCTTGTAACTCTCATATTTCGGCTTGGAGTATCTGTTCTTACCGAAGCTTTTCTTAAACTGCTTTGTGAGGAGAGCCAGATTTTCAGCAAATCGTTGAATATCCTCATCTGAATTTTCTTCACTTTCAGTAGAAGATTTATCAGTACTTGAATCAGTAACTTCAGTGAGGAGAGCTCTGGATTTCCTTGACTTTGTCTTGTAAGAAGAACTGGACTTGAAGCTTGACCCTTTCTTACGTTCAGACATTAAGGCTAGAGAATCTTTGACTATCTTCTTTTCAGCACTCAGCTCCTTTACTTCATTCTCATGCTGAGACAGAGTTGTGAAGATATCATTGACGTCTTTTTGAGCCATGTCTTTAGTCATCTGAATGTTAATAGCATAGCTTTTCCATTCTGGATTCAAGTTCTTGATGAACTTATAATTGATCTCTGATTCTGACTTGTTCATTCCATTTCTCCTTAGATCATTCAGAATCACATTAAAGCGATTGTATGTCTCCAACAAAGTCTCTCCTTCTTTTGCATGGAAGCCTTCATATGCATTTATACTTTGATTCAACTTTGTCTGAATTGACTTCTTTGTTCCCTGAAACTGTCTTTCCAGTTCATCCCATAAAGCTTTTGCAGATTCCCTACTATCTACGCGATTGTAGATATCATTAGGAATTGCCATAGTGAGATAGATAAGTGCCTCTTCATCTATCTTGTGTCTTGACTTTTCTGCATCACTGAAGAATTGATAAGGTTTCGGCACATATCGATCTGGGATTTCTGGAGATGTAGATGTGGCTGCTTGTCCAGGTACATGCGTTTGTGGCTCAGTTGGACCATGGATGATGGAATCCATATAATCTCTGTTCTTTAGATTCAAGAACTGAGTCATCCTTTTCTTCCATTGTGAATAATCTCCAATAGACAAGACCAGAGGCTTCAGATGAGATCCCATAGAGAGTAATTCATTTGCCATGATTGAAAGATGTATAAACCTACACAAGATGAAAAATATTAGCTAGTAAAGATCTTTAAATCCAATAAATCAAGAAAACACAAAAAAAAATCAAGTATAACACTGTATCTTGAATATCTGTTTCAAAGAAACTTGAAATATGATCGTTAGAAATTCAGAAATTTTGATCACAATAAGAAATTTTGTTCCCCCTCCGCAGACTTAGCACGGTTAGCGGGTGGGGTCAAGGGGCAACGCCCTTGCGGGGTCGAGGTGCAGCGCCCCTAGAGAAAAAATTTTCACTATTAAAGGCCATATTACAGTTTTGAAAATTTCTCAGAAAACATTCTAAGTATGGAAACTCGCAAAACACTGTTTACTGAGAAACTCACAGGCTTAAGCTTGCGTGTTTGTGAAACTCGCACGCAAAGACTTGAGTGTTCTGATGAACTCGCTAAGTGCTGAAACTCGCTAGTCGTTAAAACTCGCAAGAGACTATTCTCGACAAACCTCGCTAATGCCTAAACACGCAAGTTACTATTCACGTTGAAACGCGCTAATAGAGATGTGCGCGTTTCCAAAACTCTGTTCTGATAAAACTCGCACACTTCGACTAGCGCGTTTGTAAAACTCGCTAATCACTACGTGCGCGTTTTGGTCCTTAGAAAAAATTTTCAATTCTCCAAACTCGCAGACTTCGACCAGCGAGTTTCTAGAACTCGCTAACAACGCCTTGCGCGTTTTGGCCAAAAATGAGATTCTTCAGCTTACGCGTTCTATCGAAGAACTTGCGCGTTTTACAGATCTAGCGCGTTCTTCAGGCTCCTTGCGTGTTCTTCAGAAAGTCGACCAAAAACCAACTTTTCTCACTGATTTCGATCCAAACCTTGTCCAATTGACTTGAAACTTTGACAATTTGATCACCTATACAACTTAAACACAATACAAACAACTAATTTCGATCTAAAAACACAAATCTATACAAATCGATGTGTATACAGTGCATGAACTCGTAAACTCAAAAACATACAAAATCATCAAATTGATGATCAATTACAGTGCAATTACCAAAATAAACGATACAGACTCTATCTATTTCACTCAACGAACATAACCTGATCAAATTCAACTCAAAATTTCCACTAAAAATCAAAATTGATTTTGACTTCGTGAACAGTAACGTGAACAGTGTCGACTCAAATTTTTTTTTCTTGATTTTGAAATGGATTTGGCTCTGATACCAATTGTGGCCCAAGAATTACTAGCATAAACACATACAAATCTACACAAAACACTTTTGTTTATTAATCACAAAGATTACATCAAACCATATACCTATTTGTGATAAACCTTTCAAGATAGAGTGTTTGTGTGTGTTCTCAAGGTGTGCAACTATGTGTTCTTACTCTCTCAATCAATACCACGCTTACACCTTCACTTTCACACACTTAATTGTTCACTCACCTATTCCAACACAATGACTTGCTTATATATAGGTCAACATGACCAAGCAAGGTCAAACCTTCTAAGCTCATTTACAACACACACACAAACACTAATTACAATAATGACCCTCATTTAATCTTGAATACAATTTCAGTCTAACATGTATAGATAAAATGGTCCCAAAGAAGTTGTTATCAAAAGAATATGATGATATCTAGGGTATTGGTAATGCGCACTAATTTACCCACATCTACTTGGGGTTATGTAATTATTATATGCAGTTTTTTTTCGTTTTTAGACCCACAACTAGCTAACCAGCCTCATGCATACCAGTTGGTAACTTGATATAAGCCTGAAATTTTACATTTACGCATATTTGGTTATGTAGTATATGTGCCAATTTGTAACACCCCCATTCCAAAGGAAGGGAGGTTACGTCAAACACAATAAATGGTTAAATAAATAAATCCAAAATAAAGAGTCTCCATAAACGAAATTACATCATCCAAACAATAATTCTAAAACTCCCAATAATCAACAAAAAAAACCAAGCATAAACCTTTGCAAAAGAGCTAGTCTAAAACAATGAAATAAACTAAATGTAGCCTAAAATTGCAATACACCTCTCGTAACCTTTTTGCGATCAGAACCTTATTTACTCTTCTCACGAAGCCTTAGCAACCCTTTCAATTACCTGCCGTGAGGAAGAAATGGAAAAACACGGCTGAGACAAACGCCCAGTGAACGGATATATAAACATATGACAGAAACAGTACCATAAGCAAAATCAAATTGATCTCAAGATGCCGGACAATACAATTACCAATTCATAGTGAAATTAATAGTCGACATAATCAAACGAAAACATATGAAGGGACATATCGAGCTCGAAAACGCATACACTTGCATATCCACCTATGTGACAAGTGTCAGACATATGGCCACACAGGCCCGTACGTTGGACTGCAGATCCACACGTACTAAATGTAAGATACGGCGTTGGACACTATGCCGATACCCACCCTACAAACGTATCACATATGCTAGGGCTGACCCATACGCCTCCTAAATCAAATCTTTGTCACACTAAATATAGCTCTCACAAGAGCGCAAAAGAGGAGACGTCGTGGTCTGATCACACCGCCACGGTTAGTGTCAAGCCATTGGTGCCACAATGACGTGCCTATGGTACCCCCATAGGTGGTTAGTAGCTCGATTTGTATCCAGAATTAAATTGTCACAACACATGTGACATAACAAAGTAATAATAAGCGTGTACAAACGGTGTCGATGTCAAATATAAGATTATCCACTAATTTTAGAGATGGTCTCAAAAGACTAGGAACAACAAAATGCCATAGTCAAAATCAACCCAAATATCAAATATTGCTCGCTAACGAAAGTGTAAGAAGTTGCATTTAAATAGCGGTGACATTACCGTTATGCAACGATTGAGGATGAACCTCCAAGAATGCTAAGAATCAATAAATTCGACTTGAAAGACGTTAAAGAGTTTCATGTTTTAGATATGATAAAGCCAACACAATCGAACCAAGGTTACATATACACATATATATACCTATATATATACACACACATATATAAATCGAATCGACAAATACCAACAAAAGAGGTAAGAAATCCATAAAGTATTTTACAAATCTCGACATCATAAATGTATGTTTAGGCCAAAACAATTTTTCAAGGATATGAGATATTGAACAATTACGAGTGAAAGACGATACAAAATGAACAAACCGAATAACCATGAATCAAGTAATTCGAATTAGACGAAAACTTAAGAGTTTGGAAGCTTATGTAAACAATTCAAGGAATGAAAATATTAGGAATCCGTACCTTAAAACTTCATAAAATTTATCAAATTCGCCGATCGTCTATTCCTTTAATCCCGGCCTAAAAATACCCAAAAACTTATTATTAATTCTACTTGACAACCTTAAAATCACAGCAACAAACACAAGTCTAAAATCGGCTACTAAACGGCCCGAAATACAACAACAAAACTCGATTAAAACGACTAATAATTAGCCTAAAACGTAACAGCAGCCTCGACTAAAACCGACTAATAATCGGTCAAAACGCAACAGCAAAATCAACTAAAAATAACTAAAAACGCAGCAGCGATTTCAACTAAAATTAACTAAAAACGCAACAGCGATTTCGACTAAAAATGACTAATAATTGGCTAAAACGCAGCATCTAAAATCATTAAAAAAACGACTAATAAATGTCCAAAAACGCAGCAGCAAAACATGGTTCAAACGACTAATAAAACGACCAAACTACAGCAACAAAACTCGACTAAACCAACTAATAAACGGCTAGAAAGACAGCAGCAAATTCGACTAAAAATCAGTCGTTTTGGCCCGTTTTTCGCACGATTTACACACTTCTCTTGGCGATACATAACGGTAACTATACGTACTAACTTTAGACAATTTTTAGAACAATTTTAGAGATGAAAAAGGGTAGAATTTTGCAGTTCTAAAGACGATTTTAACCGCCCCCTTACTGATGCCATTAACCTTGACATAACCGGTAACTTTCGAGACACCGAAACTAACTGGTCTCCACCCCAAAACTATCCCAAACAGTCCCAACACCCAATTCCAAATACCAATCGAATAACTCCGATATGGGGACGAAAACGTACCTCAAAACGATGAGAAAACGATAAGGCTAGGATAGAAACTTACTTGAACGACGATGAATCTACGAAACTTGGCTTGCGTTGGTCACCAGTTTTCCTCCTACTCCCTTGATCGATCTTTCCCAATAGACTCTCCTCTGTCGAATACGTTGAGTGGTGGGGTTAGGGTTTGATTAAGAGAAAAGCCCAATCAAAATTAGCCCAAAACTCTAATCGCAAAACTTAAATGGGTTGTATAAAAGGAGCCCCTCAACTTTGACCCCTTAACAAAACTAATCCACACCACTTAATTATTTTTTTTCTTAAACTAATATATAAATATATACATTACCTTTATATATATATATAGATTTATATACGACGGGTATTAAACAATTGCACCCACAACGCATCAAAATGGGTCCTTAAAGATGATTTGGTATATGTTGGATATGAATCCCCAACAATTATTCGCTAACTAGAATATTTGACTAGTGGTCCCTTTACCGCTATATTTGCGGGTTGTCACTTTCATAAAACAGTCTTTCCGTCGTTAGGGGGAGATAGGAAAAAGGATTTTCCATAGGAACGACAAGAAGTGTCATAGAATATTCTCACTCTGTCTCATTTTGTTTCACAAAACATCACAACATAATGTTGAAGTCAAACGAATCAGACTCGATACCTGATACGTTTAATGTTATTCCAAAAGTGACAAGATCACATATACGAGCTGCAAATATACTCGCAAGGTTAAAAAGTCTCCAACAGGGGCACAACGCCATTGGAAAGTGCGTTTCAATCACACATAGTGGAGGTGTAGTTGAGGTCGTAGCTACCAAATGGAAGTGGTGGAAGCTACTTGGTTCGATAGATATTATTCTAAAGGAAGAGAATAGTGAGGCACATGCATTTATCATCTACACAAAACTCTCATGAGATTGTCTCTAATTATAATTATGTCCATGAATCATCACTGGAGGACACTCTGAAGTTAATATTGATTCTAGAGATGAATATTAATCTCAAATGAACTATGAGAGTACATATGAGTCGATGGACAAATCATATATAATCATTGATGATTTATTCGCATATACGATAGCTCATAAGATGATCGAACACGACGACATCGAACCAGGCTCAGTTGAATAATATCAACAAAGAGCATATTGGCCTAAATGTAAAGAAACAATCCAGAAAGAATTATATTCTTTGACAAAGGATCGGGTATTTGGTCCGGTAGTGCTAACCTACCAAGTGTAAAGCCCGTAGGACATAACTGAGTCTTTGTCAGAAAGCGTAACGAGAATAATGAAGTCATAATGTATGAGGCTCTCCTTTGATGCAAGGTTTCTCACAACGCCCTGGATTGACCACGAGAAGACTTACTCTCCCGTGATGGACGCTATAACGTTCTGCTAATTAATTAGCCTAATAGTTTCTGAAGGACTGGAAAGGCAGCTCATGAATGTGGTTACCACATATCTCTACGGGGATCTAGATTCAGAGATATATAAAAAGTGCTTGATGGTATTACATTACCAAAATCAAGTAACTCTAAACTACAAAATTTGTTTGCAATAAAATTGAAACACTCAATTTATAGATTAAAGCAATTATGCGGATGTGGTATACCCGCCTAAGTGAATACTTGATTGAGAAATGATATAAGAACGATGAACTGTGCCCTTGCGTATTTATTTCAAGAAAACAAGTTCCAGATTTTCAAAGCAGCTTTATATGTCGATATTATGAACATAATAGGTACTCTTGATGAAATAAGAGAAACCACAAGCTACTTGAAATCTAAATTTGAGATGGAAAATCTTGGGAAAACTTGGTTTTGTCTAGCTATTTGAGCTAGGATACCGAGTTTGTGAAATATTAATTCACCGATCGCATATGTCTAGAAAATAATCAGGCAATTTAATATGGACAAAGCGTATCCGATTAGCACTCCCATGATCGGTCAAAGTGTTGGATATAAGGAAAGATCCATTTCGTCTAAAGGATGGCGACGAAAAAGTGTCGAGGAGCTGGAATTCCCTATTAAGTACAATATGCACATTATCGTACTTAGCACAATACACTTGACCGTATATTGTATTTCTCAGTGAACTTGTTAGCTAGATTTAGCTCACCGCCAATGCAACGTCATTGGGATTATATCAAGTTAATATTTTGGAACCATTGATATGGGCTTTTACTTTCCCTATAGAAAGAAAAATGAGATTGATAATGAAATTTCAATACCTTTTTAGAATGTAAGCAACAAAAGTACTAGCTCTTATAGAAAAACACTAAACAAATGTTTTGGTATGTCTTTGCTGATATTAGGTATTTGCCTGACCCATAGTTGTTCCCAAACTGGATAAAGAATTACCACAAGGAACATATCGATTGCTTGGAAGTAAGCTAACCAATCCTTTATAACTACCTCCTTGAATTAACCCAAGAATATTACTCTCCATGAGATAATTAAAGAATGTATATGATTAAGGACTATCATTACACATATTAGAGGAGCTAGTAATTTTGGGTTCAACCAGTATCCTACTTGCATATATGGAAATAATGCATCATGTATCGATGAAATGAACATAAGATACATCAAGGGTGATAACACAAAGCATATTCTGCTTAAGTCTTATACAATCAGCAATAAGAAAACTCTCATCGAGATTCAATTGAATCAAGTAAGATGTCAGGAGAACATGACACATTTTACCAAATCATTACCTAAAACCATATATTGGGAAACATGTAGAAAGTAAGTGCAAATGTTTTCCAAACTCCCTTGATTAATGCACGAATCAGGGGGAGTAGTAGACAAAAGGAGTCGTCTACTATATTTGTGATATTGGTATGTTGTGCTCTTTCCTTCAACCAAGGTTTTATTTTTCCCATTGGGTTTTGTTCCTTGGTGTAAGGTTTTAGTGAGGTAACTGTTTATATATCATCATGCTTTTCTAACTCTCATGATTAATGTACGAATCTAAGAGAAAACTAGACTGAAGGAAAAATCTATATACTGCAAAAAAACTGGTGCATTGTACTCTTTCTTTCGTCCTATTTTTTTTTTATCCCAGTGGGTTTTTATTTTGGCATAACGTTTTAACGAGGCAACAATTGTGCACCATCACTCATTTGACTCGACACAAGGGGGAGTGTTGTAGGATAAGCGTGTCATCGTCTATATGATATGACGATAGAGATAAATATAGAGATAGAGATAAGTATATCAGAGTTAGATTATAACTGAAATATCTCGTAGCTATCTACTTGTAATTCATCTCTATTTAAAGGGCTTTTGATTAATGAGAATTACAAATTCCCACTTTCTATTATATTGTTGTTCCAGTTGGTTTTCCCTTTAACAATTTCCTGTTTTTTATTTGAATAAAATATAAATTTTGAAGACCCCATAAAAATTTAGAAAAATATATCAATAATAGTATCAAATTAACAATTTAAAAGTTTTTTTTTGTAATTTGTTTAATTCAAATTCTTTATTACAATTTCATTTAAATTTAATAATGAAATGATATATATTTGTTTAATTCAAATTCTTTATTATATTTTAAATTTTTTATATTTAATGTTTATCAGGTATTTGATTATGTTTATCAATTAGTTATATGAATTCCGACATCCAGCTTTAAAAAGTTGTACTCGTGCACTATTCACTATTAATCTTGAATTTTAAGTGATATGCATTAATAAGCAGTATTTGATGTATAAAATATGGTTTTTAAGAGTTTTTTTTCAAATGCTTTATAATATAGTATATATACATATATATGATTAGGTTCATTTGAGAAATGCTAAAAATATGAAAAATAAAAAAATGATCCTAGCCGTAGAAATGATCCTAGCCTTTTATCTGGTCAACATTTGCAACTTTGACCGTGAAACACTAGATAATTCCTTGTGTGGTCTATAGAAGATAGAGGGACAGTTTCTTAAAATACGCGGGACGAGTTCATATATGAACCTGTATGATTCACATATGAATTATATGTTTATATATGAACTATACGTAGGGATGGTGATTTGGCCCGACCCGGTGGGGAACCCGGTTCCCCCGACCCGACCGGGGCCGGGGATTCCCCGCTTAACCGGGTCCCGGGTCCGGGGGCGGGGATCCCCGTTTAGAGAAAACCGGGGACGGGGTCGGGGCCGGGTAACACACCCCCCACCCCGCCCCGTACCCGGTATATGTAAATAAGTTAATTTATTTTATATATATATATATATTTTATATATATGTAAATCAGTAAATGTAATAATATATCTAGCTATATATCCAATTATATATCTAGCATTAATTACTCTCGGATATAATACAATATCTATTTGTATCATCCAAACACAGTTTCTTGTGGTTAAATTGATTTTTACTCTCTTAAATCTGAGGTAATATTTAGCTATTGTATGTTAATATAATATGTTTTGTCCAACTTTGTATGTTAATATAATATGTTTTAGCTACTATATATCCAATTGATTTGTTGGACTTGGACTGTTGGACATTGTGGAATTTGTTGTAATGGAATGTGTTTTTTAGTTTCAAAAAAATGGCAGAATGTAGCTCTTAAAACGGCAGGAAAAAGCTCAAAAAAAGGGTCGGGTCCGGGTCGAGGGAGTCGGGGAACGGGTCCGGGTCTCTGACCGGGTCTTTGACCACCGTTGACCGGGGATGGGGAATCAATCCCCGCACTCGCCCGGGGTCGGGGAATGTGATCCCCGCCCCGTTCCCATCCCTAACTATACGCTCATATATGAATCAGTTAATTAGTTCATATGTGAATCACAAAGGTTCGTATATGATATGTTAATTAGTTCAACTGATTCGCATATGAACTTACGGTTAATTAGTTTATATGTGAATCGGTTAATTGATTCATATATGAATCACAAAGGTTCATATATGAATCAGTTAAAAGAGTTCATATATGAATTACACTGGTTCACATATGAACATATAGTTCATATGTGAATCATACATGTTCATATATGAACTCGTCCCGTGTATTTGTAAAAGTTATGAAACTGTCCTTCTATTTTTGGAATTGCCGCAACGTTTGACCAGTCAAAACCGTAATTGTTGACCAGTCAAAGACACAATATATGACCCGTCAAAGCCGATCTTGACCGAATGAAAAGCTAGGATTACTTCTCTATTTTTCATATATTTAACATTTCTCAAATGAACCTCTCCCTACATACATATATATATAATTTATTAATAAAAACCAAAAACTATAGTAGTTGAAATATAATTGTGTCATTATGTAATATATTTTATTTGTATTGTATTATTAATAGTATTTTTTTTAATATTCTCTAATAGATTAATGTTAAATTAATAGGTTAATAAATAAAAATATTTTATCAATATTAATTAAAAATCAAACTATTGTATTTTTTTTATAACCAAAATCTTATTTAATAAATTATCCATACATTTGTTTGGGGCATTATTATTTACACCTTTTTTTTGATATCTGGATAAGGTCAAGTCATGAATTAATAATTATGTTTGATGTTGATGTATCTCATCGGATAAATTAGGTAGGACTGCATTTAATGTAAAGAGGTACAATTAACCTCCTTTTTTTATAAATACATTTCACATAACATCAAAATAGATGATGTGACACAAAGTAGTTTCTTATTAATAAATTATACCCTATAATTTTTTATACAACAACAAAAAATATTGATATGACATTAGTCATTACCAAAAACCAATTTCTTATTAAGAAATCATACTCACAACTAGGGCTCTAACCGAACCAAACGTTCAGCGAATCGTTCGACGGTAAGTTTGTTTATTTAATAAATGAACAAACATGAACACATTTTTTTGTTCATTTAGTTAAATGAACGAACATGGACAATGGTCTTGTTCGTTCATTTACGTTCGTAAAAAATTCGTACATTTATGTTCATTTACGTTTGTTTATATATATATATATATAGTCTTAGGTTCATTTGAGAAATGGTAAATATATGAGAAATAGAGAAGTAATCCTAGCCATTCACACGGTCAAGATCGAATTTGACTGGTCAAAAGTTGCTGCTTTGACTGGTCAAAAGTTGCGGCTCTTCCAAAAATAGAAGGACACTTTCGTAATTTTTACAAAATACACGGACTGTGTTCATATATGAACATGTATAATTCACATATGAACTATATGTTCATATATGAACCAGTGCAATTCAAATCTGAACTCTTTTAACTGATTCATATATGAACTTTTGTGATTCATATATGAATCAGTTGAACTAACTAACAGATTCATATATGAACCAATTAACTGATTCATATATGAATCTGTATGAATCACAAAGATTCATATATGAATTAGTTGAACTAATTAACAGATTCATATATGAATCTTTGTGATTCATACAGATTCATATATGAACTCATCCCGTGTATTTTACGAAATTACCCCTCTACCTTCTATAGACCACGCAAGGAATTATCCGGTGCTTCGCGGTCAAAGCCGCAAATGTTGACCAGATGAATGACTAAGATTACTTCTCTATTTCTCATATATTTACCATTTCTCAAATGAACCTCTCCCTATATATATATATATATATATATATATATATATATATATATATATATATATATATATATATATATATATATATATATATATATATATGAATGTTTGTGTGATTTACAAATGATGATTAATATATGATAAATTTATTGAAAAGAACGACTATACGATCTACTATTTTATCAAACATATGCACCGAAATATGTTTATCCTATTGATATGATTTAAAAAAAATGTAGGATATGGAGATAATACAAGAATCGTAACCTACCATATAATTATGGAAACTTGTTTTTTGTAATTCCTAATAAAATTAATGCAAAATTGTTAGAAATAAAATGACATATATACCCTTTAACATTAATAATTTCAATAATTTAAACATTAACAATCATTGAATTCCTATTGGTTGAGCAAGGTTCATAAAGTTAACAAGAAATGGAAGATTAACAAATGATCCTTGTCCTATATATATATATATATATATAGGGGAGCGATCATGGGAAAACCACTATTATATTACAAACTTTGCACACCATTTTCAACTAATGAGAGAATTTCTTTTGATTTTTAATTTATTTAAATTATAAGGGCAAGTAGGTCTTTTTCTATTTAATCTGTATATATATGGTAATTTTATTGAGCGGTTATTTTTGGATAGCTTTAAATGTGAATCAGTTAATTATGATATATTTTTTAAAAGTATCCAATATTAATGTGTTTTTAACTAAAATTATTTTTTTTAAAAAGTATCCGATATATATATATATATATATATATATATATATATATATATATATATATATAATGTGTTTTTTTTATTTTTTTGAAAATTAATTTTTTTTCCTATATTAAATGCCGAATAGATTGTTTATTATGATTTTTTTAATTTTTTTTTAATTTTGGATATATATATCAAATTGTGACGTTTTGAGGAAGATTAATTTTTGATTTTTTTTTTCAAAAGTAAACACCGATTTCATTATTTTTTGTTTTCTTTTCTAATTATAGTTTCACTATGGTTTCGAAAAAGTTTCATTATATTTTATCATGGTTTCAATACGGTTTCATTACGATTCACTATGGTTGCAATAAGGTTTCATCTAGATGATGAAATACGTTTTAGAGCTTTCATTGAAAGTGAAACTGTTTCATTATGTTTCAATATGGTTTTAATAAGGTTTCACTATGTTTCACAATGGTTTCAATAAAGTTTCACTATGGCTTCTCTACTGTTTCACTATGTCAATGATGAACTTAAGATTTTATTATGTTAAACTATTTTTTTCAATAATATATTGATAAATTTATAATATATTAAAAAATAATTTATAATAAAATAAATTGGTTTCCTTTTTTAAAAAAATGAATCATCGATTTCCTTATTTGAATTTGGAATTGGAATGTACCATTATGCCCTTTCGTCCTATTTTTATTAATTTATTATATTAAATTAATTAATTTGTAACACCTTAGGCATATCCCATATCGGCTGTGGACAGGAGTGATGCTGGGTGTTATAAGTAATATCTTGGCCTTCCTAACAACAACGCGTTTTGGGGCCACAAGCACGTCAGGTTCTGGGAACTCTGAGGTTAAGCGTGCTTGGGTGGGAGTAGTCCCAGGATGGGTGACCCCCTGGGAAGTTTCTCACCAGGTCGCCAGAAACAAATCCGTGCGCTACACGTTGGTTAAATCCAGGGGCAAAGCGGACAATATTGTTGTCGAGGCAGGCGGGATGTTACATATGGTATCAGAGCCACTCCTGTGCCGTTCGGGATATGGGGCAAACCTCATCGAGGACGATGAGTCCCAAGGGGGGGTGTTTGTAACACCTTAGGCATATCCCATATCGGCCGTGGACAGGAGTGATGCTGGGTGTTATAAGTAATATTTTGGCCTTCCTAACAACAACGCGTTTTGGGGCCACAAGCACGTCAGGTTCTGGGAACTCTGAGGTTAAGCGTGCTTGGGTGGGAGTAGTCCTAGGATGGGTGACCCCCTGAGAAGTTTCTCACCAGGTCGCCAGAAACAAATCCGTGCGCTACACGTTAGTTAAATCCAGGGGCAAAGCGGACAATATTGTTGTCGAGACAGGCGGGATGTTACATAATTTATTAACATAAATAACTCAAATTAATCTCAACCCTTGATTGATAATATCAATGGCATTTACAAGGGTTGCAAAGTTTGTATCATAAGAGGGGTTTGCAAATGAAATCACCTATATATATATATATATATAAGGACATTAATATGTAAAATCATTAATTAAATTAAATTTTTAGAATTACTTTTTCATCCTTCCTAAGTTTACATATATGTAAAATCATTAATTAAATTAAATTTTTAGAATTACTTTTTTCATCCTTCCTAAGTTTACCCAATTTTTCATTTTGTTATGTTTATTTTTTAATTTTTAGAAATGAAATGATGAGTAATGCTGGTTATTTTTTGTTCATTTGTGTTTGTTCATTATGTTTATTCATTATGTTTATTCATTTACGTTCGTTTAACATATTAACGAACACAAACAAACACATTTTCTTAACGAACAAACATGAACATAAAAAACTTCGTTCGTTTACCGTTCGTGTTCGTTTATTTGTTCGGTTAAGTTAAACGAACGAACACGAACAAACCTTCATTCGTGTTCGTTCGGTTCATTTACAACGTTACTCGCAACCACCATAATTTCTAATTAAAATTTTTTATGTGTCACTTATAAATCACATAAAAATGACCCTAGTGGATGGTCTTGCTTGATTCCATCGAATAGGGTATTATCGATATGTACTTAATATTTCATAAATTTGTACATAACTGTCATGCAGTTGTCTTCATAAGTTTGCGTACGACTTTCATTCTCGAACTAAGTTAGTCAAGTTATAAGAATACTGAATAATGACGAATAAACAAAAATGCTAAAATGATTGAGAGACGTTTCTCTTTTATTACTCAACTTTCCCTACAATTGAGTGGATGTATAAAAATGAGATATTATCTCTACTCATACTAATATATGAAACTATCTAAAGAACACTATTTAAATACTTACAAGTAGTGTTCTAGCTAATCAAGCACTAGAGGTGTATGGATCCTTCCAAAATATGTTTGGTTTCTTTAGATCTTTGTTTAGCCATTTTTTTATCCTTCTACAATCTCTCAATTGATCTGGAATGTTCCAGATGTTGGGGAGTGTGTGCAGAAAATCGATGAGAGGAGAGGATAGAGTGATCGACTTGGATAAGAATGTGACATCGCGTGAGAGCTCGATTTCCTTAAGTGATATTTCGACCCTATTCTTCCTGGGTATCACGAAATTCACTCGAGAATAATCTCAATTCACCGGGCTCGATTCTGGCAGAAATCGATCCTATTTAAACACCAAGAGAATCGTAACCGATCCTATATTATTAATGATAATAATTTCCCAATTAATGGGATTGATTGTGGACATTAATGTTGGCGGTTACAAAAAATCTTATCAGTTACGAAACTGATGACGCACGACCCGTGCCAATTTCAAGAAGAAAAACGCACGGGTCGTGCAAAACCTTCTGTCGACAAACGCACGGCCCGTGCTCATTTTATGAACAAAAATGCACGGGTCGTGCAAAAAACGCACGGGTCATGCTCAGCCTTTTTCCACTTAGTAACTCGCCAAACATAACCATCCAACGATCCCGGGTTCTAGTTAGCTTACACGAGTGTGCACTCCACACCTTCTAGCTCATGTTATAGCTTAGCTATCAACCCCATTATTATCTTGTGAACCCAATTACATAAAATGAACCGATGATTTCACTAAAATCACCAACATTCCTCCCCCATTTTAGTGCAATCCTTGGTTCAAAAACAACAGTTAATATAGGAAACAAACTTATGCATAAATGAAAATATCTAGAAGATTGAATTTCCATCTTAGTACATTACACATTTCAAATACTCGATAATCCGGGTGTCATATGGATTGAACCCTTCAACCCATTTGAGTACCAGAAAATAACATACACATGAATTTAAAGGTTCTCTAAAGTTTAAACTTGACACTATACAGGCCATGCGTCCTTATCCATTCGTGAGTGCATCAAAGCCAAGTCCAAGCTTCTTGAAGCGGTCACACTTCACACTCATATAGGTAGTTCCTTTTATCATGCACTTGTACATGCACTTTTACAAAAGAACAATTACCTCCTTCACTTGCAGTACCGAGCACATACCTTGGGATGATTATCTTGTGCTCCAATCCCTTAAAGTGAGCTTTCCCATTGAATTCAACTTCTAACGTTGTATTAGAAGGGAATTGGGTATCTCACCGTTAGAGATTTAAATGGACTTTAATCCTATCCCTATCACCGACTTGTGAACCAAGTCCCTAGCTAACCCCTTCGTCAAGTGGTCCGCTAGATTTTGCTGTGACCGAACAAATTCAACCGAAATCACCCCATTCGTGATTAGCTCACAAATCATGCTATGTCTAACACCTAAGTGTCTAGACTTGCCATTATATATTTGACTATAAGCTTTAGCCAAAGTAGTCACACTATCACAACGGATAGAAATGGATGATATTGGTTTCGGCCATAACGGAATTTCATGGACTAAATTCCTTAGCCACTCTGTCTCTTTACCGGCAGCGGCTAATGCCACAAATTCTGACTCCATAGTCGAACTCGTGATGTAAGTTTGGTTCTTGGAAGCCCATGAGATGGCACCTCCCCAAGAAAGTATACCCAACCACTCGTAGAAGAGTGATCTTCTAAGTTGGCAATCCAACTTGCATCCGAATATCCCTCTAATGCTGAAGGAAACCCGACATATGACAAACCATAATCAATGGTTTTCTTCAAGTATTTAAATACTCGTCTTATCGCTTGCCAATGATGTATACTAGGATTGCTAGTATACCTACTCAATTGCCTACGACAAAAGCGATATCCGGCCTAGTGCTTGTCATGGCATACATCAAGCATCCAATAGCCTTTGAGTACTCGAGTTGTGACACCGCTTCACCCGAATTGGGCATAAGCTTCACACTCGGATCAAATGGAGTACTCACCGGAGAACAATCAAAGCAATTAAATTTCTTTAATACTTTCTCAATGTAATGAGATTGCGTAATTGCAATCCCTTTGTTCTCACGCTTAATCCTTATTCCAAGGATCACCTCCGCCTATCCCATATCTTTCATGGAGAAACTTGATGACACAAACTCTTTGGTTTTATCAACTTGATTTTGGTCGGTGCCAAAGATCAACATGTCATCAACGTATAAACAAATGATTACTCCATTACCGGATGTGTCAAATTTGCTATATACACACTTGTCCGCTTGGTTTAACATAAAACCATTGGACAAGATAACCTCGTCAAATTTTTGATGCCATTGTTTGGGTGCTTGTTTAAGCCCATACAATGATTTTACAAGTTTACATACCTTATGCTCCATCCCGGGCATAACTGTAACACCCTAAAAATTAGCGGAAATAAAAATCGAAAATTCTGCAATAGACTAAACTTGCGGAATAAAGTATAACCATCCCAACATACAAAATCATCCCAAACGAGGTATAGGGTAGACATAAACATGGTCAATAAATGAAGCATAAGACGACAACCTACTAATATACAATTTATTAACTAGATTAGGGTCGGGTGTCGTTATCCTTCCAAAATGTGTATCTTCAAAAATCATTGTACGATGGTCACTAGATATCCTCAAAAAAACCACTCACGACCCCAAGGTCGTTCCCTCAATCCCGGCGTGCCCCACTGCTAAGATGACCTGCCAACATGACAACCAAGAGCAAGTGTTAGGCTAAAGCCTAGTGAGAACAAACCAAATAAAAAGGGAGTACTAAACCCAATCGATGTCACGCGGTGAGTATATCCATGATCTAAGTCAAGGAACCAAATAAACCATTAGTGATTAATCATGGCACAAATAACACTAAATCACATAACGAGCTCAACCCCTCTGGATCTATTCTTGAGAGTTCCAAAACAAGGGAACTCAAGCACATAATGGAATTACACCTTACTGCACCATGAGACGCTGCCCGACCGTATAGGCCTACACCTTACTTATCATGGCAACCCGATGCCAATTCCGTGCCAAAACGTGAACCAAACGCCCAAAACGTGGACGTAGGAACACTGTGCCTATGGATCCATTGCACTAAGACTCGAAGCCAAAGCATGTCATTTCATAACAATACTCATATTAAATCAAGTATATAGGTAATTCATATGAACAATGGTTCAATTTAATAAATCTTGATTCTTGTAAATGATGTTGTAAATGATGAGATATAGAAAACATTACCTAACAACAATATGCCATATTAAAATCGTGATTTTCCACATTTAAACAAATACATTTATCACATAGCTGTCGTAATACAGACGGATTTAGCTTAAAAGACTCACCTCAGATTTCTTCCTGTTTAAAGTCTGCTTTCTACGATTGCTACCTACGACAACACCGATAAATCGATAAGCCAAAACATAGATAACTCACTGACTTACTAAATTGAATACCAAACACAACACACTGCCCACTCCGGTCGATACTGCCCCGGGCGACAAAACCCGGTCAGCACACCGGTTGGCACCAGTTCGGTCGACATACCGGTCGACAGGGACATACCGGTCGACAGGGACATACCGGTCGACATTAAACCCCGGTCGCCCGGTCTCCCGGTCCGATCGTCTTGTTCACCAAGAACTTGCCCGGATCCAAAACCAGAACTCGATCGAACCCAGATTCCTCCAAATCTTGATTTTGAACGGTTAAAAACCTTAATAACGAGATTATATACGACAGATAACACTCAGATCAAAGCATTAAGCTAGATTCGTACCTTGATTTGTACGAAACGATCGATCCTCTTTTCTTCTCCCTGCTTCTTTCTCTCTCTCTCTCTCTCCCAGATCTAAAATATCAATATGAGATATTTTAGAAATATCTCTGGGTCAAACATATATATATATAACCCAAGTTACATTTGACCCCTTGAACTTTGGGTAAAGATCAACTTTTCACCCGACTCCAAAATTAATTAAATTTTGGATCCGGATATTATAATATCCCTCCCTCAAGAGAATTCCGTCCCCGGAATTCCATTGTCGAAAAGATGGGATACTGAGATCTCATATCGGCCTCTACTTCCCACGTTGACTCCTGTCCCTTATGAAACTTCCACTGTACTTTCACCAGTCGCATCTCCTTGTTTCTTAACTTCTTCACCTTGAGATCCGAAATGGCTATTGGTTCCTCAACATAGTTCAATTTCTTATCCACTTGGATGTCGTCTAAAGAGATCACCACATCTGCTTCTGCCAAGCACTTTTTCAAATTTGACACATGAAAGGTGGGATGGATCCCACGCAAGTCCTCGGGTAGGTCAAGCTTGTAGGACACTTCACCAACACGCGCTACAATTGTGAATGGTCCAACGAACCTCGGTCTCAACTTTCCCTTATTTCCGAAGCGGACTACCCCTTTCCAGGGCGAGACTTTTAACATAACTTTGTCTCCCACCTGAAACACTATCGGTTTCCTCCGCTTATTTGCATACATCCTCTGACGATCTTGAGCTGCTTTTAACCTTACTCGAATCTGGTTGACCTTGTCGGCAGTCACTTGTACGATTTCGGGTCCGGTAAATTGTTTCTCCCCTGCTTCGAGCCAACACACGGGAGTTTGACACTTGCGACCGTATAAAGCCTCAAACGGTGCCATTCCAATACTTGAGTGGTAGCTATTGTTGTACGCGAACTCTACCAAAGGTAGGTGCGTATCCCAACTACTCCCAAAATCGATCACACACGATCTCAACATGTCTTCCAGAGTCTGTATTGTCCTCTCGCTTTGGCCGTCAGTTTGAGGATGGTAGGTCGTGCTCAACTTCACACGTGTACCCAATTCCTTTTGTAAACCGTCCCAAAAATGCGACGTGAACTGACTATCCCGATCAGAGACAATAGATAGCGGCACACTGTGTCGGGATATTACTTCATCGATGTACAACTTCGCCAATTTATCCATTGGTAAGGTCTCCCGCATGGCCAAGAAATGAGCGCTTTTGGTCAAGCGGTCTACTATAACCCAAGTGGTGTCGTGACCTTTCAAGGTCCTTGGCAGCTTCGTCACGAAATCCATCGTGATGTGTTCCCATTTCCATTCCGGAATTTCCAAGGATTGCAAACTTCCGTAAGGTCTTTGGTGTTCAGCCTTCACTTGCAAGCAAGTTACACACTGCTCCGCATAGTGCGCCACATCAAGCTTCATGATTGGCCACCAATAATGCAATTTCAAATCTCGATACATTTTCGTGCTTCCCGGGTGAATAGAGTATTTTGACTTGTGGGCATCCTCGAGAAGAAGTTCTCTATTACCCCCAATCTTAGGCACCCAAATTCGTCCATTGAAAAGTTTCACCCCTCGACTATCTTCAGTCAACAAAATGTGTTGTTTTGCCATGACTTCCCCTTTGAGATTTTCTTCTAGCAAGGCTTCGACTTGCGATTCCTTGATTCTGTCTATGAGTGATGAAGTTATTTCAATCCGTGCAAAGGTAGCACGAGAATTTCCTCCGTAGGCTTTCCGACTCAAGGCGTCGGCAACAACGTTTGCCTTACCCGAATGGTAGAGCAACTCACAGTCATAATCCTTCAACAACTCCAACCATCTCCGCTGCCTCATGTTTAGCTCTTTCTGATCAAATATATGCCTCAAACTCTTGTGATCGGTGTAAAGAGTGCATTTCGTACCGTAAAGGTAGTGTCGCCACAACTTCAGTGCAAACACCATCGCTGCCAATTCCATGTCATGAGTAGGGTAGTTGACTTCGTGCACTTTAAGTTGTCTTGATGCGTAAGCGATCACCTTCCCTCTTTGCATCAGGACACAACCCAAACCCATCTTTGACGCATCGCTGTACACCACAAAATCTTCCGTCCCGTCGGGTAAGGATAGGATAGGAGCCTCGCAAAGCTTCTTTTGTAGGGTGCGGAACGCCTCTTCTTGCCTCTCGGTCCACACAAAATTCACGTTCTTTCGGGTCAAGGCTGTCAACGACGAGGCTATCTTCGAGAAGTCTTATATGAATCTTCGATAGTACCCCGCCAAGCCTAGGAAACTTCGGATTTCAAACGGACTCTTGGGAGGTTCCCAATTCGTCATCGCCTCAATCTTTGCGGGATCCACTTTTACTCCTTCCTTTGAAACCACATGCCCCAAAAACTGTACCTCTGGGAGCCAAAAGTCGCACTTTGAAAACTTCGCGTAAAGCCTTTCTCGCTTTAACACATCCAACACTTCACGAAGATGTTGCTCATGCTCTTCTTCATTCTTGGAGTAAACTAGGATGTCGTCGATGAACACGATTACCGACTTGTCAAGGAACGGTCGGCACACTCGGTTCATCAAGTCCATAAATATTGCCGGTGCGTTGGTTAGGCCGAATGGCATCACCAAAAACTCGTAGTGTCCATAGCGTGTTCTAAATGCCGTATTTGGGATGTCGCTCTTTGCTACCTTCACTTGGTGATACCCCGATCGAAGGTCGATCTTTGAGAAACAACCTGCTCCCTGAAGTTGATCGAACAGATCGTCAATTCTCGGAAGTGGATACCTGTTCTTCACCGTCACTTTTTTCAGTTCTCTATAGTCTATACACATTCTCATTGCACCGTCCTTCTTTTTGACGAACAGGACCGGAGCTCCCCAAGGTGACGAGCTCGGTCGAATGAAATCTTTCTCAAGAAGGTCTTGGAGTTGAGCCATCATTTCTTGCATTTCGGTAGGAGCCAATCGATATGGAGCTCGAGCAATTGGAGCCGCTCCAGGAATGAGGTCAATATGGAAGTCCACTACACGATCGGGTGGCAAACCGGGCAAGTCTTCTGGAAACACATCGGGAAACTCGAGCACCACCCTAACATCTTCTAGTTTCCGTTGATCGAGTTTGGTATCGATAGCATAAGCCAGGAAAGATGAACATCCTTTCGCCAAACATTTTCTAGTTTTGATCACTGAAATAATCGCCACATCGCCTTTCTTTCTTTCGCCGTAGATTATTGTCGCTTCTCCGTTTTCCACGGGTAATCGAATCATTTTCTTGGAACACACAATTTCGGCTTGGTTCTTTGATAACCAATCCATACCCACAACCACATCGAACCCGCCAATTTGCATAGGCAATAAGTTAATGGGAAATTTCTTTCCTTTAAGCTCTAAGATGCAATCTCTAAGGATATTATGGATTAGAACTTGACCTCCATTTGCTATTTCTACAACAATAGCATTCTCTAACATACTCTTAGACATAGCAAGCCTTTGACAGAACAATTCGGATACGAACGAGTAGCTAGCACTAGAATCAAATAGCACACGTGTAGGTACGAAATTTAGAAAGAACGTACCCGACACCACATCGGTCGATGCTTTAGCTTCCTCTGATGTCATCTGAAAAGCCCTTCCGGTCGATCGCGGGGGTTCCATCTTCTTCCCTCCATATCCCCCGGTCTTGAGCTTCGGGCATTCCGCCCTTACGTGCCCCGGTTCCTTACATTCGAAACATATTTGCCCCTTAAGAGGGCAATCTCGAAACGTGTGACCCGACTTTACGCACTTGTAGCACATTCCGGGAACAAAGTTGCATGGGCCGAAATGTTTGCTTCGGCACTTGGAGCACCACTTGGCATCACGTCTAGGATCGGCTCCCCGCTGAGCGTTGCTGTTGGCATAATAAGGTTTCTTTGAGGGCATCGAGCTTCCCTCCCATTTCCTCTTCTCGACTTGGCGAACACTTTGATCCCTTCCGAGACTGTAAGCATCCTCCATGAGTTGAGCTTCTTCCATTGCCTCCCGAAGGTTGGAGGTCTTTGTTACACGCACTATCGACATCATGTCCGATGGGAGGCCCTTGATGTAAGCCTTGATCTTATCTTTCTCTGTCGGGACCAAGCGTCCCACAAAACCCAGCTTGTCCATGAAAAGACGGTTGTACTCCCTCACAGACATACCACCTTTCTTTAAGTTCTGAAATTCCTCCATGATTTGGTCCAACGACCTCTCGTTACAGTACTCCTCTAGCAGTTTTTCTTTGAAGGTAGACCAAGACAGTTGATCCAGAATAGTCGGCTCAAGCGAAGCAGAGTACACGTCCCACCAAGTAAGAGCCATACCCCGTAACATTTGGGAACCAAAGATAACACTCTGCTCCTCCCCACATTCACTCGAGCGAAAAGCTTGATCCATTTCTCGAACCCAACCCATACAATCCAGGGGATTGTCCGAGCCCTTAAATTCTGGCGGTCGGCAACCCAGAAAAGCTTTGAACGTGCAAGTCTGCGCTGCTAGCCCGACACCCAGGGCTGCGGTCACCTCAGGGGGAATTACAGGTCCAGGGCCCCCAGATCCCGCAACAACCACAATCTCGCCAACCGTTTCGGGCCTACGGTTGTTGGCGTCTCGGTCCTCTAGGAGTTTCAAGAACACCTCGTGCTGTTGCGCCATGGCCCTGTTCATGGCCAACATCATACGGTCCATCATTCTCGTTTCTGCCGTCACTTCCTCAATAATAGGCTCTTCAGCCTCCAAATTGCGTCGAGGAATGTGCTCGGGTCCTCCACCCAGCACATTACCCACACGCGCGGTTACCCCCACTTCAGTCACCAGCGGATGGTCGGCCGCAGATATTTCGGCCTCCTGACCTTCCGGACGATTCCTGGTATTAACCATGGTTCTGCTGAACGCAATCATGCAAAAGAACGGGATAAGGATTACGGAAAACACAAAGAACGTACTACTACACTTATCAATTATTATAACAACAATAATTTAAGTATGCCTACGTAAAACATTTTATCGGTCCAACAATGTTTATATCAAGTTTTATAGAAACAACAACACAAACGATTACCAACCTGTATTGATTATAACAACGGTTACAGGATTGATCGATTCAAGCTCTAGATTGTGTTCTCTGTTTTTCTCTCTTTTACACCTTTAAGTGTGTGTTTTTGTGTTCTTGATAATATCTGATTTTGAGAGTTGTTGAGAGATACACAATATCTAATCTACCTAATAACTAAATATCTAGATACTTTAATATCTAGATATTATCCTAGATAATATCTATTACAAAGATATTAAATAACTAACTATAATAAACTAACTAAACTAATAACTAACTAACTAGATTAATTACTTCAACAATACAATAACAAACAATTACATTGACATTTATTACAAACGACATAGACTTTAATATCGAGAGTCGACGTTTCGGCTTTAGCTTCAGATTGCGATCTTCAGATTGGATGATCTTGAATCCAATGAGACTGTGTCTTAACACATTTTCATAATAACGTTAGCTAAGTGAAATTATGAACACATAATACGTAAGAGTTCTTATTACCATCATTACAACTTTCAATTTGTGCAAGTTTCCGTTGACCCTAAGACCATCCTATCTTAGAAGGTCTACCCCATCTTACGAGTCATAGCTTAATAGTCTCGGCTTAAGTCTAGGCATCTTACAACCATACCTAGTTCACTTAAACCTAGGCTCTGATACCAACTTGTAATACCCTAAAAATTAGCGTAAATAAAAATCGAAAATTCTGCAATAGACTAAACTTTCGGAATAAAGTATAACCATCCCAACATACAAAATCATCCCAAACGGGGTATAGGGTAGACATAAACATGGTCAATAAATGAAGCATAAGACGACAACCTACTAATCTACAATTTATTAACTAGATTAGGGTCGGGTGTCGTTTTCCTTCCAAAATGTGTATCTTCAAAAATCATTGTACGATGGTCACTAGATATCCTCAAAACAACCACTCACGACCCCAAGGTCGTTCCCTCAATCCCGGCGTGCCCCACTGCTAAGATGACCTGCCAACATGACAACCAAGAGCAAGTGTTAGGCTAAAGTCTAGTGAGAACAAGCCAAATAAAAAGGGAGTACTAAACCCAATCGATGTCACACAGTGAGTATATCCATGATCTAAGTCAAGGAACCAAATAAACCATTAGTGATTAATCATGGCACAAATAACACCAAATCACATAACGAGCTCAACCCCTCTAGATCTATTGCTCAAAACATCAAGTCAACCCCTCTGGATCTATTCTTGAGAGTTCCAAAACAATGGAACTCAAGCACATAATGGAATTACACCTTACTACACCATGAGACGCTGCCTGACCGTATAGGTCCACACCTTACTTATCATGGCAACCCGATGCCTATTCCATGCCAAAACGTGAACCAAACGCCCAAAACGTGGACGTAGGAACACTGTGCCTATGGATCCATTGCACTAAGACTCGAAGCCAAAGCATGTCATTTCATAACAATACTCATATTAAATCAAGTATATAGGTAATTCATATGAACAATGGTTCAATTTAATAAATCTTGATTCTTGTAAATGATGTTGTAAATGATGAGATATAGAAAACATTACCTAACAACAATATGCCATATTAAAATCGTGATTTTCCACATTTAAACAAATACATTTATCACATAGCTGTCGTAATACAGACGGATTTAGCTTAAAAGACTCACCTCAGATTTCTTCCTGTTTAAAGTCCGCTTTCTACGATTGCTACCTACGACAACACCGATAAATCGGTAAGCCAAAACATAGATAACTCACTGACTTACTAAATTGAATACCAAACACAACACACTGCCCACTCCGGTCGAGACTGTCTCGGGCGACAAACCCCGGTCAGCACACCGGTCGGTACACCGGTCGACACCAGTCCGGTCGACATACCGGCCGACATTATATCGGTCGACAGGGACATACCGGTCGACATTATACCGGTCGACAGGGACATACCGGTCGACATTAAACCTCGGTCACCCGGACATCCCCGGTCGCCCGGTCTCCCGGTCCGATCGTCTTGTTCACCAAGAACTTGCCCGGATCCAAAACCAGAACTCGATCGAACCCAGATTCCTCCAAATCTTGATTTTGAACAGTTAAAAACCTTAATAACGAGATTATATATGGCAGATAACACTCAGATCAAAGCATTAAGCTAGATTCGTACCTTGATTTGTACGAAACGATCGATCCTCTTTTCTTCTCCCTGCTTCTTTCTCTCTCTCTCTCCCATATCTAAAATATCAATATGAGATATTTTAGAAATATCTCTGGGTCAAACATATATATATATATATATATATATATATAACCCAAGTTACATTCGACCCCCTTGAACTTTGGGTAAATATCAACTTTTCACCCGACTCCAAAATTAATTAAATTTTGGATCCGGATATTACAATAACAAAACCTTCCGGTTGTTTCATGTAAACTTCTTCCTCCAAGTCACCATTCAAGAATGTCGTTTTGACATCCATTTGGTGAACCACTAAACTGTGGATAACTCCTAAGGCTATCAACAATCTAATCGTGGAGATTCTTGCAACCAGAGCATAGGTATCAAAATAATCGATGCCTTCCCGTTGCCTAAAGCCTTGGATTACTAATCGAGCTTTAAACTTATCGATTGATCCATCGGCTTTCATCTTTCTTTTGAAGATCCATTTGTATCCCAATGGTTTACAACCGGGTGGCAAGTCCGATAATACCCAAGTATTATTCCCCATGATGGAATCCATCTCATCATTTATTGCTTCTTTCTAGAAAGCAATATCTTAAGACTTCATAGCCTTATCAAATGATTTTGGATCTTCCTCAATACTATAACAGTAAGAGAATTGTGACCCAGTCTCATCTCTTGATCCTTCTACCAAGTATACATGGAAATCGGGACCAAATGATTTTTCAATCATTTCTCTTTTGCTCCTTCGAAGCATCGAAGATTCGATTGAAACAATAGCTTGTTCTTCAACCTCACTAGTTCCACTAGTACTTGGAACTATGTCCTTTGGCCTAGGTATTGATGAGAATCTAGTCTCATCAAATAATGCATCTCTCGATTCTATAATGGTGTGAATCGCTATAAAATCATTAGGTTCAATAACATAGAACCTATAGGCCTTGGAATGCTCGACATATCCAACAAAGATGCAATCAATACCTTTCTCACCCAAAGTTTTCCTTTTGGGTTCAGGTAGTCGAAAAATCGCTCGACAACCCCAAACTCGAACATAATTCAAGTTAGGCCTTTTCTTAAACCAAAATTCATATGGGGTAATCTTGTTTCTTTTATTGGGAACTCGATTTAATAATTAACAAGCTGTTAACATGGCTTCACCCCAAAATCTTCCCGAGTAGGATAACATAGAGTTCACCATTTCTTTGAGAACTCTATTTTTCCGTTCTGCCACACCATTTTGTTGTGGTGTATAAGACGTTGTGGTCTCATGAATGATTCCTACGGATTGGAAAAACATGGGGTCGTAATATTCCCCACCACAATCGGTGCGTAAACATTTAATAAAACCGTTCATTTGCAATTAAACCTCCGTTTTATAAATTTTAAATTTATCCAACGCTTCATCTTTTGAGTGCAACAAATAAATATAACAAAAACGTGAAGCGTCGTCAATAAAAGTAACAACAAACTTTTTATTACCAAAAGACGGAGTTGAATGCAAATCACAAAGATCACTATGAATTAATTCAAGCACCGATGAGTCCCTTTTCACATTAGGAAAATGTTGTCTAGTGATCTTTGTCAACATGCAAGTTTTATATTTTTCGGTTTTAACGTCATAAGCCGGAATAAGACCGTCTTTTGACATTTCAACTATTCTTTTAAAAATTAACATGACCAAGCCTTGCATGCCACAAAAAAGAATCAACACAATTCTCATTTGCAATATAAACAGAATTTGAATCAAACTTAATTTTATTCAAACTCAACATAAACATATTATTATTCAAATAACCAAATCATACAAAAGAGCCACCTTTTGACAAGGTAAACATGCCGGATTCAAAAACTTGCCTATATCCTAACTTATTCAAGATACTACTAGAAACCAAATTCTTTCGAATTTGTGGTACAAACAAAACGTCTAAAAGTTCAATAACTTATTCAAGATACTACCTTGGATCCTTGCCCACCACCACTTGTGCTTGCTCCATTCTTATTCTTGACAACCCGACAATCCCGTTTGAGATGGTCGGTCATCCTACAAGTCCAACAGGTTAACTTAACCTTTTTGTTGGGACCTTTCTTGGCTTCATTGAACTTGCGTTTTCCCTTGAAGTTGTTGGATCTTCCCTCTTCCACCATGTTCACCGAAGGTGCATAAACCTCTTTCATTTTAGGTTTCTCAGCCTCTTGCGCCCGAAGAGATTCCTCTATGCGCAAGTGACTACCGAGTTGTACAAGAGACAACTCTTCCTTCTTGTGTTTCAACATGTATTTGAAATCTTTCCAAGAGGGAGGCAATTTATCAATTATGCTCGATACAGAGATGGATTCGTCCATCTTCATATCATGTTGAGCATATTGGACTAGAATGCGTAGGAGCTCATTATATTGCACCATCACAGGCCTTGAATCCACCATTTTGTAATTATTAAAATTACTCACGAGGAACTTCTTACTAGAAGCATCATCCGCCATGTATTTGGACTTAAGAAAGTCCTATAGCTCTTTAGCGGATTTAACGTTTTGATAAATATCAAAGAGGGAGTCACACATACCGTTCAAAATGTGGCCGTGACATATGTAATCGTCATTTTCCCATTTGTCGCGACGACAAGTCATCTCCAACGTCTCGACCTCCATCACTTCCGACATCGGCGTGCTCAACACGTACACGACTTTCAACGTGGTCAACAAGAAGTGCATCTTCTTTTGCCATCGCCGAAAATCGACGCCTTCGAACTTCTCGAGTTTGGTAAACTTAGTCGTCATGTGTCTCACGGATTGATCACTCGCCATCTCTCACACGATGAGAAATATCACTTAAGATTGTTGGGGAGTGTGTGTGCAGAAAATCGATGAGAGGAGATGAGAGAGTGATCGACTTGGATAAGAATGTGACATCGCGTGAGAGCTCGCTTTCCTTAAGTGATATTTCGACCCTATTCTGCCTGGGTATCACGAAATTCACTCGAGGATAATCTCAATTCACCGGGCTCGATTCTGGCTGAAAGCGATCCTATTTAAACACCAAGAGAATCGTAACCGATCCTATATTATTAATGATAATAATTTCCCAATTAATGGGATTGATTGTGGACATTAATGTTGGCGGTTACAAAAAATCTTATCAGTTACGAAACTGATGAAGACGCACGACCTGTGCCAATTTCAAGAAGAAAAACGCATGGGTCGTGCAAAACCTTCTGACGACCACACACGGCCCGTGCCAATTTCAAGAAGAAAAAGCACGGGTCGTGCAAAACCTTCTGTCGACAAACGCACGGCCCGTGCTCATTTTATGAACAAAAATGCACGGGTCGTGCCGTTTATAACAGGAAAAACGCACGGGTCGTGCTCAACCTTTTTCCACTTAGTAACTCGCCAAACATAATCATCCAACGATCTCGGGTTCTAGTTAGCTTACACGAGTGTGCACTCCACAACTCCTAGCTCATGTTATAGCTTAGCTATCAACCCCATTATTATCTTGTGAACCCAATTACATAAAATGAACCGATGATTTCACTAAAATCACCAAAACCAGATTTTTGAAGAACCTTTTAGCTTGAAATCTAAGCGCTGTTATCAAAATAACTTATAATATAATAAGTTATTAATAACAATATTGTTATTAACCATGACACAAACATCAAAATCTATACTATATTATAAATATGACATAAAAAACTCTTAATTACAACTCACTAAGCTTTATGTACTATCATTTAAAGCTATCTACTTAAAATCTCTTAAAAATAACTACTAAAGCCTAATGTACTACCTGTAAAGCTTTTAACCCTAATTAATATATTTCATCCTTATCCCCCAAAATCTTTATCTCTAATCCCCAAACCCTAAAATTATGAAATTTGAATTCTGATAAACATAATCAAAACAGGATAAACATCTCAATTTAAATATAAAAAATTTAAAATATATAAGATAATTAATGAATTTTAACAAACTACTTAATTTTTTTTATATAAAAAATATTATATTGTTAAGTCTAAATTAAACAAATTTATATATAAAAAACCATTATCACTCAATAAAAACCATCCAAAATCGTACTGTAAATCAATAAAAAACAAAAAATAAAAATAAACATTAAAATCGTGATGTATTAATCATTATGTACTATTATTTAATGTTAATCTACTTAAAATATCTTAAAAAACAGTTAATGAAGCAATATGTACTACTTTTAAATGCTTTTAAACCTAATTAATAAATTTCATATTTATCCCCCAAAATCCTTATCTCTAATCCGCAAATCCTAAAATTATGAAATTTGAATTCTGATAAACATAATCAAAACAGAATAAACATCTCAATTTAAATATAAAATTTTTAAAATATATAAGATAATTAATGAGTTTTAACAAACTACTTAATTTTTTTTTATATAAAAAACATTATATTGTTAATCCTAAATTAAACAAATTTATATATAAAAAAACATTTATCACTCAATAAAAACCATGCAAAATCGTACTGTAAATAAATAAAAAAACAAAAAATAAAAATAAACATTAAAATCGTGATGTATCTCGTTGCATTGCGCGAGTACGCTTCTAGTAATATTTAAATATATATTATTGAATGTTTATTATTATCCATAAAATATAGCTCGAATCGGTGCAAAATATAATTACGTAAAAAACAATGGAGTTTCTTTATCTTTTGATTTGTAATTTATGTTTTAAATAACATTTATTATCATTATACAACTTGATGTAAATCATTTATAAACTCAATTATTTTTATAAACTAGCTTTCATATGTTGTTTCACATGTAAAACAACACAACATGGTGAAAATGTAGTGTTTATAAAGTATTGTTTTATATGTAAAACGTACAAGACTGTTTTGTGTATGAAAAAAATAGTCCCGAACGTTTCATATATGAAACAATACTGGATTGTCACATGTATTATTTCATGTATTAAACAACACATAAAAATTGATTTATAAGTTTATATAAATTATTGAATTTACAAATAAAATGACTTTATACAACTATTGCAATAATATTAGTTACATTAAATATTAAAAATTCAGATGCTTGAAAGAGGCATGTATTGATTATTAATTTGTTTGTGAATTAAAAATATCCCAACATTTATTTGGATTTGAAAGGGAAATTTGGCTTTGACCAAATGAATACAAAATACTTTTGTTTTACCCATTTGATTGATTGGCAAAATGAGGTGGCGATGGACCCATAAGTTAATTCTCACGATTTTACATAAAAGTGATATGTTTCAAATTTTCTTTCATTTTGTTTATCTTTGTCACTACAATCATTACAATTAGGACTCTTTATCAAGTCATTTATCTTAATAGATAAATATAATAAGAGCGAAAATATTTTACTTGGTAAGAGCAATGATAAGGATGGAGAGTCTTATCTGGTAAGCACTTATCGGGTAAATTGTTGCATCGATACTTTTTTGATGAAATTCAATCTTACCCTATAAAGTAAGGTGGAGTATTAACTCTTACTAGTAAGTGCTTATTGGGTAAACGTTTGGGTAAACAGTCATGTAGGGGCCGTTTAGTAAACACTTATCTGGGTAAATGCTTACCGATATCACTTACTGATAGGTGTTAATTTATTAACCATAAAACATCAGTTTTTGTGTTATTTAAGAGTCTTTTATTTGCCCAAATTAGGAATTGAGTCTTTATTTAATTTATTTTACACCATTTTAGGATATTCTTAGGTTTTGTTTATTTATTAACGATTTGCTGAATTTTAGTCTAGTTTCTTACGTTTATTTTTTTTCTTTTTATTTCCAGAATTTTCGAGACTCCGGAGAAGTCATGAAGAATAGAAATTGGACTTAAACGTGGGCTTGCTCTTGGATTTTAGATAATAGCGTTTGGGATTCAAGACTTGGATTGCTTCTTGATCAATTTGGGTCGTTTGCTTGGGTTCATCCCTATGGCCGAATTTTTGGAGAAAAGGATGGCTTGACCCATCTAATTGTTTACTTACACCAACAACCTACCTTGAAGACTAAATTTAGTTTTGTTATAAATAGGTTGCAAGTGTTGTGTTTAAATCTATCTTAGGATCTTTTGATCATCTTTTGAACAAGCAATCTTAGGCAAATTTCAAATTGTTGGCATACATTGGCATTTTCTTAAGTTTTGTTACTTGTGTTTTGGTGAATTGTCCTTCCAAGCTTTGAAGAATACAAGTGTTTTGATTTATAATTCCATCATTTGTTACAAGTGTTAGTTTTTAATTTCAAGTTGCTTCTTGTTGGCTACAAATCAATTTTCGAACTTCAACCATCATCTTAAGGTCGTGGCCTTGCTTGTGATCTCCCAACGATTTCTAAAGTGTTCGGTCGCCTTTGTTTTGATACAAATTGTTTACGTAAGAATTGCTACTTGGTTTGTTTTTGCTTTCTCAAACTCTGCTAGTCTTTAAAATTGTGGTTCACTTTAGATTTATTTCTTTTACAACAGTGGCTAGTGACAGTTTGTTGAGAAGATTACCATGTACTTTCTAAAGTATTCAAGGTTCGTTTGCTTTAATCCTTTTGGTTGCTTTTGATTTTACTTTTAGAACTAAGCCGACATATTTGGCGTTCTTTTGGATTAATTTCCTTTTGTGCCAAACGTTGATTTTTCTAAGTAGTAAAATTATTGCTTCCACGTTTATGCAAGTGTTCTAGTTTTCAAACGAAACTTCTCGCACAAGTTACCAAATCTGGCAGCACTCACAACACATTTACTTTCTTCAATTTACTGCTTTATTTACTTTTTCAGTAATTTAATTTCCAGCATTTTATATTTCCTGCAATTTACTTTCCAGTCATTTACATTTTTTGCAATTTAATTTATGTCTTCACTTCAGATAGTAATTACTTGTGCAACAAGTTTTCTTTTTAAACTTCAATACTTGCACCTCGTTTTCTTAATTTTCGAATTCAGTATTTGTTTTTCAGTATTTAATTCTTTTGTGAGAAAAACCAAGCTATGATAGGCTAAAACTTTAGCTTGGGGTGCAAGACAGATGTAGGACCGAGACCAATGAAAAAGTAAAAATGTGTCAAAAATATAGTTTAAAGTCTCGTTGAAAATATTTTAGGTAATTAAAGATTACAAATAATTAACTGACAACTAATTAAATGTATGAAAATGTGTAATCCCTAAAAATATTATATTAAATGTTAATTTTGGGATAAACGAGACTGCTATAATATCTTTCTACCAGATAATTTGTTTCTATCCTAATGAACCTTTGCACCCTTTGCCTTTTATCGCGACTGAACTTTTCTTAGTGTTAACTTAGACTCGTTAAAATATTTCTTCGAATTCGCCATCTGAAGTTGAATTTTAATTACTGGACTTTTCTGATTAAACTTTCACAGTCTTCCCTGAGGATTGATATCCGGTACTTTGTACCACTATTAATTGTTAAGAGACGATAGTAGGATAAAGTGTATACTTGCACTAAATTCTATTTTAAGTGAATCTCAAAGAGGATTGCAAAATTCACACGAACACTTACCTTAACGATTAAGCATGACAAGAACCGAAAATCTTACCCAGTATGAGACATAACAAGGATCGAGAGTCTTGCCCGGTAAGCGATAGAAAAGACTCTTACCCGGTAAGCGCTTACCTAGTTTAAGACGCTTATTAACAATCCATTTTAATAGCCGAAAATGTTGCATGATAAGATAAGTGAGGATGATTTCACTTGCGGGTAAACACTTACCCGATAAACATTTGGTAAAAGTTCCCTTTGATAGTTAAATTGCAATGTAATACAACAATTAAAATATCAAAAACCATTATCAATGAACAAAACTAAAATATGATCGTTATTTTGTTTAAAGAGTATATTGTATAAAAATGAGAATGACTTAAAATTAGGGGTGGCAATGGATTAGGTTGGATTGAGTTCGAGTTTAACCCATTTATTAAATTGGTTGAAAAAGCTTAACCCAACTCAACCTGTTTAATTAAATGGATTGAGATTTCAACCCAACCCAACCTGTTACCTAAATGGGTTGACAGCGGTTTGAACTGTTTATGATTCTCTCAACCAAATATGTTAAATAAATGGGTTGAACCTGAGCTAACCCATTTACTTTTAAAAATTTTAATAAAATAACAAGGATTAGACTATTTAATTTTATGGCAAATACAAAAAAATTGTTCAAATTTTGAATAAAACAAAAAACTACAAATGCAAATAAATTGTTTAAAGTTTGAATAAAACACAATCACAAATGCAAATAAATTGTTCAAATATCATTGGAAACCTTTAATTTTTAAGTAACTCAACTTCCACTTTCACCAACTCCAATTTCACTCATGGTATTACTTTCCTATTGATCCTCTATCTTCTTTGTCATGATTGCTCCACATAGCGCCTCAAGATGCGATTCCATTTGTACTATAGAAATAAACTAATTAATTAACTTAGTTATTGGAAATACATAGTTTTATAAGATAATACAAAATATACAAATAAGATGTTGGAACAAACCTTCTCCATATACCCAATCTCTTACACAAATAACAACCTCAAATATAGAAGACTTCAATAAACTTCTACATGGATCAAGGACCCTACCACCAATGCTAAAAGCAGATTCAGATGCCACTCTTTATATTGAGATAACTAAGATGTCCCTAGCCATCCAAGCAAGAGTTAGATATCGGATCTCATGAGTTCTCTAATAGTCCAAAATGTTTAGATTGTTCACACAAAACATGAGCTTCACCTCTAGATAACATTTAAGTTTAGATTTTACGGCTTGAGAAGTCAGCTTAGTTGAAAAGTCATCGAAGTCCTTCATTTTTAATTAATAATAAAATAAAATTTTAGATTTTCCTCTTCCTGTAACATGCGTTAAAAAAAACTCGTTAAGTGATAAGTCAGGCACATTTTAGAATTTTTCTCCCCCTTTTCTTTATAAAACAAAAAAATTATATATATATATATACACATACATACAGAGTGGTAGGATCTTTTATTAACCAATTAAAATGTGTTAACTTTACAAACCTCAATGAACCAATAAGAAACAAGATACACTTTTAGTTGACGCACATGATGAATTTACTTAATGAGGTAAAAATGCAATTCTCTATTTTATCTTTCTTTTAATGCAAATTAATCGTTGGTTACATTTCTTAATTATTCCATGATTTTTGCCATTATTATTATTAGGTGATAGATGAAGATACGCTTAATCAAATTAAAATTTTGTGGGGTTTTAAAACCATTAGTGATCAAGTTCACAGAAGGTGATACTATGAACAATGTTCTAAAATAAGTTTTCATACATAAGTAAAAACTTGTTCATAGGTGAACCATCTCGTTTCAACATTTAAAAAGAAGTATTGTGTTCATATGTGAACCAGATTACCACATACACGTATGCAAACTAGGTATGTACAGATTACCAATTATTTTGAAAAAAAAGTGAACAGTATTCAGACCATGAACATTGTTCATAAGCATAACTTGATGTTTGTTCATAGGAAAACTACGTACCATTCCACATTTATTTCATATGTGAATCAGACTACATAATGCATGTGCTTACTAACATAAAACATATTACAAAAATTTGTGTGATTTTTGGTTCACACTTAACACAGTGATGGTTCTTATTATAATAAATCAAGATCTAGAACCTTGAACATATTCACACATCATTTTTTAAATGCAATTCATATTAATATGGTGAATAAGTTGAATGTGTTTTGGGAACATTTCACATATGAACCTGAAATATCTTCATTTTGATTAGCCACTGTTCACGTTAAAATTAACATACTCATTCTAGAAACTTGAAATATGATGTATGATTATTGATCCCTAAAAACATGCGAATAATAATTTGTAACATCTCATTAAATACCATAAAATTAACTTACATAGGGATGGACGTTACAACAAACTTTATAATTTTTTCAAATATACTCATTTTCATAACGCATCTTATCCTAAATTACCTCAAAAATGTCATAATGAATGTAAACCAAGAATTTCCAAGATGAAGAGCTAAGATTAGTTCACAAAGTTAACATTATTTATAGGGTTAACAAAAGAACCAACCCCTACTGTGAGGTCTTTTGTTAACCAATCACTTTATGTAATTAATGTTACTTTTTTAATTAATAAATGAAGGGTGTATTAGTAATCTTATAGATTATTTAACAACTCAAAAAATCATTTGTTTTATTTGATCCATATCCCTATAACGATGCCATGATAGTTTTCTTAATTTTCTCATGCATATTTTCCAAAATCCCTGATTCTACCGAAGACATTTGATTCCCGTCATCTTGTTCCAATTGTCGTTCAAAGAAAGAAAATCATCATCTTTGTCAACTTTAACAAAAAAACATATTACAGATTTCAACACGGTTAGGAATGAAAACATGAAGGAAAGAGGTCTATATTCGGTGATCCATCATCTTTGAGGTTGGATGTTAATTGTGAGACGAACATGGAGATTGAAATATATGAGAATCCAGACGACTTCGAAACTAGACTTTCCCCATACAATGTAAAGGAATGGGTTGAAATATAATTACCAGGGGAAGGAGAACGGAGAACGTAGGTTGTCACCATTTGGAGGAGTAGATATAAACATACTTGAAGAAGAAAAAATGGGTTCTAGGTCCGATGGTCTCACCCTACCAACCTCGATGTGGCACCATCAACGTCGGTTCTAGGTTCGACGACCTTCCCCACCCCCTTTCACTAGCTTCAATGGCCTCCCTTTATCGCCATCGGCCTTCAACAAACCCCCCATAAATGTAGTACTAATGTAGCCCAGATCTTGATGATGTACCACAATACAGATCTCGTCGAAGATTTCGATAATGCACTGAAACCCAAATCTCGTAGAAGACCTTGATGGTGCACCAAAACCTAGATCTCAAAGAAACACAAACCTGCCTAAACTATAAATGGGTATTCAAATTTGATTTTGGTTCTGGGTTCACCGGACTGGGAAAACGATATCTATTACTTGAAGTTTTTATCCTTATTTGGTTTTCGTATTTTGATATTTGGAAAGAAACCCAAACTATATAATCTTTATTCTTCTTTGGTTTTCATAATTTGAGTTATCCTTCTTTGGTTTTCATTCTTTTTGTTTAGATTTAGGTGGATCACAATAAATCATATCATAGCGTGTTTATGAGTTTTAAATAGTGTATCACAGTGGTAGTGTTCATAGAGTGTATCATAGTGGTAACATTCACAATGTTCTTAGAGTTTCTTGAGTGTATTATAGTGGTAGTCTTATGGGTTTTAAACAGTGTATCACAGTGGTAGCGTTCATAGAATGTATCACAATGGTATTGTTGATATTGTTCATTTGAGCGTATCATGGTGATTGTGTATATAGAGTGGTAATGTATCACAACGTGTATCACAAGAGATATGTGTTTGAAATTAGTAACGTTCGTCGGAGTAAGGAGAGGTCTACAAAAATACGAATTTACCCAAAATATTATCCATAAATTTTAAAATTCCAGAATAATGGATAATTACCATATTAACATTATTAATGTGAACCATTGATTGCTAATGATGAAAAGCTGATATTGGACCTTACAAATCTCATAAAATACGAATTTCTCCCTTGAATGGCCCTGATAACTCCTAATTTTTAGACTTATTACATGTCTTTCATTTTATTATTCTCTTGTCGAATTCGGCCATTTTGCTTCTTAAACACCAATTTTTGGTCTAATCTTCATTTCTGAGTAGAAAGAGTTCACTATAGTATTTTTGAGTCATTTGGTGTGTTTTATGTTGTGTTTTCAAGAAGTTATCCTTAGTGGGATCAATTATGCTCACTCCGAATGCGTTGAAAGTCAACTATGTGAAGCTGGAAGTTTTAGAAGCTGAAAAGGTGGCAGGAAGAATGTAAAAAGGTTGTTTTGGGACATTCTAAGCTTAATTTTGATGGAGGAAAAAAACTAGAGGATAAAAACATTAATGTCTAAATTTTTGGTGAAAGTTTCTTTTTGCAGGTGGGAAAAGTACTTTATCTCCTTCCCATTTTTGTTTTCCTACCTTTTTGTCTCTTGTATAAACAATGGTGCAAACTTCGAGAAAAAAGACATTAAGCATTAGATATCAGCTTAGATTTAAATGTTTGAATGTTATTTTATTTTTAGAGAGTAGATAAAAGTTGTAGTTTTCAGTAAGTATTTTTACCTTTAGTAACTTTTATTTTCCAATACTGTAACCCAATGCCTTCCATAGTGGATGTTGTATTTTTTATTCAAGTTAAATCTTATGAATATGTTTTATTGCAATCTCTACTTTTCCGCTTTCTTCTAACTTTCTAGTATGAGCTAAACATATTTAACATGTAGGAGTGTAAAGTACCTAGATTTTTTATATGGTTCTTGAGTAGTCTCCATTTGTTCATTTACATCTTGGTCACTTTTTGTTCGATAAACTCCAAATGATACGGATAATTTGATCACTTAAATGTATCTAAAGTCTAGTTCTCAACCCAGAGATGGGTAGGATGTCGTAGCTTAGGTGACGCTAAGGAACTCGAGAGGTTCTTATAACACCACTGAGAGTTGGGTTTGCACAATGAGATAGACTCTATTACCTTCTGGGGTAGTAGGCAAACTAGTTGGTGTATTATAAATACTTAAAAGTATTTGTCTCGGCATATTTCATCGAACCTGAGAAGGTTCATTAAGAGTCCTCACTGACAAGATTATAATAGTTAGACAATATTCGAGATGTTAACAAGAGATGTTAATACTTGTTGTGACTTGGCCTTTCAAAAGGGAGTGCCCACTCCCATGCAGTATAATGAGCATTATTCTTGATCAAGTACTCACCATGAAAGTTGTGGAAGAACCACACCTACATCTTATCTTTTATTCATAATATTTTATTAAAGCTATTATCACCAAACCAACCAACTTATTTGATTCCTATGATAGTTGTGGAAGAACCACACCTACATCTTATCTTTTATTCATAATATTTTATTAAAGTTGTTATCACCAAACCAACCAACTTATTTGATTCCTCTCTAATTGAAACTTGTAAAAGGAAGTTCATGAGAACAATAGTGTCTTGATTGCCCAGTCCAAGTCGAATATGATTCTGGTTCTTACCAACTATAACTTGAAGTGACGATCATAGTGACCAGTTGTTGGGTCACCGATAGATTTCATGATGACCCTCCGATTTACCTATAATATTCAACACTATACTTAATAAATTTTTGGTTCTTGTAAAAAGGCTTGGTTTATAATTAATCAGATCGCTAACATTGTAGACTAGGCGATACCTCAATAAGTAGTTCACTTGTTGTGGATCAAGGACTACTATCCGAATTTTACACCAAGCCTCCTTTTCTCAGCCGATTTAATTTGATCGAGTAGTTAATCTGAATATCGATCGATTAGCTTGAAGATACACCTGCAGGAGTTTTTTTGACCAAATCTCACCAACTTTTTACTTGACAAATACATTCTTTGAAGCACCTAAAAAGACATGTTTGTCCTAAAATGCTCTTGATGTGACATATAAGAAATGTCTGATATGTCCTGCGACAAGTCTGTCTCTTGTACGATGAAAAGGACTCGCTAAAAGTCCTGAAGTCAATGCTTAGTATCTTATCCCCAAGTGACATGTGTCCCCATGCATTTAATGCTCATGGTGGTATTTAAGGCATAATTCTCTTCCCGTGCAAGGTAACGCTTTCAACAGTTCTCTACATACAAAAGCAAAATCGGCGACTCTCTCAAAAGCATACTTGTGCAAGTTGAGCTCTTATATCTGAGTGAAAAGATTGTTTATGATAGGTTTATCCTTTCCTTATTTCTGTATCAATCTGGTTATCTAAGTGTAATTCTAGATATTATTATTAAGAAGATTTAAATTAAGTAAAATTTGTGTAAGTATATTCAACCCTCCCTCTACAATTACTTGTTAAGGTTTTTCCATCCCATTTGGGACTAATACCAATGTACAGTACACTTGCACTGTGGCATTGCGATTACACATATTTCTCACGTACCAGACCCCCCTACAAACACACACACACACACACACATATATATATATGCACACATATAACGCATATATAGGGACCAATCACTTGTCGACCTCAACAATTCTATGACCACCCATCCCATGCCTCTTTCTCTTATTCTCCAGTCATTCCCTCCCCTCCCTCATCCTCGACTACGTATATATACCACCGGAAAACACAGAGGCCAAAACAGGGACGAAATCCGACCACACCACACCATCGACGCTCTCTCCCCCTCTTCATCATAAACTCACCCATGATAGAAAATCATACCCATAAAAATAGGAACCCATCTCAATCAGAACCTCAAGCACAAGACATCCTTCTTCAATGCAGAACCTCACCCATGCTACCTCCCCCTTCGGTGCATCTTCTTCAATGAACACATCCCCTTTATCCTCTTCTCGAATCTAATCTACAACTCCTCCAACTTCTTCCCAAGTCACATGTCCTACAACTCCAATTCTTTAAATCGATAACACTGACCCCCTACAACTCTAATATGATACTCCTCCGCTCTACATATTCACAACGACAGACCCATGATTTTTGCCGAACTGTTGCACCTTTAACGTGGATCAAAGTCCCATAAAGTCGTCCAACGTGTTTCTAGATGAATTCCACTATTTTGAGGGATCCTTTGATTTCTTTGGTTGATTTTAAGAGACATTTTCAAATTTTTGGTTAATTTCAAGGGACTTTTTTGATTTTTTGGTTGATGTTTATGGTACTTTCTAATATACCAGAGCACCGCTTAAAATTTAGCAGGCGCACCTTTCAATACACAAGAAAATTTTCTACTGGCAAAAATAAGTTGAGCGGGTGCATGGGAGCTGCTAGGGGCTTCATGTCCCTGCATATTCATGTGAACTATCTTTGGCCATCCACTTCAACTTCTATATTCTGCGACATTTACAAAGATCGTAGGGATGGGATAACCACCTTGTTGATTAGATGCAGTTGGTGTATCCATCGTTCTACAATGGGGGAGTCACTGTGTTAATCTTTGGTCTGCAGTTGGAGCCTGGGTTTAGAGATAGCGAGGTGGTCGGATGGTGGGGAAGAAAGGGTGTGGTTGGGGATGGGAGGTGGTCAGAGGATGGGGAAGAAAGAGTTTGGACCAGAAAGGGGTTGGTGTTCTTAACAGGTGAAAATAAAAAATATAAAATATAAAATAATATGTATTATTAATTTATTTCTTATTTCTTTATGAGGAAGAATATTAAAAAGTGAAAGACTAACATGCCCCTCATTTAATGGGGTTTTTAACGGTCATTATAGGGAGGGACCAAATCCGAACGCTTTTACAAACCGTGATTGTTACCTTGTATTTTCGAAACTGTAAGGACGAAAAGTGTCACAACCGACAAACCATAGGGGCCAAAATTGTAGTTTACTCAAAAACTATTATTAATCTAGAAAAAAAGTAAATATTATTTATAGACAAGTGTCTCAAAAACAGTGGTCCTTATAATAGACTGATGAACATTTCATTTAATAGTAATATGAATTTTAGAACACACCCATAGTAGGGTTGTTTCACTAAATGCACAAGGCATAGTGCCAAACATAAAGGGAGGGGAGATATTGACAATGGACATTTGAAAAAAAGAACATTTGATAAAGAGTAAATTACGTATTTGGTCCCTATGGTTTTCTGAAATTTTGGATTGGGTCCCTCAAATGAATTAATTACAGATTAAATCACCGTGGTTTGGATTTGGTTTTAGATCAGGTCCCTTCGTTTGTTACCATTTAATTGACATTCGTTAAACCCATCACGTGCCTCCCACACGAGGGTATTTCTGTCATTTCAAAAAAACCTATTTTTCTAAAAATTTATTTGGAAACCATATTCTTATACCTAAGTGAACATGAAAAACCCTACGTGACCATGAAAAACTGTTTGTAGCTTTAACCCAATCGATAATCTTCATCAAACCCAATTGTAATCTTCATCAAATCAATCATTCCCTGCAATCGTTCATCTAAAACTCAAGAAAATGGTGCGTACATCGTGGCTACTTCGAAGCAACTTAACAGAGCAACATGTTCTTGACGTTTATGGTAGGTTAATTGATCAAAAACTCACTGTTTTGTTCTTCTAAAACTCATGATTTTTTTCATTGCTTTTATTCCAATGAAAGGAAACCTTCTCAACACTCTTTTCCTCTTCCATTCTCATCATTTCCCTTCTTTAAACTGTTATCTTACTCCCCTGATCATCTATTTGTTAGATTTCATGCATCGTCTTTGGCTTCTGACCACCTTTTTTAAAGGGAAAAAAAAAGGAAAACCCCAATTTTTCTTTGTGACTTTTGTTGGTTTCACTATTGGATTAAGGGAATCTTGTGATGATTGATCTGGGTTAGTACTTTTTCTACTTTTATTGATTGAATATGAAAAAGTTTTGTGGGTTGGTTTTTAGCTATTTGATTGAGAGGTTTCATCTGATAAACTTGATTCATAATTTTTGTTTCGTTTTGGTGATTAAGCTCTGATTCTTGTGTGATTCATGCTCCAATTGAGAATTAACATATAGATGCAATGGAAGTATGTAATATACTTATACCATGTTTGTTTAGTCTTTATTCCACTTTTACTGATTGAGCCATATTTTTGTTTAGTCCTTTTTCCACTTTTATTGATTGAAAATACAAAAGTTTTACTGTCCATTTTTTTCTTTTTTCTCTCTTCAGATTAATCAGGAAAACGAAAAATATTTGTTTCATTGGTTTTGTCCAATGATATACGTTTCACTTAATATTCCAAGTTTGTTTGTTTGATTTTTTTCACTTATTCGAATGATAAATAATTTTCACATATTCGAATGGAAGAAGGATTAACTCAATTATGTTTGTTTGGTTATTTTATTGGTTTTATTTGAATTATAAGGTTCCACTTAAAGTTTGCGTTTTGGCTTTTTTTCATTGGTTTTGTCGGTTGTTAGGTTTTCACTACTTTTGTTCTAATATGTTTCATTGCTTTTGTTCACAGACGATTATCCGACGCTTATTACATTGAAGATTTATCACGAAGGTGTTTTCACGACTTGTCGTGGTAGGGAGTACATAAATGGTAAATATCAGTTTGTTGATTTAGTTGACACTGAGGAGTTTTCAGTACATGAATTGAGAGCTATGATGAAAGAAATAGGTATCAAAGATGATGCATCTACCGTTTGTTATTTTAAAATTCCAGGCAAAGACTTGGATTTTGGCCTACAAGCTTTAGGCAATGATCTTGATGTGTTGAATCTTTTAAAATATGCTCCCGAGTGCAAAATAATAGAGGTTTACACTGAAGTGAGTCCCGAGCTAAATACAGGGATGCTACTTGAATGTGTTGATAAGAATCAAGATGTTGGAGGTTTTGATCTATTTGATGATGACTTTAATCTAATTGATGAAACAATAGGACATCAAGACGATGAGGTAAACGAAGAGAGTGATAGTGATGCGTTTGTACTTGATGATCAAAATGTATTAGATGATGGTGTAGTTAACAGTGAGGTAAATGAAGAAAATGATCATCATGATGATGCATTATTGGATTTGAAATATTTTGAAAGCAACCGCGATGAATCTGATTTGGAGATCAAAAGGTTTAATTACTTGAAGAAGCTAAGAAAGGAAAAAGGGACCTAACACGGGACTTGAAACGCATGTCAACTTTTATGTCGACCAGGTTTTTGGTAGCAAAGAAGTAATAAAAATCATGATTGACCAACATGCCATTGAGACTAGAAGGGAAATTGTGGTGGTGAAGAATGATTTTCGTAGGATAAGGGCTGTATGTAGAGAAAATATTCCAGAACCAAAAGAAGAAGTAGGTGGGTCAAGTAAGGGTAAAGAGATCAAGGCAAGTTGCCCATGGGTTTTGCACATATCCCCAGATAAATACGATGATACGTGGATGGTTAAAACATATGTAGAAACCCACAAATGCCTTCATTCAAGAGAAGTTGTCGCGTGTACAACAACTTTTTTATCTCCACAGATTTCAGACACATTAGTTGCAAACCCAAATATCCCTGTGAAGGATTTGCAAATCAACTTGGAACAAAAGTATTCAATTGAAGTTTCAAGGATAAAGTCTTTTAGGGCAAACAATTGGCACTCAAGAAGCTTACAGGAGACTATGTGGAGCAGTATAGCATGTTGAGGGACTACATATTAGATTTGCAAAGAACAAACCCAGGGACCACAGTGAAGTTGGATGTGGAAATTGATTTTAACCCGAACAATGAAACAAGAAAGTTTAAAAGGATTTATTGTTTGCTTAGGAGCATTGAAGAAGGGTTTTATGGTAGGTGGTAGAGACTTCTTGGGTCTTGATGCAAGCTTCGTGAAAGGACCTTTCCTAGGTCAAGTCCTAACTGCAGTTTGCATTGACAGTAACCATGGTATATATCCGTTGGCATATGCAATTGTTGAAGCCGAAATGACAAGCTCATGGGCTTGGTTTTTGGAGTGTATTAGAGATGGTTTGGACATCTCTTCTAATTCCAATTTCACATTCATAAGCGACAGGTAAAAGGTATGTTTACTATGCTTTGAGACATGACTTATTTTGCTTTCATATTTTAAAACTTTAATAATAGTAGATATGACTTAGTATGCTTTTAATATAGGGCATATTTCCAGCTATGGCAAAAGTCTTTCCTTGTGCTAATCACAAGTATTGCTTAAGACATATACACGAAAATATGAAACATGCATGGAAGGGGAGGGTATACAAGGAGCATCTTTGGAAGTGTGCAACATCATCAATACTACCAGAGTTTCAACAAGCCATGAATAATTTGAAAGCTTTCAATGTGTCTGCGTATGAGTGGTTGAACAAAATACCTCCACATCATTGGTCAAGGTCACACTTTACAGGTAATGCTTTATAACATACCACTAACATGGCACTTTATCCCATTTCAACAATTTTCAGTGTTACCTAAATACTTTATTCCATTTCAGGAAGATGCCACGGTGATGTCCTGTTGAACAATATGTATGAAGTGTTTAATAGGCAACTAGTGGATGGAAGGGACAAACCAATTATCGCAACATTAGAATACATAAGGGAGTACCTAATGAAAATAATTGTGATTGTACAAAATATGATTCAAAAGGCCGATGGTCCTCTTACACCAGTGGCCACTAAGATGTTGGATGCTATCAAGATAGAATCTACCAAGTACATTGCTACGTGGAATTGGGGGGGGACTAATACCAAGTGAATGGTCCATGGATAGACCAATGCATAGTGGATGTGAAGAATAAAGTTTGTTCATGTAGAATGTGGGAGTTGATAGGAATGCCTTGTAAGCATGCAGTTGCAACTATTTGGAACATGGCATTGAATGGGATAAATGTGGGATTACCAGAGAAGTGGGTTGACAACACATATTGGCTAGATACTTGGAAGGCTATGTATGCTTTCAAGATTTTTCCAACAAATGGAAAAAGGTTGTGGCCCAAGTCTGTTTGTACAATGACATTGATCCCACCTACACACCATACTTGTAACACCCCAAAAATTGGGACAAACAAAAATTTTCGGAATTGGAAATGTGGAATAAATAATATGCCAAAGCACGAGCCTTCCCAAAAAAGGAAATATATACGTCTGTTAATTACAAGTTTGTAATAAATATGCATTGAGGGAAAACAACCCTCTAATCTAAATCCTATCTAGGAAAAAGATTAACTCAAGTTGTCATCCAAACTCCAAAACGTGTCTTCTATAATTGGCGTCCCAAAATGCTCCCAAGCTCTCATCTAAAGTCTACTAGACCTTCTTGACGGCCACGCCGCTAGAACCTGAGATACACATCAAACCAATCAAATGTTAGGCCAAACGAGCCTAGTGAGTTGAACAATAACATGGCATAATCAATTAAATCAGTTATAGACAATAAGGGCCATAAAGGAATCAATGGGGGAGACCCATCACACCAAAGAGTTTCACCTCAAGTCAATGTACCTTGATGTTCACTGGCAAGAGCAACATCCCAAAGGCACGACACACTTGAAGACTACCTCCCAGGCATTACTCCAAATGGCAGAAGTCTAGGTGCATACCGTCATGGTGGCACTCTAAGACTACATCCTCCTAGTGCTTACTCATGGTTCATCCAATACATATATAACCTCCATCATTATACATGCTTTTCATCAATAAAATACATCTATAAGACTTCAATAGTTCCAATCTCATTTTAGGTCCAAAACCCTAAAATATGTAAGTCCGTCACAATGTCCAATACTTCCCATGTTAACACATAACCATGACCAAAATCTTGCTAATAATACTTCATCAACATCCACATAAAGAATATTAAACAAAACCCCATTAAATATCAAAAGTAGAAAATAGGTCAAACTTATCAGGTGATAAAAATATATGCATAAACATGGATTCATAACAAGTAGCATGTCAAGAAATGTATCTCGTTTGAAAATAGTTGATAGAAACTCACTATCTAGGTTTTGTAGAAAAACCCTAGAAAACATGAAAACCCTAGAAGATGTGGTAGATGGTTGTTTGAGATCTTGAGACGTGAATATTGTGAGAACCTTCAATAAATGCTTCCAAATCACCCAACTAACTCTACTTAATGATGTCTACCAACCAGACCCTAGAATTTGATGAGGAGAAGGAACAGGAGGAAGAAAATCTCCCCAACCCTTGTTCTAAAACGTAACTGATTTTGGGTGTTGTGGAGAAATGAGAAATGAATCACTTTAAGGGGTTTTTATACCCTCAACACACGCCGACGACAGTGCCCGACGACAATGCCATTGGCACTATCGCATGGGGCATAGTCGCACCCAAACTCCCACCTACGGTACACACAGAGAATGCCCTGTGACTTTGCCCAAGGGAATTGTCGCGGTGGCAAGGTCGCACCCCTATCCCCACCCTCTGTTTGCTTCTTGCGATTATGACTCGCGATAGTGCCCATGGGCACAATCGCTTGTCACTGTCGCACCAAGTCCCCGAGGCCCGAAAATCTCGATCGATCTCACAACAATTCTTAAGGATTAGGCTTGAAACCAAGTTTCTAATAAGGGAAGTTGGTTCAAGTCAAATATGATGCAACATACATTAATGACTATACAATTCAGATATGAAGAATTATAAATACGAATTACTTACCTGAATTTCTTGGGTGTTACAATCCTCCCCATATAATGCGGATTTCGTGCCCAAAATCTTATTTACTAAAACAAATGAGGATATCTTTTCTTCATGTCTTCTTCCGATTCCCATATCACGTTTGCACCTCGGTGGTGCTTCCATTGAACCTTCAACATTGTTACCTCCTTATGTCGCAATTGTTTTGTATTTGATTACAATATGGCTTCCGGTTCCTCCATGCATCGGTTCCCGTTGTCCACCCGAATCTCCGTCAAAGGAATAACGCTTTCCTCTTCGGCTAAACACTTGCGTAGGTAGCATACATGAAATGTAGGGTGGATCCCGCCCATTTCCAGCGGTAAGTCCAATTTATAGGCTTGAAGCCCGATCTTCTCCAGTATTGTAAAGGGTCCAAGGAAACGAAGACTAAGCTTTCCGCGCTTTCCGAAATGGATGACCCCCTTCCACGGTGATACCTTCATCATAACTTGCTCTCCCACTTGAAATTCAACCGGTCTTCTCTTTTTGTCCGCATAACTCTTTTGTCAATCTTGGGCCGCCTTAAAACGCTCTCGGATATTTTTCACCTTGTTCGCCGTCTCTTGCACGATTTCCGGCCCCACAAATTATTTTTCCCCCGCCTCGAGCTAACATACTGGTGTTCTACATTTTCGTCCGTAAAGTGCCTCGAATGGTGCCATCCCAATACTTGAGTGATAACTATTATTGTAGGCGAATTCTACCAATGGTAGATGCGAATCCCAATTTCCTCCAAAGTCTATAACACATGAACGAAGCATGTCCTCGAGAGTTTGGATGGTGCTTTCACTTTGACCGTCCGTTTGAGGATGATAGGCCATACTCAATTTGACTCTCGTGCCCAATTACTTTTGTAGACCATCCCAAAACTTGAAAGTGAATCGGCTATCCCGATCCGAAACTATCGATAGAGGAATACCATGACACGATACTACTTCATCAATGTAGAGCTTGGCTAACTTGTCTATCGACAACGTCTCTCGCATCGCTAGAAAGTGCGCGCTCTTAGTGAGTCAATCCACCACCACCCAAATAGTGTCGTGTCCCTGCAAGGTCCTTGGTAGCTTAGTGACGAAGTCCACCGTGATATGCTACCACTTCCATTCCGGAATGGCTAGTGGTTGTAAACTCCTGTAAGGCTTTTGATGTTCCGCTTTGACTTGAAGGCAAGTGACGCATCTTTCCACGTAGTTGGCCACATCGATCTTCATCACCGACCACCAATAATGTAGCTTCAAATCTCTATACATCTTGGTGCTACCGGGATGTATGGAGTACTTTGACTTATGAGCCTCCGCCAAGAGCAACTCACAGTTTCCTCCAATCTTCGGCACACAAATCCTTTCTTGGAATAGCTTAAGGCCAGGACTCTCTTCCGTTAGTATCTCCCGTTGTTTGACCATGACTTTGACCTTGAGATTCTCTTCACGAAGTGCTTCGGCTTGACTCAACTTGATGTCATCCACTAGGCTTGATATTACATCAATTCTAGTAAGGGTTACCTTGACTTCACTCCCATAACTCTTTCGAATCAAAGCATCCACCACCACATTGGCCTTACCGGGGTGGTAAAGCAATTCGCAATCATAATCCTTCAAAAGCTCCAACCACCTTCTTTGCCGCATGTTGAGGTCCTTTTGGTCAAATATGTACTTCAAGCTTTTATGATCGGTGAATAAAGTACACTTCGTCCCGTAGAGGTAGTGTCGCCATAACTTCAAAGCAAATACCACCGTCGCTAGCTCTAAGTCGTGCGTAGGGTAATTCTTCTCGTGGTCCTTGAGTTGTTGCGACGCATACGCGATCACCTTCCGCCTTTGCATCAAAACACACTCGAGACCCAATTTAGAGGCGTCGCTATAAACCACAAAGTCTTCGGATCCTTCGGGTAAGGATAAGATTGGTGCCTCGCATAGCTTCCTTTGTAGAGTCTGAAATACTTTTTCTTGAGTCTCGGTCCATAAGAACTTCACGTTCTTCCTTGTCAACGATGTGAACGGAGAGGCGATCTTTGAAAAGTCTTGAATAAATTGTCGGTAGTAGCCAGCAAAACCCAAGAAACTTCTGATCTCTGTTGGACTTGTCGATGGTTCCCAATTCATCATCGCTTCAATCTTTGCCGGGTCTACCTTCACTCCGTCCTTGGATACTACATGGCCCAAGAATTGGACCTCTTGTAACCAAAACTCACACTTTGAGAATTTCGCGAACAACCTTTCCTTTCGAAGAATCTCCAAAATCTCCCGCAAATGTTGTCGGTGTTCGACCTCGTCCTGCGAATAGATCAAAATATCGTCGATGAAGACTATAACTGATTTGTCCAAGAAAGGTCTACATACCCGGTTCATCAGATCCATAAATACGGCCGGAGCATTAGTCAATCCGAATCGCATGACTAGGAACTTATAGTGACAGTATCTCGTCCGAAACGCCGTCTTCAGAATATCGCTCTCCTTCACCCGCACTTGGTGGTAATCGGACCGTAAATCTATCTTGGAGAAACATCCCGCTCCTTGCAATTGATCAAAGAGATCGTCGATTCGAGGAAGTGGATACTTGTTCTTGACGGTGACCTTGTTGAGTTCACGGTATTCGATGCACATCCGCATGGACTCGTCCTTCTTCTTCACGAATAAAACCGGAGCTCCCTACGGCGACGAGATCGATCGTATAAACCCCTTCTCGAGAAGTTCTTGTAGTTGCGTCATCATATCTTGAATTTCCGTCGGGTCTAGACGATAAGGAGCACGAGCGATTGGTGCGGCACCCGGTGTGAGGTCGATATGGAACTCTACTTGTCGTTCCGGCGGCAATCCTGGTAGATCTTTTGAGAAGACATCCGGGTAGTCGCGCACCACGTACACATCTTCCACCTTCTTCTTTTCTAATTTTGCGTCAATCATGTAGGCCAAGTATGAAGTACACCCTTTGGCTAAGCTCTTTCGTGCTTTGAGTGACGAGATAATCATGCTGGATTTTCGGTTCTTCTCTCCGTAGATTATTACCTCTCCACGCTTAGGCAAGGGTACTCGAATTAGTTTCTTGGAACAAAATATACCGACATCGTGCTTAGCTATCCAATCCATCCCAACAATTACATCGAACCCCCCATATCTGCTGGTAGCAAATCTATTACAAAGGACTCCCCATCTAATTCTAAGGTGCACCCAACAAAGCAATCCCAAACCAACACATATTCCCCATTAGCTACTTCTACCACTAGAGCATCAATTAAAGAGCTAATAGGAGTAGTAAAATTCTTGCAAAATGAGTTAGACACGAATGAACGGTTCGCACCATAATCAAACAAAACGCGGGTAGGTAGAGAGTTCACTAGAAACGTACCCAACACCACATCTGTCATTGCTGTTGATTCATCCGCTGTCATTTGGAAGGCCCGACTTGGCACCTTCGGTGGGATCTCCTTCTTTGGCACAACCCCGTTGGGGGGTTCTTGATTTCCCCTTGCTAGCTTGGGAAAATCTCTCTTGATGTTCCCCGGCTCCCGACACTCGTAGCAAACTCCCCGGGAGGGGCAATCTCTACTCATGTGGTCCTTCCGTCCACACTTAAAGCACACCATCGAATTAGAGAAGGGCTTCGGATTACAAGGCCCGAAGTGCTTGCTCTTACACTTGAGGCACCACCTCTCCTTCCGTCATGGATCCATGATCCTCCCCCCGTTGAAGGGTTTGGATGATCGAGTGGGCCCGGTTGGCCCTTCCCATTTCCGCTTCTCTCCTTGTTGCTTCTTCTCTTCTCTTTCTTGGAGGATATCATCCTCCACCAACTAGGACTCCTCGATGACCTCTTGCAAAGTGTTCACCTGCGCATTCCTCACACCTGTCTTCGTTTTCGATGGTAAACCTCTCAAGTTGGCCTTCATCTTTGACCTCTCATCAGTTGCCAAATGCTCAACCAGACTGAGCTTCTCCATAAATTGCTTTGAGTAGTCGGCGATGCACATGCTACCCTTCTTCAGATTCCGGAACTCTTCTTCTATCTTGTCGAGGGCCTTTTCATTGTAGTATTTCTCCATCATCTTCTTTTTGAAGGTTGGCCAAGTGAGCTTGGCCAAAACCTCCGGTGTAAGCGCCTTTCGGGTAACGTTCCACCAACTCAACGCATCCCCTCTAAGTAGTTGAGACGCAAACTACCCTCTGAGACTCGCCGCATTCACTTAACTCAAATGCCATCTCTACATCTTGTATCCAGTTCATGCACACCACTGGATTAGTCGTTCCAGAGAATTCTGGAGGTCGGATGCATAAGAAGGATTTAAAGGAGCAACCCCCTTCTTTCTTCTTTTCGGTTCTAATAACATGCTCCTCCGTCCCTATTGCATTATCGGCACCACCCGATCCAATCACTGCATTGTCTCCTATTGCTTCGGGTCTTCGGTTGCTTGTATCACGATCCTTTAATATCTTCATGAATCGTTCGTCCCACTTATCCATTGCAGAATTCATCATCTGCATGATACTAGCCAACAAGACTGACTAGGGGCCCACTTCTTGGACTACCGGGTTATCGGTCTCTAAATTCACTTGTGGACTTGTTCCACAACTCTCTCCAACAGAGTGGTCCTTTGTGGAACAGTTGGAACACCTGTTGGATTTATCCTCCTTGAAGTTTTTAGAGCCGTGACACTTGCTTCATTACCCTCTTCGGACACTGCCACCCAACTCCTCGTGTTTACCATAGTGAACTGTCACGCATGAATAAGTTCATACTGGTTAATTCTTTAAAAGATTAACGGTTCAATACGTACTACTACAAGGATTAATCATTATAACAACAATTTCAAGCATGCTCACGTATCTATAAATTCATAATAACACTGGCCAAGTGAAATCGTGAATGTACATTACATAAGAATTCTTGTCACCATTATCACCATCTTTTAATCAATGCATTTCCGTAGCCCTAACAATCTTCCTACCTATGAATGCTCTACCCGTACGGACAGTGATACTATAGGCACAAGCAGTTTAAGTCTAGGCATACTAAGTCGAAACCTAGTTCTCTTAAACTAGAGCTCTGATACCAACTTATAACACCCCAAAAATTGGGACAAACAAAAATTTCCGGAATTGGAAATGTGGTATAAATAATATGCCAATGCACGAGCCTTCCCAAAAAGGGAACAATATACGCCTGTTAATTACAAGTTTGTAATAAATAAGCAATGAGGGAAAACAACCCTCTAATCTAAATCCTATGTAGGAAAAAGATTAACTCAAGTTGTCATCCAAACTCCAAAACGTGTCTTCTATAATTGGCGTCCCAAAATGCTCCTAAGCTAACATCTAAAGTCTACTAGACCTTCTTGACACTTGCGCCGCTAGAACCTGAGATACACATCAAACCAATCACGTGTTAGGCCAAACGAGCCTAGTGAGTTGAACAATAACATGGCATAATCAATTAAATCAGTTATAGACAATAAGGGCCATAAAGGAATCAATAGGGGAGACCCATCACACCAAAGAGTTTAACCTCAAGTCAATGTACCTTGATATTCACTTGCAAGAGCAACATCCCGAAGGCCCGACACACTTGAAGACTACCTCCCAAGCATTACTCCAAATGGCGGAGGTCTAGGTGCATACCGTCATGGTGGCACTCTAAGACTACATCCTCCTAGTTCTTACTCATGGTTCATCCAATCCATATATAACCTCCATCATTATACATGTTTTTCATCAATAAAATACATGTATAAGACTTCAATAGTTCCAAACCCATTTTAGGTTCAAAACCCTAAGGGGACGTTTGGTTCGCAGAATGTGATGGAATATAGTGGAATTGGAATGTTGAATTCCTTTGACCAGATTCCATTCCCTTGTTTGGTTCAAGTTTTTCAATGGATGGAATCTTTGAATTCCAATAAATTCCATAGATATAGGATTTGAACATTCCATCATAAAACCTGAGGATTTTAATGGAATGAAATCTCATATATTGACAATTCCAAAGTTACCCTTTACCCCAAACTAAACCCTACTGATATTGATTATTAGCAGACACCAACTATCTCTCTCTCTTTCCTCTCTCTCCCCTCTCTCCTCTCCTCTCTCTCTCTCTATGCATCATTCGTGTGTTAAAATAATCAAAGCAGTTTTAGTTAAAAATTAAACTATTTAATGACTATTTCATTAAAGTAATTTTTGTTTAAAAAAATTAAAATAATCAAAAAGGGTATTTTGGTCATTTACCAAAATTCCATTCCAATTCCGAAGATACAATATGTGAACCAAACAGAAAAATTCCAATTCTGTCAACCATACAGGTGGTCAAACCTGACAACATTCCATTCCAATTCTTTCAAAGTTAAATTCCTTTGACATATTCCATTCCATCCAAAAACATTCTGCGAACCAAACGCCCCCTAAATATGCAAGTCCATCACAATATCCAATACTTCCTATGTTAACACATAATCATGACCAAAATCTTGCCAATAATACTTCATCAACATCCACATAAAGAATATTAACCAAAACCCCATTAAATATCAAAAGTAGAAAATAGGTCAAACTTATCAGGTGATCAAAATATATGCATAAACATGGATTCATAACAAGTAGCATGTCAAGAAATGTATCTCGTTTGAAAATAGTTGATAGAAACTCACTATCTAGGTTTTGTAGAAAAACCCTAGAAAACTTGAAAATCCTAGAAGATGTGGTAGATGGTTGTTTGAGATCTTGAGACTTGAATCTTGTGAGAACCTTCAATAAATGCTTCCAAATCACCCAACTAACTCTACTTAATGATGTCTACCAACCAAACCCTAGAATTTAATGAGGAGAAGAAATAGGAGGAAGAAAATCGCCCCAACCCTTGTTCTAAAACGTAACTGATTTTGGGTGTTGTGGAGAAATGAGAAATGAATGAGCTTAAGGGGTTATTATACCCTCAGCACACGTCGGCGACAGTGCCCGACGATAATGCCATCGACACTGTCGCATGGGGCATAGTCGCACCCAAACTCCCACGTACGATATACATGGGGCGAGAATGCCCTGCGACTTTGCCCAAGGGCATTGTCGTGGTGGCAAGGTAGCACCCCTACCCCCACCCTCTATTTGCTTCTCACGATTGTGACTCGCGATAGTGCCCATGGGCACAATTACTTGTCCCTGTCGCACCAAGTCCCCGAGGCCCGAAAATCTCGATCGATCTCACAACAATTCTTAAGGATTAGGCTTGAAACCAAGTTTCTTATAAGGGAAGTTGGTTCAAGTCAAATATGATGCAACATACATTCATGACTATACAATTCACATAGGAAGAATTATGAATACGAATTACTTACCTGAATTTCTCGGGTGTTACAATACTCAAGTAGGCAGGCCCAAGAAAATAAGAAGGAAGGCGTTGGATGAGTTGGCTGAAAAGGCTGCCAAAAAAACCAAGACACAACTCAGAAGGGTTGGGAAGACTGTTACATGTGCCAAGTGCAATAAACAAGGGAACAATTCAAGAACATGCAAAGGACAGGCAATTGGGAGTCAGGTTTAGTCATGTTTGGTTGTAGTTTTCAAACTATTTTTTTTTTTGGTTCATTCATCTTTGTTCCTATTGTGCTTTTGGACAGATTTAGACAGGTTTGGTTTTGGATTTCATTTGTGTTTTGGTTTGTCTTTTAAGATTTAGACATGTTTGGTTTTGGTTTGAGTTTTAAGAATTCTTAATGCTTAAGTTTTCAATAACTTTTATTTCATCTCTCTAATAGGTATGTGTATTTAATACATTCATGTTTCTGTTTGTTGTACATGTTTTTCTTAATGGTTTAACAGCCCTGTGCAAACTATTTTTGTTGGGTTCATTCATCTTTGTTCCTATTGTGCTTTTAGACAGATTTAGACAGGTTTGGTTTTGGTTGTAGTTCATTTATGTTTTGGTTTCTGTTCTAAGATTTAGACAGGTTTGTTTTTGGATTTATGTCGTGTGCAAATACATTCCAGAAACGGATTTATGTTGTGTGCAAATATATTCCAGAAACAGATTTGTGTCGTGTGCAAATAGATTCCAGAAATAGATTTGTGTCGTGTTCAAATATATAATAGTATATAGTTGATACTTCCTTTAACTGATAATTGATAACAATATATGTTGGTTTAGCAATCTGTTTGGTTTTTTATATGGTGCAACCCTGTCCAGTTAGCTCTGTCTCAAAACAGACTATGCTATTTTTCTCATTCTCCAATTTTAGGATGGTGTTCTATGGATAAATATGGACAAAATCCGTACTGCAAAGTTTGTGCAATTTTTGCAGATTTAGCAAAAAACAAGTTATGTAATTCAAATCTGGTAGGAGGCTGTAAATAGAGCCATAATGTGTATAAAGAGGTATGTGAAAAGATAAAACAATGTAGAGCTTGATGGGAACAAAGTGAGTATAAACATCAAACTAAGAATTTTCATTAAAGAAGCAAGAGTACATAATTCCCAAAGATTGTCATTAATTCCTAACATTACATAATTCCAAAATATTGTCATTCCCAATTTCCCAAAGAAATTCTTCAATGCTTTGATGGATGCTTCAAGTTCTTGCTTGGGCATTTGTGTAGAAGTGACAATTAAGAGATGATTTGAAATTGTATAGCATGTGAAGCTGTTGGTTGGGCATTTGTGTAGAAACTGCTCTTGAAGCTATTGGTTGAGCATTAATCCCTTTTGTCCAACTTTAGCCTAACATTTTTCTGTACAAGCATGAGTCGCAAATGAAATGGTAGCATCCAACTCCCTTTCTAATCTCAACCCTTTGTTCAAGAATCTGCACCCAAAATAGTCATCAGAATTGGGAATATACAGATACAATGATGATTGAACAACTACTCCACTAGCAAAGTTAAGCTTTGACTTTTATAAGCTAGTTGAAATACATCAAATTTTGTCTTGAATTTGGAATATACAGATACAGTGGTTGAAAAATTAAATTTAGTCAACCAAATCGAAACACGAAAGAACTAGTGTACCTTTTAAATTATGGTTACCTTTTATGTCTATAAAATGCCTGCCAAAATATTAATACTCCCTACTGATGGGTGGGGTTATGGCTCTATCTTATGTCACGTTTGAGCTGGATATGTTATTAGAATATGTGAATATAACAGCTAGACGTGTCGAAGAACTTTTGGATAAGATTAATGATAAGTCGATCAACACAGACAGCATGGTTCGCATTGAAGATCATTTTACAGGTGAGAAACTAATCAGGGACGTAAATAAATTCACAAAACATCCATTTTTTTGCAGCCTTATAACAAATTGAGATCTCTAAGACCCTCACTTTGGGACCTCAACTTTAGTCTTCAAATGGTTTCAATTAATATACTTCCAGGACTTAACATCTTTTCTGCTCTTCAATTGAACCATTATGTGGCTTCCATAGTTGGTGTGAGATATTGAACTTGAATCTTAATTCTAGTTGCAAACAATGGGTCGTTTTTGTAATGCATGCTTCAGTAACCCACCCTGTTCCCATAGACCCTACTTTCGAGTGAGATATATTGGGTTCATTTTGCTTGGTTTGCTTTTAGTATCCCACCCTGCTCCCACATATCCTACTTTCAAGTGAGATATATGGGTTCGTTTGGTTTGGTTTGGTTTGATTTAGTAACCCACCCTGCTCTCCTGTTTTCTTGTGGCTAAATCTTTCACTACTAAGAAGTACAGAAAGAAAATAGGGCTTAGGAAGGAGGACAATAAAATGCCCAAACTAAAACATCCTTCTTATAATTATGTTATGCCCTTTGTGGTTGCCCTATTCTAGAAGATGAGAACATTCAATTCCAAAGAATAAATGTAACCATCAGCAGTATCTAAACCATCAGCAGTATCCAACTTTCTATGACAATCACATAGCCTCAATCCAATCCAAACATGAAATTTCACACCAAATTAGGTTAATCAAACTTGCATAAATGATATATCATGTGGTTCATAGTTATTGAAAATCAAATTTATCCAACCATATCGACACACGAAAACCAAGCTCAACTGCAATCACATATCACAACACCCTTGTGGTTTAATTTAATCGACGAAGTAAAGTTGAATCTTATCAAAAAGCATAACAAACTCGAAGCTCAGACAATTCAATTCTAGTCTATTCAAATTTCGACAAGCATATTGATAGAGACCGATTCGAGATGGTCAATCTCCAAGAAAAGCCGAAGCTCGAAGAGGAAGTTTTGGAACAATTTTCTGCTTGATTTCATAATAAATCGAAAGTACTATGCTTATACTAACTAAGCAACTTCTAAAACTAACCCACTCTCCTACTACTATAGCATCATTACCCATGACTTCCTTAAAAAGGAGGACATGGCTTTTACTAAGCAAATACTAAATAAGAAATTAAGAAAACTAATTATTAATAATACTAATACTAATAACAATAATAAACTGGAAATAATCATCTTTAGGAGGCCACGTATCACATATTGTACTAATGAAGCAATGAATGATTCAAAAAGTACAGAAACAAACCTCGATATTACGGGCTTGATCGGAGAGATTGGCGATCGCAGCGGTCCATCTCTCGTTTCCTCTGCCCTGCTCTCTCTCTCATCGATTAACACAGCCTTGAATTCAAACCTTGGTATTACGAGCAATGAATGATTGGTGATCGCAGCTCCATCTCTCGTTTCCTCTGCCCTGCTCTCTATCATCGATAAAACATTCCCCTCTGTCTTGTTTAACAACCTTGAATCATATGAGCAGAAGTTGTTTTCTTGATGTATCTAGAGTTAATCGTATAAGAAGAAGTTGCAACTCGATCTGGAAGATAAGCTTTCAAAACAAAACGGTATTAGAAAAAGGGTCTTCTTAAATGACATAAATGCTCCTCACGTGGAGAGCATGTGAGGGGTTTAACGGATTAGAGTTAAACAGAGTTAGGTGGAGGGACCTAATCTGAAACCAAATCCAAACCACGGTGATCTAATCTGTAATTAATTTATTTGAGGGACCCAATCCAAAATTTTAGAAAACCACAGGGACCAAATCCGTAATTTACTATTTGATAAAATTTAACTGTACTCCCTTATAGTAAAACAACAATCATTCACGTTTGTAATTGAAGTAGGAAATTTACCAATAAATTTTTAGATATCCACGTTCATAATTGAAGAAATTTGACCTAATTCCTCTTTCGAAGCACAATTATAACCGAACACTACCACTAAAGAACCTAACTATATTTTTTTCATTTGCCAAACACGATAAGAATACGTGTCGCTCTTTTTATCTTTTTACGTAAATTAACCAATTGGAGATAACAAAACACAAGGTAGTCATAGTTATTTAAGGTTGATAATGGGTCGGCGTTGAGTAAGGATCCGTTTAGTGAGGGTTGTTTATCCAAATGTTTACTGGGTAAGCACTTATCGACAAGAATATTACCCTCACTTACCTTATCGTATAACATTCTAGACCATCAAAAATGATTGTTGCAAATATGATTGTTGGTATTTGGTAAGCGTCTCAAACCCAGTAACACTTATCGGGTAAGAGTCATTTTTCTCACTTACCGGGTAAGACTCTAGGTCCTTGTTATGGCTCTTACAGGGTAAGATTCTAGGTAGTTTCTATGCTCAATAGATAAAGACCGTAAGGTAACTGATGGTAAGCGCTTATTTGGGTAAGTATTTAATAACCGCCCCTAAATGTGTACCTAGTAAGTACTTACCAGCTCACTTTACCTTATCAGAGGTACGTGATAATGATTGAGAATTTTATCCGGTAAAAGTGATGACAAGGAGCGAGAGTTTTACCCGGTAAGTGAGAGTGACAACTATTACCCGATAAACGTTTACCTGATAAAAATGTTGCACATGATGTCGTTTTAATGGACTAAAATTTTACCTGTTAAGTTAAATAAAGTGTTGACTATTATCGTTAAATGCTTACCGGGTAAGTTGGATAAACAACCCCTAAGATAAGGGTTATTATGTTATCCTATAAAAATTGACGATAACAATAACACAACGAATAATTATCTATATTATGAAACCCTTGTCTATATCCATATTGTACCTAGACGAAGGATCGTGTGAAAAAAAGGGTTAAGGTGACAAGTGTAAGAAGGGATTTGAACCCTTGGTCACTTTTACTCTCAAAACAACCAATGAATTACACTTCAGAAATTGATCTGGTGCATCTCATTAATGTTGATCTTCAATTAGGATTGATGCAACGGCGAAGATCTTTCTTATCCTTCTCACCACAACTTTCATTCTCACCGGAACCCAACTCATTATACCTATTAGGATAACGAATAACAAAATAATGTATAAATGGTAAATTAAATATCCATTTTGAATTAAGATTTAAACATACAAATAAAATATAAATGCATAAACACGGTATCAATTCTATATATAATTTGTTCCAACAATGTTGTAAAACAGAAAAATAGAAAAAAGAAAAAAAGAACGATACTAGTCATATTTAAATCATAAATAAAATCTCAACCAAGGTCAAACTAGACATAAAAGTAAATATCCCTACCATCGTAAGCTTGAACACTCAAATTGTTCTTAATTTGATATTAACACATATCCTTATTGACTTGAGATCATGTGAGACCAGACTATTTCTGTGAGACCCGTGAGACCACAAAAATAACACTAAACTGTGAAGGTATTGTAAAGGTAAACTTTCACAATGTTTTTGTTGTGAATGTTTGTTGTTTTTCGTTCCTTCACAATGAATCACTGTGAAGTTTTAGTGTTATTTTCTAGTCTCACCGGTCTCACGAAAACAGGTTGGTCTCACGTGAACCCAACCCAATCTTTATTTATTCAAACATGGTGAAATATATATAAAGCAATAACCTTGAAGCAATATCAAAAAAAAGATAGAGATAGAAGAAAACACTGAAATTAATGTGGAAAACCAAAAGAAAATCCAAATGGAAGAGACAACCGAGAGAATTCCACTAGTAAATACCGGGGTCACAATAAAGTAAGAAACAAAGGAGAAAATACAAGGTTTTAACTCTGGTTCATCAATAGATGTTTAAGAGAATTATATTGTATTTTACAGTGTTCTAAAAGGTGTGTCATGACGTACGATGCGTCTTCGCCATTACGATAAGGTTTGTAGAGTCTGTATAAGGTGTGGCTCACCACAATGCTCATTTTTTTTTACCATGAGTCACTTTTTTCAGTTTTTTCAAACTTTAATTTTGTTTTAGCTTTTGTGTTTTTATACTTTTAACTTTAGATTTTACACTTTTACAAACTTACCTAATCACATCACTCATAATTTCATAGATTTACACATGTCACGGATTCACGATTAAAGTGAAATTATAAAATCCTTTCAAGTCCTACTTTGAATATTTGGTCACAAACTCTTTGTATAATACTAGTTAATATTTATGATTTTTCTTATTCTAATATGAATGTAGAAATTCTAAAACACTCTTCTTAGAAGGTGATCCAAAACACAATGTCAAGATTAGTAGTATATCTTCCCAAAGAAAAACAACACATGCAAAATTAAAACTAAAACATAAAATATATAAACATGCATTAAAATGCATGCAACAATTCAAAAGACAAGATGTCTCTTAGCATGTATCTTTTCATGCACACCAGTATACTTACAAGCCACATGCACAATAGAAATTTCACAAAATATTGAAAAAAAAAATACTTAAATGTTTAAAAAACTAATGCAAAAAAACAAATGACTTGATATGACTTGCATGCAGCTTTTCAAAACATACAAATTTGAAAATAAGGACAAGAACAAAACAAAAAAAAATACAAAAACCTGAAAATTCAGATATTTTTTTGTGAAAAGAATTCTCTCTAAACAGATAACAATACTGATATGATCTCTTTCTCCGGCAGATTCAAAGGAGGACAAACAGGCTCACTCCGGCCATAACTCCGCCCGTAATTCTAGGTCACTCAAGATTGACACCGACAATGTACATGTTTATTAAGAAATCGGATTTTTTTTCACACTGAAAACAGACATATTTTAAAACACATAAACTTTTAAACACATTGAACCAAGTCTGGGAGAAAGTGAGTATGTCTATGTGAGAGTGGTGGAGAGTATGTCTATGTGAGAAAGTGAGTGTATGGGGCTTACATAACATAATTGCTTCCCAACCTTTATCTCAGTTTTTAGCTGCTGCACAAGCTTAACGTCCTCTTGGTTAAAATATTTTTGTCTTTTAGAGGAAGTCTTTGTGTATAAAGGGCCAACTATTTTACTCATTTTTTTTATAAAAGGTCTCGCATAATTTATTAATCCCAAAAGTTTTTGTAACTGCATTAAATCTTCTAATTTTGTCTGGAAAATCTAACGCTTTTTGAGCTATATGAGGCTGCAATTTTATTCTTACTTCTCCAATATTTACTCCTAAAAGGTCTATGTATTCTCCAAACAACTGCATTTTCTTTTTACTTAAAATTAAACCATGTCTTATAAATTCAGAAAACACAATTTGCAAATGACCTTTATGGTCTTTTTTTTATTTTTACTGAAAACTAAAATTTCGTCTATATAAATTGCTACGAAATTGCTATGCTTACTAAAATTGTTTTCCAATTTTCTTTGAAATATACTTGGGCATTTTTTAGCCCAGAAGACATGACTAGCCATCCGTAATGACCTTCTGCACATGTCAAAATTGTCCATTTAATATTGTCTGGATGCATTTTAACTTGCCAAAAAACTAATTTGAAATCAAATTTACTGAACGCTTTCTATTTTTTTTCTTAAAATTCTAATTTCGTGTTTATCTAGATCTTTGGCTATATTTATCTGCGCTGGTTCTACTTTTATTAAATCTTTCTTTTTCTAAACATTTATGCAGGCTTCCAAATAACAATTTAAACACTTTGCTCTTAGTCTTGTATGGGGAAAAAATTGCAAATGATACAAGGAATATTATATGTTCCTGTATATTTTTGCCAATCATGATTGCAAGTAATTTCTTCTATATTAACAAAGTCTAAGTCATCGCAAGAGTTTGGGTCAGTATCATGATTATCTATGGTCTTGGTAAATTCATTTATCATCTCTAGATCAGAATCATTATTTTTATCTTGTTCTAATCCGGTCTCTTCTATTGTTATGATACTATAAATGGACTCTGAATCACAAAAATATATTCGTCTAGAAGGATAAAGTTTTCAGTAACAAATTCTATCAAATTACCTTTTCGATCAAAATTATTTATTCTTTTGGGACATGTCTTTGTTAAATGTTCATTACTACTACAAACATAACAACTCAGTCTATTTCTATAATTTCTTTGAGGCTTAAACTTTCTAACATGCTTTTTGCTCATTAAGATAAGGCTTTCTTTTATCTGATTTTTTCAAAAAAAATCTCTCTTTCTAGAAGGCTTTTTAAAGTACTTGTATACTTTTTCTTAGGCTTAGAGCATGAAGCTCCATAAGTATGTGTCGTATACATGTCTACAAAATTTATAGTCAGTCTTTTATATTAGTTTCTAAATATGAAGATCTACACATTTTTCTTCTAAAGTTCTAGTAATAAACTGCGTTCTTTGACCTATTGACCATAAACAATTTGGACTTTCTTTGACAAAAGGCGAATTATTTCATTTATCTTGAATCTAATGGTCCAGGCAATTTATGAAACATTTTATTTCCTATGTATTGGTTAAAAGTTTTTCCTGCTATAAAGATTAGATAAACATAATGATTTAAAAACTGTTTAATTTTCTTACCGCTAGTCCAATGGTAAAGACTTAATTATTCTAATTCTCTCATGGCTTTCTTTTGAACATTCATTTTTCCTGAATTTGGCCCAGCTCCTGTAGCTAAAATATGTATCTGATTAACAAAATTATAAGGATTACTACCCAAGGATTTTAAATGATAATATTCTGTCAAACAATCTCATTTAAAAGTTTCTCACATAGCTTTTGTACTTTCTCCTAAAAAGCTCTCTAAGATGTCTATACATTTCCTCGGCTTTCATATCTTGATTTTGTCTATAATAGTGCGCTATTAGAGTGCTTTTCCATACTTCTATCACATTTGTCCATATCTGAAGATCATGAGCAGTCAAATTTAATATATATATATATATATATATATATATATATATCCCTTTTACTCAAATTGAAAACTAATTGGTTGCTCTAAAGGTTTTTCTAACCCTTTTGCTACATATCTAGAATATGCATGAAGATCTCTATATTCTGTATAAGGAGCTCTAGGAGGAAAGCTAATATATGTAAGTCCTTCATGAGAACAATTTTATCAAAAAGAGTTCTAGCTGTGGTTCAATAGCTTTCGGCTTCTTCATCTACTAAGTCTTTTTGATAACTTATGTCTGTAATATTAGACTCCAAATCCTCATGCAAAAGATAGATTATAATATTTTTGTCTTTATCATAATAAATGTATTCTTGGACTGAAATCTATATAGACAAATACAACTGATCTTCTAATTTTAAAAACTCTTCATCATTTAAAAGAATATTTAATTCTTTCAGAAAAATTATTTTACCGGTCTCACTACCAACTAATTCAAGATGAACTAAATCATTATCGATTTCAATTTCTTGAATTGTAACAAAAGTATAATTAGTAAATTGTAAACTGGTTTTTTCATGTCTATCAGTATACAGTCTAGGGCTGTAAACGAACCGAACGAACACGAACGGAGGTTTGTTTGTGTTCGTTCGTTTAACTCAACGAATTTTTTTGTGTTCATGTCCGTTCGTTAAGAAAATCTGTTTGTTCGTGTTCGTTTATGTTCGTTCATTAAGAGCTAAACGAACGTAAATGAACGAACATAAATGAACATAAACGAACGTAAATGAACGAACATATACAAACGTAAACGAACGAACATAAATGAACATAAACGAACACAAATGAATAAAAAACAACCACCATTACTCATCATTTCGTTCGTAAAAAATAACATAACAAAATAAAAAAAACGGATAAACTTAGGAGGTATAAAAAAAGAATTTTAAAAATTTAATTTAATTAATGCTTTGACACATTAATGTCATAATATATCTAAATATATTTATATATACAAACAAATATAAACGAACATAAATGAACGAACGTTCATGAATGTAAATGAACGAACGAGACCATTGTTCATGTTCGTTCATTTAACTAAACGAACAAAAAAATTCATGTTCATTCTATTAGAAATAATTCCTCCCCTTTTCCATTGAAACAAAGGAAATATATACAGAGTACAAAGCCTATCAATCAGCCTTAAACTTAGTCTAGGCATAATCTTAGGCCACTAAATAGGCAACTAAATATATACACAATAAAAGGTAAATAACAAAATAATCTATTTACATATATAGCTTAACACACCCCCGCAGTCGAAGCGGGAGGCTTACGAATACTGAGACTGTCCCTAAAATCTTCAAACAAAATACGCGGAAGACCCTTTGTGAAAATATCTGCGATCTGATATCGGGAAGGTACATGAAGAACACGAACCTAAACACGAGCAACTTTCTCCCGTACAAAATGAATATCCATCTCAATATGCTTGGTACGTTGATGTTGCACCGGATTACCCGATAAATAGATAGCACTCACATTGTCACAATAAACAAGTGTAGCCTTTTTAACCGGACAATGTAACTCCAAAAGCAAGTTTCGTAACCGACAAGATTCGGATACGACATTTGCCACACCTCTATACTCGGCCTCGGCACTAGACCGAGAAAGAGTAGGTTGTCTCTTAAAAGACCAAGAAACCAAATTATCACCCAAAAATACACAATAACCAAAGGTAGATCGTCTCGTGTCCGGGCAACCACCCCAATCCGCATCAGTATAAGAAACAAGAGATGGAACCGAAGATGAGTAGAGATGGAGACCATGGTCAAGTGTACCTTGTATATACCGGATAATGCGTTTGAGAGCTTGCATATGGTCAATTCTTGGATCATGCATATGTAAACACACTTGTTGAACAGCATAAGAGATATCTGGTCGGGTGAATGTAAGATATTGAAGAGCCCCAGCAAGACTCCTATAGAGAGTGGGATCCTCATAAGGAGCACTCGAAGTAGCACCAACCTTTTCCTTCGTGTCAACTGGTGTCGGAGAAGACTTGCAAGACGACATTCCGACACGTTCTATTATTTTGCGTTGCGATAGAAACATACCACCCTTGTGCCGAGATACGGCAATGCCAAGGAAATAATTCAAAGGACCAAGATCTTTCATAGCAAATCCCGAGCTAAGAAGACCCATGATAGACAATCGAAAAGCAGTTGAAGAAGCAGTGAGAATAATATCATCAACATACAGCAAAATATAAGTCGTGTCAGATCCCTTGCGGTAAATAAACAAAGAATTGTCACATTTGCTGTTTGAGAAACCAAGGGATATGACATAATCTGCAAAACGCTTGTACCAAGCTCGGGGTGCCTGCTTAAGTCCATATAAAGACTTACGTAATAAACACACATAATCTGGATGGGAACGATCCCTATACCCCAAAGGTTGATGCATATACACCGTTTCGTGTAGCTCACCATGAAGAAAAGTATTTTTTACATCCAACTGATGAATAGGCCATGCCTTTGAAAGAGATAAAGAGAGAACTGTGTGAATCGTAGCCGGCTTCACTACCGGACTAAAAGTTTCGCCACAATCAATGCCCACCTGTTGTGTCTTCCCATCACCTACAAGACGGGCTTTATGCCTCTCAAAAACACCATTAGATTTTTCTTTATGAGTAAAAATCCACATAGATCGAATAACATTCACATTAGGTGGACGGGGCACTAATTCCCACGTCTTATTTTCAATAAGAGCATGATATTCATCATCTATGGCCATTTTCCAATTCGGGTCACGAAGAGCCGCTATCGGATTATGAGGTAAGGGAGACCTTGTAACCGTAGCTTGCATAGCATATTTCGGATTAGGCTTAAAAATACCATTTTGGCTCCTCGTCACAACTTGAGGCTGTTGAATGTGAGTGGATGGGATATGTGAATGTTGAACTGGAGGCGCTTGAGTAGGAGAAAAAATGGGCTACTGGACGGGGGGAAAGGTGGGTTTGTAGGAGGTGAACTAGTGAGATCTTGTCCACTAGGTGTTAAGTGGACAGCAGGTATAGGAGTTGTTGGGTCGGGGCTGTTGGGTCGTGGCGAAATTGCCACAGTGGGTTGTTGTTGAGCATTTGACAAATTTTGTAAATGATGAATAGTGTAAGACGAGACATTATCACCCAAAAAATCATAAGTATGAGGGGAAGGGGTATGCAAGTTAGCAAAGGGGAAGACATGTTCATCAAAAATAACGTGACGACAAATAATGATTTTATTTGAAGATAAAGCATAACATTTGTAGCCACGATGATTTGGAGGGTATCCCAAAAATACACATGGAGTCGATTGGGGTTGCAATTTATGAATAGTGGTAGAAGGAATGAGAGGATAACACAAGCACCCAAAAACCCGAATGTGAGAATAGGAAGGTACCCTTTGATATAGAATTTGAAGTGGAGAAATATTACCCAATAACTTGCTTGGAAGGATATTGAGAAGATAAGTAGCCATTTGTAACGCATGATGCCAAAAAGACGGAGGGATAGAGGCATGAGCTAAAAGAGTACGGGTGACATTATTGATAGTTCGTATTTTTCTTTCGTCTTTACCATTTTGAGGAGAAGTATGAGGGCAAGAAAGACGGAAGGACATACCATGAGTTTTACAAAAATCCCGAAAAGGAGCATTATCAAACTCTCTTCCATTATCACATTGCACATTTTTAATATTACGTTCAAATTGGGTGAGAATATAATTCTTAAAAGTTAAGAATTTGTCAAAGACATCCGACTTCCTAGCTATAGGAAAAGTCCAAAGATAATTAGAATAATCATCCAATAACAAAACGTAATATTTATGCCCCATAGAACTCAAAATAGGAGAAGTCCAAAGATCACTATGAATAATGTCAAAAGGCATAGAAGTACTTGAATTAGACGAAACAAATGGTAACTTAACATGTTTCCCAAAGACACAAGAACGACAAATGCGAGAAGTAGAAATACGATTACAATCAATGCTTTTATTGCGTCTAAGAGCATCTAAAATTGGAGCACCCGGATGACCCAAACGATCATGCCAGAGAGAAGAGGAGATGGCTGCAAAGGCGAAAGGTAGTGCTTGATTGTTTATGGAAGTGGTAAGAGGATATAGGTCACCCCGACTATCACATCTCATTAGTGGTCTCCCCGTCTGAAAATCCTTCACAGAAAACCCAAATGGATCAAATTCAACTGTCACAGAATTATCAGTAGTGAATTTCCTAACATAAATAAGATTTTTAATAATTTTGGGAGCATGAAGAACATTATTCAAGGACAAGGAGGGGTTAGGGGAAGGCAAAGATGTGTGACCGTAACCATGAATTGGAATAGTGTGACCATTTCCAACGACAATACCACTAGAATGATTGCTCAAATGAAAATAAGACGAGAAATTACCATTGGAAGACGCCATGTGAGATGTAGCTCCGGTGTCCATGTACCAAGACGGGTCGGGTGGATTGATGGACATTGTGTGCATGGTCGCGGCAATATCAGTCGGAGCATAGGATGTGGGCTGCCCATTTGATGAAGACACAAAAGCTTGTGGTCGGGGGCCAAGTATACTAGGCTGCTGCTGCCTGTTGTTGTTTGGCGGACGTTGGGCCCAACCTTGGGTTGGATATGGGCAAGGAGGTGCAGCCCAATGAGGCATCCAACCCCAAGAAGGAAACCCCGGCCATTGTTGTTGCCAGTGCTGCTGACCGCCTCCGCCACCGGACTTCCCACGGTGCTGCTGCTGCTGAATTTTTCCCACGGTGCGGGGAGTGGGTCGAACCTAAGGCATCATCAAATTCCGTTGGTGAAGCAGCAACTAATGCAGATTCTGACCCCGTGGCAGCCTCCTTCGCCAAACCGGCCTCTTCAAGAGTCAACATAGACCGAGCTTGATAAAAAGTGGGCAAAGGATCACTTTGCCGGATCAAAGTACCGACACCCCGATACGCCCTTGTGAGACCCGAAACCAACTGAATTACAAGGCGGTTGTCCGATACCGGTGCTCCTACATTCTTCAACTGGTCTGCCAGAGACTTGAGGCGCTGACAATAGGCCGAGACATTCGGGAAATTCTCCATTTTGGCATTGGAGAACTCGACCTCAAGAGTTACCACACGGGAATTTTTATTGTCTTGGAACAGATCACGTAGTCTATTCCAAGCAGCCATGGCAGTGGCGTCGGGTTCAATTATGGTATGCAAGAGATCATTAGAGATGGTTGCATAAATCCAAGAAAGAACCGTAGCATCAAGAGTTGACCATAATTCCTTTTCATCCGCGGTCGAAGGAACCTTTGCTTTGCCGTCAGCAGGCGGAATAATGTGATGAAGAACCTTGTGAGAACGTGCGGTGATTTTGAAAAGTTCCGCCCATGTGGAGTATTGGACATTCTCCATTTCGAGAGTGATGGAGATATGGTTCCGAATGTTCGAAACCGCAAGAGCCGGATGGAAAGAACTCTTGTTATCTGTCATGGTAAAAAAGAAAGAGATAAAGAAGAAAAAGAATGGAGAAGAAGAAGAAGAAGAAGAAGAAGAAGAAGAAGAAGAAGAAGAAGAAGAAGAAGAAGAAGAAGAAGAAGAAGAAGAAGAAGAAGAAGAAGAAGAAGAAGAAGAAGAAGAAGAGAGCTAGGGCGCAGTACGGAAGGAACGATCGTTTTTCTGCCCTAATGCTTTGATACCATATTAGAAATAATTCCTCCCCTTTTCCATTGAAACAAAGGAAATATATACAGAGTACAAAGCCTATCAATCAGCCTTAAACTTAGTCTAGGCATAATCTTAGGCCACTAAATAGGCAACTAAATATATACACAATAAAAGGTAAATAACAAAATAATCTATTTACATATATAGCTTAACACATTCATTTATTAAATAAACGAACATAAACGAACTTCCCGCCGAACAATTCACGAACGGTTCGCTGAACGTTCGGTTCGTTTACAGCCCTAGTATACACTAAAGCATCTTGAGACGTCAAAACTTTTTATGTCTTTTCTTCAGGCTCGCTTAAATTCTAGTCTAAACTGATTAATTCTTCTGTAGAAAATTCTCTTGGTTTTACTAGTTTTATACCTTTACTGTTGATTAAATTTACAAATTTATCTGAGAGAATTTTATATTTGGTCTTTGTAGTTAAAGGGCATCTTCCTAAAATTCCCAAGGTTAATAATAAATTATCACCTCGCTCTACGTTTTCATAACCTTTTGTCTGAATGCCAATTTTAATATGATTAACAAAATCCTTCGATAGTTAACAAAAAATTTGGACTACAATATATAATACCTTTATTATTATTTAAATCTACCTCAGTACTGGCAATCATTCCTTTAGCAATTTTAGAAATTATATTATCATAAATTGTAACTAAGACTTTACTACCCAAATATTTTCTCATTAATCCTCTTACTCCTATCATTATTAAGCCAAGATGTATAAATTTAAAATCTTTTTTATATAACTGACTATGAGTATTTTTGGAAACAATGTCTATAACCTTATATTGGTCTTTTATGCATTGAAGAGTAATTTCTTGACTGTTTTTAAAAAAACTGGGTTGATGTCTCAAAAAAACCTTTATTATATATAATCTCTGGATTTAACAATTAAAGACTATAACTTTGAAATTTTTTGTAATCTTGATCCCGGTCTATGATTTATTCTAAGGTAGTGTCAGAGGCTTCTTTTTCGGCTAAAATTATTTCTAAAAGATTTTTTGATCTAACATTAATAGAGTCTCTAGTATCTTCTGCTAAAGTTCTAGATGATCAAATTAAACTCATTTTACAATTTTTATAATTTTTGAAATAAAAGAAAAAAAAACTCTATATTAATACAACTTTCTAGGCTACTACAGGACAAAACATAATTATAAATATTGATTTTTATTTTTCTTAACAAAAATAAAAACAAAATAAGAACAATTTCAATTTCCAATACAACTATAAGACAAGCTGGACAGAAAAAAATATAATAATAAAATTTACCTCTAACTTTCCTATTTTACGTTGATCAAGATTTTCTAATATTTTACTATTCAGCTCTTTAATATAGTCTAGATTAGTATGGAAAAAAAATTATTTCTTTATTTAAAACAGAAATGGTTTCTTCAAGACACAAAAGTCTTTTTTTCTAAATTCTCAGCCGAATTAATTAACAAATATACACTAGTATTTTGAACTAGTTCTAAGGTTATGTTTAGCAAACTAGCTGATAACTGATAAGCTAGTTGGTAGCTAATAAGCTAGCTGATGAAAAAGTCACGTTTGGCAAAAACTAGCTTATAAGATGTAAAATTACCAAAAAGTACATATAGCAAAAATAATCAATTACAATATTTAATAATATAATTAAAATAAATATATAGTAATATAATATATTAATTAATACAAATAAAGTAGTAAATAATATAATATGTTAATTAAAAATTTTGAAATTTATTATTATATATATATATTATAAATTTTGAATTTTGAATTTTAAACCAAATTAAAAAAATATATACATTAACTTATGATTTTAAAAAAATATTACATATAATATAGAAAAAATAATTAAATAATAATTATAAAAATAATAATAATTGATAACTAAAATATATTGATCAGAAAATTTGATATAATTAATAATAATTGTAAATAATTAAAATTTTATACCAAAGTATGATTAAAATTTAGGTTATAATTTTAAGATAATATTAATTAATATTTATTTATTAATTAATAATAAATTTTAATAATTAATATTTATTTATAATTAATAGTTAATATATAATAATGGATATTAATGTGGGTATATGTAACACCCTCAATCTGCAAATAGCAACTAATTTAAAATTTTCTAATTACATCGATGATTGAATCATCTACAACAATAAATTAAGATTTAACTTCAATAAACACATTTTAATCCTTATACGCGATCTATAAAAGGTACGGATGTTACTAAAACCCAATAACAAACACTATCTCCAACTGCGGAAGACTTCACCAAACTACTCACCCTCGTGTAAATCTAGTGCTCATCTCTTCATGGCACCGCTAGAACCAAACCCCAACTGGACCTGATGCACATGCCGATAAATAAAAAAGTTAGGCTTAACGCCTAGTGAGCTCAAAAGTTTTCATCATAACCGTATAAAGCAATAAACTTAAAGAAAATTATTTAAATCGTGATTTCCAAAATGATGACACGTTCCATTTGAAACGACCAAGACGAAATACATTAAATCTGAAAACAATCTCTTTTTCAACGTTCACCCTCTTTGTGATTAAAATCATAAGACAAACGTTTCTTCAATTATAAATCTAAAACCCAAAACTCGCGTAATACATAACTGACATTTTAATAAACAATTACTGAAAACGTAGATGAACTCTATTATCCAAAACATCCAAAATATGGATAAAGTTCAGTATGCAAAACCCAAAACATGGATAACAATTCATACTCAAAATGTCACCGAAAACATGGATTATAAAACTCCATAACTAAAACAACACCTTGTGATGACGGGGAAGACCCGATTACATATAGTGTGACGGAACACAAAAGTTGGTCACATTATTATGTAAGAAATCAAAACATGTGGGCTATACATATAAAAATCCACCGAGCTCAACTCCTCTGAGTCTATCGTTCGAAAACATCAAGTCAACCCCTCTAGGTCTATTCTTGAGAGCTCCAAAACGGGGAACTCTAGCACAAGGGAATTACACCTTATGCCCATGGGACGTTGCCTGGCCGTATAGGTCCACACCTTACTTACCATGGTGATCCGATGCCTATTCCGTGCCAAAGTGATGAACTTGTCCAAAACGGGACAAAAGAACACTGTGCCTATGGATCCATTGCACTAACTAAAACATTACATGACTCCAAACGAATGAACTAACACATTCAAAACATGTAATTCTCAAATATGATGCAGTAAATGCAAATCATAATCAAACGCTCTACATTGAGCTATTAAAATCGGACAAGTGTCCTCGGAACCCAACAAAATCCAAACCGAGCCATAAGCTCAACAAATACAAAGACTCAACGTTGAAAATCATAAAATGAAACCAAACGTAAACAATTTTCCTTTATGTAAACCCATGCTCCAAAATTTAAAGATGACTCCCACGTAGATTAAATTGGGACAAAACATTTTCCAAGTGAGTTTATAACATTTATCCTTTCAAAAACATCCCATAACACATAATCAACACTTATCACCATAAAATGCATTTATGCCAAAACTCTATTTCATGAAGTAAACCATTAAAATACCAATGTGTATGTTTTATTTGTCAAAATGCTCAAAACCCCAAACGTGGGTGTTTTACAAAGTTAATAAACCCAAACACTTCAAATAATCAAGATTTATCAAATAACCCAACAGTTAATAATTTCATGTAAAATATGTAAACACTTTAAAATAAGTATTTTGGCATGTACACCGTTTTCATAAATCAACTTGAACTCACTTTGCTAGATTTAGGTTAAATCTAGATTTTACCCCCATCTTGAGCTTCCTTGGAGAGATCCGAATCCACAAGCAAAATCCTTCCAAAACCTATATCTATAAATTTTCAACCATAAATAATCATATTCAATCCCTTTAGAATCGATCCCCAAACATTTTACATTAAAATCCCCAACTTGACCAAAACCCTAATTTTGACTTAATTCCTCCAAAATCACCCAAACTGAAAACTTAAGAAATAAAGCACTAGGAAGTTATAAATAGAACATTTATAACTTGATTAAAGTGTTAGAAAGAAGAAGGGATGAACTCACAATAGTGGGTTTTGATAAAACTCAAAACCCTAGAATTTTCTTGAAGGATACAACAATGGAGATGGTGGGATGGTAGCTCCTTGAATCCTAGACTTCCAAGACCTTAAATGATGATGGAATGCTTCAAGATTAAAGTAAAATGCCATAGGAATGGTTGGGGTTCGAACCAATAGGATGGAATCGGTTTGGGAGAGAAAGGGTGAGATTTGAGAAATGAGGAAAAAAGCTGAAAATCGCGACTTTTAACCCACTGGCACTTTTCGGCGAGAGTGCCAAGCGATTGTGCCAGTGGCACTTTCGCTGGCACAATCGCCTAGATTGTACCGTGGCCCAAAGTGGCTCGGTGAGAGTGCCAAACGATTATGCCCCTCTGGCACTCTCGCTGGCACAATCGCCCAGGTGCCCCAAACCCTGAAAATTCGACTTTTTCCGCTCTCAATTAGCTCGGCATCCAAAGCAACTAATATACCAACAATAATGCTTAATCGTAGCTTAAATGGGGAAGGAAAGATAACCAACCACATAGAAATTCAGGGTGTTACAGTATGATTGGAATAATCACAAAAAGCTCCTCATAAGCTACTCCAAGTAGCTTATCAAAAAGCTAGCTTATGTCCATCCAAACATGTACCTAGAAAATAATTTGTCAAAAAAGGCTTAAATAGTAAACTATGTTGGCGATCTTTTTCAAAATCACACTTAGGCATTGTTTGGCAAACTAGCTTATAAGATAGCTGGTAGCTGATAAGCTAGTTTTTCAAAACGCTACTATGAGTAGCTTTTCAATAAGCTAGCTTATGGTCATCCAAACATGTACCATAAAAAAAGCTAGCTTATAAGCTAGCTTTTTTTGCCAAACATAGCCTTAAGCTTATTTTTATCACCTAACGTGAGAGATCTTTTATTTGGGACAGACAACTCAAAACCAAGGTAATCTAATTTTTTTATTTTCCAGCTTTGCAAATTTTAATAATTTTCGAAATACAAGAAAAACGCTTCTGCAACAAATATAACATGTATTGCTAAGGATATAGAAAAGACAAGACAGATTAAATAAATATATTGATACAACTTTCTAGACGACTACGGGACAAAATAGGTAAAACAGAAATGGTGTCTTTGTGAATCATAAAATCCCAAACATATCAAGCAATCTCAAGATTAAACATGAAAGTCTAGAGAGAGAAAGTAGATCTTGAAACCATTAACCACAAGTCTCACAATGCTGAATGTTTACAATACGTGCTTACCAGATTCTTTTCACAAGCTAACAAAGCAAACCTATTTATACCACCTATCTATTACAAGACTTAACAACAAAGTAAACTAAACACCTTTGACTTTCTAAGACTTTGACAATGTTGACTTTTACATCTTTGACATTCCTCATTAAATCTTGGATACAATATTTAGACTTAACAATCTCCCCCTTTGTATTCAAGATTTAATAAAAAATTGACACTGAACTTCAGCACTTGATTCTTCAGCTTTTGTCTCTTTAACTTTGAACTTTGAAACTTTCACAGTCTTTACACTTTCAGTCTTTGAAGAATCTTGAAAAATCTTTCGCACTTTGAAGCTTTGAAAGTCAATAAGTCTTGAACGCAAATCTGAATTCTTGAAACTTTTTGAAACATCTTTGAAACTTTGACTTTAAACTTTGAAACAACTTTGATCTTGTATCTTCATTTCTTTGATCTCTGGACTGTCTTCAGAAAACATCTTTCACCAATCATCTTGATTTATCTTTGAACAATCTTTCTTCAGAATCTTTTGACTTTTTCACTTTGACAACTCTTCATGGCTATGAAATTGAATCTTTGTAAATTTCTCCCCCTTTTTGATGATTGTGAGCATCATGATCATCAAAACATCTTCAATTTCAACACAGTCTTTGATCACCCCCTTTGTATTCGAATAACAATCTCCCCTTTCAATGATAATTTGACAGTCGCCGCGCTTTGATCTGAGTAACTGAATCATGAACTGTATATACCCGAATCTTTTCAAATTCAGATATAATGAACGTGGTAACCCTGATTCAACAAATGAAACAGTTAGGAATACCTGTCAGTAATACAAAGTTACTGTGTACAACGAATGTACAATTTAAGGAGCTGGCTTGATGATGACTCCCCAGGACTTCCATTCAATCATTGAAAAACACAAGGTTTATCTATGAATGTTCTGACAGAAAAACAAATTTTATGTGTGCTCGTGCTTGTGTATGAAAGAATTTTAGCACAATGATTGTGTTTCATAAGGCTCAAATTGTGTAAAATGTTGAGACAGCAACATGTAATACACGGACTCAATGTGCATGAAAGAGGTGCGAAGGTGGGGCAACTGTCCTTCTTTTTCAATATCTAAATCTTCTGAGTGAAGATCAGATGGCATATATGTTGCGTCCCCAAAGAAAATGAAACATTTCTTTGTTAAGAAAGAAATGAGTGGTTGGTGGGGTAATAGCAAGAGTTGGCATGGGCTCACTGCCTTTTTTAATGATGGTCACCAAAGAATGTGAACCAATCAGTAGATGTGGTTGCCCGGCTCAGAAAGTGGTAGGTGCAGAGTTCTGATATTCTTTTAACTCTGATCTCACACCCTCTTTCTTTTTAACATTATGCTCACTTCTAACCAAACTCTCTTTTCCATTTTTCCGCTCCACACAATGAGAAAAACTCAACCGGATGAGTTATCTCTCCCACTCTTTGATTTTGACCCCTCACCCCTCAATCACTCAAGGATAACTTCCTGGGTAGGAAACACTGGTTGACGTGAATCCATGGAAGTTCTGTTTAAGCTCACACATGAATCCTATGTAAGTCCTAAAAAGCATGGTTGCTCAACAATTTAACTGAACATTTAAGCACAAAGAGTATGATATCATTGTCAAAATGTATGCTCATGAAATTTGAGCAATTGAACTTTGAATATTTCTCAAAACAATGATATTGAATGAATGAAATGAAATCAAAAGAATTGTTTTGAGAATCTGACAATGTATCAAGCAGATCAAATGAAAAGGTTAGGGTATCAAAGAACTGGATATTTTGTTTATATGAACGAATATAAACAATTTATCAATGAAAGCACAAATATGAAAAAGATGAATGATGCTCAACAACTTTGAAAGCAAACGAGGGTATTACCATCAAAAAATATGTTCGATATGAGACATGGTAGTAACAAATCAAATGAAATACTGAACCGTTGTGTATGAATACTTTACAGTATATAGACAAGATAATACGCAAGTATTGATCTTTAGAAACATACGGTCGGTTAAACATTAAAGCTCAAGAATTGAAAAACACTTAAAATCACACTTCTAAATTCATAAAATCTTTTGAGAACCAGAAGTGGTTTGAACATTTCAGAAACTGTTTTTCATGCTTGAAAGTTGTTCTTCTTTCAAACAATCAGAGATCTTAGATTAGAAGATATTTACCTTTTAAGCTCCCCCTCAAATCATGATAGAATGATTTAGGTCATTTAAGCTCCCCCTAGATATTAGCAAAATATCCATACTTCAGAACTTTGAAGAATGGGTCCTGATCTGTTATGTGATCAGATGCCATCTCCTTTACTCCTCCTATAAATTAAACATCTAAAATATGTCAGTGAAAACAGGATAGAGATCAGACACTCCCTTTTGAATTGTAGACCATCATATCAGTAAAATCTATAAGTGAAAAAGTATAGGATAGAGATCAGATCAATTCTCTTTGGATGTAGACCATCATATCCATCGGATGCAAAAAGAGTATACTCCCCCTTGAAGGTTGATATCTTCATTTGAGTGTTGGAGTAATATCTCTTATTATCACAGGAGTAAGGTCTTTTGATCGCTGAGGTCCGAGTCCTAAACTGTTGTGTTTAGAAGTCAAACTCCGTTGAAGTACGGGTCCTAAGTTGTGTACTTAGAAGCCATAATCTTGACATTGAGGTGCGGGTCTTGAACTGTGTTATTCAAGAGCCATTGTTCTCTTACTCCCCCTTGACTTGAGGTGCCTGCAACACAGAATCAGTTTTCGGTTTTGGTACCCACTGGTATTTGGGTCCATGAATGTTAGTTGCAGTTCTTGTGGGGTTTAAAGAGTAAGAACCATACCAGAAATGATCATTCGTCTTGTGAATATGATCATGTGTACCACAATAAGAACAATAATATTTATTACCTGAAAACCTGAGTAATTGATCTCTTGAGTATATATGGTCAGGTTTGCCTTTATGAGCTTTGTTCTTCTTGGCTTTGTGAATATGTACACATGATGTCTTTCCTTTCAGCTCATCTGACATCTCATCTTTAACTGGTTTCTTCTTCTAGACCAGTTTCTCTAACTTGTGACTTCTTCTTCTTGGAGATCTATCTGAACCATCTAAATATCTATCATAGAAAATGTTAGTTCGACGAATCTGATCAAAAGATTTAACTGACCTTTGTGAAGAGACAGATTTCTGATTTGAACTTGAAGTAGTCTTTTCAAGCGCTTTGATCTTTGAAGCGAAGTTGTCTCTTTCTTGAACAAGCAAGTCAATCTTCTTTGAGAACTCAGACTTAGTTTTCTGCTCTTTCAGTGCATTAGCAGATAATTCAGATAACTTGGAAGTCAGCTTTTTGATTTCAGTCTCAAAGATAGATCGTTCTTCTTCAAATCCTTTCTCTAAATTGTTTCTCTGGCCTGATAGTTCCTTGAAAAATCCCACATTCTTCTGTTCAATGGCATTCTTTTCTTTAGCAAACATCTCTCTTTCCAAAATAAGTACTTTCTCAAAATCAGAAACTTGTTGAGAAAGTTTTATGCATTTAAGATCAACTGACTTCTTTTCTTCAAAACACTTTTTAGAGAAATCTGAGAACTTCTTTGAAAAACTTTTCTTTTCATTATCAAAATCAACTTTATTTTCAGCAAGTTGTTGTTCCAAATCAGATAGATTCTTTCTAAGCTCAGCATTCTCAGATTCCAATCTCATTATCTTCTCATCAAACAGTCCAGAAGTTCTTTTCTGAAGATCTTCATTGATTGAATTTAAAACACAAACTTCTTCTTTCAGTATAATGATTTCAGCAAAATACTCTTTTGACTTTTTCGAGTGAAAGTCAACAGCATAACCCAATTTTACTTTCTCTAATTCAAGCTTTCTATTCTTCTCTTCAAGCTCTGTAAAAACTCCCATATTGAATTAGTAATCAGCTTGATATGAAAGATCGTTCCCAAACTGTAAATCAGAAAATCAAAAATCAAATCAAATTGAAATCTTGTACAAAATTTAAGATTTGAACACTTGTTATGCGCTAACAGATGGTGGCGCAAGTTGGAGTTTTGCGTGAACCATATGAAGCGCAAACCAAACTTCTCGCGATCAGAATATGGCGCAAAGTTAGCTTCTCGTGAACAGTGGATAGCGCAAGGTACGATTCTCGCGAGCAATGTAAGGCGCAAAGTAAGCTTCTTGTGAACAGTGGATAGCGCAAAGTACGATTCTCGCGAGCAATGTAAGGCGCAAAGTAAGCTTCTCGCGAGCAGTGTATGGCGCAAAGTAGAATTTGCGTGAGATGCATAAAGCGCAAATGTAACTTTGCATGAGAGCCTTGTAGCGCAAACTTAGAGTTCTTGAGATGATGCACACTGATCTTTGCGTGAAAAAAAATGATTGGAGATTTGCGCGATATATGAATGGCGCAAGATAGACTTTGCGCAACCAGACTGAAATGCAAACTTTGATTTGTGTGACTCTAAGACAACTCAAACTGAATTAAAGCCCTGAAAAACTCGCGCAAATCTGATGAACTCGCGCAAAGCTATAAGAACTAGCGCAAAGTATAGATCTATTCGATTCTTGGCTCTGACTTGCTCAATTCGATCCAAATCTGCAAATTGGTTCTCAAAAACTTATCAGTATCATCGAAAAACAATACTAAACACAAATTTACAATCAATTTTCGATTAAACCCAACAAATTCCACAAAAACAATCAAGAACAATGTTCGAACTCGACTTTTCAAGAAAATTTCATAAATCAAAATTTAACTTTGAATTAGTTCGAATTACTAGATGTATTCAATACAAGAATCAATCCAAAACTAAAATCGAGTCCAATGATTCCATTTTCTTGCATCAAAAACGATTTTTCCAACAAATTTGGATGAACAGTACGTGTTCTTGAATTTTTTTTCAGAAAATCAATTTTTCGATCCAACAATCAAGATTTCAATTCAATTTTCTAATCAAATCATTCCTGAAAATGTTTGGTTTGGCTCTGATACCAATTGTGAATCATAAAATCCCAAACATATCAAGCAATCTCAAGATTAAACATGAAAGTCTAGAGAGAGAAAGTAGAGAGAGAAACCATTAACCACGAGTCTCACAATGCTGAATGTTTACATTACGTGCTTACCAGATTCTTTTCACAAGCTAACAAAGCAAACCTATTTATATCACCTATCTATTACAAGACTTAACAACAAAGTAAACTAAACACCTTTGACTTTCTAAGACTTTGACAATGTTGACTTTTACATCTTTGACATTCCTCATTAAATCTTGGATACAATATTTAGACTTAACAGTCTTCAAGACACAAAAGTCTTTTTTTTTTAATTCTCGGCCAAATTAATTAAAAAGTCTATAATAGTATTTTGAATTGGTTCTAAAGAGTAAAAACTGTGCTAGTGATTTTTTTCAAAATTACACTTAAGCTTATTTTTATCACCTAACGTCTCAGATTTTTTACTTGGGACAGGCAACTTAAGACCAAGGTAATCTAATTTTTTATTTTCCGGATTTACAAATTTTTATAATTTTCGAAATAAAGTAAAAACTCTATTGCAACAAAGTGCATCATCCAGTTTAAGAGACCAGTAATTTCTGTCGGGTTTTACCACTTTCTCTAAAATTGATTTTATTTCTCAGTTTGAAAGTTCGGCAATACCGTTTGTCTGAGGATGGTATGCAGTTGAAACTTTATGTTGGATGTTGTACCTACTAAGAATAGTGCCTATCATTTTATTAACGAAATGGGTTCCTTCATCACCAATCAAAGCTCGGGGAGTCCCAAAACGAACAAAAATATTTTTCTGAAGAAAAGCTATCACTGTTTTAGCATCATTTCGTGGACAAGCAATTGCTTCCACCCATTTGGAAACGTAATCAACGACCACCATATATATTGATTATGGAAGGACATGGGAAATAGGCCCATGAAATCAATGCCCCAAACGTCAAAAAGTTCAACTTCTAAAATGTTGATTAAAGGCATTTCATTCCGTTGGGACAAATTTCCCGTCCTTTGGCATTGATCACAACTTTTTACAAACTCGAATGAATCTTTGAATAACGTGGGCCAAAAGAATCCGCTTTGTAAAAATTTTGTCGTCGTACGTTGACAACCGAAATGGCCGTTGTACGGTGAAGCATGGAAATCCCTCAAAATATCTTTTATTTCAAAATTTGGGACACATTTCCTCAAAATTTGGTCCGCTCCCAATTTATATAAAAAAGGATCGTCCCAAAAATACTATTTGCAATCGTGAAAAAATTTCTTGTATTGTTGACCATTTATGTGGTATGGCTTGATCCCACTTGCAAGATAATTTGCAATATTCGCATACCACGGAAGGTCCTTTTCAAGATGATGGATTGCCAAAATATTTTCATCCGAGAAAAATTCTTTAATCTCATGACTTCCCCCACTTGACACTTGTTTCTCAATCCTAGAAAGATGGTCTGCAACTTGATTGTCAACCCCCTTTCTATCAACTATCTTAATGTCAAATTCTTGTAAAAGAAGGACCCACCGAATAAGTCGTGGCTTTGCATCGATTTTGTTAAAGAGATATTTAATAGCGGAGTGATTCGTGTGAACAAGGACTTTTGTGCCAATCAAGTAGGATCGAAAACGGTCAAATGCAAATACTACGGCGAGTAGCTCTTTCTCGGTTGTTGTATAATTTATTTGAGTTTCGATAAGAGTTTTACTTGCGTAGTAAATGGGATGAAAAATTTTGTTTTTCCTTTGACCTAACACGGCACCTACGACCCAATCGCTTGTATCACACATAACCTCAAAAGGCATGGTCCAATCTGGGGCAATTATAATAGGTGCCGTCACAAGAGCGTTCTTGATTGTTTCAAAAGTGTTTTTACAATCGGAAGTAAAATCAAAAGTTTGATCGACATGCAACAAATTGCAAAGTGGTTTTGCAAATTTTAAAAAATCTTTTATGAAACGTCTATAAAATCCCGCTTGTTCTAAAAAACTTCTAATGCCTTTAACCGAAGTGGATTCGGGTAATTGCATTATTATTTCAAGTTTCGCTTTATCCACTTCCAAATCTTTTTTAGAAACCATGTGACCCAAAACGATTCCCTCTTGTACCATAAAATGGCATTTTTCCCAATTTAAAATTAAATCGTGAGTTTCACATCTTTCTAAACTTTTTTCCAAATTTTCAAGACAATTTTCAAATGACGTTCCGATCACCGAAAAATCGTCCATAAAAACTTTCATAGTATCCTCAATCATGTACGAGGAAATAGACATCATGCAACGTTGAAATGTTGCGGGAGCATTACATAAACCAAATGGCATCCTCCCGAAAGCAAAAGTACTGAAGGGACAAGTAAAGGTCGTTTTTTCTTGATCTTCGGATGCGATGTGAATTTGATTACAACCCGAATATCCATCCAAAAAGAAATAAATTCTTTTTCGACTAATTGATCTAGCATTTGGTCTATAAATGACAAAGGGAAGTGGTCCTTTTTGGTGGCAAGGTTTATGTAACACCCTCAAATTTGGTAAGAGCAACTAATGAAAACTTTCGGTATAACATCAAATAAATCAACACATCATCCTACAATTCAAAACTCATTACGCTCCAATTATGAAGTTCGATAAATAACCTCAACAAATACGAACTCCAATAATACACAAAGACTAAACCACAGTCGGGTGCTACTTAACCCCTAAACGCAAGTTGCTCTAAATGCGGAAGACTTCACTAAGATATCCACTCCTCGAGCACACAACTAGCACTCTTCGCTTCACAGTGTGACTATGACTATTCCCAACCGAAACTTGTTGCACATGTCGACAAGTAAAAAGGTTAGACTAACGGCTAGTGAGTTCAAGAGTTTTCAACATGGATAAAGATATCGTTAAAAAGGACTAATGCAATTTAGATCATAATCTTTCAATTTGATATGTCATAAATATGAAAACGACTCGTTTTCCAATAATATGCATTTTAGGCAAAGAAACACCAATATATATGTTTTCCAATCCAAACTACTTCAAGGACGAAGATCCCAATATAAAATGTTCATTCGTAAATTAAATTTAACCCAAACTCACTCAAAACGTGAATAGAAATTGAACCCTCCATTTTATGAAATGCGGATAAAATTTTATATCCTGAAACACCCAAAAACACGGGTAGGGCAATACTCAACCCATAAATCATGGATAAGATCCATATATACAAAACGTCACCGAAAACTTGGATAATAAAACTCAATACCCAAAACAATACCTTTCAGTGACGAGGGAGACCCGAATTCCATCGAATGTGGCGGGCACACAAAGTTATGCCACTTATCAATGTTCTCGAGCTTCACATAAAGCCATGGATCCCCATATACGGCTCCCAACCAAGCAACGACCGCAAGATACCTAAATGCCTCGAGTGTCTACTCGACCTCTAGATGAGTGTCACCACAAAAGCCACAAGTCCTCGTATCCAGCTCACCATGGGCACCACCGCAAGACTTAGCTCCGTATACGGCTCTGCAGAGCACCACCGCAAGCTTCCATAAAAACATGACTTGGGGACCACTCACTAGACTTCAAGCGCGGACACTAAATTCCACGATGAGTAACCAAACTGGAGTACAAACGGGCATCAAGTTCAACCACCCACGATCTATACCTCGAGCCCTTCAATAAAGGTTACACGGTTATCGAGTTAAACCACCCACGATCTATACCTCGAGCTCCCGCTAGCCATAAACAATATCTAGTCCCAAAACGGGGATAAAGTCCCCACTAAACCAACTGACTGACTCATATACCTATGGATCCAATGCATTACAGTCTAAACGTTACATGACTCAAACGAATGAACTAACGCATTCAAAACATGTAACTCTCAAATAAGATGCAACTAAGTACACCATACATTCAAGGCTCCTTAACGAGCTACCAAAATTGAAAAAATGTTCCAAAGACTCAACCGAGTACAAATCAATCCCTAAAAGGATTAATAAACGTTTGGCTAAAACACGAGAGCCAATATGGTTATATAACCCAAATTATATCCTTCCCCAAAATCTCTGTTTCTCAAATCACCATTGACCTTCGGCCCAAAACCCAAAAAGGATTATTATTTTCTAAAATGTTCCCAAGGTCAGGAATGTCCCAACCCAAAGGACTCACACACTCTTTCTTTCAAAACGTCCCATTACATGATGCATAAAACCCGACAAACACTAAAATGCGTTTTTGACCATATATCCATTTATGCAATAAATCATCGAAACTCATTCATTTATGACACATTTAACAAAATGCCCAAAATCCCAAATCTGGATGTTTTATAAAGTTTAATAAGCTAAATACTTTAAATAATCAAAAGTTGCCAAATGACTCCACAGTTGACAATTTCATGTAAAACACATAAATACTTTTAAATTAACATTTTGGCATGTACAACGTTTTCACAAATCAACTTGAACTCACCTTGCTAGGTTAGATTAAACCTAGGTTCCAAATTCAACCATTAGACTCCAATAGTGCAGATTCCACCATTTCCAAGTCATATTCAACAATGAGCTAGGGTTTTAAAATAACTCATTTCCCCAACTCTATAAATAAACCAACAACAAGTAAACCTTTAGATCTACAAAGATCCTTATACTAAAGCTTGGATTTACAAGATGCTTACCTCAAACGGAACCTGAAATCTTCCAAACCACGTACCTCCCAAGAAATCTTTTACTCTTCCCATAACTAAGCTTCAAATCACCAACCCTTTGATCTCTCTAGAGTGGATTCACCTCAAGTTGCTCCAAACTCGGCTATTGAGCTCTCAAAATCGTCCCAAGGAAGAGAGAAATGGAAAGTGGAAGTAAAATGAGAGAAAACCCTAAATTTTGCGTATAAAAACGACCAGACAGCTTTCCGCGGCCTTTGTCGCGACCTCAAGTCGCGGGCCAAGCCGCACGTGTTGCTGGAACCCAAAACTCAGAGACTTATGCGGCCTGTGTCGTAGCCCTGAGTCGCGCGCCAGGTCGTGCAACTCACTGTCCAACCCCGTCCTGCCCAGATCTTCGTGCCCGACTCGATCCTTGAGATTTCCATTACGATAGAGAGGTAAAACTCAATAACTTTCCATCGTAAGAGTTATACGGTTACACTACAATGGTTAAGGGTTTCCAAATTCACGTTTGTTACAGTTTAGTTGTCTATAGTCTATGCAAATTCGCCACCTGGTGACGGTCCTAGTTGGAATAAGTTCGTTTTTCTCATTGGTGACTACCGTGGTACCACCTTTCTTTGGGACACATTGCATCGGACTCACTCAATCACTACTTGAAATGGGGTAGATAATACCCGCATCAAGCCATTTCAAAATCTCTTTCTTAACAACTTCTTTCATGATGGGGTTAAGTCGTCTTTGTGGTTGCATTTTACCAACGCTATTTTCTTCTAAGATTATCTTATGTTGGCAAAGCGAAGGACTAACTCCCTTGATGTCGGCTAAGGTCCAACCTATGGCTTTCTTGTGATTTTTCAACAATGTTATCAACATCACTTCTTGATCACAACATAAGTTGGAAGAAATAATTATGGGCAATTTTTCCTCTTCTATGAGATAAGCATACTTAAGGTGATTGGGAAGTGGTTTCAAGTCTAAATCTGGTGCTTTTGTGATAGAAGGAACCTGTGTTGGCATATCCATAAAATCAAGTTGTTCAAATGCATCTATAACATCAATCAAGTCATCTTCCAAAATATCATCGTTAGTGCTCACAGTCTGCTCACTGTGGGTGCATTTTATCAAGCTTAACTCGAAATCATCACTTATAGTGCTAAGGGTAGAACAGTCCTCTACTTCGCCATTAAACTTAAGAGACTTGAAAATATTGAAAATCACTTGTTGGTCGTTTACTCTCATGGTCAACTCTCCTTTTTGCACGTCTATCAATGTGCGTCCGGTTGCAAGGAAAGGTCTTCCTAGAATGATGGGAACGTTTCTCCGCCTCATAATCCAAAACTAGAAAATCAGCCAGAAAGATAAATTTATCAACTTTGACCAAAATGTCCTCGATTTTTCCTTTCGGATATGCCAAAGATCTATCCGCGAGTTGTAAAGTGACCGTGGTTGGTCGGAATTCTCCAATTCCCAATTTTTCAAAAACGGACAGAGGCATGAGGTTTATGCTCGCTCCCCAAGTCACATAGTGCAAGTCCTACTTCTTGTCCTCCAATGGAGCACGGGATGGTGAAACTTCCTGGATCCTTTAACTTTGGAGGGATTTTGCAAGTAAGAATTGCACTACACTCCTTGGTTAGTGCAACGATTTCAAATTCTTCAAGCCTTCTTTTTTTATTGAGAATTTCTTTTAAAAAATTAACATAACTTGGCATTTGCTCGAGAGCTTCTACCAAAGGAATGTTAATGTGGAGTTGCTTGAAAATGTCCAAAAACTTTTTAAACTGAGCATCCGCATGTTTTGATTTTAATCTGTCAGGAAAAGGCAACTCACGCAGATCTGGTTTCGATGTTATTTTACCAGGTGTGGGCACAGTCTGCCCACAGTGGGTGAACTGTGTAGAATTTTTGTAAGAACTCGATGGATCTACTGTTTTAGACACAAAATATGGGTTCTGTGTTTTCTCAACAGTAGGGAACAGTTCAGGGAATTTTTCTTTATCAAAGAGATGTGAATCTTTTTGCAAAATAGGCACGGGAGATGATTTTGTGTTTTGGCATAAGTCATCTACCCTTTCTATCTCTCTTATACTCACGACTTTGACATGTTCTTTATGATTTCCCTTTGGGTTCTCGGTGTCACTAGGCAGCGTCCCTTGTGGTCTATTTTTGAGCTTGGAGGCAAATTGCCCGAGTTGGGTTTTGAAACCCCTCAAGGTTGCATTGGTTTGGTTTATAAAACCTTTAAGAAATGATTCGATTAAATCATTACTTCCCGATGCATTTTGTTTCCTAGGTGCATTTGATTGCGAGGATCGTCCATGTTGAAAATTTGAAGGTTGGTTTTGATGAAATCCCGGGGGATTTGTGGATGGTTTTGGACTTGACTTGCCCCGGGGGGTTGAAGTCCTTGATTTCCCGTCCAAGAGAAGTTCGGGTGATTTCACCAATTTGGGTTATACGTTTGGGAAAACGGACTATTTCTAACATGATTTCCCTCGTAGTTCACCGAGGCAGGATTACCCGGACATTGCTCAAAACGATGATTCTCTCCATAAAATACACAAGATTCGTTTAAAGAATGATTCATGGCTTGTACTTGACTTTTTTCTTCATTTATGTTCAAGTTGTTCTTAACCAAATTAGTCAAAGCAACGATTTGAGCATATAAAGAAGCGATGACATCAATATCATGAACTCCCGATGCATTTTTTGGAACGCTGGCACGAGGATTTGACCACTCGATGTTATTGTTTGAAACAATTTCTAAAATGTCAAATGTCTCGTTGTATGTTTTGGAAACAAAAGCACCACCAGTTGTAGCATCAAGAATGATTTTCGCAGCATTAGAAAGACCATTATAAAATGTTTCTAATTGGATACAATGGAGGATTACGTGGTGAGGACATTTTCTAATTAAATTTTTGAATCTCTCCCACGCATTGGAAACTGCTTCATCTTCCCCTTGTCGAAAGTTCATGATATCATGTCTAAATTTCACATTTCTTGTTGGAGGAAAATATTTCTTTAAAAACTTTTCGGCTAAACTCGCCCAAGTATCAATCGATTCAGGTGGTTGTGAATTTAGCCAGGCTTTAGCTCTATCTCTTAGGGTATAAGTGAAGAGCGTTAACCGTAAGGCTTCTACAGTTACTCCGAGAATACGAAAATGGTCCGTCATTTCTATAAATGATTTTAAATGAGAGTGCAGATCTTCCGAAGATAATCCTCCAAACTGACCCATTGCTTGGATCATTTGAAACATTACCGGTTTCGGTTCAAAAGTTTGTGTCGTCATGTTGGGCCTAAGAATCCCCGATTTTAATTGACCAAATTCGGGGGTTGCATAGTCCCGTATTCCCCTATCTTTATCATCGGCAATTTTAACCGTGGTTTCAACAATCGAAGGAGGTGGTTCAGGACCTGTATCAGCCATGTTTCGGTTTTGCCTATTTTCTCTACCTCTTCTACGTCTTTTTACGGTTCTTTCGATCTCGGGATCAAGAAGTAAAAGTTCACCGTGTTGTAGCAGTGGCATACAACATGGAAAATGTGCTTTGAAATGAGTGACACAGGATCAAATGTAAGTCAATATCTCATGATGTAAAATCACGCCAGTACCTGGCAACGGCACCAAAAACTTGATATCGGAAAACCGTATAGTTCCACACAGTGGGGGCGCAAGTATACACCTCAACTATGATCACTATAAGTAATAAAATGGTAAGTATACCGGATATCGTTTCCACAGGGACTGAACTATTGAGAATCATAGAGTTTCATGAACTTCTTGCACACGTTTTGGTTGTGAGAAAAATTGTCGTTTCTGTGGCGAAATAGCTTAAAAATTATGAAATGTAACGATGAGTTAAGGATTGGGTATAGGTGTAAGTTTCCCTTGAGATAATCGTAGTCATAAAATGGTCAAGCGCTTGTGTGCATAGGACTGTTTATAAAAATCCCAATCTCTCAAAAACGAATTTTTATAGACTATGCCCACAAGTGCCCACAGAGTGCCCACAATTATTGCACTTGAGTTTGCCGATTTATCTAAGTTTGATTCTAAACGCCAAGTTCGTCGAATCAGAGATGTACACCCAAATCTCTTTGTGATGTAAATTCCGCCCGGCAATTGAACCTTAGTAAATCATACAAAACCCGCATCTTTGCGTGGTTATCAAAGACTTTCTCAAATCCTTGTACATCACTTAAGCCGTATTTCGGATCCATCCCTCTCGAGGTCTAAGATCTAATATTAACACTTCAAAGTGATCGGCTTATCCGCATTGAGTTATGTTCCGACTCAAGTGACCAAACTCAAGAACAAGTAATTATTGACACACCCAAGTGTATCCTACTAGTCTCAAGTTCACTCACACCCACACCCAAGAAGGTGCTTAGCTCATAATTAAAATAGAAGACATAATAATAAAATACGAAAAATAATTAAGAACTACTTGCATAAATTTAAATTACGGAAATAGAAATTAAGTACTTGAAATTAAATTACAAGGAAAAGTAAAGTACTAGAAATTTAAAATTACAATCTTCAAGTTAGAAAGTAACTTGAAGATGAACTAAAACTAGAGAGAATTGTTGGTGACTTCTTGAGATGGAAGATGGATTGATAAAACAAATGCAAGTCATGCCCCTTTTAAATAGCCTCAAAAAGTGAAACACACCAATGGACATTTCTTCATAAAACACATTGGGCAAAGTCCACATTACTTTTCATCCCATGCCAAGAGGATTTTCAGGGATTGAGCAGGTAAGCATGCTTCAAATATTATATTTTAATCTTCTCCCTATTGTCCGGATAAACGCAGTGCCCGATGGTTTCTTCAAGTGGTTCGTCCGTGCTCACAGTGGGAACAATACCTGCCCACAGTTGCCCACAAAAGTGCAGTTTTTCCAAAAAAAAATAAACTTTTGGTAACTCACCTCTTTATCACATTTTAGACAAAATGAAAGGGATAGAAGTAAAGTGGGTATAAAAACGATATAAGATCCTAGAAAAAGAGTGATAAATAACTCTAAAATAACTCACCTCTTGACCTCGCCGCCATGCCACGCCTCACGCCATTTAGAACCTTGCTAGCATAGACCGTAAATGTAATCCTAGTGAATGAGTATGATTAGGATCATTGGGTGCCCTCCCCCACATCTGAGTACGAGTCGACGAGCTCGTGGCCTTGATCCTAATATTGAGCTCACAACTTGGAAAGTGGCTTAATTTTGTGTTCCGCCACGATCCTTGGAAAATCGGGTATCCCCCGTCATCGAAAGATGTTTTTGGATCTCATGGTTCGTATGTGGTATGTTTACAAGGAAGAACTTCTTTACTCTTTCGAAAACCATTTATTGTTGATTTCACATTTGATTCAGTTATATAACATGTATGTTCTCACTAGGCGTTAAGCCTAACACTTTTTCTCAAATAACATGTATAACAGGTTCCCTTAGCGGCGGGTCACATATGGTTTGAGGGGAGAGCGTTAGGCCATTTTTGGCATCTTTGGGATAGATACTTTTGGAGACAAAGCGTACAGAAAGTCAGACATTTTGGGAATTTGGGTTGACAACCGATATAATCTAGATGTGTATTGTTTAGATTAGTTTGTTATCAATTTTCATATTCATTTACAGGATTTGTAAACACTATTACACCTTCCCTTTTTTGGGTGGTTTTCATCTATTTTAAGACGTTATATTGCGAAAATTTTAAGTTTTAAATTTACCCCTATTTTTAGGGTGTTACAGTAGTAAACTCTTAGTTACAATTTATGATAATATAATTTCTAATATTGATAAAGGTTGATTGCAGTACCGAGATAGATTTAAATAATAATAAAGGCATTATATATGTAGTCCAGATTTTTTTTGTTAACTTAAAAGATTTTGTTAATCATATTAAAATTGACATTTAGACAAAAGGTTATGAAGATATAGAGCAAGGTGATAATTTATAAATAACCTTAGAAATTTTAGGACGATGCCTTTTAATTGCAAAGACCAAATATAAAGTTTTCACAGATAAAGTTGTAGATTTAATCATCAGTAAAGGTATAAAAATGGTAAACCAAGATAATTTTTTACGGAAGAATTATTCGGTTTAGACAGGAATTTAAGCACTTTTGAAGAAAAACTGAAAAAGTTTTGACGTCTTAAGATGTTTTAATGTATACTGATAGACATGGAAAAACCAGTTTAAAATTTACTAATTATACATCTGTTCCGATTAAAGAAACTGAAAAAGACAATGATTTAGTTCATCTTGAATTAATTGGTAGTGAGACCGGTAAAATAATTTTTACGGAAGAATTAAATATTCTTTTAAATGATATAGAGCTTTTAAAATTAGAGGATCGGTTATATTTGTCTAAACAGATTTCAGATCATGAATATATTTATTATGATAAAGACAAAACTATTAGAATCGATCTATTGCATGAACAATTAGATTTCAATATTACAGACATAAGTTATCAAAAAGACTTACTTGTAGGCTACTAGTCTTGACATTGTGTTTTAAATTTCCCTCTAAGGAGAATGCCTAGTAGGATTTAAGTTGTATAAGTATTTTACCTTGTTGGGAACTGAAGAATTTACCAAGTATGGTTAATGCTGCTAGTACAAGATTACTGTTGCCAGAGGACTTCAATAGTTAATATTGCTGAGTATTACTACTGCTAGTAGAATTAATACTGCTAGTCAAAGTTAGTGCTGCTTGAACAAAGTTAGTACTGCTTAGCTAGTTAGTGCTGCTAGTGGTTAGTGTGCTGCTTAGTAGTTAATACTGCTAGTTGAAGTTAATGCTGCTAGAAGAACTTAGTTAATACTTCTGAGGTTAATACTTCTGAGATTAATACTTCTGAGGTTAATACTTCTGAGGTTAATGCTGCCAGTTGTAGTTAATGCTGCTGGAACAAAGTTAATGCTGCTCTTCAAGATTAGTACTGTTGGAGTTACTACTGCTCAGAGTATTAATGTTGCTTATGATTAATACTTCTTATGAGATGGAGATCTGTATGGAAAGGATAACAGCTGGATAAACTGAAGATATTCATGGAAGCTTAGAGATAATGATGGAAGATATTCTGGAGATATTGTATTAATTGTAATTATCTTTTATCTTTACTATATATATTGTATTGTTTAGAATAGTGAGATAACTTTTGTTTTAAGATTATTATTCATTCTAAGTTTTTTTGTTCTAGAGAGAATCAACCTCAAGGCATAGTTCCTAATTCTAGAGAAGTAGAATTCGTCTTGAAAGAGCTTGTTCTTCAAGATTGAGGTTGAGTGTGTAATCTTGTGATTTTAATCATTCAATACAAGTTTACAAGTTATTAATCATATACTGTTTGTTTACTGTTATATTGAATATCAAAGTGTTATTCCGCAACTTCTTTGATATTGTTTCTGAGACTTTATTCTTGTTGAGAATTCGATCCTGACAAGTGGTATCAGAGCTAGTATTCTCAGAAACATTCATTCAACATCAATCATCATGGCTAAAGAATCAGAATCGACAAGCACTGCCATTCCCACTGAGGTAACATCCAATCTTTGTTCTAAATCCTGTATTGAAACTGTTAAAAGGTACAGGGATCACAATCAGGTTATCTGTGATGATCTTAAAAGATTAGAGAGAGACATAAAAGACTATGTGAGAATTGTTGAGAGTTTTGAGGAACAGATTAAAAGTTTCCAAGCCAATGAACTTCAACATTCGTATGATACAAATTACTGGAAGTGGGAGAAAGATCAGTATGAGTTTAAGCTTAAACAAAAAGAAGAGGAGAATGAGAAGATAAAGAGTGAGTTTAAGAAAGCCAAGCTGGATATTGAGAAATTTTCCAATGCCTCTAAAGCAATGGACTCTTTGCTCCAAACTCAAATCCATGACAAACTTAGAAGAGGAATAGGATATAACACCACCCCACCACCATACAACAACAACTACATCCCTCCTATATCAGACTTGCTAGAGACCAAGGATAGGAAGGACCTACCTAAGGGAGCCACTGATATAGATCCCTTAGATGAAGTAGTTGTTAAGGATAAAACTGAGAAAGAAGTTGTGAAGGATAAGGACAACACTGTGAGTGGTGAGATTCCTATAGAAAACCACATAATCACCAATGAGGGATGTGGAAAGCATTGGATCAAGTCCAATGAGACAGAGAAGACTGAGGGAAAGCACAAGAAGGTTCACTATAAGCAGACCACTGTTGTGAACCCTATCCCTTGCAAGCAGTGTGCATGCAATAAACCTAAGCCCCAAAAACAAGATAAACCAAGGGGAAATCAGAGAAATTGGAATAACCAGTGGGCACAAAAACAAGGGGTTGATCTGAGTAAAATCAATAGACCAAAACCTTGTTTTATTTGTGGAAAGTTGAATCACCTTGCCAAATACTGTTATTTCAATCCCATTAACCAAAGAGTCACTTTTCAAAGACAACCACAAAACTCTTTTGGTTATAGGAATCAGAGAAGGAATCATATGACTAAGAACAGAGCACCTATAAGATCATATGCTCAGAACAAGTTTGCTAAACCAAAGAAAAATACTCCAAATAAGCCAAGGAGTAATTTAAAGACAAAGAAAGCAAACAACTTTGTTCAAGTTTGGGTTCCAATTGTAAAGAAACATGTTAGTACTGCTATCCCAGATAGTACTGCTAACAGAAATAGTGCTGCTGCAACCAATACTACTGCTAACAAGGATAGTACTTCTACTAGTATTAATGTTGCAAAGCCTATAATCTTGACAAAGTATTCCATCCATGAGATTCCTAAACAACTCATTCAGACCAAACTGACAGATTATATTAATGAGAAAGGTCAACCCAAGACCACTTTGGCTTGGGTTCCATCAAAGACTAACTGATTTATCAAGTGTGCAGGGCAACCAAAAGCTCAAGAGGAAGAGCATTTGGAATGAAGATAATGGTTGCTCTTGGCACATAACAAGGAACATGGACTGCCTTCAAATTCTTTAAAATATTTGATGGAGGACATGTTACTTTTGATCCAGCAGAAGGTAAGAAAAGTGAAAAAGGTATAGTTTCAAAAGATAAAGTAACTTTTGAAAATTTTATGGTATATGGTACTACTAACCTTGTGTCTGTAAGTGTTTCAGGTTGCTAATACTGAAAGGTAGTTAGTACTTCTAGTTCAGTGAATACTGTCAGACTGTGTTAATGCTGCTGGTATTTGTTACTACTGCCAGTCTGTGTTAATGCTGCTGATAAGTGTTACTACTGCTAATGTAAGTTTTCTATACCTAAAAATGATCTTCATTGATTTTATGTCAAACCTGGATATCAATCAAAAATCTTTTATCTGTATCCAAGGTTTGTACAAGAAGTACTTAATAATGAATTGACGGACATACTTCACTTTGATGAGGTATATGTACCTAAACCCCCTAAAGGCAAGGTTTTCTCAAACATGAGAAGATCTGCTAGGGACTCTGAAGGAGTTGACACCCCATTGTTCTCTACAATGATGGTGGTGTCCCACACTGAAGAAGGTATGGCAGCAGGGTCAAGGCCCTCATTAGATCATCCCACTTCTAGCCAATCCCAACCTTCCCACTCTATATCTATCCCACAGTCCCTACTTCATAAGCCCACTTCTCCAATTACCCAAACTTATACAAGGAAACAGGTAAAGAAGGCTCCTTCCCTTCTTGTACCATCACCCACTAAGCCTTCTAGCCCTCTAAGGGAGAATTCTCCCTTAGAGAATATCAATAGGGAAACCAAAGGGGTGTCTCCCAACCCCAAGGAGGTGCTCACTGAGGTGGAGGTTGAGCATATGGGTGAGAAGGATGCCACTACTCCTGCTAGCTTAGAGGAGGTCAGTGGTAACATACATAAGACCTTCCCCATGGCAACTTTGAATGAGCAATCATTCAAAGGTCCCAGGTGCCAAGAAACCAAGGGGGTGGATAGTGCTTCTGCTAGGCAGAAGACTTCCACTACAAAAAGATCCTATGATCCATCAAAAGAGGGTAACACTTCTGGAGAAGGTGAGGACAGATATACCTACTATGAATTGATGGAAACAATGGGCAACATCAACCAAGATGTTCTTAAACAAGGGAAAGAACTTGAAGAGATGAAACTAATAGTCCTGTCTCAACAAGCTCAGATTTCCAAACTGAAGAATATGGTAAAGATATTGCTCCAGAAAAAGAAGAAGAGGCAATTTGTGCTTAAAAGAAGGGAACCAGTGCCTGATGCTCCCAAAAAGGGGGAGTCAGAAGCTGATGTCAACAAGGAGGATGCTTCAGAAAAGGGAGAGGAACTTGATGTTGAGGGGGAGAAAGCAGCAGTAACAGAGCAAGCAACAGAAACCATTAATGCTGCTAGTTTAAGTAAAGCAGCAGAAATGGTTAGTACTGCTGAAATAAGTAAAGCAGCAGAAACTGTGAAAGAAGTTCTAACAGAGCTGGAGATTGCAAAAACCTTACTTAAAGCCAAGCATGATACTCCCAAGGTCACCTCAAAGACCAAAGGAGTAGTCATCAAAGAACAAGGGAAATTGATCAAGAAAACAGATGTAGAAAAGAAGGTGAACAAAGACAAAGGCAAAGCAAAAATGGTGGAATCTGTTCAAACAGTCAAAAAGCAAAGGTTGGTTGAATCAGATGAAGCTTTAGCCAGGAAGATACAGGCTGATATTGAAAAGGAAGAAAGAGTTCAGGTTGAAAAGGACAAGGAGATGGCAAAGGCTCTAGCTGTTGAACTGAATGAAGCCTATCAACAAAGCCTGGCAACTGAACTTGCACAAAAGAAAGCAGCATCTTTGAAGAAATCTGTGGTGATAAAAACAGCTGCAAAGAAGAGACAACCCTCAAAGACTTTCCTTGGTACTCAAGAGAGAAACAAAATGATAATTTTTCTCAAGGGTGCTATAGGAGTCAGAAAGGAGATGTTCTCCAAGATGACATTTGAGCAGATCAAGGAGCTGTACAATTCTGAAATTACCAAGCTTTAAGGGAATGAAACTGCCAGGGTGGATATGGAGAAGAGAATGAAAGAAAGTAATGATTTCATGATAGAAAAACCTTTTCCAGATGAGCAAGAGACACCACCAAAGAAAGAAGCCACTCTGGGTGAAAGTCTAAGGACTTTAAAGAGAACCAAGATGATGGCAAGGAGAAAGTCAACCAAGAAGCCTAGAATAGCTGAAGGAGAGGCTGAGAAGGTTGCTGAAGAAGAAGGGGCACATGAGTCATCTAAACAGAAAAAGCTATCAAGTACAGATGATGTAAATATGTATATGGTAGTGATGGACAAAGTGCTTGAACCAATTTCAGCAGAACCTGTAGGAGTTAAGCCTCCTGAGGTTATTCTTTGGGATACATTGACAGTGGATGGAAAGGAATACATACAGCTCAAAAGGAAGGATGAAAAGTATGAGGTGTTCAATACTTGGGCAAAGATTGTAAGAACATGCTCTAGGTCAGACCTTGAAGAAATGTTTGAGATAGGAATGAAGTTGTATGCAGATATACTGAAGGCTCCAGAGATTTCAATTACAAAACTGGTGATGGAGTATCTGTGTATGATGTTCAAGCCTGATGAAGTAGAGCATGTGATCAGGCATGTGTTCAAATCAGTCAGCAATTGGACTCTATATGAAACTAGTGGAGTATATGCAGTGACTTTGGATTTGAATCACACTGAATACTTTCTAGTGGATAGAGTGTACAACCATAGCAGATTAAAGCTTCATGCCATGCTGAAGAAGAAGCTAGGATGCATTCCAGATTCAGAAATGGCTAAATATTTGATCCAAAGAACAATAAATCAGAGTTTAGGGTTGGATGCAAATACTGGAATTTAGGCCATGATAGAGTTTTGGGAGCATCTTAAAGATCAGATCTGAAAAACTTGACTTCTCTTCCTAAAAGTCAAGTTAGGGGGAGATTGTTGGGAACTGAAGAATTTACCAAGTATGGTTAATGCTGCTAGTACAAGATTACTGCTGCCAGAGGACTTCAATAGTTAATAATGCTGAGTATTACTACTGCTAGTAGAATTAATACTGCTAGTCAAAGTTAGTGTTGCTTGAACAAAGTTAGTACTGCTTAGCTAGTTAGTGCTGCTAGTGGTTAGTGCTGCTTAGTAGTTAATACTGCTAGTTGAAGTTAATGCTGCTAGAAGAACTTAGTTAATACTTCTGAGGTTAATACTTCTGAGGTTAATACTTCTGAGGTTAATGCTTCCAGTTGTAGTTAATGCTGCTCTTCAAGATTAGTACTGTTGGAGTTACTACTGCTCAGAGTATTAATGCTGCTTATGATTAATACTTCTTATGAGATGGAGATCTGTATGGAAAGGATAACAGCTGGATAAACTGAAGATATTCATGGAAGCTTAGAGATAATGATGGAAGATATTCTGGAGATATTGTATTAATTGTAATTATCTTTTATCTTTACTATATATATTGTATTGTTTAGAATAGTGAGATAACTTTTGTTTTAAGATTATTATTCATTCTAAGTTTTTTTGTTCTAGAGAGAATCAACCTCAAGGCATAGTTCCTAATTCTAGAGAAGTAGAATTCGTCTTGAAAGAGCTTGTTCTTCAAGATTGAGGTTGAGTGTGTAATCTTGTGATTTTAATCATTCAATACAAGTTTACAAGTTATTAATCATATACTGTTTGTTTACTGTTATATTGAATATCAAAGTGTTATTCCGCAACTTCTTTGATATTGTTTCTGAGACTTTATTCTTGTTGAGAATTCGATCCTGACATACCTGCTACTTTCGTTACATCCGGTGCCCCCCTTCATATTGGTATCAGAGCAAATTTTTCGATCTTGTCTTAAAAAAAATTGGGAAGGGTATCCTAGGTTATGCCTAGACTAATCCCTTGGCAAATTATGACCGTAAGACATCAGCCCTGATTAAACCTCAGTGGCCACAATTTTTGTGTACTCCTGGATTCGAACCCTGGCCAGATGGGATATTCCACCACATCCCCCAGGACCTTAACCAGTACGCCACAACCCGTGTGGTTTTGTCTTAAATTTTGTCTTGTTAAACTTTAAAATTTTGTTGTATTTATTTGTTTTTCATATTTAATCTTGCTAAGAAAATAATCAAAGAATAATTTATTTTCGTATTTGTTTTTTATTGATAAAAAAATTAATCCAAAATAAAAATCAGAATTATTTAATAATACTTTATTCTGTTTTAGAAATTTGTAATTATAAATTTTAGAGTAAACTACAATTTTGGTCCTGAGGTTTACTAAAAAATATGAAAGTGGTCCTTGTACTTCAATAAGTGCAAATTTCATCCCTGAGGTTTCGATTTTGCTATGAAAGTAGTCTTTCGTGGCGTTAGCTCCGTTAAAGTGTCCGTTAAGTCATGGGTAATTTCGTCCTTTTACACGCTTCTTGAATCTTCATCTTCAACCTCATGAACACGAAGAACACGATGAATGTTCATCTTCTACCTCAAGAACACCAACAATTTAAAACCCAAATCAAACTCAAAAACCAAAAATTTTAATCAAACCCAAAGTTTAGAAACCTAAATCAAAAATCAAAAGGAAAGAGAGAGAGAGAGAGAGAGATACAGAACTGAGAGAGAGATTGAGAGAGAGATACAGAACTGAGAGAGAGAGATCGAGAGAGAGATACAGATCTGAGAGAGAGAGAAGAGAGAGATTGAGAGAGAGAGATACAAATCTGAGAGTGAGAAGAGAGAGATCGAGAGAGAGACTTGAGATCGAGATTGAGATAGATAGATAGAGAGAGAGAAATCGACATACAGGTTTTCAAACTGTTAAACCCCTCTCCGGCGTGGTCGTTTTCTCCGGCGAGGTCTTCTTCTCCGGTGAGGTCGTCTTCTCCGGCGAGCGGTCTGCGTCTCCTCTCTCTTCTCTTCTCTCTCTTTGTATCTCGATCTCTCTCTCTGTATCTCGATCTCTCTCTCTGTATCTCAGATATGTTCTCAAATCTATCTCTTCAAAGATAATCTCTCTCTCTTCTCTCTCTCAGATATGGCGTTAGCTCAGTGATTGATTGTTTGGCACATAAGGGATACAGAGATCGAGATATAGAGATCTCAGATCTATCTCAAATCGATCTATCTCAAATCGATCTATCTCATATCTGTATAATTTAAACATCTCAAATCGATCTATCGAGATACATAAATCTGAGATCGAGATACAGAGATCTCATATTTCTATACCCATCTCATATTTGTATCTCTCTCTCTCTCTTCTCTTTCTCTTTTCTTTTTTTTAGAAGATGAACATTAATTTTGGGTATTGAATATGGGTTTAATTTAGGTTGTTGATTTTTAAATGTAGGTGTGATTTAGGTTTCTAAATTTTGGGTTTGATTTAGGATTTGGTTTTTAGACATGGGTTTGATTTAAGTTTTTGGTTTGATTTGGGTTTTAAATTGTTGGTGTTCTTGAGGTAGAAGATGAACATTCATCGTGTTCTTCGTGTTCATGAGGTTGAAGATGAAGATTCAAGAAGCGTGTAAAGGGACGAAATTACCCCTGACTTAACGGACATTTTAACAGAGCTAACGCCACGAGGGACTACTTTCATAGCAAAATTGAAACCTCAGGGATGAAATCTGCATTTATTGAAGTTCAAGGACCACTTTCGTACTTTTTGGTAAACCTCAGGGACCAAAATTGTAGTTTACTCTAAATCTTATTGTTTTGTTTTTGTCTTTTCTATTTATTTTAAATTTATACCAGTATCTTTAGCAATATTTGTTATATTCGTTACAGTAGAATTTTTCTTTTATTCTGAAAATTATAAAAATTGTAAAATGATAGATCGTCTAGAAATTTAGCAGGAGAATATTCTTATATTAATATATTTATTTAATGTTATAACACCCGATAACTTCGAGTTACAACATAAAACTCAAGAGTTGAGGGGTTAGATGTATTAAAACTTGAACCTTAAGTGTAGGGACAAGTTGCCTAAGCTAGAGTGGGAGGATTAAAACTGGGACTTCGGGGTTGTTTGTTTACATCTTAATGGTTCCATTAAGAGGCAACATCTGAATCGCTAAGAGGTGAATCATGTTTGGCAAAAAAAAATCTGTCTCTGAATGGTTCAAAAACTCTCTGAATGATTTTGTATCATGGGTCTCTCTTAACCATTAAGCGTCCTGATTTCATTCTGAACAATTACCAAACAATCATATTTCATTTTGCACTATATCATAAGAGTCTCTTAATCATTCTGCACTAAACCATTCAGCAATTGCCAAACAGCCCCGAATCCATTTTATACATTAAATTGAACGTGGAATGGGAAGTTGAGAGAAAATAGGGCGGTAACCGATGCAGGGGGGTTATGGTCATCGATTAGAGAAACAAATGGCTTAAGAGATTGCCATTCTTCACTCCTGTCGTTGCCAAGAGAGGTCGGAAGTGGAGAGGGAAAATCGCAGAGAAGGAAAGGCAAAGAGACGAGGGTGAGAAGCAAAGAAAAGACGACACAAGGGCCAGTCGTGGTTCTGCAATTCGAGGTAGTAGATTCTTGCTAAATCTCGAAATTTTGTTTTTCCGATAATGTTTAATATGCTTACATGCTATTAGAGTCAATCGAAAGATGAGAGGTGGTTTTAGCGTTAGTGAATCATTACAATTAATAATGAAGTTTATATCTTCCGATGTTCAAAAATCTTGAATCTTGAGTTTGGATATGGAAAACGGGATAATCTAAAGAAGCATAAAGTTGTTAAGTGGGTTAAGATTGTTTAATTTGGAAAGGGACCCGATCATAAGTCCTCAAAGCCCCGGGAAAAGAAAAAAAAACTATGCGTAAATGTGTTTAAAAGATTCCGTTTGAGCGGTTGATTCAAACCAAAACCAGTGGTTTAATGTTTGAGTTTCAGGATGAACTTAACCGATGAAAATATATCCTAATCTTGCATGGAAATAAAGCAAGAAAAATAATGTTGTTATGATGCAAGAACTTGAGGGATTGATCGAGGACATTGGGGCTACGTCGATGAGTTTGGGAGAATAAAATAGACATTGTGCAGAAGTATAAGGCCATGTTCCGGACATGGTGGAAAGAAAACCACATACGGGCTATGTATGGTGGTGGATTGAATTGTTGTGAAGCAAAACCAAAAAAGAAGAAGATGGCCATGCATATATATATATATATATATATATATATATATATATATATATATGAGGGTGAAATATATATATATAAACAAAAAAAACGACGGCTATGGATGATCTTACTTGGGTTCAAATGGGTTTTGTTTAAAAGTTCCTTTTTGAAGCCATTGCATAAAGGTGTGTGTATATATATCTATATATAGAGAGTCGGGTTCAAACGAGAACATTAACTATTTAAAAGAACACGAGAACTAACAAAATCATTAGTGATTTTACATTAACACACGAAAAAGGGACTTTGGCCGCAGTTTCAGGTCAACGTGACTTTTTTGCGCGTTAATGTAAAATCACTAATGATTTTGTTAGTTCTCGTATTCTTTTAAATAGTTATTGTTCTCGTTTGATACTCTCTCTCTCTATATATATATATATATACATATAATGTTCCTTCGATTATCCTAAAATGGTTAACGAAAGGTTGAGATGTTGAAGCGCCTACAGAAATTAAAAATAAGTTTCATGAGATTATTAGAGAACTCGTTGAGGGAATAAATATTTACTAAAATAAAAGGTACTCATTTGAGATGATTGAGGTTTTGTTTACGATGGATTCATATACGTGAATAAAAAGTGCTCATTTGAGTATTTTGGGTACTTTGGCGATGGATTAAAAAGTGTGTGTGTGTGTATATATATATAACCATTATGAAGGTGACACAAGTGCTTAGAGTATGTTCTTTATGTAGGTGTAGGAATGAGAGCGAGGAACGTATGGATAAGCAACGCTAAATCAAGGTGAGTTTCATATGACTTTTAAATGGGATACATGCAAGTATGTAAGTATGTTCTTTATATTATTACGATGATTTTCAAGCGTGCTATATTTTAGTTAAATATGCAATGCATGCTAGTATGTTGGATGATATGTGAAATGATGTGTACATCAACATACTACTTTTTATTGTGAAAAATGGTATACATGCTACGTTTTTTAATATATATATATATATATATATATATATATATATATATACGTTTGCATGTTTTACGATGTTGGATGTTTAACGATGTGAAATGTTTTGACCATATGCCATTATTTTTATATATTGGATGAATTGTATGTTACATACGATAAATGTTTGACGGATTAAATCAGAATGATGTGATGTGGATGTAAGTGTGGGGCTCATTACCAGGACGCTGGTATTGGGCGGCGGGAAACCACAGATGATGATGATAGTTAGTACATGTGCCGGAAAGGGTACCTCTGAAACTGTACTATGGGACGGTAGTTAAGACACATGCTTGAGATCACCTCTGAGCTTGACTTTAGGTGGATTGAATGACAGAGCCCCACCATGCCAAGTGGACGGATGAGATATCTAATGTGATGACAAGTTGTGTAACGACCGTTATCTCGACGTTAACTCTAAGATAAGCTAAGTGGGGTTGAAAGAAAAAAATAAGGTAGTGTGAGGACCATTTTGTAAGTTATGCAAAAAGGGCCTAAAAACCTTAGGCAAATCTCTCATTTCAGTCATTGTGGTTTGTATATGTGTGGCGCTGAAGAAAGAAAGGGTGGATAAATTGTTCTTGGAACTATTAAAGCATTAGAGAATTGTTCTTGAAATCCTTGAGTAATCAAAGTGTGGAAATCCGTCTCCAAGAGGTAAACCATCTAACCCCTTATATTGATATTAGAAATTTAGATTGTTTAGGGAAGCTCTTCGTATTAAAGCTTCTCTGGGAAATCCCCAAGAGGTGAGCCGATTTATTTAGGTTTGGGGGAGGTTTGTCTGAATCTTAGAGTGAGAATTGTTGAAACAACTCTCCTCCTTAGATTATTTTAGTATCGATTGGGTTTTGGAGAATCGAATAGGGTGAGTTAGAAACCCCTGGAACTCGATTGAGTTCGCCGTCGTACCCAAGCGAATCGGGAGTCCCCTCAATCGGACGCATCAGGAGTTCCCACCCCGGTTGCACCGGGAATGTTCCCAACACGGGCGTACCGGGAACGCATCGAACCGGGCGTGCCAGGAAAATTCTTGGAACCGGGAGTAAGAGGGACCCGGGAGTCGATACCCAGACTCGGGTTGTCCCGGGCGGCCCCGGGTGGCCAGACCCCGCGTACCCAGCGGCTGGGGTCGTAGCCCATGACTTGCTTGAGCTTCATTCTTGGGTCAAGATCTTTGGGAGAATTTGAGAAGTGTTTGGATCGAAACCTCGCAAGAATTTATTAAGGATTCGTAATCCGGGTTGTAACCGTAAACTCTAATAAAATGTAGGAGCTCGAACTTTTGGGATTGATATCTGTGTATGCCGGAATTCAACCTTCCAGGTGAGTTCCCTGATACAATTATTCTATAATTGGAAATGGTTGTTATGTTGTTATATGACAGTTATATGCGGGATAAGGTTTGATAACCGTGAAATCAGTTTATCACTCGTTATTATCTTGTAAATGTTGGTTAATTGGTATTACATACGTGGAATTATGTTGTACGATGAGGCCATGGCTTGTGAGATACCATCGGGGATGGTTAGACCGTGTGTCGGGAATTCGTTTCCTGTGCCCACGGAAACGACATCGACTAGGGGGCCGTATGGGGATCTACTGGGGGCCCGAGTGTGGTTGTTCTTAAAATATTCCAGTAACCGATTATGGTTACGGGTTCGTTCGTGGCTTGTTGAATATGGAAATCGGTATTTGCAAATTAATTACTTTTAACTTGATTTTTCTTACTTTATTGTAAAACTACTCGAGGGGTGGGAATTCACTAGACCATTCGGTCTAACCCTCGTTTTCAATCTTCTTAAAACCCATTTTCAGGTGAGGGAGTCGTTGAGGCTTCGTCCAATTGGAAAGAAAAGTGTTGAGAGCTAGAGGAAGTCGAAGATGGTCGGTTTAGAGGCGGTGCTCGTGGTGAATCCCTAGTATCTCGGTTGTGATAGAACTAAATTAGTTTGAGCAATGTCAATCTTTCTTTTCCGTTGGCTTGTATGGAGACCCGTTTTGGGAGTTTGAATTTATGCTATGTTAAGTTTGATTCTGGGGTATTACAAGTTGCACCTATGATATATGCATAAAATGTTTTAATAAGCATGACGTTTTATGAATGTTTTGTGGGATAAATGATTTTTGTTCGATTTATGTGGTTGTGATTATTTACGAATGAAAAGACGAAACCATGAACTCACTTAGCGTAAAGCTAACTTTAGCACGTATCTCAGGATGTGGCAAGAGTGAGAGCAGTAAGAGCAAAGGTACGATTTGATGACGTATCACTAGGCTGCTTGGACCTAGTTATTATTATTTAAGTTAATCGATAATGTATACCCCTTAAGTTGGATTTGTATGAATGTGTGTATCATGACTAAGATGGTTTGATGTTTACCATGTTGAAAGTTTTCCGTTGCGACGTCAAGAATAGTGCGTATGTTTTAAGTTGTGATGTGCAGTTACGACCCTAGTGAAAACTGTGGTGTAACAAATATGTTTTATCATTTCTTTTTCTTTTAAATTTATACCTGTATCCTTAGCAATACATGTTATATTTGTTGCATTAGAGTTTTTCTTTTATTTCGAAAATTACAAAAATTTGTAAAGCTGAAAAATAAAAAAATTAGATTACCTTGTTCTTGAGTTGTATGCCCCAAATAAAAGATCAGTCATGTTAGGTGATAAAAATAAGATTAAGTGTAATTCTGAAAAAGATCACCAGCACAATATTTACTCTTTAGAACCAGTTCAAAATACTATTGTAGACCTGTTAATTAATTTGGCTGGAAATTTAGAAAGAAAAAAAAGACTTTTGTGTCACCATTTCTGTTTTAACTTTTAAATAAAGAATAAAAAAATTCATACTAATCTACACTATATTAAAGAGCAGAATAGTAAAATAGAAAGTTTTAGTCAGGCTAAAATAGGAAAGTTAGAGGTAATAAATCTGCAAGCCTCCTTAAATAATAAACAATTTCAAAAAAAAAAGTTAGATGAGCAGAATTATCCATATTTATGTGATTTTGACGGTAACGAAATTAGACAACAAATTAAGAGGTTCCTAGGCGAAAGTAAAATCCTATGCGATCCCGATTCTCATCTTCGCAACCCATGCATGAGATTTGTCAACTGTAATAAATTTTGTTTTTTTTCCTGCTACTGCTGTAAGAATATGGTCAGAAAACTGTGTCCATATTCATTCACATTCACGGGTATATATAATGATAATATTTACACTTTGGTACCATGAACTTTACAAATTGATAACCTAGTCTAATATACCCCCTCAGTCTAAGGAGGAGTACGACGGATGCTTAGAATGGATCGGAAGTCGTGAAAGAGTACGCAGGGTAGGCCTTTGGTGAAGATATCAGCTAGTTGGTAGCATGAGAGTACATGTAAAACCCGAATTTGGCCGCGCTGAACCTTCTCTCGGACGAAGTGAATGTCAATCTCTATGTGCTTGGTCCGTTGGTGTTGAATTGGATTCTCCGACATATAAATGGCGCTAACGTTGTCACAGTAGACCAATGATGTGCGTGTCGGATGGTGACCAAGTTCAAGAAGGAAGTTTCTGAACCAGCAAATTTCGGCAACCACATTAGACACACCGCGATACTCGGCTTCGGCGCTAGAATGGGAGACTGTCGACTGACGCTTGGATGACCATGACAATAAGTTGTCTCCCAGAAACACACAGTAGCCAGAGGTGGAACGGCGGGTGTCCGGACAACCCGCCCAATCAGCGTCGGTGTAAGCCATAAGAGTGGATACTGCGGTACGACGCATGTATAATCCCATGTGAATGGTGCCTTTGACATATTGAAGAATGCGTTTTAGGGCATTCATGTGTGGCATCCTCGGGGCGTGCATGTGCATGCAAACTTGTTGCACGGCGTAAGAAATATCAGGATGCGTGAATGTGAGATACTGTAGAGCACCTGCGAGACTGCGATAAGTGGTGGGATCATCAAGCAATTCCCCAGAAATGTGGTTGAGCTTCCCATCGGTGTCAACTGTAGTGTGCACAGGATTGCATTGAGTCATGTTTGCCCGAGAAAGGATGTCAGCAGCATATTTTTGTTGGGAGAGGAAGAGGCCAGATGGGTCACGCTTGACCGAGATTCCCAAGAAATAGCTGAGATGGCCCAAGTCCTTCATAGCAAACTCATTGGACAAATGAGTTAGAATGCGATGTTTGAGAGTTGATGATGATGATGTGAGAACGATATCGTCGATGTAGAGGAGGAGGTAGGCAGTGTCTCGGCCGTGTCGGTAGATAAAGAGGGAGTGATCACATGCACTATGTCAGAAACCAAGCTTAGTGACATAGTCAGTGAAGCGTTGGTACCATGCACGAGGTGCCTGTTTTAGGCCGTATAGAGACTTCTTCAATCTGCAAACATGATGAGGATAGGACGGATGCCGGAATCCCAAGGGTTGATGCATGTACATTGTTTTTGCTAGGTACCCATGGAGAAAGGCGTTTTTGACGTCCAGTTGATTGATTTCCCATTGGTGAGATAGGGCAATGTTAAGAACCGTTCGAATGGTTGCCGGTTTGACCACCGGGCTAAACGTTTTGTCGCAGTCGACGCCAACCTGCTATGACCTGCCATCACAAACTAAGCGCGCTTTGTAGCGCTCAAGGGAACCGTCAGATTTGGTCTTATGTTTGAAAATCCACATGCACCTGATGATGTTCATCACCGGTTGGCGAGGTACCAATTCCCACGTATTATTGTCAATAAGGGCATTAAACTCATCAGTCATGGCTTGGTTCCAAACGGGAGTGTTAAGTGCCTCGATAGGGGAGTGGGGTAAAAGTTCGAATGGTGTAAAGGTATTGAGGTTGAATGGTTGTTTTGGTTTTGAAGAGTCGGTCATGCTACGAGTGCGCATGGTGTGGGTGGGAGGCGGTGGTGGGTCGGGGATAGGCGAGGTTGAGGTGGGTTGTGGGAGAGGTTGTTGTGTGTTGATAGGAGTAGGGTGTGGTGGTTCGTGTGGTTTGGGTCGGCACGAGTAGGTTTGGAAGGTGGGAGTTGGTTGAGGTGAAGCTGGGGATGGTGAGGGAGTAGGGGTGTCGGGTTGTGTAGGACGGGGGGAGGGGTAAGAGGTTCGGTGGGGGATGTGGACGGGTTTGGGGTAGTGACGGATTCCCAGACAGACGGATGGAGATCACTGGATTGCTTTGATTGAAGAAAGTCGTAGGAGGGAGGTGGGGAGTGAAGGGTGGCAAACGGAAAGACATTCTCATCAAATACGACATGACGAGAGAGGATTATTTTTCTGGTGGAGATTTCATAGCATTTATACCCCCTGTGATTGGAGGGGTAACCGAGAAAGACACACGGGGTGGACCGGTTTTCAAGTTTGTGAATAGAGGTAGATGGGATGAGGGGATAGTAGAGACAGCCGAAATTGCGGAGATGAGTGTAGGTGGGTTGTTTGTTGTATAGGTGGAAGGCAAGGGTGGCGTTGTTTTTGGTTTTGGAGGGAAGGATGTTGAGGATGTAGGTGGCCATTTGTAGGTAGGGGTGGCAAAAAGTGACCCAACCCGCCAACCCAACCCAACCCGAACCCAACCCAAAATTAGCAGGTTGGGTTGAGAATTTCAACCCATTTAAGTTAAATGGGTCAACCCACCTAACCCATTTATTAATTGGGTTTGGGTTTGGTTGAAATTTTTAACCTGTTTTCAACCTGATTTTGACCCATTTACAACCTGATTTCGACCCATTTATAACATGTTTCTAACCCACTTACAACCTGTTTCTAACGCATTTACAACTTGTTTCTAACCCATTTATAATATTACCTAATATTTTATTTTTAATTATTAATCAATATTTAATACAATTCATATTTTAATATAATTCTTAAAGATTAAAAAATAATTTATATATTGAAATTTGAAAGTTGAAAGTTGAAAACCCTAATCGACTAAATCAGTAAATCTTATTCCTAATTTGAAACGCCATACGCCTCCAGCCTCCTCTCCTCCCTCTTCCCTCATACGCCGCAGGCGTAGATCTTCATCCCTCTTCACCGGTGACTTCTCTCCTCTCCCTCTATTCCACGACGACTCCTCTCCCTCTGTTCCATGGCTTCACGACGAGCAGTCCACGACGAGTTCAATTCCATTGTTCACGGTAAACTTGTAATCTTAACTTGATCGACTTCAGTTCCATTGTTCGACTTCAATTCTTAACTTGATATATATTTATAATCTTAACTTGATCGACTCTAGTTCCATTGTTACTTATATATATTTATAATCTTAACTTGATCGACTTCAGTTCCATTGTTCATGACGGAGAAGATAGAAAATCGAGAGGAAAGTAATACCGAGAGTGAAATTGGAGTCGATGAAAGTGCAAATCGAGTTACTTGGAAACTTTTTTGGAACTATGATTTATTTAACTTTGTGGTTGTGGGAAACTTTGAACTATTTATTTTACTTTATGGTTGTGTTTTATTAAATTTCGAACAATTTATTTGACTTTGTCGTGGAATGAAGTAGTTTAAGCATTTTTATTTCATTTACAATTTTAAAATTAAATGGGTCAACCTAGGTTCAACCCATTTATTTAACAGGTTGGGTTGAGATAATCATAAATAGGTCAACCCGCTACCAACCCATCAACCCAACAGGTTGGGTTGGGTTGAAAATCTCAACCCATTTAATTAAACAGGTTGGGTTGGGTTGAGAATTTCAACCCAATTAATAAATAGGTTGAACCTGAACCCAACCCAACCTGACCTATTTACACCCCTATTTGTAGGGCGTGATGCCAGAATGTTGGTGGTAGGGAGGCGTGGGTGAGAAGAGTGCGGATGATGTTGTTTATGGATCGAATTTTCCTTTCGGCTTTCCCATTTTGAGAAGAAGTGTGGGGACAGGAGAACCGGAAAACCATCCCGTGTTGAGTACAAAAATCGTGAAACGGTTTGTTGTTGTACTCGGTTCCATTGTCGCACTGGAAGCTTTTAATTGTTCGCTCAAATTGGGTGCAGATGAGCGTGTGAAAGGATAAGAAGGTGGAATGCGTGTGGGATTTGTGTGTGAGAGGGTAAGTCCATAGATAATTCGTGTAGTCATCTAAGAACAGAATATAATAACGATGACCCCCGGAACTAAGAACCGTGGAGGTCCACAAGTCACTGTGCATAATATCAAATAGAGAATACGTAACAGAAGTAGAATCATAGAAAGGTAACTTAATATGATTACCAAAAACACAATATTGACATAAGTGTTTATCCAAAAAAGTCTTAACAGAAATAAAGTTGCGTTTATTTAATATTCGTAATAAAGAGGAACTGGGGTGGCCCAGACGCTTGTGCCAAAGATCTTGCACCAAAACAACAAAGGTAGGAGGTGGTGTAACTTGATCAGAAGGGAGCGAAAGAGGATAGAGATCGCCAGTGCTGTCACATCGGATGATAGGAATCCGTGTCTGAAAATCCTTCACAAGAAAGCCAAACCGATCAAATTCAATGGAAATAGGATTATCAGTTGTTAATCGGCGAACAGAAAGAAGGTTTTTTGATAAGTTTAGGTGCGTGAAGGATATTGTGGAGTTGTAAAGGTGGGTAAGGTGGTTGTAGGGTGGTATGACCGGTTCCAAGTATAGGTATTTGGGAACCATTGCCAACGACGATGTTGTTTTGTATACCATTATGGACATGATTGGAAATGTTACCTGTGGTGTGCGACATGTGGTTCGTGGCGCCAGAGTCAAGGTACCAGTTCTGGTCTGGATTCAATGTCATCGTGTGCAGTGCTTGGTCGATGTTGGTCGGGGTGTGCGAGTGCTCAAAAACCGGAGTGTCGTACGGATTAGCGCCAAGGATACCTGCAAAATTAGAATTTATGTGGGTAGTAGGGTACCTGTTTGCCGGTACCGTAGGGAATGGTACAGGTTGAGTGTTCCACGGTTGTGTTGGCCATGGAGTGTTCCACCCGTTTGCCGTTTGTTGTGGATAATAGCCCGGGTGAGAATGTGGTGCACGTCCGCGACCGCGACCACGGTCGCGTCCCCGACCCCCTCTACCAGTGTAGCGCCCCTACCACCATAGTCAAAAGACTCAAACTGTCCACGCCCACCACCACAGTACTGGGTTTCGGTGGATGGAAGCATGGGACGTCGATCAGTGTTGGTGCCGGTTGTTTGAGTGTTCATGGTTGTCGCTTCAGTCGTGGCCTTGGAGTTTTGTGTCTTACGAGTTTCTTCCAAGATTAGTTTGGATCGGGCAGTGTAGAAATCCGAAAGAGGGGTGGATTGTTGGAGCAAGGTGGCGAGGCTTTCATATTTGTCTCCAAGTCCGTTGATAAGTTGAAGAACCAGACGGTCGTTAGAAACAGGGGCATCAACATTGGTGAGTTGATCGGATAAAGTCTTAAGCTCTTGACAGTAAGCGGAAACATTAGAAAAAGACTCCAGCTTGACATTATTGAATCTGTTTTCTAGATACAGAGCCCTTGAGGGTTTGCTATCGATGAAAATATTTTCCAACGATGTCCACGCTTGAGCGGCTGTTGAATTTGGTTTTAGAATAGTAATTAACAAGTCCTTAGAAATCGTACCGTAAATCCATTGAAGCACAATGGAATCCAGACGTTTGTAGAGAGCCACATCATCGGTTTTCTCTTTGTCTTTGTCGGCCATAGATTTGGATGAAGAAGATTCGTCGGGAAGAATGTGATGGATGACATCATGTGCACGACAGTGGATCTTGAAAAGTTCAACCCATGACGTGTACTGTCCGTCGTCCATCTCCAGAATTATCGGGATGAAGTTTCGGATGTTGGTGACGGTGACAGCGGGATGCAGGGAGGCCATGAGATGAGGTTTAGCAGCAGATGGGAGGTACTGGAGGGTACTGGAGGCAGCAGATGGAGCAGGTCGATGGTGATACAGAAGGACTGGAGGGTACGGCGGCAGGAGCAGCTATCGATGCTGATGGGTCCTAGAGGCAGCAGATAGGTGATGCAGAAGGAGGGTGGGGGATCGATCTGCAGCAGATCGATGATGATGGATGGTAGTAGATCGATCTGTAGCAGAAACGAAGTAGATCGATCGATAGAGGGCAGTAGAGAAGAGGTGGCGGCTAGGGTTAGGGTTTATCATAGATCGTCTGCGGCTAGGGTTTAGGTACGCTCTGATACCATGTAAGAATATGGTCAGAAAACTGTGTCCGTATTCATTCACATTCACGGGTATATATAATGATAATATTTACACTTTGGTACCATGAACTTTACAAATTGACACCCTAGTCTAATAACTGCAAATCTAAGGATATCCATCAAGGGAGAATTAGTTTTATGAAATATTGCATATTGTAGAGATATGAGTGTTTGTTAACATTAATTGGAGACATGGATGATAAATAAAACCTATACTCAAAACAAAAATTAATGATACTGAAGTGTAGATAGATAAGAAAGTACAAATATATTTGTATATTTGTATGCATGCACACACACTATACATACATGTGCATGTATCTATATTTTGACAATAATAGATTACATGTTGGATAATATGTATCCGATAAAAGTCTTGTAGATTCGTTTGTTTTATGACACTAGCTAGCAAGATTTCATTGTATGGGAGTTGTATAGTTATGAAATTGTGTGGTTGTAGTTGAAGGGCGACTGTTTCCATGAAAACCTTTAGTGTGAGCAAAACAAGTAGCAAGAAAAACAACTTGCAACAGTAGTGGATCGAACTCAAGACTTTGTGCATCTTCACACATAGACCTGTGGCATTGCGTCGTAGCTCCTATTTAAAACTCAAATAACTTGTATGAGTTGTAAATGTCATAGAATTTTGGACTTTTTTGAACTATTTATTATAGCCCGTCACCATTTTGAGCGGAACATATCTAATTTTGTGATTCCAGACAGTAAGAGAGATCTTGAACTAATAAATAGACCCTAGGAATTTAAAAAAAACTAGGATATTTGGCTTGGTTTGGTTTTAGATACACAAAATGGCATTTTGAAGTTCTTTTTCAAAAGTTGTTAGTCTATGGCAAATGCACCGGTATTGTGATAATTATAATATGCCATGTTCACTGCAGCAATACGAACTTTGGAAAAAATGTCAAAATAGCATCGATTTAGTTATTGAACACTAAATTTTTATAAGCAAAACAAATGAATTAGTAGATCCCTTCTTTAAAACATAATTTGTTGACTCTGTTGGGATTTTATTACGAAACAAAAACTACACTTTGTATATGTTTTCCAAACAAATTTTAAGTTTCAAATTCAATGTATTTTAAATATTGTCGTAACCCGTCTTCCAATTCAAGTATTTTCAATGTCATCATATTATTATCCATCTCACAATTTTAGTTTAAAAAATAAATTTGAAGACTGATTTGATTTTACATTAATATTAAACCATCTGTTTTCAAAAGTTTATTTAAATTATGAATGATATTAATGATACAAGGGAAAGAATAAAACCGACCGCATAGCGCAGTGGATTAGCGCGTCTGACTTCGGATCAGAAGGTCGTGGGTTCGACTCCCACTGTGGTCGTTTTGTTTGTATTTTTAATATTGTTTTTGTTTTTGGCTCTTTTACCCCCTTGTATTTCGTTTTTATCTTTCTGCTCCCTGTGGTTCCTTCTTTTTCCACTTTTACCCCTTGTGTTTTCTTTTGTACCCTTGTGCTACCCCTACACTTACTTTCCTTTTCACTTTTTACCCTTGTGTATGCTTATTTATTTTGGTTGTTTGCAAATTGGCATAGACACCCATAGTTAACAAAATAAAAATCGTCCACGAACCCTCGTTTATTTCTATAAATAAATATACCACATACCATAGTTAACAAAAGAAACGTCCACAAACCCTCGTTTATTTCTATAAATAAATATACCACATACCGAAACCAAGTGTACGTACTATTAAGAATTTATTCCATTTTCTTTGCTCCAAACCTTGTTTTTTGATTGTCTACTATATGTTAGATCATCATTGCTATGTCTTGAAACCAACCATGAAAACTCAAACGGAACAAGAAAGTCGAGCCGAACACATAGTTTCGACACCTAGAAACCATCAATCGTTAAATTACATACAGAACAACATCTAAACATCAAAAACTCGAAACAAGAACTAGACTGTTATTATGTAGCAGCAGATGCCGGGATCGGCTTCACTGCAGTTTTAATTCTTTGAAACGCCACCTTCACTCGTTCCTTCAATCCCTCGTTTTCGCTCTCAACTTCTCCGTTCAATTTATCGAGATACGCCACGTTATCATCCACACTGATCACCAACCGCCCATCCTCCCCGTATTTCACGTTCCCAAACAAGGACACAAGCAGGGCGTGCACGATCTTCTCCACTTTCTTCTTCTCTTCCGCTTCATCTTTCACCGGTTCCGTTTCCACCACCACCTTCGGCATTTCCCGACTGGCGTTCAACACCAATGCCACAATCGAATCCGACACCATATCACTGATCGGGTCCGCTGTCCAATGAAGCGACAGGTGGTTCTCGGATTCCTGCTTTACGGTAACCTGCTCGTGGATCCGCAAAGTTGGAACCCCGGATTCATCGTCAGTTGAAGACTCGACACTCTCGTAGATCTGTTTGAGTCGGTGTTTGATAACGCCGAAGGCACCTGAATAAGGGATGGTGATCCTTTGGGTGACGTTAGCAGTTGACAGCTGAGAGAAAACGTGCAGATCATCGGGCGCGATGATTTGATACGAGAACCCTTTTCGCACCAATAAACCGCTAACGCTTTCACCCTCTTCAGGGGTTCGTTCAGCCAGCTTCCCGATTGTTTTTGCCATTTTCTCTGAATTAAAGTGCATTTCAACGGATTGGCAGTTCTTTGGAGTGATGATTTTGGTGTTGCGGTCTGCAAAAAAGGTTACGAGCTTTTGTTTGAGCCTTCCCATTTCGTTGGCTTCTCCATGAACAAGAATTATGTTTGGGGGCATAAGTTCTTCGAGAAAAGTACTGGTCTGAGCGTAATCTGCGTGAGCAGAGAAAGAAATGTAATGAACCTGAATGTTGAGTGGAGCGGTCAAGCCATTCATGAGTGTCACTTCTTTAGGCTCGTTGATGATCGTTTTTGCCAAAGTCCCTTCAATGACGTAACCAGGGATCACACATGCGTTTTTCTTCTCACCACACCATTTGTCAAACAACTGTCTAGATAACCCACTTTGGAGACTACCCGGGCTCGCCATCACCACCGAGGGTCCCACATCATTGAATTCCTCAATACTTTTCAGGGGAGATATGTGTTTGAAATCAAACGGGTTTGAATTCGCAAACTGGGTTCGGATCCTTTCGTTCATTGCATTGATGTAGGTTTGATAGACAGCCATGCACCGTTTTGCGAGTGGGGAAGCATAATATATGGGGACGTTGTGTAGCTCAGGGTGGTTTGACCAGTATTCGTCGAGGATGAGGAGTAGTTCTTGTGCACGGCCAAGGGCAAAAGCGGGGATGAGAACACGACCACCTTGAGAAATGGTCGAGTGGATGACATCCGTGAAACGCTTTTCACGAATGTGCCGTGGTTGATGAAGCTGAACGCCATAAGTCGACTCGATGATGCATATGTCTGGAGAAAACTGTGGTAGCTCAGCGGCACGAAGATGGCGGTCTTCTTCACGTGAGTAATCACCAGTGTAGAGGACACGTACACCAGCAATGTCAACCATGAACATGGCTGCACCAAGAACATGGCCGGCTGTGTAACACCAAAAACGGATGCCGTTGACTTCTAATGTTTGATGGAAGTCAATTACCTGAAGAAGGTGGATATTAAATTATATAAATCAATATTACAAATCAATTCATCATTGTCATAATGTGTGTGAGGAAATAAAAATCTCCTGCCCCCGAATCCCATGTCCCTCCTTGTACACTAACCACGTGAAAACACATCATCGGAGAGAGAAAGAAAACATAAATTAAATACATTTATATTAAATGAAGTAAATCGGGGTATGTGTCTTCACGTAATTGGTGGGACGGAGACGAGACATGAGATTTAGGGACAGGAAATATTTATCAGCCAACTCTTTGTCAATTCTGGAAGGGTGTCAGCGGATGTAACTTTGTAGTGATTGCACCACCATTTATGGTGATATATGTGATCACACATGGTTGCTATTTCATCTTTCACATACAAGTCAAATTGTAATTCACATACTCCCCTGCTATGCCTAGACTAATCCCCTGGCAAATTATGACTGTAAGACATCAGCCTTATTAAACCTCAGTGGCCACAATTGTTGTGTACGCCTGGATTCGAACCCACCCTGGGCAGATGGGATATTCCACCACATTCCCCAGGGCCTTAACCAGTACGCCACAACCCTTGTCAATTGTCAAAGCAACATAATCCAAGTTCCATTATGAAACTAAGATGCCAAATAAAGAAGCATATGCATCCACACACACAAAACCCAAGCAAGATTTTCAAAATCAAATACTTGTAAAGTCAAATGTGAATAGTATGTGAACCATGAGGCACTGACAACTCAACTAAGATTTCTCCCAAATACTTGGGGACAGATATGTGATTCATGTTTCCAAGAGCTTTATATTATGCTTAAACCAAATGCATCCAATACTCTCCATCATATTGTGCAACAAGTAAAGCTTTTAATATTTGTGGTAGCAAACTTCCCTAACTGGCACACCTATAGATCTTTGGCATACCGAATCTGCTTTGTCTACGAACAAGGAAGCTATAAAGTAATGCAACTATGAATCTCATGGAGAGTTCGATCCTGGCTCAGGATGAACGTATGTTGACACTATACAAAGAAATCAACTCCCACTGTATCTCCTACATTGGATAAATTTACAAAAATGTATTCTTAAAATTTTATTAATGTTCTACACTTCTACTAAATAAAAACTTGACAGAACTTTGCTGCTGCATTCATCGTCCAATACAGATGATACATGAATAAGTGGTGAGGCTTTGTTCTAGGTGAACCCAATTCTTCTGGGCCTGCTATTTTTAATTGGGATATTTCTTAATCATAAACAGAAAGAAATAACTGTACATAAATACCCTACTAAGTGGGGGTTGTATGCTGACCTTTCCTCTACCCCAAAGAGTAGACATGACCTCTGATTTGATAAAAACTTAATGGATATTAGGATATTTCTGGGGAGTTCAAATGTTCTAATCAATTCTTTTAGAACTTTACACAGCTAAAAAATGAACCCAAATGATATCTACTAGTACAGGAGAAAACAAAACGAAACCAAACCAACCCAGTATTTGGCTATATGCCACACAAGGTAGGGTCTGGGGGTAGGATGTAGGCTGACCTTGCCTACACCAAAGGGTGGAGAGGTTGTTTCTGTGAAAACCCTCCGGCTAGCAGAACAAAGAAGATAAGTGAGAAAAGTATATATGAACAGACAAATTGCACATCTGTTTCTAACAGGTACAAATAGAAACAGATGTGCAATTTGTTTGTACAAATAGAAACAGACCTTGCCTCTACCCCAAAGGCTAAGATGTGTTTTCCCTACTTTCAACTTTCAAGATACTACCACATATAAAAATTAACAAGTACAAAGTGCCAAGTAGAACTTGTCACTTGTTGGTAGCCAGCAAAATGTTCTACCTTTCCATTTTTCTCCTAAAAAGTACTCTGCATACTCTGCAAGCCTTAAATATCAACCACACTTAAACCATCACTGAAGTTGGTTAAAACTATGTTTTAGATCTAAGAATGGTAATAGTAAGAACTTATGTTCATATAGACATCTGACCTTACTTTAGCATATATTAAATACTCTTTTTCCATGGCTTCAACAGCAGAGGAGTATGTGAAATAAAATTTGACTTGTATGTAAAAGATGAAATAGCAACCATGTGTGATCACATATATCACCATAAATGGTGGTGCATATCACTACAAAGTTACATCCATGTAGTTAGTCAAATGATTGGTAGAAAAATAAAATGAGAGAGAAGAAAGAGACTGTTTTACCTAATGAGGGGTATAGGGTTTATTTTTGTTTAGTCCGTTAATTTCTTGTCCTTTTATGGGGGTCCCATTTCCATGATGTGAGGATACATGAAGATGTTATTCAGAAAATAAAGATTAGAAGCTAAGGGAAATGGAACAAGTAAACGAACTCGGTATTTCCTATCATCCTCATTATATATGTTTGTAAGTTCTTTAAGGATACACAATGTTTTTGAAATTCCCGTTTCGGGCCACTTAATTGGCTGCCTCAAAATGAAGGATCCTTCACTGCTTCAATTAGCAATTGATTGTTGAATCAAGTGTTTTGAAAAACTTAGGGATCAGTCACCTTAATTTCTCAACTTGTGTTCATTGATCAACCTTTTTCAACTAGAAGGTAATAGTTGCAGTCATTTCTATGTAATCATCCCAATCGAACATGAACTTAGCCATCTAGAAAAGCAAGTGTATCAAAACGTTAACTTTTCATAAGTTAAAATATAATCTAAATAACTACATTTTATATACTCAAATGAGTTGCTTAAGTGTCTGCTTAGGTGATAGCGCTAGAAGGTCACTTGACCTACTAACTCTGCGTAAGGTTCTGTTAGGCACTAACCCAAGCCCAAGCCCAAGCCCAAGCCCATTAATAAGATGCATATTCTAGAAGGGTTAATTTTGGTATTGAGTCTATTATGGTTGTTAATAAATAGGTGTGAGGTAGGAGAGTGGAGGTAGGCAGAAATTAGTGCGTTCTTTTGGGAGAGACTAGCACTCTCGAATTGCTAGAGGTTCTTATCGTTGTCTTCTTTGTTTCCTGTTCATTTACTGTGATTGAATACAATTTGGTCAAGCAATTCGTTTCTATTATTGTGTTTGCTTCACTTTGTTAAGTTGTTCTTAACAAATTGGTATCAGAGCCGTTCTGAATCCATGTTCAGGGAATCGCAATGGTCCTCATATTGTGTGTTTGAAGCCATGACCAGTGGTACGAATCCACAGAACGTTGAATCCATAAAGATGGAAGTGATTGGAATCCAATCCATTGTTTCAGATCTCCAACGACAGTTGCGTGATCAGATGGCGATTTTCAATCAGATTCTCAATCAGAAACAGACGGAGGTGACAATAATTTTTGTGAAGAGGTACAGGTAAATCGATCCAAATCTGAATCCTACAGTGCTAACCAACCGAATCCGGGTAGTTCTCCACCATCGGAGATCACATCAGGGGATTTTATCCCAAATAGTAAGGAGGTTGTCTCAACTCCTGAATTCAGCCATGATAGCCTAACAGTGATTGGAATTAAGGAGGAGGGTGTCCTTGACCAACTTTACCGAACCATCGAGAGAGGAGGAGAAATTGGAAAGAAAAGAGAGAAGAGGGAGGTGGTATTACCGATCGAAGGTAAGAGAGAAACTAAAATAAGAAAAGAGTTTTCGGATTACTTAGTCGACATTGGAGGCTATCGAACCACAAGGATAGCTTCTACCGATAATCCAGAGTCTGAAAAATTAGGGTCCCGTCCAAGTCCAGAACCGCCAGACGTGGATTTCCCACCGCCTCAGGTTGGTGTACCGATGGAATCGCCCACTATACTCAGTTCGGGGGTGGGGATTCAGACCGTTTCCTCGATCCACTATTCATCAATCACAAACCTGGAGGAGAAAGGGGATCAGGTTCAACCCAATCAACACAAGGCTCGTGTGACGGCCCAAAATAGCCTAAGCCCAGTGGCGTCAAACCCTTACCTTTTATGTTCTCACCTCGACGCTCCAGATTTGATTTCTGCTTCTATCGATGATCGATTCAGCGCCTCAAGTTCCGATCAACGCTAAATATGAAGGGTCTATGACTGAGTATGCGGAGTATGAAACTTTAATGGTTTGGGAAATAGAAACAGACACAACGCATACAAGAGCTTCAGGGTGAGATTTTAGTGGAGATTTGATAGAGCCATTTTTAGTGGATTGTCACTCCAATGTCATTAGGGATTGAAACCCTGGGTAGCGATTTCACTAAGTTGAAAAATAGAAATACAACTATTCTCATGAAGAAATCGCAGGTAATTTCAACATAGACCCAAGTGAAAACTAAATTACATCAAGGCAAACTTCAAATGGTGACAGACAACAAGATCTTAGTAGAGTTTGAGCTAGTGGATATTCCTTCTACTTCCAGAGGCCTACCTCAAATTGAAGTCACATTCAACATTAATAACAATGGTATTGTTACTGCATCTATCAATGTCAAAGCAAGTGGCCGTGAACAACATATCACTATAAAATCATCCGGAGGAACTTTTGATATTCCTATCCTGAAAATATCAGGTGGTGTGTGTGAGATAATAGCAACGAATGGAGATATATTTTTGGGAGTAGAGGAGTTCATAACACATTGTTGGATTATTTGGTGAACACCTTGCAGAAACTTCAAGAAGCAATAGAGAAGATGAATATAGAATTAATGTCAACATTTCAAACTGACGTCAACCTACCATTTATAATAGCAGATGCTTCTGATGCAAAATGTTTTGTCTGATATGTCATTAACAATATCAAAGTTGGAAACATTAGTGGGTAACTTTATCGAGAACCACAAGGGTTGTGGCGTACTGGTTAAGGCCCTGGGGGATGTGGTGGAATATCCCATCTGCCCAGGGTTCGAATCCAGGCATACACAACAATTGTGGCCACTGAGGTTTAATCAGGGCTGGTCTATTGCAGTCGTAATTTGCCAAAGGAATAGTCTAGGCATAGCCTAGGACACCATTCCCAAAAAAAACTTGATTGAGAGGACTTGATACCCTTGTTTGAATTATCTAAGGGATGTTGGTTTGTCGGCTAAGAAGATCAAAAAAAATTTGCTTGTTGGAGGCACGAGTTGTGTGCCAAAGGAGCAACAAGTGGTTACTGAGATTTTCAGGAAATACCAAAGCAAGGGTGTTAACCCTGATAAGGCGGCTGCTATGGGAGTGGATCGACTAAGTCATCCTTATGTCCGATCAAGCGTAAAGGGACGGTTATTGGTTGAGCTTGAGGGGTTTGATGATTTTGTCTCACCCGAAGGACAAGACAGCCTTAACCCGTACAACCAAAAAGAACGTATGACTATTTTAGAGCTTGGTATTGTTTCGGGCGAAATTGAATGGGAGTGTTAGCGGTCATAGAATCAAAAAATCGCTTGTTGAATATGTTCTGGAATGTGACTCAAAGGAAGGACTCGTGGGTAGTGCGAATTGGAAGGGTTTGACTTTAATGGCAGCTGGTTGGGGAGATGAAGTTCATGGGCAGCAACAATTTCTTCATTTTTTCTATCCACCTTGACGACAAGGTGGTTCTGTGGGGGCCGGGGTAATGTTAGGCACTAATCCATACCCAAGCCCATTAATAAGATGCATATTCTAGAAGGGTTAATTTTGGTATTGAGTCTGTTATGGTTGTTAATAAAGAGGGGTGAGGTGGGAAAGTGGAGGTAGGCAGAAATTAGTGAGTTCTTTTGGGAGAGACTAGCACTCTCGAATTGCTAGAGGTTCTTATCGTCGACTTCTGTGTTTCCTATTCATTTACTGCGATTGAATACAATTTGGTCAAGCAATTCGTTTCTATTATTGTGTTTGCTTCACTTTGTTAAGTTGGTTCTTAATAGGTTCCTGATCTGGGATGTGAAATGTGATAAGTACAAAGATGCACCAGTTTTCTTAAACAGTAGCTTGTTGCTTAAATAATTCAACTTTACTTCAGTAAGGTTTAGGCAAACATAGTAACTGTAAGTCTGTAACAAAAACATACCTCAATTTTATCCATGGAACGAAGAATGTCCTGTTCATCAAATAACATATCTTCAACTGAAACTTTGCTCACTTTCACATAATCTGATAAAAGCAACTTGTAAATGGCCTTTGTTGCATGAGTCATGAAGACCCTTCCTTTGAATGTGGTCTGAAAGCAACCAATTGTATTTAACTAACAGCAAAACATAACTTAAAGAATAGTGAAATACTGTAAAAAGTAATTCAAGCTCATTAGAAGTAGTGAAACCTTTTCCAGAAAATATGGAAGGGATGCAGCATGATCTAAGTGAAAGCTGCACAAGGATTCAATATAAAGTTAAGAAGATCAAAAAGATTCAAGAAGAAGAATTAAAAAAGGCTGCAAAAGTTGGAACCAATGATGTGCAAAACCACAATACAAAATACAGGAAGCATAAAATTAACTCAACAACGTCCCTTAGCACACCAATCCACTCCCCTCCCCAGTTTAGAAGCTATTCTCAAGTATACAAAATCCGTAGTCATTGGAACAAGAGTGGTTTTAACCAGAGGGCTAGGACATCACTTCACTTGTTTCATTCATTTAATGTCAGAGGTAAGTAGTGACAAATCTCCTCTTCCCAAAACTTCCAAAGAACCATGAGACCTTATTTAACAGATAGGATTACTATCAGTTAAGACAAAGAAGCAAATTATCACTATATTTATTCCGTTTTCTATTTCTTTTTCCAAGCACAGGATAACCCCAAGGGGTCAAATCTACTGATATAGACACGAAAAGCCGCAGAGCTAAAACATTGTTTTGAGAGCCTAATCATCCTTATTCTTCCTATAACAAGAGTTTAAGGTTACATCAAGGTAACAGGAACATCGAGATCCAATTTATGATGTTCTAACTTCCAGAGCTTGTGCATTGTGAATCAAGTATTAAATCCAATCTTGATTTATAACAAAGCCCATGTGCTCTATGAACTTTTACTGTAATTCAATTTCAGTGATCAAGTTGTGCTTTTAGACGAAAGTGGGAGGCTAGTTCAAACCTCTGCTCCTTGCTCTTGAAATTTTAATTGTAGATTGCTTTTGTTGTTGTTCCTCTATAACAATTCTTTCAGTCTTTTTCTAATCATTTTCATTCCACATATCATCGTGTCGGAAAAACTAATATAAATGGGTAAGGTCACATTAAGATGGGAACATAGAAGGAACCAGGAAAGGCATCAGACAATCAGCTGGTGTAATTCTGGAAATGAGTTAAAGTAACCCATCTTTCAGGCTAGTTGATTACAGCAATTTGCTAGTTGGAGGTCCATCCAGAAACATATCCGAAAGCAAAAAAAAAATTGTTGGTATACTCAAATCAAATTCCCTTGTTAATTGACAAAAGTCCTTCGTTTTTACAACACTGTAGTAACAATAAAACTTTGACACAGACCACTTAAGTAAGAAGCATTGCAAAGAAACTGTACTCCTTCCCTTCCTATGAAAGAACACATCCTTTGACTTTCATATCAAACAAACGAACTAGTTTTCGACTTAGATGTGAATTTATAACTTGAAAAGAGATCATCTACGTCAATATAACTGCTATGAATAACAAAAGATGGTGTCAAATTTGTAACATAACTGATATCAATTATCAACTTCAAATTCTAGCTATGTTTTCTAATAATTTTCATTCACATATTGTGTCGTGTACAAAATTTCAGTTATGTGGATACTTATCTATTTTTGTGTTATTGGCTAAATTGATTAGAGAAATGCAATAGTTGATATAGAAGGAACCAGGAGGGGCATTAGACTATCAGCTCTTCTTTTCTGGAACAGATAGAGTAAAGCCACTTACTGAGTAATGAGAAGAACGTCGATGGTAGAAGGGTCAATTTCGTCGAAGTAAGGCAAAGCAGCCATGCCCGAAAACGCCGGATGAATTCCACAATCAAACTAACAGCAACACAGCAACAACCAAACACAAGTTATGAAAAATACGAAATACGAACAGAAACATACAACACACAAAGAAATATCTCCCAAATTAACTATTTTCTTTTACCATAACAGTTTTCCCTTTGAAAGTCATGAATACACATGATCTTCCCACTTCGCTTCCTGCTCCTAATGGAGTTATAGTGAGTTGATCTGATTCTCTAGTCACCATGGAATCACGCCTCTTCAATGAGGAAGATGATTGTTGTGGCTGAGTTGAAGCCATTTTCATGCACAGAGACAAGGGATTTGGTGATAACTGGTGGATGTGGAACCCTAATTTGAAGAGCTCTTGCGCGCGCTCTCAGTGATGACAAGTTGGGGAGAAGTGTTTGGAACATAACCTACTTTTATTCATTAAATAATTATTTTAAACATTATTTATACATAATTAGGGTTGTTAAATAGTTACATAGTTAACCGGTCAGAATGCTTACTCTATCTGGTAGTTGTTAAATAGTTTGGTGCATAATAGTTAACCGGTCAGAATGCTTAAGGGGTTATGTATGATGTAGTGCATAATGAAATATGGTTGTTTAGGTGCCGTTTGTTTTTTAAGAGGTCTAAAGTCTGAAGTCTTAATTTAGTTATGATTAATAAGAGGTGGTGTGTAAAAAGGTCTGAATGATTCAGACTTAAGAGCCATTAAGAGTTTTTTTTTCAAAAAACAAACAACCCCTTAGAAATTGCTCTGGATAGACAGCCTGAATGACAACAAATTACCAATTTAACCCTCTGAATGATTTAGTTTTGAATGACAGATAGTTGTTTGGCAAATATCTGAATAAAACAATACTTTGCAAATATAACTACATACTCAATATTATTAGTTCAAAAAAGTGTTTCATATTAATCCAAACAATCATAACATTAATTTTTCAAGTTCTAGAATAAAGAAAAACATAACAATCAAATTCCAACATAATAGTTTTCAAACAATTCTTAAATTTATGCATTTAACATTAATTGATTCGCAATCAGATCACGTAAATTAGTCATGTATTCATTGTTTTGAGTACCAAAAGGCCTTCCATCCATGTCATCTTCATCACCTCCATCAATTTCTTCTTGTCCCTCGGGAATAATCATGGGGTCATTGTCATAATCCATGAATAACTGATCGTGGATATTGCATCTTCTTACAAAATTGTGAACCGCAAAACAAGCAATTACAACGTTTCTTTGTATTCGAAACAGATAGGGAGCCATTTGCTTTAAAATTGGAAACCTTGCCTTTAAGACACCGTAGGCACACTCGATAACATTTCTGAGTTACGCATGAGCATGGTTGAACCTTTCTTCTTTTGTCAAGGCACGTTGTCGTCGAAAATCAGCAAGCCAATACCTCATATTGCGGTATGGAGTCATAAAACCATGAGTGTTGGCATAAGCAGTGACAGTGTTTTTTACACGTCTATAGACTTGCGATAATTATACCTCAAAGCAAGTATACAATGAGATGTAATATCGTCTTTCAAGTAATAAAATGGTAAGATACCAGATATCGTCCACAGAAATTGTAGTAAAAGTTAAATAAAAAGTAGAAGAAAGAAATGACTTCAGATGGCGATTTGAAGACTTTGATTTGGTTGATTTATCACTTTGATGAAGTTAACAGAGAATTAAGCAAGTACGGGTGTAAAACTTCCAGGTGGGATTTAAACACAAATTCCAGCAGACTATGTTGCAGGGATGTTGCAGCATGAGTTAGCCATAACTAGATCCACCATCTATTTTGAGGGTATTCCTCTCGGACTTCAATATTCACACTACTGTTTAGATTCAACTAAACACATCTTTGTGTAGTCTCCAGTTATTTATAGTGTAGAATAAAGTCCTCACAATATATGGATGTACAGATCTCTTTGCATAAAAACCATTTTCTCGAGTCGATTCCCGTATCATTCAAGTTGATGTGTGTAACACCCAGAAATCTTGGTGAGAAATAGATTTAATGATTAAAATTCACTCCCTAGATCTATTCCTTTTATCGTCGGCTCATTGAAAGGAAAAGTCAAAGTTTCGGGCTTCGGGGGGGGAGGGGTGTTGGGCGACATTGCCCGGCGACTGTGCCAAAGGGCACTATCGCAGGGCATAGTCGTGGGAACCAAGCCACCCACTGTACATCTTAGGAGACAGTGCCTGACGATAGTGCCAGGGTCACTGTCGTGTGTCATAATCGTGGGAAGGCCCCAACTTACGGTAGATTTCGGGCGATTGTGCCCGGCGAGAGTGCCAGAGCACAATTGTGGTGGCATATAGCCGTCGGGTGACATGGGGCTTTAAGTAGCGAATTTGTTGTCTAAACCTTATAACTTCTCAACCATTTCTAAGTTAAATCCTCTCTACTTGAAGACCTACTTGGGAGACGATTTTGGAGCATTCAAGAGGATCTCAACCTTAAATCTTCAAGGTCCTCATCCTCAAACTAGAGATTGTAAGCCTAGGGCTTCAAACACTCCATCTCCAACCTTCTCCAAGTTTGACCAAGTTTCTAGGTTTTTATCAAAACCTATTTGGTGAGTTCATCCTCCTCTTTTTTAAACATTTATATGGGTTATAAATGTTCATTTGATGATTTCCTAGTGTTCATGATTTTTATATTAATGCATCTTGTTGCATAATAATGGTAATTACATGCTCGAGTGCGTTAGTCATTCCTGTGTAGTCATGTAATGTTAGACTGTGTTGCATTGGATCCATAGGCACGTAAGTCAATCTTTATTTGAGTGTCAATTGGGTATTTCGGGATTGGACTCTGGGACCCATGTTTTATGACCTAGACCTTTTAAGTGTACACTAGGAGGGCTGAGTTCGGTTGTGCCGTTGTGTGGTAAGGCGTTTGGGCCTCCGCCACTTTGAGGTAATGCCTTGGAGTTTGTCCTTAAGTGTGTCAGGCCTTCGGTTTGGTATTCATGGTAATGATCACCAAGGTCAGTTGTCTCTTAAGGTGTAGCTTGAAAGGAGTCGTAGGGACACTTGGGATTTTATGTCGTGAAGTGTCATACGATTAACGTTGTAAGGGTGACATACTTTTGTGTTCCTCCACTCTCAATGGATACGGGTCTCCCCCATTGTCGGCCGACAGTATTTGGATATTTAATTGTGCATGCTTTAACATTGAGATTTTATTATTTTATGGTCGCATGAGTATTGAATTTTAGTTCCATGTTTTCGGTGACATATTATTTTTATGTGGATTGTTTTCCATGATTTATGAGTTGAGTATTATGCCCCACCCGTGTTCTGGGTGTTTCGGGATATAAAGTTTTATCCGTGTTTTTATAAATTGGGAGTCCGATTTCTATTAATGGGTTGAGTGAGTTTTGGGTTGCATCACTTTATAAAGAATGTTTTGTATTGGGGCGCTCGTTCTTAAAAATACATGTTATTGGAAAACGAGTCGTTTTCATGTTTAAGGTAAATCATTTTGAAAGATTGTGTTTTAAGTTGCACTCTTTCCTTTTTAACGATATTAATTCATATTGTAAACTTTTGAACTCACTATGCGTTAAGCCTAACCCTTTTTATTTGTCGGCATGTGCATCAGGTCCTAGCTGGGGGAATGTCACTTGCAGCGCCATGAAGTGTTGAATGCTATTTAGATGCTCGGGAATGATGTAGCTATTGAGTGATGTCTTCCGCACATTTGGAGATAGCAATCGTTTTTGGGTTTAGGAACACCCGACCATTATTTAGTCTTTATGCAATATTTGAGAGGTTATTTGTTGAGGATAAATTAAGAATTATATTTGAGGTATTCCAAATATTGATTTGTAGAAAGGGATTTTTATCCTTCATGTGATGTATTAATGAAAATTTTAAAATAGTTACTCTTTCCAAATTTGAGGGTGTTACAAGTTGGTATCAAAGCTTAAGTTTGAGAGATTTAGGTGTTGATTTCGGATACCTAGACTCAAACTAGCGTTCTTCTAATTAAGTGAAAGTGAGATTACACTATTAGACACTTTAAGATAGAATACTTTGAGGTCGATAGATTGACTAGGATCGGGAATGATGGTGCAGGTAACAAGGATATTCATGTACAATACGTTCATTATTGCACCTAGCGAGTGCTATGGTGAACTTACGAATTACATGTATATGCTTGGATCGCCTTCACGTGATGATCGATGGGGTAGAGGATAAAATCCTTGGTGAATAGTCATTTGAAGAAGTTTATGTTAGTAGCATTGTCACTTTAAGTGACTAAATGAGTATGATGAGTACATTAAGTTGATCATGTTGGGTCAGATCATTGGTTGGATTAGAACCATAGGCTTATTGAATCTGCCTTGTTTCAGGAAGAGATTGTAAGGTCGACCGATTTAGTTGCCGATTATTACCTTAAGATGTTTGTGCAATTGGGTACCGGTGGTGTGACTGTGAGATTTGGTGAGCTTGGTCCTAAGTTTTGAGCATCGACCAAAATTTATGCACGAAACTTGCCTTTAAAATAACTTACATAAAGTATTTCATATTATCATGCAGGTCGTATTTTGAATTCCTGGAAAGACGTTTAACACGGACGAGATTTTAAACCATGAGTTTAAATATGCATAAAATTGTTTTATTGCGTGTGGTTGCAAACTTTGTTGAGATTTTCTTTAGCCCCGTTGTCCAACACTATTTCGGATATTGAAATATCCATGTCTTAACGTTGTTTAAGGTCTCAAACAAGTAATTGCGATTTATGACCTTAAAATTGGATCTCGTCCACATATGTTAAGGTTTTAAAGGAGAAAGTTATTTCCATGTTTTGGTGTTTGGGTTTTGTTTGGAATTTTGTTCCATACGAGTTTTGTTGAGTTTTTATGGAGTATTATTTTTGCGACGTTTTGCGACGCATGAATGAACTTTGAAATGTGTAGGCTTTAATTATGGTGGATGTAAATTTTTGAAGAGCGTCATGTCTCATGCGAATTTTGCACGTGTCTTTTCGCAACCGTAAGAGACGTCTTGAGGGTTTTAATATCGCATAATTTCACTTTTGAGTTTTGTACGGGTATAATTCTTTGTACATTACTTAGTAATTAAATTGATTTATACTTTTGGTGTGAGTAAGCATATGAAGGATTCATGATGGTTCGTGTTGAACTTTTGCTATGAACACCCTTCGGTTGTTGATTTTACTGTTCTTGTCTCGCGCAATGCATTATATTGAATTACTGGTATGCATGACATTATAGCCACCATTTTTGGATAAGAGCATTTTATTCTTGCGGCCCAAGGTTTGAAATCGATTTAAAATTTATTTACGTTTGATCAAATCGCATGCACCTATCGTTTTACTAAGTTTGGGAAATAAACTGATGTATGTGGGCCTTGTTGGAAATTTTATTCCATGTCATTTTGTGGTTTTAAGGAAAGAATTTTGGAGTTTGAAATTGTGAAGCTCCTCTTTGGAGTTTGTACAAACATTTGTTGCACATGTTTTGGTGCAAAAAATTGTTTTCACAAACACGACATAAATTGATGCATGCTATGACCATAGTGGTCCATTTGAAAATTTTGTTGTGTGTCTTTTGTTATTGCCATTATTAACGTGAGTAATGATCAAATGAATTTCGAAACGGTTTTATATGTGTGGCATTGGTGATCACTTTGCACACCTACCGAGTAAACGGCAGTAGATTTTTACATGTACGATTAATTGTTATAAAGCTTTTGCATTTGGAAGTTTTATGAAATTTTAAATTGCCATATTAGTTTGAAAAAACCTTGAACTCATTAGAGCTACAGATTTAAACCCATATCGTGGAAGGAGTTGTAATTAGGGGCTAGAGGGGTCCTTGGGAATTGAAGCGTCGGATGATCCGACTTGTGGTCAGTTTTGAATTTTGGGTTTCAGTTTATGAATCGATGCACGCATGAATAATTGAGGTATTAGAATTATGCATCCTCCCAGTTATGTTAGTGATAATCATTCCCTTTTTGGTAAAATTTCGGGTTAAAATCTTGTGCAGTTGTTTACGTATGGTTAGATTTGAACTAGTGGGTTAACTGTGCGACAACATGTTATGTGTCGGAGGTGTACCATCTTAATGGGTATTCATGAATAATGATGATGTTATGGTTTGTTCGTAAAACTGTATGATTTGGGGTTTTTAATTCCATATTAGGTGTCAACTTTAAATCTTTTTGGGGATCGACTTAGTGTAATCCGATTTGTTCTTTTGAGATCAATGAATGTTTGGAGTGTTGAAGTACTCTCGTTGGACCATAAGGAATGCTAGCCTTTCAGTGTCAGAACTTAAAGAAAGTTATATGCTGGTAATTAAGTATTGGTGTATATGATCTTCTTGATGTGGTAAGGATCTTATTGACAGAATGGTTGAAGTTTGAGAATAGATCGGAGTTGTGTGATAGCCTAATCTGAATTAACCAACTCCCCGAAAGTGTATTGGTACGTCCTTGGAAAGAATGCTTTACCAATATCAATGGTGAGTTATTGAGGAATTTAGGGAATTCTTTAGGTTGGTGTTGGTCATTGGAATGCGGATTCAGAATCGTGTTGAGCTAGAATGAATCAGTCAAAAATAGGGGTGTGCATCGGGCGGGTCGGGTCGGGCCCCAAAAGTCATAACCCGATCGGGTTTCGGGTGGGGTTTGTGGAACCCGAAACCCGTCCAAACAATAGTTCGGGTTGCGGGTTGCGGATGGGGTTCGGGCCGCGGGTTTCGGGTCGGGGTAAATCGGGTTGGGGACAATTTCCAGTACCAAATCAAAAACTAAATCACTAAGAAATCAGAAACCAACTCAGTACCAACTCAGTACCAAATCAATACTAAATCAGAAACCAAATCAATACTAAGAAATCAGAAACCAAATCAATACTAAATCAGAAACTCAAAAATCTAAGTTAAGTAACAACTCAGTACCAAATCAGAAAGAGAAAACATTGGATTTTTTGAAGTCCTAAATGATAAATCTCTCAACTTACAGTACCAAATCAAAAAGAGACGAGGGAGGCTGCCTTGTGTGAGTTGTGACTGCGTGCAGGGGAGAGACGAAGTCAAGTCAGGGCGACAGGGGCGTGCGGCGGTGGCGCCGTGGGTTAGTACAACGACGATGGTCGGTCGGCGACTCGATGTGTTTGATTTGAAACGTCGAGAGAGAGAGAGAGAGAGAGAGTTTGTGTTTGATTTGAAACTGAAGTCTGAAGGTATAACAAATAGCCTAAATATAATATATATATATATATTCGGATATTCGGGTCGGGTTTCGGATATAGGATGGATACCCAACCCGATCCTACATATCCGTAGTATAAATCGGGTTTCGGGTGTCGGGTGAGTTCGGGTTTCGGATATTGGGGGAGAGGCGATTATTCAGGTCGGGTGGGATCGGGTTGTTCGGGTTTTGCTCACCCCTAGTCAAAAAGGAGTTAAGGTCACAAGCCACCCTTGATGTGGTACGTGACCCCTAAGGTTGGGAGACAACCCAGATCGTATAGTTGGGAATTGTTCCAATCTAGTTCGATTTTCACTCTAGTATGAGTGTAACATGTCAAAGTGGATATTGGATGTGGAAGTCTTAATGAAAGTTAGTATGGCAGTTACGTCAGGAAGTCTGTTAGTGCACAAATGTTGGATCAAAGATCATTAATGTTGAAAGTCCAAGTCAAAGTCTTCAAATGCAAAGTCAAAGTCAAGCTTCTTAAAGAGGAAAGTCAAAGAAAGTCAAAGTGTTAGTTTGTGTTAGTTATCTTGTTGCATTTGTCTTTGTATTGTAACTAGGTATAAATAGAATTTTTGTTAGTAGAATCATGGGACACAATTAGAGAGTGGGTTTAGAGAGAGAAATATTGAGAGAAGTTGATTTGTAATCTGTTGAAATCGTGGTTAATTGAAATAGCATCTTGAATCAATTCTTGTTGTCATATTGATCTTAATTACACAATTTGGGACACACAATTGGTATCAGAGCAAGCACTTTATCAGAAAAATGGATAAAGAATTTGAAATTTGGTGATCGACTTCAAGAACTCACATACACACTGTTCCAGGATCAATTTCTTTGTTTGTGTTGTTTTGGTTGTAATTTTTGTTGCATTACAGTCGATTTGTGGTATAGAACAAGAGTGATTTGTGTAACCTTGTCCAATTCACAACTGTATTTTGTGTGAATTTGGATTTTTGTTGAAAATTTATTCGAGTTTGTAAATGCACTGTATTTCGATCAATCTTGTAATTTTTAGTATTTTGTTTGAAATTGATCGATTGTAAATTGTTCTAACAGTGTTAGAGATTAAATTGTCAAAGTTTCATGGATTGATTTGAAGTATTGGATCGAATTTGGGTTGAAATTGAAGTTTTTGGGTCGAGATCTAAGAAATTCGCATCGAGATCTAAAGAACTTGCATGAATCTTGTAAGAACTCGCATAATACTGTGTTTAAAGAAAGATTAAGGACAAAATTCGCATAAGGCTTGGTGCGAAAACTCAGGAATTCGCACACAACTTCGTACAAAAAGAAGGATTTCGCACGAGTCAGTGTACGAAAAGTGAAGTTTCAAAATTCTAAGGGAGAATTTCGCACATCTCGTCATGCAAAAAATCTGAAATTCACATCCCCTTGTGTGCGAAATTTGAGGAATCCACATCTCAAAGTATGAAAATTTTCTATGTCCAAAATTCATATCGATACGTAAAGCTCAAAGGGTTGAAATCGACTAAGTCAGAAATTCGCACATCTCCTTCGTGCGAAAAGTTTCAGTTTGAAAAAGTTCAAAGTCAGGAATTCGCATCTCATTGTGCGAAAAGTGTGAAATTCGCATCGGTGTGCGAAAAGAAGAAATTCGCATCAAGAAGTATGCGAAAAGCTTGTTTTTAATATCCTTTTACTTGCGAATTATATCTTGTGTGCGAAAAGCTTTCATAGTTGTGTGAGGTTTCTATACTTGGTCAATTTTCTGACTGAGTTTTTTAGGAATTTTGACATTTTTTGATTCTGTGTATAAAGATTTGTGCATTTGTTCAAGATGACTTCTAGGGATGCTCTTTCTATTGGAACATATGTGAAACCAGTCGTTCTCTTCAATGATGAGTATGAGTAGTGGAAGGATAAATTTTTAGATTTTGTGGACAGACATACAAATGGTGAAAATATCAAGGAATCCATTGAAGAAGGACCAATGATTCCTCTCACTATGGAAATTCCTGATGATGAATCACCTGACAGTGGAGATGGAAATCAACCAAGAGAACAGAAGACAAAGAAGGTTCAATGGATATTTCTAAGTATTTTGAAGAAGAGAAAGAAAGGTACAAGGCAGACAAACATGCTAGATCTCTACTTCTACAGAGCATACCGAATGAGATCTACATTAAGATTGACAGCTATAAGGCAACCGCTAAGAAATGTGGGATCAACTGGAAAAGATGATGATGGGGTCCAAGATTGGTAACCAAATGAAGGTGGCTAATTGTATCAATAATTATGAAGAGTTCAAGGCTAAATCTGGTGAAATCTTGGAGGAAACTTATGAAAGATTTGTATCTCTGCTTAATGAATTAGCAAAGAACAAGGTGAAGAAGAAGCAGATAGAGAACAACGTGAAGTTTCTGAGTGTATTGCAGCCGGAATGGAAAAAGCATACACGATGAACGAAACAAATGAAAGATCTTAGTGAGATTCCATTGCACGAAGTATATGAAACACTTCATCAGAATGAGGAGGAAGTTGAAGAAGTAAGAGAAGAGAAAAAGAAGAGTGAGAAGCATGTGCCTCATCCAATTGCCTTGGTGGTGGACAAAAAGAAAGAAAAGGAGAAGAAAGACAAGAAGAAGAAAAAGAAAATTGTGGTATCCAGTTCTGATGGTTCTGATAGTGATACTTCTGATTCTGATGATAGTTAGAATCTCAAGCAAGCCATGATCTTGTTAACCCGAGCCTTTCAAAAGAAGTTTTATAAAAAGTCGGGCTCAAACAGGCAAAGATATTCATCAAGTTCGAGAAATTATGAGCATAAGGAGATGATAGAAGGGAAGAGTATGATGAAAGAAAGTTTGATGGAAGGAGGTATGAGGAGAGAAAGCCCGAAGAGAAGAAGTATGTCAACAGTTATGACTCAAAGAAGGTGGAAGAGCCAGTTAAATGTTATAACTGTGGTAAGATCGACCACTTTGCCAAAGACTGTCGGAAGCCAAAAGTTCGTAATTCTGAGTACTACAAGAACAAGATGCTTCTGGCCAAGTAGAAAGAAGTTGGCAAAGCATTGATGGTTGAGGATGACCACTGGCTAGATTTTTCTGAGTCTGTAAGTGAAAAAGAAGAGACAACACACATGTGCTTAATGGGCAAGGAAGTGAAGTATGATGAATCGGATGAGGAGACTTCCGAAGAGGTAATTAATTTTTCTAAATCTGATTTTTTAAAGAAAATGGAAACCATGATGGTTGAGCTTCAAGACTTACAAGCTAAACTGAAAAGGAAAAAGGCAGAGTTGCTAAAAAGCGTCAAACAATTTTTTATCTCAACACTGAAGTTGCTGGGAACAAAAACTTGATTGATTCTTTGAAGAAAACTGCTGAATTTTTTGAAAAACAAAAAGCTTGTTTTGAAAAACAAATCTCTGAAGCAATTTCCAAGTTTAACATGTGTGAACGTGAGAAACAAGAGATTTTTTTTGGGAAGGGTGTCATAGACTATGCCTAGACTAATCCCTTGGCAAATTATGACGGTAAGACATCAGCCCTGATAAAACCTCAGTGGCCACAATTGTTGTGTACGACTGGATTCAAACCTGGGCAGATGGGATATTCCAACAAGAGATTATTTTAACAGTTCACAATTTGCAGACTGAAAATAAAAATTCACTAAAAAGGATTAATGGTTTGGAAGCTAAGCTTTATGCTCGAGGTCAAACGGATCAAACCATTCATCTAAACAAACCAAAGAAATTTACAACTTTTAAAGATAATTGGGGTATTGGTTACGATAACCCACATTATTTAAAGAAAGCTATTAGAAAACAGTCAGCTTTATACAACTTTGATTTTTTAAAAGTGGCTGACAAAAATCCTCATTTGAAACCCAAATTTGTCACTAAATCATCTGATGAGGTGGAAGGCAAAGAAGATGAAAACAGGAAAAACATAACAAAAATACAATTACCATTCAGCTATGACAAGCTGAATGATAGTTATCTTTCTGAGTAACCAAAATTCCTTTCAAACCACTATTTTCAAAGCTATTATACTGAGGAGTTGGAGGCAAAACCAGTTGAAGCCAAAAATTTATGTTCCTCCACTCATTTTGGAAAGTAAAATTTCAGAACATGAAAACACCTTAGTAGAACAAAGAATTTTGGTTGATCTTGAGAAAATTGTGTTTTCTACTGTTATTATGAACACTGATTTTGTTATCCCAGATAACAATGTAAACAAGATGACAACTTTGATTCAATCAATTAACACTTTATTTCAATCACATATTTTATACATAGTCTGTTCTCTCAAAGTATTTCTCTCTCTACAATATGCTTACAACACTCTTATGGAACTTCCAACACGCACACAACTCATATCCCTATTTAAACACAAGGGACAAAACACACAAACAACTAGAAACACGCACACCACAAAACTCTCACACAACTATACTTTGACTTATTACAATAGACTTTGACTTTGACTTTCTTCTTGAGGGTTGACTTTGAGCTTTGACTTTCTTGAACTTTAATCTTCAGTCTTCATGATCTTGTATCCAACAAATATGTGCACTAACATATTTCAAATATGAAGTTACAAATGATAGGTCCGAATCAGAAAGAGTTAGTGAAAACAATTCAACTGATTCAGATACATTATCATGTAAAGTTTTCATGGGCAATGTTTTTGCTAATCCTAAATCTTCAGATTGTGCTCAAACGTCTTTTCAAAAGAAGAGTTCTCAAAAGGTTAATAATTTCAAATTTTCAAATTCTTCCAAGGCGCCACAATTTGATGATGATGATGAAGACTTATTTGAGGATGAAACTGGATTTTTGAATTCCGATAGATGTTTTGATGAAAGTGTTGAGAAGTTTGATTTCAATGCTAAACTTCCAAATCATTCTGATTTTGTTATCAATATTGATGCTTTACCTAGTGTATTTGAGAAAGGTGAATCATCAATCAATTTCTATGAGTACCTATTATGCTAAAGGTAATAATCAAAAGAAAAGGCGCTCACAGAAACGGGCCAACACAGGTAAAAATAAGAAAGCACAAACTCTAAAATCTCATGTTTTTAATAAAACTAAATTTTGTGTTTCAGAATTGAGATGGAAAAAGTCTGAAGCTAAATTTTAACATGATCAAGATATGTTGGATTTGGAGAAAGCTCGTTATTTGGAATACCAAGAAATGCAATTTATGGGGAGATTATATAGAATGGAAAGAGAAGATTCGAAGAATTCTGAAAGTTTGCTTAAGTGTACAATTTTTTTTTGAAGATTATTTGCTGAAGCAAAGTGAGTTGAATCTGAAGATAAATTTTTTTCCTAAGTCTGAAAGAGGTTGTTATACATCTTTGGGGAGATTGTTATAGTTTTTGAAAAGACATTCACATACTTTGGGGGAGAATATTGCAAGTCTGAGGAGTTTCTAAAGAAAGAAAGAGATTGTTACAGATTTTGAAAATGATTTGTGTTATTTTCAAAACAGGGGAAATTAGTGTTTAATTTTGGTTTTAAAAGATTGTTCCGTGTCGATTTATGAGTTAATCGTCGTCATGGACTAAACCCAGAATTTTTGGATGTTACGTCGTGTTCCTCTTAATTCATCAAAATTGAAGTGGTTAGTTTGTGATTTTAGTGGTTTTTTGTTTAAATTAAATATGGGTTTGAGATTGGTAAGCAAAATAATTGTTTAATTTTTGTTTTTAAAAGGTTATTTTTGATCGATTTGTGAGTTATCGCCGAATTGTTCGAAGAAGACAACACCAAATTTGTTGATCTCCCGGTACCCTGTCTCCCGGTATATTACAATTCCCGGTACCACATCTTTTCCCCGGAGTTAGCATCACCCCGGGAGTTAGCATCACCGCGGGAATAAGGCCCGGGAGTTAATTTTTTGCATCTGGGAGTTGTCTGTGTGAAGTCGACGTCCTACCGGGAGTTACTTCTAAACAATCCAGATTTGTGGATCAAACCCATGCCATCCATTAGTTTAATGCTTAAATTGTGATTGGGTGTTAAAATCATAGTGGGTCGGTGCTATTTTGTGATAAAGGCTATTGTTTAGTTGTTAAATTTGATTGGAAGTTTATTAAAGAAAGTGGGGCGATGGATTTAATTTGTGAATGGCGGCTATGTTTAATTTTTGATTACTTGAAAGTTTGCTAGATAATGGGCCGGTGGATGCAAATTGCTAGATAGTACGGCAGCGACTTTGCAAGCTGTTGGTGGACGGTGGAGACAAGTTGTTAGACCGACGGCTGTTAAACTCTTATCGATTCGGGAGTTTCCCTTGCTATCTGGGACTTGAACTTGTGTCCCGGGTTTTGTTTACTGTCGTGTGTACCGGGATACTTGTCTCCCAGGTATTGACCGACTCTCGGTCCTATCTCCCGAGAATTAAATCCCGGTCTTATTTTTTCTTATCGTCTTTCGAAAATTCTTTTCGGTTGAATCGGTAATTGTGATTGTAGTCGAAGTTTTTCGTCATTAAATTGTTAAGGGTTGCTTACGAAGTCTAAACGAATGTTTTTGATCAAAAAAAAATTCCAACCCATTTCGAGTTTTTAAAGTTTTCGTTCGGTTTCCAAAAAATTTCGGTTACTTTGTTTTTTTATCGTGGGTTAATCATTTGGGCTATAAACTGTTAAGGCGTGTTCACGAACCATAAACGATCAATTTTGGTCGAAAAGTTTTAACCCATACCGAGTTTCTAAGTTTTTGATCGTTTTTCGAAAAGTTTTCGGTTGGTTCGTTTGTGATCGTAGGTTGACCGTTTGAGGTTTAATAAGTTAAGAAGTGATCAGGGAACTCTAACGATCATTTTGCATTAGATATTTCTAACTGTTTTGAAGTTTTGCAGGTTGGCTCAACGAAGAAGACGATGAATAGTGTTTATGTTAAATGACGGTTAAATTTTTTACATTTTAGTCCTTTTCCGTTAAGTCTCCGTTAGTTTGGTTAGTTTGGTTTCATTTTTAGTCATTTTTCCGTTAATTTTCAGTTAAGTATGTTAGAAATTTCATGTTTTACACTTTTAGTCCCTCTAGTTAGTAGTTTTAATATATGTCATTTTTGGTCCTTCTATCTTTAAGTTTAACTTTCTATCATTTTTAGTCCCTCTAGTTTTAAGTTTCAGTTAGTGTCACTTTTAGTCCCCATAATTCAAAAGTTTCGGTCGTTTGTCATTTGTGACCCCTAAACTTTCAAGTTTCAAATGTTATCACTTTTGGTCCTTGCACTTTAAAGTTTCATCTATTGTCAAGTTCAGTCCCTGGACTTTAAGCTTTCCAAGTAACAATGAATTATCAACAAATTTTCTGGTTACAGGAAGACAATGACTGGCTCAAGCGTAGGAATTCAAAACTTAAAAATACAATAAAATATAATTCAAATTACTCTACGTTTTCTGCTTGAATAGAGTCTCTTAACCAAGAGATTTCAGATCTTGAAAGAGAAGTTAATATAAAGAAAAGGGATCTACATGAAAATTCAAAGAAAATATCTGAACTTGAACGAAAAGTTGCAGATTTTGAAGCCAAAGAAGAGAAGAACCTGGCGCTTGGAAAAAGAGGAAACATGTTGGAGAGTGAAAATATCAACCTGAAAAAAAGACTTGTTGTTTTTGAACAAGAAAAAGTCGATTTCTCAAATGAAAGAAAGATTCTCGAGCTTTCAAAGAAAGTTTTCGATGAAAGAAAGGTTTTTTAGGCTCAAAATGCGAAACTTTCAAAACAGGTTTCTGATTTTGAAAACGTTTTGATAATTGAGAGAGATTCTTTTGAGAAAGAGCGAAAAGGTTTTGAGAGTGAAAAGAAAATGCTTGAAAAGAAGAATGTTGCGGTTTTTAAAGAGATATCTGATAAACGCAACAATATAGAAAAGGATTTTGAAAGTGAAAGAAAGATTTTCGAAACTAAGATTCATAAGCTTTCGAAGAAATTATCTGGATTAATAACAGAGATTTTGAAAGAACAGAAGATAAAATCCAATTTACAAAAACAATTTGACTTGATTCTAGAAGAAAAAAATGTTTTATCTGCAAAATTCAAGAAACTTGAAGAAATAAATCATAAAGTTGATTTATCTGAACAAGACAGTCCCGATACTGTTGTTCAGTCTCCTTATTCTTCAAGTTCACCTTCTACATCTAATTCTTCGAAGAAGTTTGTCAAATCAAATGAATTTTCAAAATATCGGATTCGTCCTTCAAATCTTTTCTTTTGTTCTCTTGTTGATGATTCAAATAATCAAGTGTTTCGAAAAGTCAAGATGGTCTGGAGAAAGAAACCAATTACAGAAAGTAGTGATGGAAACAAGTCTCACGATTCTCCTGTAGTTGATACAAAGTCATTTATTTCCAAGACCGATTCACCTACTTATGTATATTCTATAGGAAAGTTCATCAGTCTGCGCCAACAAAAGACTTGTTGCACTCATTGTGAAAAAAGTGATTTTGTCCATCCAAGGTACGTTAATAGTTGGTATGGTACTTATAGCATCTCCAATCCTCAGTTTAATAGCTTCAAAGCTAAGGAAACTAACCATCAATGATCCATCACAGCATGGATACCAAAACCAAAATCTTCCTAATATGTTTTGCAGGAATGTCATGTGTGATTTAATTCAGATTATTCACGTCACATGACTACAATCAAGGGTTATGCCATTTTTTGAGGGGGAGTACCATGTTGTTAATTTTTCATATTGACTTCTGAACAAATCAGTTCAGGACTCGTTTTTAAATGTTTTTTACTTCTGATGATCTCAAATCAGAAATTTTACTTCAATGTTTTATCTTGGTGAGTTAAAGGAGTGTTAGGGCTCATAAAGTTTCTAAGGGTTATCCAGAATTGGAAGGACCTACCCAAGAAACACATCCAATTCATAGATATCAGTGAGGAGTCTAGATTGATAGATGAGTTCGGAGTGAAAAGAATATGGTGAGGATATGACAGGACTTAAAAAGAATTATTGGTCCTTACCAAACCGAGTTAGTTATCCAGGTTACCACATAATCTATTCATTCTCGCTCTTTGGATATGGATATTGAAACAGACATGGACCCAATGTCGATAACTCGTGTCACCCCACCTAGCCACTCAAGTGTCTCACAAAAGATACTTGTTTCATATATGCACGGAGATTTAGCACATATTCTATCTATTCATCACTCGGAGGTCTTAGATATTGAAAAAGGAAGACATCAGCTCCGGTCTCTGAACTTCATATTCATCTCACTGTGTCTATTGATTTCTAACCTGCGTCCCAGGTTGAATCAATCTTTGAGCCTAATCGATATGATTTATACTTCTTTCACACACGCACGAATGTTTGTGATTCCCCTTGCATATCTTTGTGATATTTCCAGAACAGTTTGAGAAGTAATTTTTTAATATTCAACTTCGGTGATAACTAGAAGTCCTATTAGAGATACCCCTTTGCCAATTCTGAACATAGGCCACACAATTATTTTTAATTGTTGTGATAACAATTACTATTGTGTTTCTGTGTTAATTGTTACCCTTGGTTACTAATCGCTTTATCTGATCTTTTGTTACTCATCCATTTAGTCTTTGAAGTTACATCATGCTTAGGATTCTCCTAATCATCATAAGGGGGAGAACGACACAAAATTCGAAGACACAGATCATCGTGTTAAAGGAGAGCTAGCAAAATTTGAGGGGAGTAACATAATTTCTTAAATCTAAGGTTGAAAAGCCATTGGATCCAGATTGCATTTCTTCTATCCTTTATCATGTGGTGTCTGCTACAAGTTTGTTCCTCCTACGAGCTGATTGAAACAAGTTCTTAAGATGAAAGTCAATTCAACTCGCGGTTCAAAGACAAATTCGTTGTTTTTAAACTGAAGATGCATCATGGAAAGTTACGTAACTCTCACATTATCTTTCTTGTGTGCTGATCTGATGTGTTGAGTTTCTACAGTTGAAAGTTGCTCAATAGTGCGTTCAGTCGAGGCTATTGTACATTGAATCTGGTTACAAAGTTGAATCTATGAAGACCAAGAACTTTATTCAAGGGGGAGCTTGAAAAGACATGAATACATGCAACACCAAAGTTTTTCAAAAATTTAAGAGGGAGAGAAGATCAAGCTTGAAGGTTTCCAGATGATAAATGTCTTATTCAATTTTAGGGGGAGATTGTTAGGACTGAAAGTCCTAGTGCGTTGAAAGTTGTATAACACATTTATAGAGTTTAAATTGTTTTATTATTTAATGCGTTGTAAAAGCCTTAATTTGTTATTGGGCTTGTCTTGTTTAATGGGCCTTTGGATTTTAGGGTTTAGGTTTGGGTATAAATAGGTTGTTTACCCTAATTTCTAGGAGAGAGAGTTGGTCATTAGAAGGTTTACCTAATCCCATTAAAATTCTCTCTATAAAACTTAAACCCTTTATTGATAAATCTAATCATATGACCAACAGTTGTGATTAAATCTTGATTATTATTGTGATTGCACTGTTTCTGGGATCTACATTTATTCATGTTGAAAACTCTTGAACTCACCAGACGTTAGTCTAACCTTTTTATTTGTCGACATGTGCAACAAGCTTCTTTTGGAAATAGTTGTAGTGACACTATGAAGAGAGAAGGCTAGATGTGTGGCCAATAAGTAAGTGGCCTGGTGAAGTCTTCCGCATGGGTTTCGGGAAGAGCAACTTGTATTGGGGTTAAGTAGCACCCGACTTCGGTTTAGTCTTTGTTTATTACTAGAGATAAAATTGTTGAGGTTAATTATAGAATTTTATATTTGAGGCATATTGAATTTTGATTTGTAGGAGGAGATGGTGTCTTGTATTTTAATGTTATATAGAAAGTTTTAATAGTTGCTCTTACCAAATTTAAGGGTGTTATAGTTATTGGGTTAGCCACACACTTCACATATTTCCAATGATTCACATGGCATCATCAAATGATAAAAATATTGGAAAGAGATAATTTAAGGGGCTTTTGGTTCATTTTAAGGAATATGAATGAAAATGGGAATCAATATATTAAGAAATGGGAATGAATATATTCATTATAATATATTATATTCCGTTGTATTTCTTTGTATTGTTAGTGTTTGTTTTATGAAAATATTATCAATGGCATTCACCAATAGAGCATCTCCATCATCAAAGGGGTTTGCATCTTCCTCAACAAAGACCAACAAAAACCAACTTCTCCATCACCAAGACATCATCTCCATTCTTAACATCAAAATCCATCTCCATCACTAAGACACCAACAATACCTAACATTAGTTTTTCCGGGGTTCCGTTCCCTTTTCCTAAAAAAACAATAGCTAACATTTATGGTTTCTCTCTTCCTCAAAAAACCCTAACCAAGTAGAAGAGAAATCAGAAGGTGGATGTTACATAAGTCAAAATCGGAGAAAAAAAAAAGATCGATGTGATAAATCGAAGAGAAATCTTCAATCTGAGATGAAAAACCTTCGATCTAATGGAGCAAACCGAGTGCGCCATTCTTCTGATCGAGATTGAGAAAACCCTAACTGATATGGAGATAAATCTTCAAAAAACTTGAAGAAAAGAGGAGGTGTAGAAATATAGATGGTGAGACCGTAAGAAAGATGGAGAAAACCCTAACTGAAATGGTGATAATCTTTAAAAGAAACTTGAGGAAAATTAGAGGTGTAGAAAGATAGATGAAGATATCTTGGGGAAGATGAAAGATATGGTAGGGAAGACAAGGGGTTACCTGTTGGATATTTCCTTTTTTTTTTTTGAAGTAAACTCGTTGGATATTTCTATTCCCACCCAAATTGGGGAGGAATGGTTTTTACCCAAATCAATTATAATCATTAATTAATTTCTTGAAACCAAACACCATTTTTCATTCCATTTTCATTCCTTATTTGAACCAAACATGATTAATGATTATCATTACCATTAATTACCTTTTAATACCCCTAACCAAACACCCCCTTATTATATGAAAGGAGGAGAGATGTCTTGGAATATTGGAAGGGCATTAACAAATGTACAATGAGAATTTAGTATTCCCAAGTTTTGAGCTGATTTATAGCATCAAAACTTTTTTATATCTTACTTGACATGTGTTTTGTTTATCGTGCAACGCACGATGTCGAATACTAGTTTATTGTTATTTTTGTTCTTATAGTTTATAATTTATTATTGTTATAGTTATTTATATTTAAAGATAGAAATTAATTAGAGGTGATCATTTGCGGGCTGGGTCAGGGTCGGGTCGTGCCTAAAATAATTTTTTGTCCAACGGGCCTAATATAGCAAACTCAAACCCGTTTTTGCAGGCTTATGGACTTGCCCTTACCTGCCTTATAAATGGGCCGGGCTTGCCCACAAGTTATTTTACATTTGAAAATCAAAACTTGTATAAAATCATGTTATGTAAAGTCATTTAAATTATGCAAGTTTTTTTTTTTTGGGGGGGGGGGGGTGTCTTAGGCTATGCCTAGACTAATCCCTTGGCAAATTATGACTGTAAGACATCCGCTCTGATTAAACTGCAGTGGCCACAATTGTTGTGTACGTCTGGATTTGAACCCTGGACAGATGAGATATTTTACCACATCCCTAAGGGCTTTAACCAGTATGCAAGTTCTTTCGAGCATAAAATAAGACGTAAAAGATATCAATGTACATAGCGTATAAAAAAATAGTTTCACAATATATGGAACATATACATTTTCTCTCTAATGATTTATCAACTTTAAAAGTCCGGGTTCCTTCAATAACAAAATATTTATCCACCTAATATTTCAAGATCGAGATTTGAGACATGTTGTATATCATAGCACATATTATATATATTTGGGTGATGGTCGATACTCAGTTGAGGGAATCGAACCCAAAGTTACTTATAAATCGCTTTAATAAAAAGAAATAAATTATTAATTATATATAAAATTTAATCAACTATAATAATATAACGGACTGGGCAGACTTGTCCTAATTCTTTTTTTTATTGCCCAAATCCGTCCATTAATTTTAGCAGTCCAACCCGAACCTGCCCATTTTTTTAGAATAATTGTTCAAGCCCCCTTTTTTAATGGGTCTAGCGGGTCGTACTGCCCGTCAATAGCTCTAGGATTAATTCAAGAACGAAAATAGCAATAACTTGCAAACCATAGGAACGAAAATCACATTTTTTAAACCATAAGGACAAAAATCATAATTGTTAACAAACCACAGGACGAAAATCATAATGTACTGTAATATTTAATTATAAAGATGATATATTTTTCTAATTTTTTGATAAATTAAATCCAATGTGTAACACTCTGAATTTTGGGTTGATTTCTTATTTTACGACTTAGATTCATTCTGATAACTTCACCTTTAATCTTTGTCGTGTATCGAATATCGAACCATCAAGTTTTGGGAGGAGGGGACCAAGGGCACTGTCGCGTGTCACAATCGCACCACGTATCATGCTCTCGGTACAGTTTGGGCGAAAGTGCCCGACGAGATTACCCATGGCACTCTCGCGTGTCATAGTCGTGAGTGGGTCGAAACTTATGGTACACTTCGGGCGAGAGTGTCCGGAGAGATTGCCCATGGCACTCTCGCGTGTCATATTCGTGAGTGGGTCGAAACTTATGGTACACTTTGGGCGAGAGTGCCCGGCGAGATTGCCCATGGCACTCTCGCTGTCAAGGTCGCCGATGGGGGTGAGTTTGGGTATAAAACCTAGAGCCCGTTTTCATTTTTAGAAAGTATGATTTTAGGGTTTGGCAGCTGCGATTTTTCTTCTCCTCCTAGGTAAGTTCATTTATTTCTCCATCCATCATCATTTATTGCAAGGATTTGAAACCCTAGGTTATTAATACTCATCCACTTTGGTTGTACTTCTTAAAAAGCCTAGCATTCAAGAGTTCAAACCCTCATCCTTGCAAGACCAAAGACTTCACCTTCTATTTTTAGAGTTCTTACATTTTGGGTTTATCTACAAACCCTAAGGTGAGTTTTCCTCAACCCTTACACTATATTATAAATGTATTAATTGTTTATTTGAGATTTGTAGGTACTTTGGGGTTGACCTAAAACTAGGGTTTGACGGATTTTTCTTAAATGAGAACTATGATGTTATTAGATGCATTTAATGTTTATAAGGGTTTATATATGACTAAAAGGATTTAAATGGGGTATGTATAAGTGGTGAGTCTTTCATTACAAAAAAAGAGGGTTTGACTCAAGTGACTATGTATGATGCTAGACTTGTCACTTTAGTTTATTTATGTCATTTATTGATGTTGGATCATGTTATTTCATGCAATGACAAAGTATGCCATATCATGAGTGAACAACCATCATACGTGAATATTATGATTACTAATGGAATAAATCATGCATGGAAAGTGTTATCCTTATTTGGTTATGGTCATAATGTGAGAATAAATATTTATTTCTTTATGCAAGGAGATTTAGATGATGTGACATATTTGGTTATAATTGTTGGCCCCGATGGGTCGCTAGCGAGTAGGCAATGGGGGACTATATAGTCCTTGAGGTGTAACTCGTCTAGATTGGATAGACAATAATGTACGTAAGTCCATGAGGTGTAACTCAACGGAGTAGGCAATAAAGACATAAACGGTTTGAGGATTGTGATGTCTTTATGGCATGAGAACTAGAATCGGGACATGAGGTGTAATCCAATAACGTCACGGGTGACTCCATTCACGTGTTCTCGTCAACCAAGATGGAAACGGGTATCCCCCGTATTTCAAGAGATATCTCTTGTGTGTATTTGTTCAAATGTGGAATAACTTTTTCAAGTTGAGTGTTGACATTGGTTCAACCATTGGGTGCATCGGTAACAATTAATTATGATGCAATTGCCTAAATTATAAGCTGTTAAATCTTACGATATCACTAGACTATTGGTCTAACACTTGTTTTGGTATCTTGTTGGTTCACAGGTCCTACTATCGGTGCGCATAGGATTCCTTGATTTCCGGTCGTGTACCTAGGAGAGCTTGATGGACCGGGTTTTTGGGACATTTGAGAAGAGTGTTTTGGAGACATAGCAACACCCACCTTTAATCTAGTTTGAATATTGTTCTAGATTAATTAGGCTGTTGTGTTTTATGTTTCATTCTTTCGCTACTATATTTGATACAAATTACCTCAACTTTATTGGGTTTTAGTGTTCTTATTTACAGGGTTTGTAAACCTTCATATTTTAGACGTTATATTGCCGAAATTTTAAGTTTTAAATTTGCCCCATTTTTTGGGTCTTACACAATGTATATAATATATTTCACTCGACAATAGTATTCAATGATTGCTCAATAAATGTTCAATCTATCTTAAATTTCAAAAGATACACTTCAAAGTTAAATATATATATATATATATATATATATATGTATGTATAAGTTTGATAGGCTTGATAATTGTAATATGTTCGATCTACTTAAATTTCTAATAATATGTATGAGTTTGATAACTGTTTGATCTCCTTTAAATTTTAATAATATGTATGAGTTCAATGATTGTCCAATCGATGGGTGGTTAATTTTCCTTTTAAAGATTGTTTTTTCATTTTTATAAACATGATAAGCTCAATAGAAGTTTGATAGTTGCTTGGTCCATTAGACCAATGTTTTTACTAGTTATTACCCAGTTGTTATTAAAAATATGCTTTTTAAGTTGTCAATTGAAATAAAAAGAAGGGTATGGATAAATGGAAGGATGAGATAAGGAGAAGAAAAAAAAGAATATTGATGATATTAAGAGTACAAATTCAAAATTTATGGATATGTTAATGATAACTTATCCATATTGATAAGAAAAACACACATTAATCGAGAATTTAGAAACACAGTGAAAATGAACCCAAAAGTTATGATGAGTCAGATAAAAACAGTTATACTATTGTTATACGATCTTCTAACAAGATGTTTATGATAGAGCGGTTTCTCGTGAAAAATGGGTTATAATCCAAAGAAACAAATTAACCGGGATGTAAAAGTTGAGACTTGTTTAGTAGTTTTTATTCAAAAGCGCTTTCATTAAATTCATGTTTTTTAAACCTATGTATTTGTCCTCTCTTTCTATTGCTTTGTTCATATCATATGAATGGTTCAACTGGAAAAATACAACAACCCAGTAGATTAAAGAAAAAAATCTCAAAAAAAAACCCTTTAAAAATAAACATAATTGATAAATACTCATTTTTGCATCTCAATTGTCTCGAGCAGGGTTGGGCGTCTATGACACCCTCAAATCTGGAAATAACAACTAATTTAAAACTTTATAAATACACCAATAAATGATTCATCTACAATCATAATTTAAGATTTAATCTCAATACACACATTCATTCTATACATACAGTCTATAATAAGGACGGGTGCTACTAAAACCCAATAATAGTCACTATCTCCAAACTGCGGAAGACTTCACCAAATACTTACACTTGTGAAAAACTAAGCACATCACTTCATAGCACTGCCAGAACCAAACCCCCATCTGAAACTGATGCACATGCCGACAAATAAAAATGTTAGGCTTAACGCCTAGTGAGTTCAAGAGCTTTCAACATATATAAATTAATCGTTTAAAAAAAGGAAGAATACAATTGAGATCATAATCTTTCAAAATAATATGCTTAAAATATGAAAACGACTCATTTTCCAATAATATGCATTTTAGATGAATGAGGCACCACAATAAACGTTTTCCAAACCAAACGGTTTTAAGAACTAAGACCCCAAAATAACACGTTCCTTCGTAAATTAATTTCAACACATAACTCACTCAAAAGGAGAAGAGAAAGCAGACTTCCAATTTATGAAAATACGAAACAAGATTTTACTTCTCGAAGCACCCCAAACGTGGGCGGGTATAACACAACCCATAGATCTTGAGTACACTAACCCGTATATGTAACACGCCACCGAAAATATGGATAATAAAATAATACTCTTTAATACCCAATTAACACCTTTCGGTGACGGGGGAGACCTGATTCCATTGTACGTGGCGGAACACAAAGTTAAGCCACATAACAATGTTGTCGAACTACATATCTGATCGTGATTGTATTGCCTGCTCTACCGAGCTACACCTCCAGTTATGACTGTATTGCCTGCTCCGTCGAGCTACACGCCTACACCTCCAGTCGGACTTTATTTCAAGTCCCAAACACCGTATCCTCTATTGCCTGCTCCGCCGAGCTACACCTCAAGGATACACGATCTTATTGTCTGTTCGGTCTCTAGCGGAGTTTCATCCTCAGGGTACTCATTCGACCCCTAGTGCCTACTCCCTAGCATTCAAGGTAGGAGCCTCAACTCTTTACTTGATAAATCCTGACGTCTAACCTCGTGCACAAGAATTAGACATCCAACACCAGACTCATGGTCCCGAAGTACAACCCATAAAGGTTCTTCTTCGCCAAACAACCGGGACGACACCAATGCCAACACGACATTATTTCCCAAAGTGAGAATCCCAAGAGTCCTCATCATTAAACACGACTGACTTACATGCCTATGGATCCAATGCATTACAGTCTAAAATACATGACTCCAATTGAATGACACAAGCACTCAAAACATGTATTCTCCAAAATAAAGTGCAATAAATGCAACTCACACCCAAAGCTCCACTTTAAGTAATTAAAACCGGACAAAAGTCCCCATCACCCGACAAACCCGAAAACTGAGCCTTAAGCTCAACCAATCAAACGACCATATGCTAAAATCCGCAAAATGCAATAAAATGCAACGACCACATTTATGCAAACACGTGCTTCAACTACATGAATAAACTCCAACATAAAACATTTTCCAAGCAAGTTTATAATCTCATTTACTCTTTTCCAAAACGTCTCATGACACACATTTAAATGACAACTACTCAAGAGGTTTATACCCATACGATAATTCATTTACATACCAATATCACCGGTTTACTCAATAAAATACTTGAGTTGCCTCTTTTTCCCAAAAACCAAAGGTTCATAAATTCAGAAATGTTTGCAAGGTTGGGAATGACCAAGCGCCCATGACTCACACGGTGGTATTTTAAAACATTTCACGATACAAAATGCACGTAATACCAACAATCATAAAAATGCATTCTTACCGAATACTTTCCATTTAGGTAAATAAGTCATCAAAATCATTTTCATTTCGATGCATTTAACAACATACTCAAATCCCCAAGATGGGTGTTTTATAAGTTTTCAAGATTAAACACTTCCAAATAACCAAACTTATCAGCAGTTAACATTTTAATGTAAAACACAAACACTTTAAAATAAACATTTTGGCATGCACACCGTTTTCACAAATAAACTTGAACTCACCTCGCTAGATTTAGGCTAAATCTAGATTTTACCCCCAACTTGAGCTCCTTTGAAGAAATCCGAATCCACAAGCAAAACCTTCCAAAACCTATCATCACAATTTTCCAACCATGAATATACTCATTCAACCATTTAGAATAGTTCCTCAAACATTTTTACATCAAAATCTCCCTTTTGGTCAAAACCCTAAATTTTGACCTAAATCTTCCAAAGCCATCAAACCCGAAATTTGATAAACCAAACACTAGGAAAAGCATCAAGAGAACGTTTATATATTATAACAAGGGTTAGAAATGGGGAAGATACCCTTACCACATAGGTTTTGACGAAAACCTAGAAAACCCTAAAATGAGCTTGAGGTTGAAGATGACAATGGTGAACTCTTTGCCATGGCTCCCAAACTACCACTTGATGATGGAACACTTTAAGAACTCACGAAATGGACCCAAAATGAGTTAGGGTTTGAGGGGAGTGAAGATGGAACTGTTTGAGAGAGAATGGGAAAAGTTTGGAGAAGAGAAATGAGGAAGAAGGCTGAGTTTTCGCACTTAACAGCACTCTGGACCCCTCATGCGACATTGACCAGCGGGGCAATGTCGCCAAACTCCCCCCCCGCTTCTGCTCCTTCTCTGCGACTATGACACTGTCATAGTCGCCGGGCATTGTAGCAGGACCTTTCCGGGGCCCCGAAACTCAACTTTTTCAATGCCAATACCCCCGATACTTCAAGGGATTTTAAATAATGATTTTCCAACAAACATCCCGCCAATTACAAGATACAAAAACGTTCGGGTAACTTTTACTTACCGAAAATTACGGGTGTCACAACGTCCATTCAAAATCGGGTTGGTTGGTCTCGATCAAAAATCATAGGACTGGTCCTAGGCTTGGTAATTGGTACAATCCCGGTTTTTATTTATTTTAAATTGTTTTATACAAAAATGTTATAGTGTTTTTTAATTACGATTTTTAAAATTTAGCATTAAAATACACTACAAATAATGCATTTAGTTGAAAAAATCCTGAAAATCTTGAAAAGTTGGAAGAAAAAAAAACTTGAAAATCTTGAAAAAACTTGTATTATAATTGATATATATTTTTTTGAAAAATTGGTTCTATAGATAACTTGTCCTGGTCCCGAAAGTTCAAATGATTTACGTTTGCAGTGGTGTTCAAGAAAATTATCTCATATCTGGATCTAGATATGCTTTTCTACGTCTCTTTTTGGATCTGATACCAACTATTTACATTTGTCATGATTTAGGTGGCGTTTGGTTCGCAAAATGTTTTTTATGAAATGGAATTTGTCAAAAGAATTTTACTTTGAATGAATTGGAATGTAATGTTGTCATGTTTGACCACATGTTTGGTTGACATAATTGGAATGAAATTTGTTAAAATAATTGGAATATGTCTGTTTGATTCACATAATGTAGCCAAGGTTCAAAATAGCGTGAGGCGAGGCATGGCGGTGAGGTCAAACCTTACACGCCACGGCGAGGACGCGGCGTTTTTCAAGGCGTGACATAAGGCGGCAAATTTGTATGTCATATTCAAAATTATATATATACATATATGTTTTTTATATATTATTCTAATCAAATAATTATATTAAAGAATGCACATTCATATTGGAATAAGAAAAATCATATAAATTACTATTATAAAAATAGTTTTTGATTGAATATTTAAAATATAACTTAGAAAAATAATTTTACAACTTCGTTTTAATCGTGAGTCCATAACGTTTATGACTTCATGAAATTGTAAGTGATGTGATTAGATAAATCTATAAAAGTGTTAAATCTAAAGATAAAAATGTAAAAACACAAAAAAATTAAAAAATATAAAATTATAAAAAAAATAAAAAAATTTGAAAAAAAGTCACGCCTTAAAAAAAATGTGTGCCGCGGCGCGCCTTAAGCAGGGACGGAACACAACCTTTAAAACCGCAGGGGCCGGACCTAATATATTATATAATTCCAAAAATATAAAAATACATTATCCAAAATTATAACATAGTAAAAACTCTAATACTAGACATTAAATATGAAAATGTTAAACATCGTTCATCAAAGTGGAACCCTTCGATCTTTCGCGGCCTTGAAGTCTTCCACAATTTCCTCCAAACTGATCTTTTCAGCAATTTCCCTTTCAATAAACAAAATCAACGAGTCGTTTAAAAACTCATCATCCATTTTATTCCGTATTCTTGTTTTCACAATATTCATGGCCGAAAATGATCTCTCAGTTGTCGCGGTAGAAACTGGGAGAGTAAGTAGTAGACTGATTAATCGATGTATAAGATCAAAAGTGATTTCTCCTCTAGTCCTTACCAACCACTGACACAATTCCGCAATAGATGTCAATTGCTTATAATCTTCATGTTGAACGACATCAACAACATAATGTTGAAGTTGCATCTTCAGAATTGTTTTCTCATGATCACTGAAATCTCCAGGATAGAACTGCTCTACTAGTTGACGTACATCAAGACTTCTAAAAGTCTCATACGCATTTTTAGGATCCAGAGTTGAAGCAAGACGAAGCATCTCCATGGAACTATCACTGAAATGATGATCTAGTTCCATTAACTGACAATTAATCGCTTCATAAAAGATATCCACTCGGTAATGATGCTCAAGTGTATGATCACTATGCTCATTACGAGCCCAAGCCCCTCAGCTGTAGTAGGAAGAAGACAAGTCAGGAATATCTATGTTGCGTACCTGACAAGAAAACAAGTCGAATAGTAGACAAGTTAGGAAGATTTACTTGATAACGATGTTTGAGTGTAGGATGACTGTGTTACGTACCTGACAAAATGACTTAACAAGGCAAAGTAAATCATTCCAACCTTCATCTTTCATCTTTTGCAATAACACTTTAGTAGATGCAACTAACCTCAATGCATTAAAAATATATTGATTTTGTCTTTGTAAAGCCTGACAAAGTATATCAGTGACTCCTAATCCTATTATCCTAAATGGCTAAATTCATTACTAGTTGGTAGACATTTGATAATTGACATTTCATAGACAATTCAACAATCTCAAAGCAATCAAAGTAATCAAATAAATTTAAAACTCAAATAAGCAAATAAGTAATGGACAATCAATGATATTTTAGAACTTAAATAAAATGGGGGAAAACCTGTGATTTTGGGGCTTTTGGAGGATTATTTGATGACGAAGAAGTTAAAATCAATGGAATGTTTGGTTGTTGCTCTTCCATTGAAAACTTAATGTCTTAATGATTTGAAATTGGAAATCAAGGTCTGACCTGCAGACTGCAGTTAGGAAATCATCAAATTTCAAATAATCAAATCAAAAATGGGAAATCAACTAATCAAGGTCCAAGTTAATAAAATAATAAGTTATGAAGACAAATAAAAAATGGGAATTGGGAAATAAAAAAATTGGAAATCAAAAAAATTAAAAATGGGAAATGCATCAGGTTGGCTTCACATCACCTACTGTGGTAACTGTGCCACTGTGGTTTCTTTCTTTGAAATGGGAAATCATAATAAAAAAAGGGAAATCAACTAATCAAGATTCAAAAAAATTAAAAATGGTAAATCATAAATTCATAATCAAAAAATTAAAACTTGAAGTTACTTGGTGAATGGTGACTTACTGTGGTGTCGAGAAGTGTTGATCCAGATCCAGACCGGGCTGTCCGGCAGACGGCAGTCCGTGTGCCGGTGTGCGTGAGCGTGTCGAGAGGCAGAGCCGCAGAGGTGTCGAGGTCGGAGGTCGTCGGGTCGACTGTCGAGCAGAGCTGTAGAGGACTGAGGAGAATGGAGATGAGGGATTGAGATTTGACTATTTGAGGGCTAAGCCGTCAAGGTCGAGGCGTCGAGCAGAGGACCGAGAGCGAGTCAACGAGAGGAGTGAGGCGAGAGGAATGAGGAGTCCAGTTCCTGAAGGCTGAAGCGATGATGAGGTGGGGGGCCCAAGCCCAATTTTTTTTTATAACTACAAATTTTAATGGCTCTACATAAATTTCAGAAAACCACAGGGGCCTTGGCCCCTATAAGCCCTGTGAGGCTTCCGTCCCTGGCCTTAAGGCGCCATATCGTGAGTCACGCCTTACAGAAACGTTATGGGCCATTTCGTAACGGCAGAGACGCGTCTTACGTCATATCGCGCCATGGCGCGCCTTTTTGAACACTGAATGTAGCTTTGAAATTGGAATGAATTGAAATGTTGATAAATAACCAAAATACCATTTTTGATAATTTTAATTTTTTTAAACAAAAAATGCTTTAATAAAATAGTCACTAAAAGTACTTTATTTGTAACGGTGGTTCAGATTGTTGGTGGTCAGTGGTGGTGGGCGGTGGTTCATATCGACGGTGGTCGGTAGTGGTTCATATCGGCGGTGGTCGACGTTGGTTCATATCGGCGATGGTCGGCGGTGGTTCATATCGGCAGTGGTCGGCGGTAGTTCAGATCGATGGTGGTCGACGATGGTTTAGATCGGTGGTGGTCGACGTTGGTTGGCGGTGATTCAGATCGACGATGGTGGGTGGTGGTTCAGATCGGCGATGGTCGACATTGGTTCATATCGGCGTTGGTCGGCGTTGGTTCATATTAGCGGTGGTTGGCGTTGTTTCATATCGGCGGTGGTCGGTGGTGATTTGGAAAAGGAACCAATGAATGCGTGATTTAATCAGATAGGTTTTATGTGATTATGTTATATTGGATTAATGGCATATGTGGTATTATAAAAAAATAAGAATTCTATTCCATCAAAATATTTGTAGTTGCTTAAAGAATATTAAATTCCCTCATTTGTGGAATTTGATGGAATTTAGAGATTCTTTTCGTGAAAAAAAATGAACCAAACAAATGATTGAATTTGGTCATTGGAATCTAACATTTCAATTCTATTAGATTCCTTCAGAATCTGCGAACCAAACGTCACCTTAGGGTTTGAATTTTTTGTTTGTAGAACTGTCATAATTTACATTTTTATAATTTTTGGTTTTTAGGTTTGTTTAAATTCATGATATAAATTTGTCTTTATTTATTTTGTTATTTAGTTTTTTGATTTAAGGTTTGAATTTATTGATTTTATGATTATGATTTTAATGTTATTGTGTGTATATATTTTTGATAAAATTTCTTTTAAAAATACATGGAGGTCCTCGGCGATTGGAGGCCCCGTGCACCGACACCATCGGCACACCCTGGTAGCAAATTACCGTATACTGCACAACGGGGGCACAGTAATACCTAGTGAGAGCACAAGTATATACTTTCACTAGAATTGTTACAAGTAATATAATGGTATTAGTACCGAGTATCGTTCTCACAGGGACTGAACTACTGAGAATTGCTGATTTTCATGAACTTCTTGCACAAGTTTCGAGTTTGGGAAAAATATTGTTTTTGATGGTGATTTGACAGAAAATTCAGAATGAACTTTATAATTAAAAGTTGGGTACGGATGTAAGCTTTTCTTGGGAAAAACGTAGTAACAAGATGGTTGGACTCTTTGTAGTACCAAATGTCTATAAAAAGCCCAATCTCTCGAAAGTGAATTTTTATAGACCGGTCCTACAAAGTGTTCATAAAGTTTCCACCTTTACCAACTCTTGATCTTGCCGATTTAACTAAGTTGATAAAAATAATCAAGTTCTACCAATATGGAGATTTATACCCAAATCTCTTTGTGATATAAATCTCGACTGGCGTTTGAACCTTAGTAAATCATACAAAACCCTTATCTCTACGTGGTTATCAAAGACTCTCTCAAATCTTTGTGCATCACTTAAGCCGTATTTCGAATCCACCCCTCTCGAGGTCAATATCTAATATTAACACATAAAAGTGATCGGCTTATCTGCATTGAGTTGAAGTCCCGACTCAAGTGACCAAGGTCAAGAGTTGATAACGATGCCACGATGGCCACACCCAAGTGTAGCCTACTAGACCCAATTTGACTTTCATCTGCACCCAATAAGGTGTTTAGCTCATAATGATAATAAAAGACATACTATAATAAAATAAATATTTGTTAACTACTTGCATAATAAAAATGAACTACAATTATAAAAGGAAAGTACGGAATTTAATTACTTAAAAGTGCGGAAATTAAATACAATAAAGTAAGTACGGAAATTAAATACAATAAAGTAAGTACGGAATTTGAATACTGAAACATAAAAGTATAAAAATTAAATACTGAAAATAAAAGATGGAATGAAAAACAATAAATAAAGACTAAAATTAAAGCCTCACTTCAAGTCAAGATACTTTTAATCAAGTAATCTAGACTTGAATGAGGAGAATGTTGATGATGGGAGGTAGATGAGATGTTGATGGTGTGAAATAAATGTTCCACAAAGTCTTCTATTTATAGGAGGGTGGCTTGAGCATCCAATGGTCAAGATTGAGTCTTCAATGAGTGGCCAAGATTATTCCAGCAAACTTGTGTTTCCAGCTCACTTCCAGCCTTTATAATATGCTGGATAAAACTCTCTGGTGCCCACAAATTGAACTGCAACACAAATTCTTACAAGATTGAACAAATTGGTTAAATTATCATATCTTGCAAACAATGTGGACCAAATGAGGGGGATAGAAGCAAAAATGGGTAAAAACCTATAAAAATAGCAACAAATAACTCTAAAAAATGAGAGTTATCACACCCTCAGGGCCCGACCATGTTAAGCCTCTATAAATATATATATATACACACACTATACATAAAATCTAATATGACCATATATACTATACATACATATATAAATTACGTATTAAGGTCAATGACAACTCGTTAAGGATTGTTACAACCCATCAAGGTCTATTATAACCAATTAAAATGACCTATCAAGGTCCTTAAAACATGTCATTTTAACAGTTTTGTCATATCCTGTCCAACTTACCAAACACAAAACAGACAACTAGTCCTGTCCTGTTGGTAGCTGAAAATCGTATAGGTCCACAAAGTGGCCACTATGTTGCCACAGTGACGGTGCAAGTGCACACCGGACACTATGATCGCTACAAGTAATAAAGTGGTAGAGTACCGAGATCATTTCCATAGGGACTAGTCAACTAAGAATCAGAGAACTTTTCATGAACTTCTAGTGTTTGGTTGATTTTTGAGAACAATATCAATATTTTGTGAGTTTTAAGCAACTAAACAACGATTAAACGGAATTAACAGTATTAAAGGCAGGATGTGGGTATAAGCATTAACTAAGACTGATGTAGTAACAACTTGGTCAGAAACAAAATGACACACGACATCCTTAAAAACCCTTTTCTCTCGAAAATGAGTTTCCTCGGAACGTGGCCACGTTGTCCCCACTTTGTCACCACGTTGGCCAACTCTAGACTTGCCGACTTAACTAAGTAAACCTCTAAGGATTTCAGTTCCACCAATATAGATATGGATGCCCAAATCTCTTTGTGACACTCATATCAACCGACATTTGAACCTTAGTTATAGTCATGCAAAAACCCGTATCTCTACGTGGTTATAAAAGACTTTCTCAAATATTCTTTGCATCACCCAAGCCGTATTTCAGATCTGCCCCTCTCGAGGTCTAAGATCTAATATTAACACTAACAAGTGATCGACTTGTCCGCGTTGAGTTGAAGTCCCGACTCAAGTGACCAAGTCTAAGAGTTAGCAATGATAGCAACACCCAAGTGTTGCCTACTAGTCTTAGCTTTGACTCATACCCACACCCAAAGGGGTGTTTAGCTTATAACAACAGTAAAAGACATGGGAGAAGAAGGAGAAAACATAAACATAAAGTGCATAAATAACTAAAGAGCTACTGCCAAAGTGGTGACAAGGTGGCCACTTTGGCGATAGCTTTTACAAAGAAGTTAAAATTAAATGCAACTAAATACAAGCTTCAAAGAGAGACTAGAAATTAAATGCTTAAGCTCCAGAAGTCTTCAATGCTCCTGGAAGTTGTTGTCTGTCCAAATGGTTCTTTCAAGCTCTCATTTATAGCCTAAGGAAGAGAAAAGTGTTGATGGGACTATTCCTCAAAAGTAGCTTTTAAGGAAGAGTGTTGAACTTTCCTTGGACCTCCACTTTTTGTCCTCTTCCTTGAATATTCTAGTGAAATATCAGAAAGTTCTTTTCATTTCTTCAAAAGTCAATCTTTCCCAAAATGGCTAAATCTTATCAACAAATTTCCAGCCCACGTCCAACGTGGTGACAAGGTGCCAGCAAGGTGGCCACTTTCTGCACAAAAGTTAGTGAAACCGAAATTTTTGCATTCTTGAGACTTCATCATCATGTTTGAACAATTAAGACCAAATGAAGGAGATGAGAGACAAAAAGGGTGAAAATGTGGTAAAATGAATATAAAAAGAGAGGAATTAACTCTCAATATTTGAGAGTTATCACCTGTTCTAGTCGTACCAAACGTAGGACAGACAATTAGTCATGTCCTGTCCTATCTCATCCTGTCCTGTCCAGTTTGCGTACCAAACGCTACCTTAGAACTCATTACAACTCATCAATGCTCATTGAACCTATTAGTATACAAAATATGAAGGAGATATTCTCATGTTTATTTATCGAAAAGTCGATTAATTTATAACCGGTCCCGAACTCGGTCGCGTCCAATTTGGGCATTTCTACCTGAAACCATGCACATGGATCAAAAATCCCATTTATGGTGGTAATGGACTCTGAAGACCTAACCATGCCGGGATTAGGTTATCGTTAAGGATATTCGCTGTCCAATTTGGACAATTTAACCCCCAAACTACAAACCAAACTGTAATGGCGGTTTAAGAAAAGTTTCAAATTGAACGATTTGGCATCAACTGACCAAGCTGGTCAAATAGGATTACAAAAAGACGGTATGGCTAAACCGTTTAGACGGTTTGGCCCTATTTATGGACTTTAAACTAAGGAAAACATAATTTCTATCTTCGAAATTATACTACCAATATAACATTATAAAGAGTTACTTTACCAAATTAAAAGAAAAACCATTTGCCTAGAATTAAAAAAAACATAAATTTGATGAAACGATAGAGGATTTGAAATTTTGGATTTTGATTTTTGGCAGATTTTAGGAACATGGACGATTGAAAAGCGAAAACTAAAAACATAATGTCTTGAAACGAGCCTTTCTTTTATTGGACTTACAACTGAACCTTATGGTTTGAAAAAATTCAGCTAGATTAGACCATTAGAGATTGTTCGACGAAGGATCCTGTGAGAAGTTGAGGTTAACGTGAGAAATGGATCTGAACCGTTGAGCATTTTTTAATCCTCATGTCTTAAAAGGAATTGATTCGGTGCATCTCATCATCCACATTCATTTCTTATCCAATGTTCGATAACCACTTTCCTCATATCTCATGTTAACTTCTCGAACCCTACTTGCGATCTGGTTTAATTTGACGTTTTTTTTTTGATCAGACCTAGGGGTGTTTGGGATTGCTTATTTAAAACAACTTATGCTTATATTGATAAGTGCTTATCAACTTATGCGGTGTTAAACCGGAGTTTTTAAAAAAGTGTTTGAATTAGCTTATTGTGGTACCAAAACGTAATAAGCTAATAAGTTGTTGTTTAAAGGTGTTTGAGATTGTTTATACATATAAAGTAACCTAAAAAGTCATAAGCACTTTTCAAATAAGCTAATAAGCTAAAACAAAATGACTTATGAAAAAGTGCTTATCTGTTATTTGACACCGCTATAAGCACTTTCATTTTATCTCTATCTAAACATTAGAAAGTGCTTATCTCTTATGCCAAAACACAATAAACTAAAAATCACTTTAAATAATCAATCCCAAACACCCCTAGTTACGGGTGGCCGTAAATCCCCAAATATAATTGACAGAAACCCTGGTCGCACAATAAAAGTTTAGGGAAAAGCGTTTCGAACATTCCCATCAGTGGAATCGAACAATCTCTTTCTGTATTTTATGGAAGAGGAAGGAGAAGAACAAGCTGGAGACGACGATTCTTCTCCCCCCTCTCTTCTTCATCACCCTTGCTCCATCCATACATCACACTATTAATAAATTCAACCCCAATTTCTTTATCATCCACGATATTTATTGTACAAGGGATTTCACAGAGGGTTTGAAGGGAGGGGAGATAGAGAATGGGGAAGGTCAACCCATTCTCGTTTCGCCGGAGCAGCAGCAGCAGCAGCACAACCAGGCGTCGCCGGACCACGAAAAAGGTAGGCGAATCTTCATTGCTTCTGTCGAACCAATCGGCCAATACACCGTCTCCTTCTTCGCCTGCTAACGTAGGAGATGGTGGGGAGCCGGCCGGGACTGGGAAACCGATGGTGGTTGCGGTGGCGAAACCCAAGAAGAAGGCTGGTGGAGCGAGGTTGTGGATGCGGTTCGATAGGTCTGGTGAATCTGAACTGTTTGAGTGTGATAAGAGCACGATCATTAAGCGGGCGGGTATTCCGGCTAGGGATTTGAGGATTCTTGGTCCTGTTTTCTCTAACTCATCCAATATCCTCGGTAATTGCTTTGATTTAGGGTTCTGTTTTTAGTGCTAGTTTATATGATAACCTCATGCTGGACTCTGACTGCAGCATCTCTACTAAAATTCACTTAATAAATAAGGTGCAATATATATGAAGACAATTATAGATTTTTGACATCAGTATTACATGTTTGATTGCAGTTACAACAATATCTAACTGTGCTAGCAATTTTGTCTAGCCATTAGCCAGAATCTTCCAGTTTATCTGCTGGACCTGTCTTCTAGTAGAGTGCTTATATTTGCAGCAACTTCTTTTGTCATATTTTTTTAGTCATCTCATTCATGATCTTATCTGTGGATGTAGAAAACCAATGAATCAAGTGAAGACCTTATAGTTTTTACCTTTTTTTTAGAGGTGGCTGTTTTTTTTGTGTGTGTGTGCATATTGGTAGCAGATTTAGTTTCAACTAGATGGTAAGAAAAACTAGAAACTTTTTTTTTTTTTTTTTTTTTTTTGTGTCGGTCTGCCTTTGCTGTCCAGGCTTATATTTTTACAGTCTTAGTGATTTTAATAGAGCATCCTTAATGTCGAATCCAGGTTCATCTACATATACAAAATCCTAATTAATATGCAGAGAACACACACTCAAGGGCTGTTTGGTTGGTTTTCCATCAAGTCCTGAGTGGATAAAGTTGTCTGTGTGGATTAATCTGTCAGTATAGATTAGAAAGGTTTTTGTTTGGGAGGGGTTTTTCGTAGATGGAAAAGGGTGTGTTTTTTAATCGGGAATGACAGGTTTGGAGAAAACTTGGCTTTCTGTATAAAGCCCCCCCTAAAAGCTTACTGAATAAGCCACTTTCTATATCATTAAGCCACTACCAAACAGTCATGTATAGCTGATTGAATAAGCTGTGAGTCACATTAAGCTCATTAAGCTGCTAACAAACATGCCCTCACTTCTGTTTCTAAAGTCTAAACACATGCTAGATATAGATGTACTACAGTATCATGAGGCTGGTGTATTATGCTTATCCTATTTCCACCCAAACAGAGGAACTGAAAAGCCAATATACCACATATATGCATAATGGCACTAATTAAAGATTACCACCCCTTAAAAGGTGCATGGGCTATGTTTCAAGACCATGGCAGTTTGACTGACATTGGAAAAGAGAGAACTATCAAATGGTGTTTGTGATCTAGATGGCTTACATTGTTTATGTAGGTGGTGGGCACATTCAAAGAAGATAATCTCTACATAATGTGTTAAAATTAATTGAAAAAAGAAATTCAATACTCTGTAGATTTATTTCAATGGAAAATCACGTTTCTTTATCCATGGTCTACACTCTTCTGGCCTTGAACTAAGATGTGGAAAATGTACATCCAAAATGGAGTTTGAATGAACGATCTTTGTCTTTTTTGTCGTATGTGGGAAATTCAGACAATGAAGGGGATCGTTTAGTACATGCAAAGCTTGACTGATGGGTTTGAACTTTGAATGTTACTCCAATCTTTCTCTTGCAGTTATGTAGTTCTTGTTTGTGTGGGAGTGCTAGACCTGCAATCTAATTTTTTGAATGGGATGGTATTCTGCATGTTATATGATGTTATCTTTACACTGTTACACTTGTATTCTATAAAAGTGTTTGTAACAACACTGCTTTGTTATAGCTCACTTGAGTCTCTAAGGCTTTCAACATTTATCTTTTCCTATGGTAACACCAATCTTATGTGGATTTGCTTGCATATCACCTGCAACGCAGAGAAATATATAATGGTAAGTAGGATATTTAGGCTTTAGAGTAACTTTCTACATGGAATTATAAAGCATTTGCAAGCATAATAATATCGTTTGCTGTAAGCATTGAGCATTTGAGGACAGTCTATAAGTGTACACCCCAATAATGGGACTACAAAATTTCTGAATAAAAACCGGAACATGGTATATAATATCAAAATAAGAGCTTTCCCAAAAAAGGGAACTTAGAATACGCCAAATAAATTTATAATTTGTGAACAATTGGATTTAGGATAACAACCTCCTAATCTAACTCTATTGAAGATATATATTACAATCGGGTGTCACCTAAATCACCAAAATAGCTTTAAAAGTTGACGTCTCAAAATGTCCCCTAAGCTCTCTCTACCAAGACCGATCAATCCTTCTTGGTAACCACGCCACTAGAACTTGATAATGCATGCCGACACCAAAACAGGTGTTAGGCCAAAAGGGCTATCGAGCATGAGCATAAAGTAGACAATTGCAGTACAATTAATAAAACCATTTGTGAGTCAAGTACGACATTTAGGTGGAATCAACGGGGGAGACCTGTATCTATTGAGAGTGACGGGAACACAAAAGTATGTCACTCTTAACAACGTTGTCACATAACACCTCAAGACTTATAGTCCAAGTGTTCTAACGACCACCATAGCTGTGAATTTCTTTTATGCATTATTATCATTGAACAACTTATAAATTGGGGTCATAAGAGTTGGAAATAGTGTTATCATGTGGAATTGAACAAAGATCCCTAGACCGAACAAGTTTCACCTCAAGAGTTGGTTGTCCTTGGTGTCTTTTCTTGCAAATAACACCTCAAAGGCTCAACACACTTAGTGTCTACCACTCTACCTCCAAGGTAACACCTCATGCGGCGGAGGTCATAGTGTCTACCCTAAAGGTAACATCTTAAGACTCAACCCTCCTAATGCCTACATGGAAAATCCATTTATTCATAAACCCCAAGTGGAGAATGTCCAAAAATTCCATAACAAGATAATCTCCATAACTCATGTTTATAATATACATCATAACTCCATCAGTTCATTTATAAACATGAAAATGACCCATATAAACAAAATCTCCAAGTTAGGTCAATAAACCCATAGAATGTGATTTCACATAAGTATGTCAAAATACGAATAAAGTTCCATATAATCATCCCAATATACTCCTAAGTATAAAAAATATGCTCATCAAGTCATCAATATAATGGTTCACACCAAAAATGCCCAAAAATATCCAATAGATCATCTAAATGTGCAAATATGAGCAAATCACCAAATGAGAAGAGAATAACTAAAATAAAACATGTACTGGAGTTAGGTTAACACATTTAGGCATGTATCTAGTTTTACATAGCATTTAGAACTCACCTTGTATGTTTTTGGAGAAAACCTAGAAAATGGTAAAAACTTAGAAAATGGTAAAAACTTAGAAAATGGAGAAGATGAACTTTGAACTTGAAGAAGGACTTGGAATCTTCTTGTTTGGTAGCTCTTAATGCTTGGAGAAGATGAGAAAATGCCCTTAAATGTTTTCCAATTTCATTCAATGAAGTGAGGAGAGTGTTTGAGGATGAGAAATGAGGTTAAAAGAGAAAAAATCGGGTTTTATGGGGGCTGTGGCCGTATGCGACCTGCATGGCGCGAGCCAGGGTCGTGTGGCCAAGTTGCCTGGATCATCCAGCAGCAAACAGGTTGGCTTCTGCTTCATTTTCATGGCCGCCTAATCTTTTTCACGTGCAGGGAGCCCACCAAACACAGCAGCCCACAATTTTTGACTTTTTAATTATTTCTTCTTTCTTTTTGCTACTTCTCGGCCCAAACACTTTAAAAACCTTTCTTCTTTTTTGTATTAAAAATTCATTTCAAGGCCCAAATATATATTACTCAATAAAATTAATCTAGCTTTTAAATTAAAATAAAACTTAATTCATACAATTGGTTTAATAAGCTTTTAATTAAATATAGAACTTAAATCCATATAATTTATTTATAATGCTTTTAATTACATAAGACATAATCTATATAATTAATTAATAAAGCTTATAATTAACAAGATTAAAACATACACACAACTTGGAAATTTATTTACCTAGAATTTTCCGGGTGTTACAATAAGCCACTGAGAGTTTTCTCCTAGTATCAGTAATTGTGTGTGTGTGTATATATATTTGACAGAAGAAAGGGAGGGATGCCAGCTATATTAATGAAGAAAGCAAAAGGAAATACTTGATGGGTGAAAGAAATGAAAACATGAATTAAAAATGGGCAGTTCCCCTAGCTAATATTATGTACACCACATACTTTTCTTTGAGCTGCTAACTTAGTAACACTAGTTTTTTTTTGTTCGTGCTCCAAGTCTACGATTGCTATTAACATGCCCCCTAAAAAAATTCGCCTTAAAATACATTTTCTCTAGATTTTGTAATTTGTATTGAATCAAATGTGGAATGCTAGAGTTTATTGGCTAAACATAACTAAGTCTGTCAACGAGATGTCAAGGCACAACCTATTGTAAAAATTTGGTTTCATGTCTAATATCTACGGTCTATATATCCGTCAACAATCATCTCAGTTAATAAGACGGCTGTCTCTGTGTGTGTGTGTGTCTGCCGAGTACTCTTGCACACACTTCCATTGTTGGTGCACTTCTTGTCTCTGGCCTATGGTAAATTCTTGTGTGGGAGAGTGATTTGAGGAAGAAAATTAAATCTTTAACACCTTACTTGTTCATGCAGCTAGGGAGAAGGCAATGGTTGTTAATTTGGAATATATAAAGGCCATAGTCACGGCGGAAGAAGTTCTTTTGCTTGATCCTCTACGTCAGGAGGTTCTTCCGTTTGTGGATCAATTGAGGCATCAACTTTCTCATAAAAGCCATTTCAATACTTCTGGTACCCAAGGCAGCCGTCAACTTGCTTTACGTGATACAGAATCAAACTTAACTGCTTCTGGACGATGGCTACCTGTTACTGAAACTGCTGACGGTTTGCAAGCTGAGCTTCCATTTGAATTTCAAGTTTTGGAGATTGCATTGGAGGTAGTGTGTACATATTTGGACTCGAGTGTGGCAGACCTTGAGAGGGATGCTTATCCTGTTCTAGATGAACTGGCTAAGAATGTCAGCACCAAGAATCTTGAGCAAGTGCGTAGTTTGAAAAGCAACCTTACTCGTTTGCTTGCACGGGTACAAAAGGTATTTTCTATTAATGCTCCTCTTTTTCTTTTTGGCTTAATTTGGGTTCTTAAAATTTGTTATCGGTGCATCTATTTTCTAATTGGGGGTGCACCATCTGTGTATGTCCTGACCTGGCTGCTGGGTTTTAGAAAAGTTTGATCCAGCCTGGTCCTGATTACCTGAGTTTTCGACTTGATGGGTCATGAGCAATGACTAAATGGGATATTTTGCTACATGCATTTTGTTGTGAGATAAGGAGCGACAGGATATCTGTTTGTTTATTTCATTTTGTTAAGTAAAAGAAGAACAAAATCTATAGATTAATTTTAAAACAACAGCACAATTATGCAATAACAAATTTCTAAAAGCTAATTTAATCATGTAATGATAAAAAAGCATGACCTATAAATTAAATTGAAGACTTAACTGCACCGATACAATGAGAAATCTATAAATTATGTGGTTGGATCTTTTTTGTTGCTTGAATGGGAAACTTATATTAGATGGAAACTGCTCTTACATCTTAGCCTGCGTATCCCATGAATAGTAGTATCAATGGTGTTAGAGATATATAACATTTACGATTTTTGTTTTATATTTCAGTTAGAATTACATTATCTAAGCCTATACCCCACTTAGGTACTCTAGATGCTCCAATTTTGCTGTTTAAAATACACAGATTTGAAAAACTCTTTTTTGCATGGGTATCTGAACCGCTACTCTGGATACACAACTGTAGGCCCCCCACCAAATGCTGCTGCCTAAATAGACCTTCTTGCATTGTGTGCTTCCCTCTTGGTCACTGTCAGCAATGCTGCCAACACACACCTTTCTACGCTCTCCCTCTGACATTATCATCTGCCACATCATCACATAGTGACACCATTAAATCCTTAAGTCTTGTTTCATTTGCATAACCACTGGTGTGCTAAAGGCAGTTGAAGTTCACAACCTTTTGTGGCAGTTTATCTCTCGTGAGAGTTGTGTGTTGTTTTTTCTGATCTCTGCTCTCTAGTGGTTCATCGTCAACCCACACAATTTTTTTCCTGCTTCATCATTTCTGGTTGTACTCAACAGGTATTGACCTGTGTCTTTCCTGGAGCACCTTAGGGTTTGCACGTCAGAGTGAAACCCCATAGAGGTTTTTTTTTTATTCACTGCTTTGTATATACAATCCATCTGTGGAGTTGTTGCTGGTCCAACGTAGGAATATAGAAGAACTCTTGTGGTTCTGTTGTGGTCTGGTTCATCAATTGATGGTGGTGGCTAATATGGCAGAATTTTGGTTCAGTGAGTTGGATATGTTCTTTTTAATGAGTAGTTGCTTTTATGTTTATGATCCAATGTATCATTTGCAAAGCAGAGTCTTGGGGTTCTATTTTTATATATTTTGGCAGAACTTTTTGTGGCTTTGTTATAGTATTTGGCATTTCATTTTGTATCTATGGAGTAATCATGACTTCGGATGGGAAAATAAAGAAAATTGTTGGTGCCATCTGGTTCATATGTCAAGGCAGATACTGTTAACGATCGAGTTAAATGATAAAAATCGGAACCAAAAGTCATCATCCAATGAGGTGCTCTCAGCTGAGTTACTTTACTTGGAGCTTCTTTTTTCTATCACACGAGAGTGTTAGTTGTGGATGGTGACATGCTGTATACACTCTTTGGGCAATGAATCCTATCTATGCCATGTCACACTGATAAATCCCCCTGGGATCATTTACGGTCACCTTCTCTGGTGCTACTTACTCTTTTGCGGCATACTTTAGGTGCTCCCAGGGCAATCGGACCTTGTGTGCTGGGCTGTTAATATCGCGATATATCGGCGATATATCGTGTATCGTCCCTATAAAATAATATCGGTGTAAAATATAGCTCATTATATCGGCCACCGATATATCGGCGATATTTGACCAAAATATCGGCCGATAATATCAATATTTTTGTGATTTTTTTGGAGCCTTTTTTTGGTAATTCTATCAACGGTGTGGGCTGGGTTTTTCTTTGTATGGGCCTTTGTTTTTTTAAATTTGTAAGAGATCTAATCTAAGTTAGGTTTTTCTTTGTTTTTTTACCATATACGATTAGTTCTTCTTCTTAGTTCTTTCATCTCAGACTGTCAGACAAAGTGGTCGACTTCTTCAGTTCTTCTTCAACAATCAACTGTTCGACTTCTTCTCTCCTTCTCTGTTCGACTTCTTCTCTCCTCTATTATGAACACTTTTCCTATATTTTGTTTTGTGAAACTTGTTTAATTGATGTTGAAACTATTTTAAGTTGATGTTTTAATGCATATGATATGTTTATGGATTGCATACTGAATTACTGATATAAATATATATATATATTATATATAGTTCTGAGAAATATTACATGAACCGATATTTTTGACCGATATATCACCGATATTTCCGATATATCGTGACCGATACACCACCGATATACGATATTAACAGCATAGCTTGTGTGGTGTTACATACTCAAAAGCTAGCAGATTAGTTTGACTAGTATGTTTCTTTGAGTTTAGATCTATACCTAAAACAATGCCTCATTTTTTTACTTGTCAGTCGTTTCTGTTCATGTCATGATTTTTTCTGCCATATGCTATTAGGAGACTCTTGGGTTACTAACGACCACTCTATCTATTATGTTGTAATTTGTCAATTCATTAACTCCCTCACATGGTCACATTTTGCTTAGAACTGTTAAGAAACAAAATCTGTTTGCGATCAGTTTGAGTTCTGTATGAAGAAAAAGTAGAAACAACTCAAACAAGAGAGTTGGAAAGGTTAAACTAGAAGAGAAAGTAAAGGACCTTTGGTTTGTATATCTTCAACCAGTAAATTTCCAACATACCAAGAAGCACCCTTGGCTAAGATGTCTGTCATCAAGGTAGGAACACAGCCCTGTTCTCTTGTGTCAGCAGGCATTAGTGTCTGCTTGCCAAAGCACCAGCCATCAACTCTGTGTTATCGTTAGGAAGAATACACTAACTTGTAATCCGCAGCACCAAATGTTGTTATACACTGCTTCCTTGAGATCCTAGCAATCCTCTCCGTCCTCACGAACCAGAAACATAGTCTACTATCAACACGCCAACCCCATTACAAATAATTAGGATCTCATATGGCACATTGCTTTTTAAAGTCATTTGAGATTTTCCATGGCCAATGTAGAGAATAGCTAGGCCGTCTAAGAGAATCAGTCACATATTATTATTGCTAGAAAGGTCGGTAATAGACCTTCGTAATTTCAACCATTTGATATTGTATTACCATAGAAGTAATGCAATGACACAATTTGTGTGATACTTCAATTGCCTTACCAGTGTTATGCATTCATCAGGCCTGTACAGGGGTTTCTCTTCCAGGCATTTTTCAGTTACCTGTTGAAAGTTCTGGTTACTGTTGAAAGTTCCCTCAATTTACTTATGCCATAATAGTGGTGGGCACCTGATATATGACATACCTCCCTGTTTCTCTCGTCTTCGCAGAACTTTTTTGTAAGACAGGGCCTTCATTAGGGGTGTGCAAAACCCGACCGCACCTGAAAAACCGACCCAACAAAATCCGAACAACCCGGCCCTTACCACCCGATCATACCCGAAGTTCGAAGTCCGAATTTTAGGTCGTATATATTGGTTCGGGTAGGGCCTTAATATATGTCACCTGATCCGACCGGAAACCCGAAAACAGTTTACTAAATATAAGTGTTATTTTTTAATTACTTTTCCTAAAACATAATCGTATCTACTTTTGTTGTTCTCTCAGTCTCACCGTCGGTTCCTCAATTCTCACGTCTACTTTAATTTTTAATGTTCAAGGTTTCCACGCCGCACGAAGAGTTTTGTTTAAGACTTTGAGTTTTTATAATTTTATAAACATAATTATTAATAGTAAGATATGTTAGTTTTTATAATTTTATAAACATAATTATTAATAGTAAGATATGTTAGTCATCTTTTTCAAGTTTTGTTAATTTAATAAACTGTAAATTTTAGATGTTTCAACGTTTAGTTTTTTTTTCCTGCACAGTTACACGACGTGAATTAAAAATTTGAAGGAAAAATAAAAAATTGGATTTACCTGAAACCCGATCCGAAACCCGACTAGGCCCGACATTGAAAATCCGATTCTCCCGATTGCAATATTTGGGGCGTAAATAGCCTACCTGAAACCCAATCGGGTTTTTCGTTTTTCCAACCGACCCGACCCGATCCATGCTCACCCCTAGTCTTCATGGACCTTTGGGTGAAAAGGTAATTGGGTACGCTTGGTTTGGTTTGGTCTTAGTACTGAATTCATAGATTTTTAATTGATAGTAGCACTTTTCTATATACAAGTTAGGTAATCATTTGCACTTCAGTTGTCTTCATATGTGGATGTAGCTGTTTCTATATGTTTGTTTGATCAAATTTACGATCAAAATATAGTTGAGGAACAATTATTTATCTGGTTTCAGGTAAGGGATGAACTTGAACATCTTCTAGATGACGACGAAGATATGACACAGCTGTATTTAACAAGGAAGTGGTTACAGAATCAACAAAGTGACACTTTGTTGGGAGGTGTAGGTTCCAACAGCCACACCAATGGTGCACACCATCTACGCCGACTTAGTTCTGTCAGGAGTGCAAGTATACTGACAAGCATAAATATGAGTGACAATGATGTAGAGGATCTGGAGATGTTGCTCGAGGCTTATTTCATGCAGCTTGATGGAACTCGTAACAAAATCTTATCTGTGAGTATATCTTTCCTTCTTTCAAGTTTTTTGAATTAAAAGTTTCCTGCTTGATAGGTCAAAATAACAAATATTTGTTCTTTTTCCTGGTCCTATCAAGTAAAGTAAGTTTTGGCCACATTACTAATGAATATTTATTTGACCACAATGTATCATGCTCCAATCACATGTTATCTGCCATTCCCTCTTTTCAGCCAAAAAAGAAAGTGAATTTACCTGTTGGTGCTTACTAAAATGAATGTTTTTGACAAAAAGCAAGAACAATTGAACGTTTGTCTTTTTATAACTACTGTTTACCTTTGGTACAAGTTGGGGTCTCCACGGAACAAGGCTCTCTACCCTTTGGGGGTAGAGGTCAGTACTGCGTGCATGTACACATCCCACCACTTGCAGACCCTGCTTCAGAGCGGGATCTAGTGGGTTTGTTTTATTTGGTTTGGTTTGGTTTTCTATAACCACCATTTTAGAAAAAAAATGCAAAAGAAACCTACACTTTGCAAAAAAGGGCAATTGTTACAACAGAAGCGAGAGTACAATGGTTATTTTTGCATTTACATTTCCATAATTTGTCAAAAAAAAACTTGCATCAAGTTATAGCTTTTTATTTTGTATTTTCACAAGAAAGATGGTTTATTTTCAACAGAAAACGAAGAAAAGATGTTAATAGTTTTGTTAAAAAATTGGTGTAGGTTCGCGAGTACATTGATGACACAGAGGACTATGTGAATATTCAATTGGACAACCAACGTAACGAGCTTATTCAACTGCAGTTGACGTTAACCATAGCGTCATTTGCTGTAGCCTTCGAGACTCTGGTGGCAGGATGGTTTGGCATGAACATCCCTTGTCGGTTATACGACATTGAAGGGATATTCCAACAGTTTGTTGCAGGGATTACGACCGTTTCTTTCTTGCTCTTTATTGTTGTTCTTGGATACGCTAGATGGAAGAAGCTGCTCGGTTCATAATTACACCAAAAACCCAACCCCTCAATTCTAAAATCTTTCAACTTTGCTTTATTTTTATCCTAGATCCTATTCTTAAATCTTAATTTTTTTTCCAAGTATATAATATTTATGTATCTGACAAAGATTTACGTACATTTTTTTAAATCTTTGGTGAGACTTGAATCGTTGACCTCTAGAGAGGCAGGACTTGATTGTTGATCTGGATACTGCTAGGCCAATGACCTTTTGGCTCGCCTCTTTTGCTCTCTTGACCTATATTATTGACTTTTAAATTTATTTTATTTAGCTTTAGTTTTATGCTTCTTTGGTTTTAAAATAAGTGTCCATATAATAGAAAAGGCATATAGTTTTAAATATAATAATTCTTTTTAATTAATTACGTGGGAATTTTACCCTTGTTAATATTATAGAGAGTAAATAATATCTTCATCTCATAATTGATAGTAGAATTATAGAACAAATATTTATTTTTAAAAGTTGACACTTATTTTGATAGTTGATAATCTTACCTCATATGGTAAGTGAATTCTAAATCTTATAGCTAAACATTCAAATGATCTGTAAAATAAAAATACTTGTAGCATCATAAAGTTTTCTATCAACATTTATAAGAAATTTTTTTGTGTAATTGTTTGATTGAGTGATAATTTAAAAAATAATACAATCAAATCGATTCAGTCAATTATATATATTGACGGTTAAACTATAGGTGGCAAAGCAGACGGACCCTGCTAGGTTAGATCATATCAGTTTTCGACTGGATTGACGGTTCGTCATCTTCTAAGATATTTAAGTTTGATCAGTCTTTTTTTAGATTGGTTTTGATAGGTTGTTATGTTCTTCCTTGAAACATGTTCTCATTGCAATGATACCCATGTCAACAAGCATGGGTGCACCAACGATGACTTCATCACAACACAAGAAACAACTTGAAGCATCCAAGAATATCGAAAAAGAATCAAAATGGACCTATAAAACCCTTCTTAAAAGTTTCGTGAACTTTTGTGACCCGTAATTTATGTGATATTTATATTTGATGTACGAGATTTGTTTCTTTTCTTAAAGATTGATTAATATAATTTATGTTCACCTCATATTATGATTAATGCTTATAAATTAGAGCAAATTACATTTTTAGTTTATGTGGTGTACACGAAATCATACCGTGTGTCCCTAAAATCAAAATAATTAAAGAAAACGTCCATGTGGTTAATATTTTCACACGCTTTCAGTCTCATACTCTAACTTTGCTAAGAAAAATATGTTAAGTAGGTCAATTAGGAGGGAAATTTAGTTGTTTCAATATGTTTTTATTTTCTATTAAAATTACAAGGACCAAGAATGTAATTTATTAGCAATAAACATTTATTTACTTTCTATTAAAACTTTTCAGTATTCATAAATTAATATGATATTAATCATGAATATACATTATTACATTTTCAATATAACATTTAGTCATTTATCATGAATACATATACTATTCATCATGAGTGTAAAACAATTTTTCTGTATTCATACATTAATATGATATTCATTATAAATATACATTTTCACTATAATTTTCATAATTAAATATACTACTATTCATCATCAATATATATATATATATATATATATATATATATATATATATTATTAACCATGAATATTTATGTATGTTCACATATATAAAACAACTCTCTAGTATTCATATCAATATGATATTCATCATAAATATTAATTTTCACCATAATATTCATTATGCACATAATATTATTCATCGTGAATATACTACAATTTCAACCCTACATACCCTAGTTATTCTTTTTTTCTTTATTGGGATTCGATTGATCTTGATGAGTTCCTGATTCGTCTCGGTAAAAGCTGAAAGTGGTAGGTTATGATTTTATACATACAAACACAATATAAATCAATCGATAGATTTTCGATCGGTTTCGATGGAAATGAAGGTGGTAGGTTATGGTTTTACATATACAAACACACACCAATTCAATGGATGAGTCTTAATTGCTCTCGATCGGTCCTGAGGGTTCTCGTCATTTCTCGATCGATCTCAATAGGTTTCCGATTCGTCTCGATAAAAGATAAAAGTGGTAGCTTATGGTTTACACACATAAACACGTAATAAATCAACCGGTAGGTTCTCGATCGGTCTCGATGGAAAATGAAGTTGGTAGGTTATGGTTTTACAGACATAAACACACACCAAATCAATGAATTGGTTCTTGATTAGTCTCGATTAATCTCTATCGATTTCGATGGGTTCTCAATCAGTCTCGATGGGTGTCAACTTACAGTGGTGAAGATCGTGATGCCAAGTTACAGACTTACGGTGTTGAAGTTTTTTTTTTTTGGATTACAGACGTATTGAAGAAGTCAAGAAGGTGATGTCGATTACGGACTTACGATATCGAGCTGTTGTGTACACGTGAATGTACATGAAAATTCATAACGAATATTATACATATATACCATTTCACGTAAAAAACAGCTAAAACAAAAAAAAGTATATCGAAATGATGTCATATCGAAGAGAATGAAATTCTCGTTTCTTTTATATAATTTGTTTGATTAAAATACAGTAACTTTTAAGATAATTTAGTTTAAAATCTAGAAAGGGGTAAAAGTTTTTAATTAAAAAAACTAAGTCAAAAAATCATATAGTTAATCATGAAAACAAAAAAATAAACTTCCTCTTTTTTTTGTGCCCATAATCACCTTTGTTGATCATTTTAATTTCAAATCTTATTTAATGTGAATTGTTGGATCAAATAGAGATGGATGACCAATATTTGTCCAGTAATACCCCTAAAGGTAAAGGTAAATTTAAACCTGAATAATGACGAAAAATGATGACTATATAAACTAAATCACCCAAGAAGGGGAATGGTAATAGCGTTTACAAACAAAAGAATGAAGGTGATGTATAACAACCTACTAATCTAAGCTATGCTATGCTATGCTAAGCCTAGATTATAGATGGGTGTCACTATCGTCTTCCAGAGGAATCCGTCAGGTATCTGTACGCCAAACTGACCAAAAGTCGTCTATCACAAAAGAGCCTCTAACGACAACTAACTCTCCACTCAAGACTTCGGAGCTCTGCCGCTAATGGAACCTGATATACATGTCATTTGAGAAAAAGTGTTAGGCTTTACGCCTAGTGAGAACAAACATTTTATATAATTGATTAAAATGTAAAAATGTCAATAAATAATTTTCAAGCATAAGAAGAAAATTTGTTTCCCAAATACACCACATAAGAACCATACGGTCCAAAAACATCTTACGATGATGGGGGAGACCCAATTTCCAAGGATTGTAGCGGAACACAAAAGTAATCTACTTTCAAAGTTGTGAACTCAATACTAGGATCAAGGCCACGAGCTCGTCGACTCGTACTCAGATGTGGGGGAGGCACCCAATGATCTTAATCATACTCATTCGCTAGGATTACATTTGCGGTCCATGGTTAGTATCCGGTCCCACATAACCGTACCAAGTTGTCTTCTGAGGACCCAATGTCTCAACTAGCCACAAACGGGAATTATCTCAAAATAAACCGACTATATACCTATGAATCCAATAGTATTAGTTTAAGGCTCGTTACTTTCACATTGTGGCTAAACTATAGTCATATATAGTTTCAACATCAATATCACCATAAAATGTCTTTATTGCACAAACACTACCATATGAAACTAAATCCATATAAAAGCTAGTATTTGACTATTTCCAATCCAATACATCATACTTCCAAAATAGGTTTCCAAGAGTTTATATACCTTAAAACAACTTGACTCATGGAATTAATACTCCATTCATTTCTTTCCAAAAACTCACTTTTACCCAAGCAAAATCCATAATACAGTGAAAACTCATAAATGTGTTCCAAATGGATTTACCCAAGTATTTGACCAAAAACATGTATAATAACATCATTATATAACATCTAACATAAAACTTTCCATCTTTTCAAGAAATGGTAAAAACCCTAAAAACTTTTCAAAATATCAAGTTAGGTCAAAATCCATCAAATGAGAAAATGTGGTTAGGAGAAGTTTAAGAGATCAAAATACAAGATTTAAACATGTATAAAGTTTAAAAGAGTAGAATGGACTCTCCTTGTTGGTTTTGGTCTTAACCTAAAACCAAAGAAACCCTAACAAGAAAAGGACGGTGCTTGAAGCTTTGGATGAGACTTGTATCCTTCCACAATAAATGCTTATAGAACCCTATAAGGAACAATAAATGTTCATGTGGGTCTAAGGAGTAATCAATGACGAGGGAGGTGGAAGAAAAAGGAGACTTACCAAAATGCAGAGAGAAAATCACTAGCCAAGATGCCAAAAATCAAATAAAGTGGTCTAAAAATTGGAGCTGTTCTTTTAAACCCTCAACGCCCGAACGCAAGAGTTCCCAACGATAGTGACAATTGTCACTATTGCTGGCACAATCGCTGGATTTGTTCCGCAGGAGTCCCCAACAGCGCGAGAGTGACCCGACGAGAGTGACCCTGTCACAATCGCTGCACACTGTCGCCCCAAACGTACCGAGAGGTCTTCAGCCTCCGCGAGTTTGACATGCGATTATGCCCCTTGGCATAATCGCTGGGAATAATCGCCCAGGGTTCATCGAGCCCCGAAATCCTCATCTTTCGACACTGAAATCCTTCGATGTACATAACTACAATGACAAACATTTCCTTAGACGTTTTAAGCCAAACAATGAACTAATAAGGACTTCAAGATAAATTCACCTTATCGAAATTTCCGGGTGTTACATGTTCCCTAGTTCATAACCTAAATTTGGTTATCTTAGGGTATCACGTTGTTGAATGTAACACCCTAACATAAGGGTATTTTGAAATAAGTGTTATATATTAATCACCGGAGGCTCCGATTATTATTTTCGTTACTGTTACTATTACTATTACTATTATTATTATTATTATCATCATCATCATCATCATCATAATTATGAGTAATACAAAAAAAAGGAAAAAAGAATCTTGTATAATCATTCTAAATACCTTTCGGATGAAGAAAACAAAAAGAGAAAAAGAAAGGATTTTAATTAATGAGGAAATACATTAATAACCTTTAAAGATGGCAAACTTATAAAATAAATATGGAAGGTGGGAAGGGAATGGAAGAAATGACGGAGGAATTATATATCAATTCCTTAAATATGTGCATTGCCTCCATGATTATTGGAAATCAACCTTCAAGGGGTGGGGTATAAATACTAGTCCTCTCCACATTTCTAAGGGTGTGGATTCTAGCAAGGCTCAAGGTGAGGAGCGAGGAGAAGAGACGACAACGAGAGGTTTGACATCGAGGAACGATCACAGCGATGTCGAGGTAAGAACCACTTAACCTTCTCGAGTCTATGTTCTCGTACAAGTGTCGTTAAGATTAACCGGGTAGCGAGATTAAACAACTCGAAACCGTGGGGAATAAGGGAGGGATTATAGGCTACTGAAACACAGCTGTGTGGGACTGTACGTAAATAGAAACAACCGCATATGAGGCGAATCAAAGAACCAAGTGTATATGTATGGCTTCGGTCTTGGAAGAGCATAATAATATGGCCTGTAACAAAAGAAAAGACGTTGGGGGCTATGAGGGTGACCGGCTAAGGGGTTATACATGGCGGTGTTCTTGAGTTAACCGTATGCTATTCAAAAACGAATAATGAATCATGAGTTTTAATCTGTTTGATATGCATACCAAACAATCATATATATATATATATGACTAAATCAAGTACATGCAGAAGGGAGTCACCCTTTTAAGCTTCTGGAAATCCATGGCATATATGTGTATATAATATATATATATATATATAGATATGTGCATGTATGGAGGTAATGGATATATATCTCACATATGTACATACGTATACATATATATGAATGCCAACACATGGGAATATATATATATATATATGTATATAATATACATATATATATACGTATGTATATATATATATGCTTGCACTGTTATTCTTTTTATATATATAATTCTAAGTTTGGATTCAATGTTTTACTTTTGCTACCGTTAGATTAATTTAAAACTAAACAAAAGTCTAGGAAATCGTTTGATGGATATATATATATATATAGGGAGAGGTTCATTTGACAATTGCTAAATATATGAGAAATAGAGAAGTAATCCTAGTCTTTCATTCGGTCAAGATCGGCTTTGACTGGTCAAATATTGCGTCTTTGACCGGTTAAAAGTTATGGCTATTCCAAAAATAGAAGGACCTTTGTAATTCATATATGAACCAATTAACTGTAGGTTTATATGTGAATCAGTTGAACTAATTAACAGATTCATATATGAACCTTTGTGATTCACATATGAACTAATTAACTGATTCATATATGAACGTCGTTCATATATGAATCACAAAGGTTTATAAATGAATCAGTTAAAAGAGTTCATATGTGAATTACACTGGTTCATATATAAACATATAATTCATATGTGAATTATACAGGTTCATATATGAACTCGTCCCACGTAGTTTACGAAACCACCCCTCTATCTTCTACAGACCACACAAGAAATTATCCGGTGCTTCACGGTCAAAACCACAAATGTTGACCAGATAAAGGGCTAGGATCATTTCTTTATTTATCATATTTTTAGCATTTATCAAATGAACCTAATCCTATATATATATATATATGTATTTATATAAAAAAGGGTATATTTAAAAAATTATCTTGACTTGTGTAGGATTGGGAATTGTCGAGTGAAGATTGAATCTACACTAAGCCAAGGTGAGTCTTCATGAGACTTTAACTGGGATGCATGCTTATGTATAAATTATTTGAGCATTATGTTATTTTTATGTATATGTTTATGGGTTTGATACATGTATGTGAATTATTAATTATGGATTGCATGCTAAATGTTTACGTGATATTTTTAAACATTTATTAGCATTTCATGAATGGGTTTATTTTAGTTGGGTATGGGAATGGGTCGATGTGTCGTAAGGGATGACATTTCCTAGGGAGGGGTAATCGGACAAAGGGAGAGCCGTATAACCCGGGGAAAACTCCGACGACGGTAAGACCTTAACCCGACGATTCATTTTTTAGAGCTCTCGTTATTACTTTAAGGGTTTCAAATGTATGTGCATGTTATTATTATTTTTACTTACATGATGGAATATGTATGTTTACGCACAAAAACCATGAACTCACTGGGCTTTTTAAAGCTGACTATTAGTATGCATATCAGGGGACGGGAGTTCCAAGATGGACAAAGGCAAGGGGCTCGTGTAGGGAATATTTTCATCAAGTTTCTTTATGAATAAAATGACTAGACATCTATTTGAAATTATTTGAAGTCTATGTATTGTAACCCGGTATGGGACGGGTTAGTCTTGGGATTTTTAATTATTTTATTTTGAGACTTCCGCTGTAATACGACTTTATTGTTAGTCTTTAAGTTACGAATAAATTGACGTTTTATTAAGGGGAAATTACGTGGCACCTCATGGGAAATTGAGGGTGCTACAAGTTGGTATCAAAGCCTTAGTTTAAGAGAAATAGGTTAATAATTCTTTTAGCCTAAGCTTAAACTCGTGAGGTGTTTAGTTTTATTGTGTGCATTTAAGTTGACCTTTATTGATATGTGACTTAGTGTTTCCTTGTGGTTTGTAGGAAAATGGTGCACACGATCCGTACTAGGTCTATTAATCATGGAAGGGGACGCGAGCGTGGAGCCGGAGGACGGAGAGTGCCGGGACAGAGTATGTCGTTTGTGTTAGGCCCAAATGGGGGATCAATGAGTAACCGTCACTCTAGCATGAACCATAGTGGCAGTCACAGTTTAGGTCACAGAACCAAGGGTAACAGTCTAATTCACTCCGGAGACACGTCATCTCGTGCACCATGCCATAGGGAGTCCTTGTATGATCCATCTGAGGAGTACACTCCAAGTTCCCCTAAGACCTACGAAATGGAAGAAAAGATCGAAATCGTTCATCTTCGGCGCAAGAGCGCTCTATCAGTGCGATGAATTGAAGGATAAGTTATCCATATCCCAAGGAAAGTTAGAGACTGTTCAAGAAAAGGTGGCAGAGTTGAGGGATAAGTTGGCCTACTCGCAATGGGACAACGATAGGACCAAAAGTATGCTCTACAATCTGCAACAGACACACGTTAAGGTGATGTCAGAGGGAGACGAATTGCGGGGAGACGGGGATATGTTGAAGTTGAAATTGGCTCAGGAGCGGAGGATTGCCGCTCGGTCTTGGCGTACTCGGATAAGAGATAGGACTCATTTATGCAAGATAGTGACATGTGAGTACACGAGGTTGGTGAAAGGGTATCTCATGGCCTGGGTCCACAACTTCAAGATGGGCCCAAGAATGAGTCCATTGTGGAGGTTTAAGCCATCGATGACCTTCACACAGTCGATTCGGGATCCCTAACTTTCCGATGAGCCTTAGGAGGGTGGTGCTAGTTATCAAGAAAGAGATTTTGGTTTCATTATTATTTTTAGAAATTTTGCTTTGATACTTATAGAATTTGGTTCTGTTAAAGGAGTTATGAACCCCAAATTTTGTTATGAGATAAAAAGTGTATGAATTCTCTCTTGATATAATATGATAATATATGAGTTGCAATTTATGTGTTGAAAATATTCGATGGTTGAAATTATGTGATGTTTGGATTATATGTTTCACTTTAACATAAACGCATGAGTAATAATAGCTTATCTAAGTAGTTCTAGAGTAATTATAGTAACAATATTGTGCGATCAGAATGGTTTCACGTGGATCTGCAAGAGCTACTACTATCATAGAGGGAGATGGAAATTAGCCACTACCAACCGGAAGAGGTCGTGGTCGCGGTCGAGGTCGTGGTATTGCCGCAAGTTCAAGTGTGACTCATTCTGTGCATGCAAGTTCGGCTACCCGAAGCGTACGAGTAGGGAATAGGAGGGGAGGAAACGTCCTCACTGAAGAAGCAATAACCGAAAGATTGACTCAAGTCCTTCATAATACCCTTCCAAATATGCTGAAGTAGATGTTGGGTGACATATTCAAGGACCCCGAAGAAGAGGAGGAAATGAGCACCCAAAAGGAGAAAACAATGTTTAATTCCCAGACTACAGATAGAATGGAAGTATCGGTCACAGACAAGGTGGAATCGTCGAGAAAACTGAACGAGGAACCACAAGTTAAGGAAAAAGGGTTATAGTTACAAGACCTTTAGTAGCACTCGCCCAAAGGAGTTTAAAAGTGTGGAGGGCCCAATTGCCCTAATGAACTGGGTGACCAAAATGTAGAACTGCTTTAAGATCTGCAAGTGTTCAGAGGAACAAAAGGTGACTTACACTGCTACCACCTTTGGGGATTCGACACTCCATTGGTGGGAAATGGAATGCACCATTCGAGGGGATGAAGACATTACTACCCTGACCTGGGAGCGGATGAAGAAGATGTTGATGAATAAGTATTGTACACAATCAGAGGTGAAGAAGTTAGAGTCGGAGTTCTTGAGGTTGGAACAAGGATTGTCATCAGTTTAAGAATATGTGAACGAACTTTTGGAGAAGGATATGTTTGCTAGTTATCAAGTGGCAACTGAGGAAAGAAAGATAGACCGATTCAAGGATGGTCTAAGGATAGAGATAAAACAATACGTGGATATGACCAAACCAACCACAGTTGTTCAAGCTGTGGAGATGGCGACTGTTGCTGAAGAGAATAACGCCAAGGCAACTGGGGAAAGGAGGGATGCCAAAAGAAAATGGGAAGACACAAATAAGCTGTCAAAGAAATCCAAGGGGGTGACGACACATATGAAGGCATGAAATGAGGATCTCATTATTCCTCAGTGCACCAAATGCAATTGAAGACACAAGGGAGAGTGTTGGGTAGGGAAAGTGACGTGTTACCAATGTGGAAAACCCGGACACACCTCAAGGGAGTGTACTGAAAACAAATCTTGCTATGAATGCGGGGAATCAGGGCATCTACGGTCTGAATGCCCTAAGATCCGAAAGGGTGCAATGAGAAATGTTAGGGCTTTGGGTAACGAACAGGAGAAGGAATTAGAAAGGAAGAAGGAGCTGCAAAAAGGACCGGGACGAGCATACAACATGACTGTAACACCCTAAATATTGGGTACATTTAAAACTTAAAATTTCAGCAATATAACATCTGAAATATGGAGATTTATAAATCCTGTAAATATGAATGACTAAAACCCAATAGAGTTGGGGTAGTTGCATCAATAAAGTAACGGAAGAATAAGACATAATACAGGACAACCTATTAAATCTAGAACAACACTTAAGACTAGATTAAAGGTGGGTGTCGCTAACTTCAAAACGCTTTTCTCTCAAGATTCCCAAAAAACCCGGTCCTCCAAGAGTCCTAGGTGCACGTCCGGCGAATCAAGGTGCCCTATGTACACCACTAGTAGGACCTGTGAGTCATTAAACGCCAAAACAAGTGTTAGGACAAAGTCTAGAGATATTGCAAGAATTTAATAAATTATAACGTAACAAATTCGATGTAATTAAATGTTACCGAAGTACCCGAAGGTTGGACCAATGCCAACATTCAATTTGTAAAAGATGTTCCAAGCCTGTACAAATACACAAGAGATATCTCTTGAAAGACGGGGGACACCCGTTTCCATCTTGGGTGACGAGAACACGTGAATGGGGTTACCCCTGATATTATTGGATTTCACCACATATCCCGGTTCTAGTTCCTATGCCATAACAGACTTCACAATCCTCAAACCGTTTATGCCTCTAGTGCTACTCCGCCGAGTTACACCTCAAGCACTTACAGACATGGGTGCCTATCCAATCTAGATGAGTTGCACATCAAGGACTTACGACCCCTATTGCATACCTGCTAGTGACCAAATGACCAACAATTATAACCACATATAAATTTTCCATCTAAATCCTCGTGCACAAGGAAATAGACATTCTTTCACATTTAGGTCATGACTAAATAAAGATAACATTTCTCATGAATAATACATTCTATTCTAAAGCATGATAATACACATTTCATGATCATATTCATATACACAATTCATTTTCATAAAAGACACCATTAAATTATTATGACAAGCTTAACAACCAATATCATCATTAGTAACCAAAACCCATTAACATGAAAGATGATTCTTTACCAATATGTAGTTCCTTTTATGATTTTACATGCATATAACACCCCCATTATAACATTAAATACTTCTTCAAGAAAGAATACTCATATACTAGTAAGATTCCCAAAACCCTAGTTTTTAGGTTAACTTAAAATTAGATATAATCATCACCTTAGCAAATAACAACACATATTTATGGCAAATAGAGGTTAGGAGACTCACCAAATGATTTTATGATGTAACAACCCTAAAATGGCAAAACCCTAGAAATGGAGATAGACTCTTAAGGTTGAAGATGAAGATGATGAGGTGGTAGATCTTTGAACCCTAGCCTTCTAAGCTTTTAGATAATGATTCCCACTTGAAGATTGGAGGTAAATGGTAGTAATAAATGTTGTAGGTAGGATTTAATGAAGAGGGAGAACAAGAGAGTGTTTTAGGGAAGTGATTTTGGAGAAAATGATTCTTTGGCCCGATTTCCCCCTTTTTAATCGACCAGAAGGTCGCACGCGGATGCCCGTTGGCTGAACTCGCGCGGAGAGTCGAGCCAAGGACTGGAGTCGCGTGAAGGCAGAGCCTCGCACGGATGGCGACGCGGTTCAAGTCGCACAGAGATCCGTGCGGAACACTGTTGTTCCCTTTGCCCTCATTTTCGGCTATAACGATCAATCCTCAAATAAGACAGGTTTCAAGGTAAGATCATGAACTAACACTACAATACAAGCGAAACATGGTTAAAAGGTAATATTTGCTTACTCAGAAATCGGGGTGTTACAATCCTCCACCCCTTAGAAAAAATTTCGTCCTCGAAATCTCAAACTAAAAAAATAGGTGAGGATAACGCCTTTTCATATCTTCTTCTGATTCCCACGTCACGTTAGCCCCTCGGTGGTGCTTCCATTGAATCTTCACTATAAACACTTCCTTATGTCGCAGTCTCTTCGTCTTCCTTTCCAAAATAGTCTCGGGCTCCTCTACGCATCGGCCGTTATCCACTCTGATATCAGATAAAGGAATGACGCTCTCCTCCTCGGCTAAACACCTTCGCAAGTAACATACATGAAAGGTAGGATGGATCTCGTTCATTTTGGGTGGTAGATCCAGTTTGTAGGCTTTAAGCCCAATGCGCTCAACGATGGTGAAAGGTCCAAGGAAACGGGGACTAAGCTTCCCACTTCCGAACCTAATTATCCCCTTCCACGGTGAAACCTTCAACATTACTCTTTTCCCCACTTGGAACTCGACCGGTCTTCTCTTCTTGTCCGTGTAGCTCTTCTGATGGTCTTGAGCCACCTTTAATCGCTCTCTAATGCTTTTCACCTTGTCGGTCGTTTCTTGAACGATCTCTGGTCCGACAAACGCTTCTCTCCCACTTCTAGCCAACACACGGGTGTTCTGTAATTTCTACCATACAGTGCCTCAAAAGGCGCCATACCAATACTCGAGTGGTAGCTGTTGTTGTAAGCAAATTCCACTAGCGGTAGGTGTGAATCCCAACTTTCCCCGAAGTCGATGATACATGATCTCAACATGTCCTCGAGAGTTTGGATGGTCCTCTCGCTCTGTCTGTCTGTCTGAGGATGATAATCCTTTTGTAAGCTATCCCAAAAATGAGAAGTGAAACGACTATCGCGGTCGGACACAATAGAAAGTGGCACTTCGTGCCTCGAGATTACCTCATCTATATAAAGTTTTGCTAGTTTGTCCATCGGAAGGGTCTCTCGCATAGGCAATAAGTGCGCGCTCTTGGTCAAATGGTCCACTATCACCCAAATGGTGTCGTGACTCTTCAAGGTCTTCGGTAGCTTGGTTACAAAGTCCATCGTGAAGGACTCCCACTTCCATTCCGGTATTTCTAAGGATTGTAGACTACCGTAAGGTCGTTGGTGTTCCACCTTCACTTGTAAGCAAGTTATGCATCGCTCCACATATCTAGCTACATCCAATTTCATCACCGACCACCAATAATTCAACTTCAAGTCCCGGTACATTTTTGTGCTTCCCGGATGAATAGAGTACTTGGATTTATGCGCGTCTTCCAATAACAAGTCTCGACATCCCCCAATCTTTGGTACCCAGATTTGCCCTTGGAAAAGCTTTAAACCTCTTCCGTCTTCGGTCAACTGAAGATGTTGTTTCACCATAGCTTCTCCCTTGAGGTTTGCTTCAAGTAATTCTTCCGATTGGGACATTTTGATTTTGTCAATGAGGCTTGAGACGACTTCAACTCTTGCAAAGGTATATTGAACACCACTACCATACTCCTTCCGGCTCAAAGCGTCCGCCATGACGTTGGCCTTTCCGGGATGGTATAGGAGTTCACAATCATAGTCTTTGAGTAGCACCAACCATCTTCGTTGTCGCATATTCAATTCCTTTTGGTCGAAGACATACTTTAGACTTTTATGGTCGGTGAAAAGAGTGCACTTCGTGCCATAAAGGTAGTGTCGCCACAACTTCAAAGCGAAGACTATCGCTGCTAGCTCGAGATCGTGGGTTGGGTAGTTCTTCTCATGATCTTTCAATTGTCTTGATGCATAGGCTATCACTTTGCCTCTTTGCATCAATACACATCCCAAACCCATATTAGACATGTGACTGTAGACCACAAAATCTTCTGTTCCCTCTGGTAGGGATAAGGTTGGTTCCTCGCACAATTTCTTTTGTAGAGTCCGAAAGGCCCGCTCTTGACTTTCGGTCCAAAGGAACTACACATTCTTCCTTTTCAAAGACGTCAATGGAAAGGCGATTTTGGAGAAATCCTAAATGAATCTCCGATAGTAGCCGGCTAGTCCCAAGAAGCTCCGAATTTCCGTGGGACTCTTAGGTGGTTCCCAATTCGTCATGGCTTCAATTTTTGACGGATCGACTTTAACTCCCTCTCTTGTCACCACGTGACCTAGGAACTGAACCTCCTGCAACCAAAACTCGCACTTGTAAAACTTGGCGTAGAGTTTCTCGTTCTTCAACACTTCCAATACTTCTCTGAGATGTCTCTCGTGCTCCTCTTCATTCTTCGAGTACACCAAGATATCGTCGATGAACACAATAACCGACTTGTCTAGAAAGGGTCGGCAAACCTGGTTTATCAGATCCATAAACACGGTCGACACGTTAGTTAGCCCGAAAGGCATAACCAAGAACTCGTAGTGACCATAACGGGTTCTAAAGGCGGTCTTGGAGATGTCTTCTTCTCTAACCTTCACTTGATGGTAGCCCGAACGAAGATCAATCTTGGAAAAGCATCCAACTCCTTGTAGTTGATCGAAGAGGTCGTCTATTCGGGGTAGCGAATACTTGTTCTTCACGGTCACCTTGTTCAACTCCCAATAGTCGATGCACATTCGCATCTACCCATCCTTCTTCTTGACGAAGAGTACCGGAGCTCCCCAAGGCGAAGAGCTCGGCCTTACGAATCCTTTCTCTAGAAATTCTTGGAGTTGAGACATCATCTCTTGCATTTCGGTTAGAGCAAGGTGGTAAGGTGCATGGGCAATCGACGCCGTTCCCGGAACTAGATCGATCTGGAACTCCACTTGGCGATCGGGCGACAGGCCCGGAAGGTCGTCGAGAAATACCTCCGGATATTCACTAACAATCCGCATGTCCTCGATCTTCTTCTTCTCCACCTTGGCATCCAATACGTAGGCGAGGAATGAGGGGCAATTCTTCACTAGACATTTTCTTGCTTTGATGGATGAAATGAAAGCCACTTCACCCTTACGCTTCTCCCCATAAATGAAGACGAAATTCCCGCTTGAGGCCGACAATCTGATCACTTTCTTTGAACATAAAATCTCCGCTTGGTGTTGAGACAATCAATCCATTCCGATCACCACATCGAAACTCCCAATTGCCATGGGGTGTAGATTCACCTCAAAGAGTTCACCGCTAACATCTAGGTGGCCCCCTTCTAAAACTTTACGCAAAATCACTTGCTCCCTGTTTGCTACCTCTACTACCAAGGCATCACTAAGAGTACTAGAAGGCACATTCAAGTCTTTGCAAAACTCAATGGATACAAAAGAGAAACTGGCACCGAAATCGAATTATACTTTAGAGGCAAGGGAGTTGAGTGAGAACGTACCCGACACCACATCGGTGGTCTCCTTCGCTTCTTCCCTTGTCATCTGGAAAGCCCTCCCTTGAGCCTTAGGAATGACCTCTTTCTTCGGCTGGCTTCCCGAGTTTCCTCCTTTTTCTCCTCCTCTTAGCTTGGGGTAGTCCCTCTTTATGTGCCCCACTTATCTACATTCGAAACAGGTTGTCCCTTGCATAGGACAGTTCCGACTAGTGTGACCCGGTTTGCCACACTTGAAGCATGAGATTAGGTTGGGGTTAGGGTTGCAAAAACCAAAGTGTTTGCTTTTGCACTTGGAACACCATTTCGCCTCCCGACGATTATCAAAGTTCCTACCACTTGATTGGAATTTTGGCTTCTTGAACGAGTTCAACGGGCTCTCCCACTTTCTCTTCTTAACAACCTTCGACTTCTCTTCTTTGTTCTTCGCGTAGACCCTTTCAATGATCTTGGCTTCCTCGATAGTTTCCCGAAGGTTTGTAGCCTTGGAGTTGCGGACCATTGACATCATGTCCGCCGGTAAACCTTTCAAGTAAGCCTTCACCTTTTCCTTCTCGGTCGGGGCCACGTGCCCCACAAGATTCAACTTTTCCATGAAAAGTCGAGTATATTCTTTCACTGACAGATATCCTTTCTTCAACGCTCGAAATTCTTCTTCTATCAGGTCCATCTTTTACTCGTTGCAATACTCTTCCAAAACCTTCTTCTTGAACAACGACCAAGTCATCTTGTTCAACACATATTCTTCTATGGTTGAGGTGAAAACGTTACACCATGTCAAAGTTGAACCCTGAAGGAATTGAGAACCAAATCTTACCTTCTGGTCCTCACCACATTCACAAGCCCTAAAAGCGTGCTCGATTTCTCTGAGCCAATTCATGCAAGCCACGGGGTGATCGGATGCGGCGAAATCCGGCGGCTTGAACCTATGAAGGTTTTGTAGGAACAAGCTTTCTCAGGCTGTCTCGTCTCTAAGGTCACCAATCCCTCGGTGCGGTTCTCATCCCCGGTACCCTAGGAGCCCGCAATAACCACATTCTCCTCTATAATTTCGTGTCGACGATTGCTACCCTCTCTGTCTTCCATCAGCTTCATAAAAATTTCTTGTTGCTTTGCCATGGTCTCGTTCATGGCCCTCATCATGTCCATCATTTGCGTTTGCAGAGTTACCTCCATCATAATTGGATCGGCGGTGGCAATATTTGTTCTTGGTATATGCTCCACCCTTCCTCCAGTCAAGGGCAGAAGTTGAGGAGGCACAACCGTTATGGTTTCATTCGGCCGATTGGTCATGGATTCGGTCACGACTTGACCCTCCGGTGATGATTGAAGATGATTCCGAGTGTTTACCATCTCAATCTGTCACACGATCGAGAGAGAGTAAGAGAGAGGTTACCTGAGGGTATACACACGAAACGTACTAATACCATTCATTGATCACCATAATCATAGTAATTCAAGCATACTCACATAAAAATATATTCATAATAACAGTAGCTAAGTGGGATTATGAACATACTTTATATAAGGATTCTCGCTACCACTTTTATAATTCTCAACGGTGTAGTTTTCGTCGACTCTAAGACTGTCCCATCTTAAAAGTTCTACCCGCATCTTACACTTCATCACCTAATGGTCTCAGCTTAAGTCTAGGCATCTAATTTACATACCTAGTTCACTTAAACTAGGGCTCTGATACCAACTTGTAACACCATAAATATTGGGTACATTTAAAACTTAAAATTTCATCAATATAACATCTAAAATATGGAGATTTATAAATCCTGTAAATATAAATGACTAAAACCCAATAGAGTTGGGGTAGTTGCATCAATAAAGTAGCGGAAGAATAAGACATAATACACGACAACCTATTTAATCTAGAACAACAATTAAGACTAGATTAAGGCTTTGTTTGGCAAACTAGCTTATAAGCTAGCTTGTAGCTGATAAGCTAGCTTGTAGCTGATAAGCTAGCTTTTCAAAATGCTACTTTGAGTAGCGTTTCAATAAGCTAGCTTATGGTCATCCAAACATGTACACTAGCTTATAAGCTAGCTGAAGCTAGCTTTTTTTTGCCAAACATATCCTAAAGGTGCGTGTCACTATGACTTCAAAACGCTCTTCTCTCAAGATTCCCAAAAAGCCTGGTCCTCCAAGAGTCCTAGGTGCGCGTCCAGCAAATCAAGGTGCCCTATGCACACCACTAGTAAGACCTGTGAGTCATTAAACGCCAAAACAAGTGTTAGGACAAAGTCTAGAGATATTGCAAGAATTTAATAAATTATAACGTAAAAAATTCGATGTTGTTAGCTCCAATTCTATGTATAGAAAGTATTGAAAAATAGGCTAAGTGTAGGAACTTCAGAAGACTGTTGAATACACCAAGGTACACCACAGAAATGCCAAGCTCAGAAGCTCTGTCAACCATCTGCCCGAGAAGTTCCCACCAGAAGATAATTCTCAGATCACAGAGCCTCTGTGATCACTCACAGAGCCTCTGTGATGGGTAACCTCTAGAGATGGAAGACTTGAAGATATCAAGACTCAATGGTCAAGACAAGATCACGTGCAGAACACGTGAGCCTGATGTACGAAGATTCTCAGGATCGTCATATGCGCGTCCACGATGTTCTACTTTCCAGGTGGCATTCCTTTTATGGAATGTCAGCCTTTGTCTTGTACTATTGTGTGCTCCCCCCTTGTATATGAAAGGATCACCTCATGGATCTTAAAACACGCGAGCACACACTGTTGAGAGTACCCTGTATTTTCAGTATTATCTTTAAGAGCATTTTGCACACACTTGTGCGTGTTCTTGGTGTATTGATCAAGTTAATGAAGCTTTTGATTCAGTGACTAAATCTTATTATGTTCATTGATTGCTTTGTTACTTGCTTGTGTGTTTACTACCAAACTAAACCATTTTAATACATCTAAAATCGCTTCCACACTCTTATTATTTTGGTTTATGTAGTTTTAGTGGTTTATCATTTCATTAGAACACAATATTGGGATCAACAGATGTAATTAAATGTTACCGAAGTACCCGAAGGTTGGACCAATGCCAACATTCAATTTGTAAAAGATGTTCCAAGCCTGTACAAATACACAAGAGATATCTCTTGAAAGACGGGGGACACCCGTTTCCATCTTGGGTGACGAGAACACATGAATGGGGTCACCCATGATGTTATTGGATTTCACCACATATCCCGATTCTAGTTCTCATGACATAAAAGACATCACAATCCTCAAACAGTTTATGCTTTTAGTGCCTACTCCGAGGAGTTACACCTCAAGGACTTACGAACATGGGTGCCTATCCAATCTAGACGAGTTGCACCTCAAGGACTTACGTCCCCTATTGCCTACCCGCTAGTGACCAAATGGCCAACAATTATAACCACATATAAATATGTCATCTAAATCCTCGTGCACAAGGAAATAGACATTACTTCACATTTAGGTCATGACTAAATAAAGATAGCATTTCTCATGAATAATACATTATATTCTAAAGCATGATAATACACATTTCATGATCATATTCATATACACAATTCATTTGTCATAAAAGACACCATTAAACTATTATGACAAGCTTAACAACCAATATCATCATTAATAACCAAAATCCATTAACATGAAAGATGATTCTTTACCAATATGTAGTTCCTTTTATGATTTTACATGCATATAACACCCCATTATAACATTAAATACCTTCTTCAAGAAAGAATACTCATATACTAGTAAGATTCCCAAAACCCTAGTTTTTAGGTTAACTTCAAATTAGCTATAATCATCACATTAGCAAATAACAACACATATTTATGGCAAATAGAGGTTAGGAGACTCACCAAATGAGTTTATGATGTAAAAACCCTAAAATGGCAAAAACCCTAGAAATGGAGATGGACTCTTGTGGTTGAAGATGAAGATGATGAGGTGGTAGATCTTTGAACCCTAGCCATCCAAGCCTTTAGATAATGATTCCCACTTGAAGATTGGAGGGAAATGGTAGTAATAAATGTTGTAGGTCGGATTTAATGAAGGGGGAGAAGAAGAGAGTGTTTTAGGGAAGTGATTTTGGAGAAAATGAGTCTTAGGCCCGATTTCCCCCTTTTTAATCGACCAGGAGGTCGCGCGTGGATGCCCGCACGGCTGAACCTGCGCGGAGAGTCGTGCCAAGGACTGGAGTCTTCGGACGTCGTATCAGGTATGTTTCTTGTAAATAATGTTTATGCTCATGTGCTGTTTGATTCGGGTGCAAATGGTAGTTTCGTTTCTTCTACTTTCTGCCAATATTTGAATAAAGATACGTGTAGACTAGGAAAGAGCTACACTATACAAACCGCTGATGATAATCAGGTTAAGGTAGATGAAATAATTAATGGATACATGATCTGTATAGACGGTAGGAAATTGCCTGTTAGACTTATGCCCATGTGCATAGAGGGTTTTGATGTGGTTTTGGGGATGGACTGGTTATCCGAAAACACAAACTGTGTGTCACCAAAAGATGATCAAGATCTGGACTCCAGAAGGGAAGACGGTTCACGTCTATGGGGATCGGAGAAAGGGTAGTGTGGAAATCATCACCACATTAAAGGCAAACAAGTGCCTTCGGAAGGGATGCATCGCTTACTTAGCGTATGCAGTCAACGCTAAGCTGGAAAAGAGAACGGTGCAAGAGGTACCAGTAGTGAATGAGTACCCAGAAGTTTTCCCTGATGATTTACCGGGATTAGCACCGGAACGTCAAGTTGAGTTCCACAATGAATTGGTGCCAGGCGTGGCTCTTGTTTCACGTGCACCTTATCGATTGGCCCCAACGGAGATGCAAGAGTTGATGAAACAACTTCAGGAGTTATTGGACAAGGGGTTTATCAGACCAAGTTCATCACCTTGGGGAGCGCCAATCCTATTTGTAAAGAAAAATTATGGCTCAATGTGGATGTGCATTGACTATCGCAAGCTTAACAAGCTTACGATCAAGAATAGGTACATGTTGCCAAGAATAGATCACTTGTTTGATCAATTACAAGGAGCTAGCCACTTCTCGAAGATCGATTTGAGATCAGGTTACCACCAATTGAAGGTTTGAGAAAAAGATGTGCCAAAAACGGCTTTCAGAACTCGGTATGGTCATTAAGAGTTTGTAGTAATGTCGTTCGGACTGATAAACGCACCTGCAACATTCATGGATCTGATGAATAGGGTATGTGGGCCGTATTTGGAAAAGTTTGTCATTGTCTTCATCAATGACATTCTTATTTATTCGAAAAGCGAAGAAGAGCACGAGAAACATTTAAGAATTATTCTGGAACTACTAATGAGAGAAAAATTATACGCCAAATTCTAAAAATGTGAATTTTGGTTATGAGAAGTGCAATTTCTCGGTCACGTAGTCAACTCAGAAATAATCAAGGTGGATCCAGCAAAGATAGAGGCAGTCATGGATTAGGAGTCGCCAAAACCTGCGTCGGAAATCCGGAGCTTTCTAGGTTTGGCAGGCTATTACCAGAGGTTCATCCAAAATTTCTCCAAACTAGCAACGCCTATGACAAAGTTGACAAAGAAATCGGTCAAGTTTGACTGGGGAGAAAAACAAGAAGAAGATTTCCAAACACTCAAGGGCAAATTGAGTAGTGCACCAGTCCTCGCGTTACCAGAAGGAACATAAGACTTTGTTGTTTATAGCGATGCTTCTAAAATGGGTATGGGTTGTGTATTAATACAACGAGGTAAGGCTATCGCTTATGCATCGCGACAATTAAAGGAGCAAGAGAAGAAATACCCAACCCATGATATGGAGTTAGTTGCGGTGGTGTTTACGCTGAAGATTTGGAGACATTTACCTATATGGTACAAAATGTATGATTTATACTGATCATAAGAGCCTGAAGTACCTTTTTGATTAGAAGGATTTGAATATGAGACAGAGAAGATGGATGGAACTTCTCAAGGATTACGATTGTGTAATCCATTATCATCCAGGCAAAACAAATGTTGTAGCAGGCTCTTTAAGCAAGAAGGAAAGGGCTGAGCCTATTCGAGTGTGGGTCATGTGGATGAACCTAAAGGTGGATATGATAGATCAAATACGGGGTGCTCAAGGGAAAACTTTTCTTGAAACAAATATTAAGAAAGAGAGGATGGTTAGGAAAATTAAGTCACTAACAGTTGGAGCAGACGGAGTATATAAATTTGGGAACTGGGTGTGGATTCCTAACATGGGTGATTTGAGAAGCAAGGTACTAGATGAGGCACATAAGTCTAAGTATACCATGCACCCGGGTAGCGATAAAATGTACAAAAGTTTAAAGGAGAGCTACTGGTGGCCTGGAATGAAGAAGTCAGTAGCGGAGTATGTGGAGAAGTGCTTGACTTGCCTATAAGTGAAGACGGAACACCAAAAACCATCGGGAATGTTATAGCGAATGAAAATACCAGTATGGAAGTGGGACATGATAACAATGGATTTTGTAACCAAGATACCAAAGACGGTAAAATGGCATGATGCGATCTGGGTAATTGTTGATCGATTGACGAAGTCTGCTCACTTCCAACCGATCAGTGAAAAATATACGTTAGAAAAGTTGGCCCAACTGTATGTCAACGAGATAGTGTCAAGGCATGGCATACCAATATCAATTGTCTCGGATAGGGATGCGAGATTTACATCGAGGTTTTGGGAAAGCTTCCAACAAGAGATGGGGACTCGTCTGAATTTAAGTACTGCCTATCAAGCACAAACTGATGGTCAAAGTGAAAGGACGATACAAACACTTGAAGATATGTTAAGGGCGTGCACTATCGATTTTGGGGGTAGTTGGGACAACCACCTACCTTTGGTACAGTTCTCATACAACAATAGCTATCATTTGAGCCTTAAGACAACTCCTTTCGAAGCTTTATATGGTCGAAAGTGCAGAACACCTTTATGTTGGGCGGACATTGGGGAAAAGCAATTGGCTGGACCAGAGTTAGTTCAACAAACGTCTGACAAGATAGTGCAAATTAGGGAAAGGTTAAAGATCGCTCAAGATAGGCAGAAAAGCTATGCGGATAAAAGGTACAGACCTTTAGAATTTAAAGTTGGGGACCGGGTGATGCTTAAAATATCACCCTGGAAGGGAGTGATACGTTTTGGTAAACGTGGGGAGTTAAGTCCAAGGTATGTAGGACTATTCGAGATTTTAGCAAGGGTAGGGCGGTAGCCTATCGTTTAAAACTTCCAGAAGAATTACAGGGGATTCATGACACATTCCATGTGTAAAACTTGAGAAAGTGTTTAACTGACGAATCAACGATCTTGGCATTGAAAGATGTAACACCCTTAAAATTGGAAAGAGCAACTAATTTAAAATTTTCAATAAAACCTTAAATAAAGATAAAATCTCTTACAACAAGTCCAAACTTGAAATACTAATCTAGGTTCAACCATCAACAAATAAATAAAGTCTTACACGAAGACTAAATTAGATCGGGTGTTACTAAACCCCAAATACAAGTTGCTATTCCCAAGATAAAGACGGAAGACTTCACCAAGCTACTCACCCCCGTGGATATGACTAATACTCAACTCTTCGCAACAACGCTAGAACCACTTCCCCCAACCAGAACCTGATGCACATACCGACAAATAAAAAGGTTAGGCTAACGCCTAGTGAGTTCGAGAGTTTACAGATGGAATAATTATATTTGTTAAAGGGAAAGAATGCAATTTAAATCGTAGACAATCAAAATATTTACTTTAAATATTAAACGACAACATTTTCCAGAAACACCCTTAAAACAAGGGACCCAAATTGAACCTTCATTCGTGAAACCACTTTAACCCCAAACACACCCAAAACGTGAATAGAAATAAAAACTCCCAATTTATAATGACGCGAAATAAGATTTTACTTCTCGAAGCACCCCAAACGTGGGCGGGGCATAATACACAACCCATAAATCTTGAGTAAACAGACCCATATATGCAACACGTCACCGAAAATATGGATAGTAAAAATACTACCCTTTAATACCAAAATAACACCTTCCGGTGACGGGGGAGACCCGATTCCATTGTACGTGGAGGAACACAAAGTTAAGCCACATAACCATGTTGTCGAACTACACCTCAGATTGTGACTGTATTGCCTGATCTACCGAGCTACACCTCCAGTCGTGACTGTATTGCCTGCTCCGTCGAGCTACACCTCCAGTCGGACTTTATTTCAGGTCCCAAACACCGTATCCCCTATTTCCTGCTTCGCCGAGCTACACCTCAAGGATACACGATGTAACACCCGTAATTTTCGATAAGTAAATGTCACCGGGAAAATTCTGTGACTTATAACTAGTGGGGTTTTGTCGGGAATTGCATTGTTTAAAGCCCCTCGGAGTATCGGGAGTTTTGGCGTTGAAAAGTCGGAAGTTTGATGCTCGGTACGTCCTGGGCGATTGTCCCCGCGACTGTGACAGGGTGTCACTATCGCGGGGCACTGTCGCGAGGAACGTACCGCGGGCATCCCCCTTCGGGCGACTATGCCCGATGACTATGCCAAGGGCATAGTCGCGTGGCACTATCGCCGGCGGGTGCAGACCTGCTTAAAATCGCGAACTTCAGCCATCTTTCATTCCAACCTTCCCCCATTTCACCCTCTTCTCTCTAGAAACCGAACCCAAACCCAAAAATCGGTTTCTATGTATCCATGGCACCAAACCTATCATGTTCCAAGTGTTCTCCCCCACCCAACAAAGATTAGAAGCTCCACCTTCATCTTCCTCATCAAGTTCAATGGTTGGGAGCTCGGGTTGAAGTGTTGGATTGGGTGTTCTCGGAAGTCTCATCATCTTCAAGGGTAAGTTTTCTTGTATTAAGGTTATAAATGCTCCATTGATGGTTTCTTAGTGTTTGGTTTCTCAAATCTCGGATTTGGTAGTTTTGGAGAAACTAGGGTTTTGTTATTATTTGGGGTTTCTTGGTATATTGTTAGGGGAATGTTTCTACATGGTCGGATATGGTTATTTATGGTTTGGATTGTATGGATCTAGGTTTTGAAAGTTTCTGGCTTGAGGATTCGAGTGGCCTTCAAAAGAGCTCGTTGGGTGAAACCTAGATTTAGTCTAAATCTAGCAAGGTGAGTTCAAGTTGATTTGTGAAAACGGTGTACATGCCAAAATGTGTATTTTAAAGTGTTTTACATGAAATGGTTAACTGTTGATAAGTTTTGAGTATCTAGAAGTAAAATGTGTTTTACTTAGTTATTTGTCAAAGTATGAGTATTTTGATAAGTTTTCATATTTGGTAAATTTGGGTTGTGTTAACCTCTTAAAATGCTTCTATTGGGTTTTGAACGTTTCCAACAACTAAATAACATGAATTACGTATTCTTGGTGATTTTGTACAAGTAAAGTCTAATTCATGTTAGATGCATTTGGTCTATTTGCATTCATAAACACTTTGGAAATCTTGAGTTCCATCTCGTATGGAGTTTTGGGTAAATCTAGTATTTGAAGTACGTGTCTTCATAAACGGTATTTAAAGACATTTCACTATTGTGGAGACCGGTAATTATTGGGTAAACGGATTTTGAGCTCTTTAGCTCGGTATTGGCTTAAATGAGTCGTGTGGACATTTGTCCGGACTTTTAAACCGTTGTGGGTTTTGGATATGAGGACACTTATTTTGTGTCATTGGTGAGTTACATGTTTTGGGAGCTTTGGTCTTTCAATTGGAGTTATGTAACGTTAAACAATGTGTAATGGATCCATAGGCATGTGTGTCAGTCTGTTTTGGGATGGTCAATTTGGTATTGCGAGGTTGAACTTCGGTACCCATGTTTTATGACCGGAAACTTTACAAGTAATCGCTAGGAGGGTTGAGTCGGCTAGTGCTACCGGAGTAGTAGGCGCTAGGACCTCCGCCGCTTGAAGTAATGCCTGGGAGGTAGTCTTTAAGTGTGCCGGGCCTTCGGGATGGAGTTCTTTGGAATGATCCATCAAGGTCAACTGACTTGGGGTGACACTTGTAAAGAAGTCGTAGGGACACCGGGCTGGGATGTCGGGAGGTGTCATGCGATTAACGTTGTTGGGTGGTATACTTTTGTGTTCCCTCCACCCTCAACGGATACGGGTTTCCCCCGTTGTTGGCTATCAGTATGTTAAATATAAGAACGTCTTATTTTATTGTCATTGGTTCCTTACGGTCGCGTGAGTATTGGACCAAGTGTCCATGTTTTCGGACGTACGGTATATGTGGTTTTGATAGCGATTTATGGGTCGAGCACTCTGTCCCGCCCATGTTTTGGGTACTTTGGGTTATAAATGGTTATTCATGTTTTTACCAAATAAGTGTCGAACTATGATCCCGTTTGGGTGAGTTATGCGTTGCACCATTTTATGAGAAACGTGTGTTTTGGGAGCATTGTCTTTAAAAGTGTATGTTGTGGGAAAATGTGTCGTTTCCATTTTGAAGTATAATATTTCGAAGGATCTTGATTTAAATTGATTTCCTTTCTTTTAAAGATATATTCGTTCATGTTAACACTCTTGAGCTCACTAGGCGTTAAGCCTAACCTTTTTATTTGTCGGCATGTGCATCAGGTTCCTAGCGGGGGGTTCAGTTCTAGCGGTGCTATGAAGAGTTGAGCCCTAGCCTTATAAAAGTAAGTAATTGGTGAAGTCTTCCGCGAGTTGGTGATAGTGACATGTTTTGGGTTTTAGTAGCACCCGTCCTTATTGTTTACTGTGTGTATATATAGAAGGTGTATTGTAGCAAAATATGTATTTGTGGTTGTAGATGATTCATTTATGGATGTATTTAGAAAATTTTAAATAAGTTGCTATTACCAGATTTGAGGGTGTTACACACGATCTTATTGTCTGTTCGGTTTCTAGCGGAGTTTCATCCTCAGGGTACTCATTCGACCCCTAGTGCCTACTCCCTAGCATTCAAGATAGGAGCCCCAACTCCGATGTCTAACCTCGTGCACAAGAATTAGACATCCCACACAAGACTCATGGTCCAGAAGTACAACCCATAAAGGTTCCTCTTCCCCAAACAACCGGGACGACGCCAATGCCAACACGACATTATTTCCCAAAGTGAGAATCCCAAGAGTCCTCACCATTAAACACGACTGACTTACCTGCCTATAGATCCAATGCATTACAGTCTAAAATACATGACTCCAATTGAATGACACACACACACTCAAAACATGTATTCTCCAAAATAAAGTGCAATAAATGCAACTCACATCCAACGCTCCACTTTAAGTTATTAAAACCGGACAAAAGTCCCCAATACCCAACAAAGCCGAAAAATGAGCCTTAAGCTCAACTAACCAAACGACCATATGCTGAAATCCACAAAATGCAATAAAATGCAGCGACCACATATATGCAAATACATGCTTCGACTACATGAATAAACTCCAACGTAAATCATTTTCCACAAGTTTATAATCTCATTTACTCCATCCAAATGTCCCATGATACACATTTTAATAACACTTACTCAAGAGATTTATACCCATACGATAAATCATTTAAATACCAATATCACCGGTTTACTCAATAAAATACTTGAGTTACATCTTTTCCCAAAACATTAGGTTCATAAGTTCAGAAACGTTTGCAAGGTTGGGAATGACCCAGCTCCCATGACTCACCCAGTGGTATTTTTAAAACATTTCACGATACAAAATACACGTAATACCAACAAGCATAAAAATGCATTTAACAACATACTCAAAAATCCCCAAGAGGAGTGTTTTATAAGTTTACAAAGTTACCCACTTCCAAATAACCAAACTTATCAACAGTTAACATTTTAATGTAAGACACAAACACTTTAAAATAACATTTTGGCATGCACACCGTTTTCACAAATCAACTTGAACTCACCTTGCTAGATTTAGGCTAAATCTAGATTTTACCCCACTTTGAGCTCTTTTGAAGAAACTTAACTCTTCAAGTCCAAAACTTCCAAAAACCTAGATTCACAAGTTTCCACCCATTAATAAACATATTCAACCATTTAGAACCGATCCCCAAACACCTTGTATCAAAATCCCCATTTTGGTCAAAAACTCTAATTTGACCTAACTTTTCTCAAACTCTTCCAAACCGAAATTGGAGTAATAAAACACTAGGAAATCATCAACGAAGCATTTACATCACTTAATGAGGTTTATAAATGGAGAGGATAAACTTACCACTTAGGTTTTGATGAAAACCTAGAAAACCCAAAAATAGAGTTTGAGGTTGAAGATGAAGATTCTTGGTGTTTAGCTTCTACCCATTGATGATACTTCGATACTTGAGGATGGAGGCATTTGATGGATCAAAATCACCATGGATGGGTTTGGGAGGTCTTGAGAGAGTTTAGAGGGAGTTGGGAAGGAAATGAGAAGTGAAGAATGAGAAAAGGGGCTGAAAATCGAATTTTAATCGGCTGGTACCCCTTGGCTATAGTGCCAAGCGATTGTGCCAGTGGCACTATCACTGGCACAATCGCCAGGAGTGTACTAAGAGGCCATTTGGCTTGGCGATAATGCCAAGAGATTGTGCCCTCTAGCACTCTCGCTGGCATGGTCGCCCAGGTGCCCTCAAACCCTAAAAATCCGACTTCTCCGCTCTCGATTAGCTTGGCATCCAAATCAACAAATATACCCCCAATAGTAGGCAATCGTAGCTCAAATGGGGAAGGAAAGATAGTCAAACGTACCAAAATTCAGGGTGTTACAATCCTCCCAACCTTAGAACGATTTCGTCCCCGAAATCTACTCCTTTCCCAAGACTTTTCATTACCACTATTGCCTCATATTGGGTTCCCTTGGTCCCCAAAGGTAACAACACATCATAGATCTCAATGGCATCATTCTCGAAAGAGAACTACTGTCTCCCTTTCCAAGGGATTGCCTCCGATCCAATTCATCCTTGAGCTAAAACTCGTTAACTTCCTGACAAACTGCCATACTGATATTCCTTCACATCCTAAACCATTCGGATACAACACCCTCATATAAAAGTGAACCTCGAACCTTACGAGATTAATCCTTAACCTTCGAATCCCGGCCGTCTCCCAACCTTAGGGAACACGTACTACCTCAAAGGCAGCTTATTGCCTCAACTTCTCGCTGACTAATTTGCCTCAGCTCGACAAGCTTTTGAACCCAACAAAAGTTGGACGTCAACCTCCAAGGAATCCTCTAAATTTTTAATGTTCCAAGGTCGTCCTTCCGAGGCGTACCAATACGCTCTCCGGGTAACTGGTTAAAGTAGATCCGACTATCACTCAACCCGATCTACTCCCAACCTCAAATATTCCATCAATAAGATATTTACCATATCGGGGAAGCTTATACACCTCGATACTTAATTACCAACATCTAATATTCTCTTAAATTCCACCACCGTGAGGCTAACATTCCTCATAATCTAAAGGGAATACTTCCAATCATTCCAAAGATCATTGACCTCAAAATAACAAGTCGGCTTGCACTAAGCCGATCCCTAAAAGATTTAAAGTTGACACCTAATATGGAATTAAAAACCCCAAATCATACATCTTTACAGACAAACCATAACATCATCATTATTCACGAATACCCATTAAGATGGTACACCACCGACACGTAACATGTTGTCGCACAATTAACCCACTAGTTCAAATTCATCCATAAGTAAACGACCGCACAAGGACTTAACCTTAAGTTTTACCGAAAGAGAAAGATCACCGCTTATATATGGGGGTAATATATAAATCTGATACTTCAACTATTCAAATGTGCACAGAACCAAAACTGAAACCCAACATTCAAAGCTGACCACAATTCGGACCTTCCGACGCTTCAAATCCCAAGGACTCCTCTAGTCCCTTAATTGTAACTCCTTTCACGATAGGGGTTTTAAATCTATAGCTCTAATGAGTTCAAGGTTTTCAACTAATATGTCAATTTGAAATTTCTAAAACTTTCAAATATACAAGTTTTACAACAATTAATCATGCGGTAAAAATCCATTATCGTTCACTCGATAGGTGTGCAAAATGGTCACCTATGTCATGCATATAAAACCATTCCAAAATTTGTTTGATTAGTAATTGTGTTACCAAAGACAGTAACAAAAGATGCGCAACAAAATTTTCAAATGGACTACCAAGGTCCTAGCATGCATCAATTTACACTATGTACGTGAAAATAATTTTCTGTACTACAACATGTGCAACAAAATGTTGGTACAACTCCAAAAGAGAAATTCGCAATTTCAACTTTAAAATCTTTTCCTTTAAACCACAAAACGTCGGAGGATAAAATCCCCAACAAGGCCCATATACATCAGTTTAGTTCCCAAATTCAGCAAAACGATAGGAACATAATTGAGTTTTAAATCAAGTTCGAACTTTGGACTGCACCGATAAAACGCACTTGTCCATAAAAGTGATTACAACGACATGTAGCCCGATAACTCAATTAATGCATTGCGGAAAATTTATAACAGTAAAGTCAACAATCGAAGCACGTTTAGATTAAAAGTTTAATACGAGACAACATAAATCGATCACTTATTTACTCACGCGAGTGAAAATCAAATTCAACCCAAAAGTATGCACATATGCCCGCATAAACTCAAGATGTAATCATGCGACGTTAAGATTTTCCCAAATCCCTCTTACGGTTGTAAAAATATGGGTGCAAGACTCGCATGAGACAAATTATTAAACAAAACTCATAAATTAAAGCACACAATAATGCATATATTCACGTTCCAAAATTTTATCTACACAACTCAAAATATCGCGCAATAAGACGTCATAAAACCCCAACTGAATTTTCATAAATTCACTAACGTTAAAATCAAATGATATCAAAATTTTTGTTTCCTAACGTAAAAACATAAGACGGCAATACGTCTAAAACGTTAAAATTTTAGGAGTTTCCCCTTTTTACCGCCATGCAAAATAAAGTGTCATTTTTCAACAAACCTCGCATGAGACTCGACTCTAAATAAACTCATAAATTTGCATGCAACATAATTAAAGTCTACGCATTTCATAGTTCCCTGTCGCATAGCAAAGCGTTATAAAATTATTACTTCATAAAACTCCACAAACTCACACGAAAAAGCATTCCACAACCGAACTTGCATGCGCCAGATATCTCACAAAACTAGCATTGTGACATGTGTATGCACTTTGGTTAAAAGATAAAATAATTTACGTCGTTCTCAAGTTCAAAGCCAAATCAACAATATGCTTTTGTCGCTCTAGGACATGGGCTAAAACACAATGGCGAAAACACCCACTATGACAACCATGCATACTATATGCAACCAAACCGCTCATTTAAGGACCCAAGAGAAAAACGAAGCAACTGGACGCCATTAAAATCACCACCTTAAATCCACAAAATCACTCGGAATAAGGTTCTATATGAAACTCAATCACCAAAATGGTGGAAGATAACTCTTCGTCCAAAACTTTAACTTATGTGGAGGAGATCCAATGTTAAAGTTATAAACTGTAGTCACTTGTATAAGACCTAATCAACAACAAAATATGCATACCGCAATGTTCGAAATATCGTTAGACACAAAACGGGGATGAAGAGGTTTTCAATACAAGGTTTCAACTACGTGTAATAAGCAATTTCATGCATGTTTAAACTCATGATTAAAATCTGGTGCGTGCTAAACATTTTTCCAAAGTCCCATAATATATTTCACCTTATGATTCGGAAAACATGAAAAGTAATTGGTGCAAACTCGTTTCAGAAATAATTTCGTGCATGAATTTTTGTCGGCATCACCATGTCTTAGAACCATGCTCCTCAATCTCATAGTCATACTATCGTCATTCGGATGTTCAACATCCTAAAGTAATAATCACACTTATTCGATTAACTTACAAGTTTCTTCTTGAAATAAAATCAACCCGATAAGCCTATGATTCTAATTCCACCAACAACTCCGATCCAAATTGGTCAACTCAATGCATTCTTCGTGCTTAACCATCATTCCAATATGGCAATGCTATAAACATCAATTCTTCTATCGGTCATTCGCTCAGAAACTTCCTCACTACCCCCAACAGTCATCACACCAAGGCAGTTCAAGTATACTCATGTAACTGCAAGTTCATCATAACTGTAACACCCCGAAATCTCATTGGTTAAATTAGATTTTTGATTTTTTTTGGGCTTGAATCTTTAATTTGATATTTTGAATGGATGAATGATTTAACTACGAGTCCAACGGTTCTTTCCGTAGCGAAAACGGAGCTATATCGAAGAAGTTATGACCAAAACGGGATTTGACCAAATGAGAAGAAGTTTGATGTGCTTCTGTGTGTGGCGCACGACCCGTGCGCCATCCTTCATTAAAAACGCACGAGCCGCGCGCATGAGGCAGTAGCCCAGTGCGGACATTAAATGAATTTTCCCAAATATTTCTCATTTCTCATCTTCTTCATTTCTAACATTCTCTCCCAAACCCTTCCTCTCTACTTCATCTAAGGTTCTTCCAACCACCAATCTCCCACCATTTATTGCTAGAGTGAAGATCATCATCCAAGGTTTCGGATTGGAAGCTTCACCACCATCTCCATCTTCATCTTCCTCAAGTATCAAAAAGCTTGATTTTGGGGTTTTCGTCTCCTACCTTATAACTTCCAGATTTTGGGTGATAAGAGCATTAAATCATCATTGAAGGTCCATCCAAGTGAGTTCATTGAAGCATCCTTCCAGATCTTCATCTTCTTCAAGTCTCATCTTCTTCAAAAGCTAGGGTTTCATCTTTTCTAGGTTTTTGGTCAAAAACCTAGGTTGTGAGTTTACTAAACCTTTGTTAAAACTAGATACACATCATAATCTTCTATTTGCTATTTTATCTCTATGTGTACAAGTATTTGGGATTTCTTGATGAAAATAATTGGAAATATAGATATTGGTGATATGCTATGTCTTATGTTATGGGTGCCATTATTTGGGGCTTTTCTCATGGATATACAATGTGATTAACTTGATATGAAATGTACACATGTATGGGTATTGTGATGGTTCTAGTTGGAATACCACTTTGATGACATATTTATACGCATGATGAATATAAGTGTCATTTGGGTCTTTTGTTGGATTGCATGAGGATAGGATGGTAATATTGTACCCGTAGTTGGTATTGAAATATGTTGGGTTGAAATACACCTAAAGGACCTCCTATATGCGTTATGTGGACGAACCAAGTCAGTACACCAGGAGGATGTAGTCTTGGGCGCCACTGTGATGGTATGTGCCTAGACCTCCGCCATTCGGGGAATTTTCTTAGCGATAGTCTTCGGGTGTGCCGGGCCTTTGGGGTGTTCCTTGTTAAGGGCATCAAGGTATATCGACTCTTGGGTGAGACTTGATTGGTGCTTTGGGTCTCCCCTAATGACTCCACATATGTTGAACACTGGTTAACTGCTGATAAGAATTGTATCTGTTCATGCATGCTTATTATTGTTCAACTCACTAGGCTTTTTGGCCTAACACTTGTTTGGTGTCGATGTGTATCTCAGGTTCTAGCGGCGGCGGTCTTAAGCCGGTTTAGTTGCTTGGGAGTGAGAGCTTGGGGAATTGCACATGGACGCGTTATACTTTTGGATATAGACCGTTTGGGTCTATAGATGACAACCTTTTTTGTAATCTCTTTTCTAGATGTAGAAATTAGATTAGTTGGTTGTTGTTTACTGTCTGTTTGTGATTAAACATGTTATTAATTTTATATTCCTCATTTTTTGGGAGGCTCTTGCTATGGCAATTTTAGCATACCTCACGTCCGTTTTCCGGATTTTTGTTATCCCTATTTTTAGGGTGTTACAAGTTGGTATCAGAGCTTTAGTTTAAGTGAACTAGGTATTGTTTAGCATATCTAGACTTAAGCTTTAGACCTTATGACTTCACTGTCCACTTGGGGTAGGAATCCTAGGTGGGGAGAGCGTTAGGATTACGGAATTACTGTAATTGAAAGTTGTGATGATGGTGACAAGAATACTTGTGTATGGTTCGTTCATAATTTCACTTAGCTACTGCTATTATAAATGCATTGTTACGTGGGCATACTTGGTTTACTATTATTATGATAATTGATGAAAGTAGTAGTACGTACAATGAGTTCAACTCGCTTAGTCTTTTCTCAATCTATTTCTCGTACGTGCATGACACACTCGAAGTAGATTACCGGACATGCCAGAAGGGCAACCTGAAGTGGAATCTGCAGTTGTACAACCCCTGGTGGGGGCAACCTCCGATGACATTCCTATGCCCAAAATCTTGGCAGGAGGGCCTGAGCACATCCCGCGCCAGAACCTCAACATCGGTAACCCCATCTTGGAGGAAGTTACCATGGAGACCCGACTTCGGGATAGCATGATGTTGGCCATGAATGCGGATTTGGCTCAACAACAGTTGGCCATGACTTCGGCCATGACCCAACAGCAAGAGTTTTTCATGAAACTTCTAGAGGATCGAGACATCAGTAACCGTCAACCCGAGACTATGGCTGAAAACGTTATTGTGGGGTCGGGTGGGACGAATGTGGTGACGGTCGAAGAACCATCCGCTGAGGGAATCAGAACGAAGACTAAAGGGTGCACCTACAAGACGTTTCTGGGGTGTCACCCTAAGGAGTTTGCGGGTTCCGATAGCCCAGTTGCTTGTATGTATTGGCTCAAAGAGATGGAGATGGCCTTCGAGGCAAGTGAGTGTGATCCCTCTCAACGAGTCAAGTTTGCTTCCCAACTACTTCGGGGAGAGGCTTTGATTTGGTGGAATCTCACTCGATCCGCCCTCATCCCGGAAGTTCTGGCTAAGTTAACTTGGCCGATGTTCAAAGAGAAGATTATGGACAAGTACTGTAGCGAGCGGTCATTGGACAAGTTGGAACGGGAGTTCCGAGATTTGAAGAAGGGGAATATGTCGATTGTTGGCTACTCCAAGCTCTTCTTGGAGAAGCTAAACTTGGTGGGACATCTAGTCCCCGACGAAAAGCCAAAGATGAAGGCTTATCATCAAGGGTTACTGGCCGAGATGCGAACGACAGTAAAAAATGCTAAGTGTTCGACTTTGCAAGAAGTTATCGAGGAGTCCTTACTCGTTGAGGACGACATCAATTCGGAAAGGGATGAGAAGAGGCATGTTAGTGAGAAACGGAAGTGGGAGGGGCCATCTGGGCCCGTTCGTCAGTCAAGACCCTTTGTAAGCGGGAGATCGGGTGATCAACGCTGTGAAGATCGATGGTGCCACAAGTGCAGGTCAAAACACTCGGGGCCGTGCGCTACAAGGACTCACTCCGGTCCAGCCGGGTGTACCAAGTGTGGTAAGAAAAATCACACGACTCGAGAGTGTTCCCTCCGTGGGTCGGTTTGTTATGAATGTGGAGAGCCGGGGCATATGAAGCGAGAGTGTCCAAGGCTGGTTAGAGGTAGTGGTGGAAATTCTGTGGGTTCGACGGTTAGGGTCGAGCAACCATCACGGGCACCGAGTCGAGCTTTCCGGATGACTACCGAGGAGGCAAAGAAGACCGCGGATGTTGTTTCGGGTACGTTTCTAGTAAACTCTATGCCTGCTCGTGTCTAGTTTGATTCGGGTGCTACATGTTCTTTTGTGTCGGATGCTTTCTGTAAACGATTTGCCACTCCTATTAGTGTTCTTCCCGAGGCGTTAGTAGTAGAAATAGCTAATGGAGAGCAAGTGATCATTCGTGACCGTTTTTGTGATTGCACTCTAGAGATCGACGAAATTTCTTTCGGAGTAGATTTACTACCTATATCTATAGGAGGGTTTGATGTGGTTATAGGCATGGATTGGTTAGTGAGGCATAAGGCGGACATCTTTTGCTCCAAAAAGATGATCCAAGTACCATTGTCGGAAAATGGTGTGGTAACCATTTATGGGGAAAAAGGAAAGAGAAGTAATCCTATTATATCATCTCTAAAGGCTCGCAAGTTCTTAGCGAAGGGTTACCCTTCGTACTTGGCCTACGTTGTGGACGCTAAGAAAGAAAAGAAGTCGGTAGAAAATGTGGAGGTGGTGTAGGATTATCCGTAAGTCTTTCCGGAAGACTTACCCGGATTACCACCGGAGCGACAAATGGAGTTTCAGATTGACCTCACACCGGGAGCGGCTCCGATAGCTCGTGCTCCATATCGTTTGGCACCGACAGAAATGAAGGAGATGATGACGCAACTTCAAGAGTTGTTGGAGAAGGGCTTCATTCGACCAAGTTTGTCACCTTGGGGAGCACCGGTTTTGTTCGTGAAGAAGAAAGATGGATCCATGCGGATGTACATATATTATCGGGAGTTAAACAAAGTCACGGTGAAGAACAAGTACCCTCTACCTCGCATCGATGATCTTTTTGATCAACTCCAAGGGGCGGGATGTTTCTCGAAGATTGACCTTCGGTCCGGTTATCATCAAGTGAGAATGAAGAACGAAGATATTCCGAAGACGGCCTTCCGAACGAGATACGGTCATTATGAGTTCTTGGTGATGCCGTTTGGCTTAACCAACGCTCCGGCCGTATTCATGGATTTGATGAACCGTGTGTGTCGCCCATTTTTGGATAAATCCGTGATCGTCTTCATCGATGATATTTTAATATATTCAAAGGATGAGTCCGAACATGGAAGACACTTACAGGAAGTATTAGAAGTTCTAAGAAGGGAGAAACTGTTCGCGAAGTTCTCGAAGTGCGAATTTTGGCTTCAAGAAGTGCAATTCTTGGGGCATGTGGTATCAAAGGACGGGGTAAAAGTGGATCCGGCAAAGATCGATGCAATGATGAGTTGGGAGCCTCCAACAAGTCCGACGGAGATCCGAAGCTTCTTAGGTTTGGCGTGTTACTACCGGCGTTTCATCCAAGACTTTTCCAAGATAGCTACACCGCTCACTTCTCTTACAAGGAAGAACGTCAAGTTTCTTTGGACCGATGCACAAGAGCAAGCGTTTCAAACGCTCAAGAGGAAGTTGTGCGAAGCTCCGATCTTGTCCTTACCCGAGGGATCGGAAGACTTTGTCGTGTTTAGTGATGCTTCCAAGATGGGGCTTGGGTGTGTCCTAATGCAAAGGGGGAAGGTAATAGCCTACGCGTCGCTACAATTAAAGGATCATGAGAAGAACTATCCGATTCATGATTTGGAGTTGGCGGCGGTAGTTTTCGCATTAAAGTTGTGGCGACATTACTTGTACGGGACGAAGTGTACTCTTTTTACCGATCACAAGAGTCTCAAATACATCTTTGATCAAAAGGAACTCAACATGCGACAAAGGAGATGGCTTGAGCTCTTGAAAGATTATGATTGTGATTTACTTTACCATCCTGGTAAAGCCAACGTGGTAGCGGATGCATTGAGTCGAAGGAGCCATGATGGGGGTGTCAAAATGTCCCTTACGAGAATCGATGTGGTGTCAAGTTTGTTGGAGAGCATAAGAGCGAGTCAAGTGGAAGCACTTAAAGAAGAGAACCTCAAGGCTGAGGTTATGTCAAAGCAAAAGGAACCTTAAACGGAAGATGGTCGTGGACTCAAACTCTTTCAAGGGCGCATTTGGGTGCCAAAGGTTGGGGGAAACCATGAATTACTTCTCGAGGAAGCGCATAAGTCGAAGTATTCTATACATCCCGGTAGCACAAAGATGTATAGAGATTTAAAGCTAAACTATTGGTGGCCGGTGATGAAGCTAGACGTGGCTAGCTATGTGGAGAAATGTGTCACGTGCCTTCAAGTGAAAGCGGAGCATCAAAGACCGTATGGAAGTTTGCAACCGTTGCCCATTCCCGAGTGGAAGTGGGACAACATTACCATGGATTTTGTGACAAAGCTACCGAAGACCTTGCGCGGTCACGACACTATTTGGGTAATTGTGGATCGGCTAACCAAGAGTGCGCATTTTCTTGCAATGCGGGAGACCTTGCCAATGGAAAAATTGGCCAAACTTTATATCGACGAGGTGGTGTCAAGGCACGGAGTTCCAAAATCTGTGGTATCGGATCGGGATAGTCGTTTCACTTCGAACTTTTGGGCCAGCTTGCAAAAAGAGTTGGGTACTAGGTTGAATTTGAGCACGGCATATCATCCTCAAACGGATGGTCAAAGCGAGAGGACAATCCAGACATTAGAAGACATGTTGAGGTCGTGTGTAATAGACTTCGGGGGAAGTTGGGATTCACATCTACCTCTAGTAGAGTTCGCGTACAACAACAGTTACCATCCTAGTATTGGAATGGCACCGTTCGAGGCTTTGTATGGACGGAAGTGCAGAACCCCGGTATGTTGGCTAGAAGCGGGCGAGAAGCAATTTGCCGGACCAGAAATTGTTCAAGAAACGGCCGACAAGGTGAAAGAAATTCGGGAAAGGCTAAAGGCGGCACTAGATCGACAAAAGAGTTATGCGGACAAGAAAAGAAGACCGGTCGAGTTTCAAGTAGGCGACCGTGTCATGTTAAAAGTATCTCCATGGAAGGGAATTATCCGGTTCGGGAAGCGTGGAAAGCTTAGTCCTCGTTTCCTTGGACCTTTCACTATTTTAGAGAAAATTGGTTTACAAGCCTATCGGTTGGATTTACCACCGGATATGGAGGGAATACATCCCACGTTTCACGTATGTTACCTCAGAAAGTGTCTGGCCGAAGAGGAAAGCGTGATTCCTTTGTCGGAAATTCGTGTGGACAATGGGAATCGTTGTGTAGAAGAACCGGAAGCGATTTTAGAATCGAAGGTAAAGAAGTTGAGGCATAAGGACGTAATTATGGTTAAAGTCCAATGGAAGCATAATCGGGGTGCTAATGTTACTTGGGAATCCGAAGATGATATGAAGTTACGATACCCTCACTTGTTTAGTTAGGGTAAGATTTCAGGGACGAAATCCTCGTTAGGTGGGGAGGATTGTAACACCCCGAAATCTCATTGGTTAAATTAGATTTTTGATTTTTTTGGGCTTGAATCTTTAATTTGATAGTTTGAATGGATGAATGATTTAACTACGAGTCCAACGGTTCTTTCCGTAGCTAAAACGGAGCTATATCGAAGAAGTTATGACCAAAACGGGATTTGACCAAATGAGAAGAAGTTTGATGTGCTTCTGTGTGTGGCACACGACCCGTGCGCCATCCTTCATTAAAAACGCACGAGCCGTGCGCATGAGGCAGTAGCCCAGTGCGGACATTAAATGAATTTTCCCAAATATTTCTCATTTCTCATCTTCTTCATTTCTAACATTCTCTCCCAAACCCTTCCTCTCAACCTACTTCATCTAAGGTTCTTCCAACCACCAATCTCCCACCATTTATTGCTAGAGTGAAGATCATCATCCAAGGTTTCGGATTGGAAGCTTCACTACCATCTCCATCTTCATCTTCCTCAAGTATCCAAAAGCTTGATTTTGGGGTTTTCGTCTCCTACCTTATAACTTCCAGATTTTGGGTGATAAGAGCATTAAATCATCATTGAAGGTCCATCCAAGTGAGTTCATTGAAGCATCCTTCCAGATCTTCATCTTCTTCAAGTCTCATCTTCTTCAAAAGCTAGGGTTTCATCTTTTCTAGGTTTTTGGTCAAAAACCTAGGTTGTGAGTTTACTAAACCTTTGTTAAAACTACATACACATCATAATCTTCTATTTGCTATTTTATCTCTATGTGTACAAGTATTTGGGATTTCTTGATGAAAATGGTTGGAAATATAGATATTGGTGATATGCTATGTCTTATGTTATGGGTGCCATTATTTGGGGCTTTTCTCATGGATATACAATGTGATTAACTTGATATGAAATGTACGCATGTATGGGTATTGTGATGGTTCTAGTTGGAATACCACTTTGATGACATATTTATACGCATGATGAATATAAGTGTCATTTGGGTCTTTTGTTGGATTGCATGAGGATAGGATGGTAATATTGTACCCGTAGTTGGTATTGAAATATGTTGGGTTGAAATACACCTAAAGGACCTCCTATATGCATTATGTGGACGAACCAAGTCAGTACACTAGGAGGATGTATTCTTGGGCGCCACTGTGATGGTATGTGCCTAGACCTCCGCCATTCGGGGAATTTTCTTAGCGATAGTCTTCGGGTGTGCCGGGCCTTTGGGGTGTTCCTTGTTAAGGGCATAAAGGTATATTGACTCTTGGGTGGGACTTGATTGGTGCTTTGGGTCTCCCCTAATGACTCCACATATGTTGAACACTGGTTAACTGCTGATAAGAATTGTATCTGTTCATGCATGCTTATTATTGTTCAACTCACTAGGCTTTTTGGCCTAACACTTGTTTGGTGTCGATGTGTATCTCAGGTTCTAGCGGCGGCGGTCTTAAGCCGGTTTAGTTGCTTGGGAGTGAGAGCTTGGGGAATTGTACATGGACGCGTTATACTTTTGGATATAGACCGTTTGGGTCTATAGATGACAACCCTTTTTGTAATCTCTTTTCTAGATGTAGAAATTAGATTAGTTGGTTGTTGTTTACTGTTCGTTAAATTACAATTGTGATTAAACAGGTTATTAATTTTATATTCCCCATTTTTTGGGAGGCTCTTGCTATGGCAATTTTAGCATACCTCACGTCCGTTTTCCGGATTTTTGTTATCCCTATTTTTATGGTGTTACAATAACACTAGCCAGGTGCCATTATGAACGTACCGTACATGATTATCCTTGCCATTATCGACAAGTTTCCCGTTTCTAGCGACTCAATCAACCTCAAAATATCATATCCTAAGGTACCTAATGGTGAAATTTCATTTTCAATCACTTAGAAGAACGCTAGTTTGAGTCTAGGCATCCGAAAATCAATACCTAATTCTCTCAAACTTAAGCTCTGATACCAACTTGTAACACCCTTAAAATTGGAAAGAGCAACTAATTTAAAATTTTCAATAAAACCTTAAATAAAGATAAAATCTCTTACAACAAGTCCAAACTTGAAATACTAATCTAGGTTCAACCATCAACAAATAAATAAAGTCTTACACGAAGACTAAATCAGATCGGGTGTTACTAAACCCCAAATACAAGTTGCTATTCCCAAGATAAAGACGGAAGACTTCACCAGACTACTCACCCCCGTGGATATGACTAATACTCAACTCTTCGCAACAACGCTAGAACCACTTCCCCCAACCAGAACCTGCTGCACATACCGACAAATAAAAAGGTTAGGCTAACGCCTAGTGAGTTCAAGAATTTACAGATGGAATAATTATATTTGTTAAAGGGAAAGAATGCAATTTAAATCGTAGACAATCAAAATATTTACTTTAAATATTAAACGACAACATTTTCCAGAAACACCCTTAAAACAAGGGACCCAAATTGAACCTTCATTCGTGAAACCACTTTAACCCCAAACACACCCAAAACGTGAATAGAAAGCAAAACTCCCAATTTATAATGATGCGAAATAAGATTTTACTTCTCGAAGCACCCCAAACGTGGGCCAGGCATAATACACAACCCATAAATCTTGAGTAAACAGACCCATATATGCAACACGTCACCGAAAATATGGATAGTAAAATACTACCCTTTAATACCAAAATAACACCTTCCGGTGACGGGGGAGACCCGATTCCATTGTACGTGGCGGAACACAAAGTTAAGCCACATAACCATGTTGTCGAACTACACCTCAGATCGTGACTGTATTGCCTGCTCTACCGAGCTACACCTCCAGTCGTGACTGTATTGCCTGCTCCGTCGAGCTACACCTCCAGTCGGACTTTATTTCAGGTCCCAAACACCGTATCCCCTATTGCCTGCTCCGCCGAGCTACACCTCAAGGATACACGATCTTATTGTCTGTTCGGTTTCTAGCGGAGTTTCATCCTCAGGGTACTCATTCGACCCCTAGTGCCTACTCCCTAGCATTCAAGACAGGAGCCCCAACTCCGATGTCTAACCTCGTGCACAAGAATTAGACATTCCACACAAGACTCATGGTCCAGAAGTACAACCCATAAAGGTTCCTCTTCCCCAAACAACCGGGACGACGCCAATGCCAACACGACATTATTTCCCAAAGTGAGAATCCCAAGAGTCCTCACCATTAAACACGACTGACTTACCTGCCTATAGATCCAATGCATTACAGTCTAAAATACATGACTCCAATTTAATGACACATGCACTCAAAACATGTATTCTCCAAAATAAAGTGCAATAAATGCAACTCACACCCAACGCTCCACTTTAAGTTATTAAAACCGGACAAAAGTCCCCAATACCCGACAAAGCCGAAAACTGAGCGTTAAGCTCAACTAACCAAACGACCATATGCTGAAATCCACAAAATGCAATAAAATGCAGCGACCACATATATGCAAATACATGCTTCGACTACATGAATAAACTCCAACGTAAATCATTTTCCACAAGTTTATAATCTCATTTACTCCATCCAAACGTCCCATGATACACATTTTAATAACACTTACTCAAGAGATTTATACCCATACGATAAATCATTTAAATACCAATATCACCGGTTTACTCAATAAAATACTTGAGTTACATCTTTTCCCAAAACATTAGGTTCATAAGTTCAGAAACATTTGCAAGGTTGGGAATGACCCAGCGCCCATGACTCACCCAGTGGTATTTTAAAACATTTCACGATACAAAATACACGTAATATCAACAAGCATAAAAATGCATTTAACAACATACTCAAAAATCCCCAAGATGAGTGTTTTATAAGTTTACAAAGTTACCCACTTCCAAATAACCAAACTTATCAACAGTTAACATTTTAATGTAAGACATAAACACTTTAAAATAACATTTTGGCATGCACACCGTTTTCACAAATCAACTTGAACTCACCTTGCTAGATTTAGGCTAAATCTAGATTTTACCCCACTTTGAGCTCCTTTGACGAAACTTGAATCTTCAAGTCCAAAACTTCCAAAAACTTAGATTCACAAGTTTCCACCCATTAATAAACATATTCAACCATTTATAATCGATCCCCAAACACCTTATATCAAAATCCCCATTTTGGTCAAAAACCCTAATTTGACCTAACTTTTCTCAAACTCTTCCAAACCGAAATTGGAGTAATAAAACACTAGGAAATCATCAACGAAGCATTTACATCACTTAATGAGGTTTAGAAATGGAGAGGATAAACTTACCACTTAGGTTTTGATGAAAACCTAGAAAACCCAAAAATAGAGTTTTGAGGTTGAAGATGAAGATTCTTGGTGTTTAGCTTCTACCCATTGATGATACTTCAATACTTGAGGATGGAGGCATTTGATGGATCAAAATCACCATGGATGGGTTTGGGAGGTCTTGAGAGAGTTTAGAGGGAGTTGGGAAGGAAATGAGAAGTGAAGAATGAGAAAAGGGGCTGAAAATCGAATTTTAATCGGCTGGTACCCCTTGGCTATAGTGCCAAGCGATTGTGCCAGTGGCACTATCGCTGGCACAATCGCCAGGAGTGTACCGAGAGGCCATTTGGCTTGGCAATAATTCCAAGCGATTGTGCCCTCTGGCACTCTCGTTGGCATGGTCGCCCAGGTGCCCTCAAACCCTAAAAATCCGACTTCTCCGCTCTCGATTAGCTTGGCATCCAAATCAACAAATATACCCCCAATAGTACGCAATCGTAGCTCAAATGGGGAAGGAAAGATAGTCAAACGTACCAAAATTCAGGGTGTTACAAAAGATGTAGAGATTAATCCAAAATTGGGCTATGTCGAAGAACCGGTACAAGTTTTGGATAGAAAAGTAAAGAGGTTGCAGAACAAGACCATCCCATTAGTCCTTGTCAAGTGAAAATTCCCCAAGGGGTCAAAAATGACATAGGAACCGGAGATGGAGATGCGAGCCAAGTACCAACAGCTTTTCGACGATGATTGATTTCGGGGACTAAATCCACTTTTTGGGAGGGTGAGTTGTAACACCCTAAAATTAGGGTATTTTGAAATAAGTGTTATATTAATCACTAGAGGCTCCGATTATTATTGTCGATACTATTATTATTATTATTATTATTATTATTATTATCATAATTATGAGTAATACAAAAGAAAAGGAAGGAAGAATCTTGTATAATCATTCTAAATACCTTTCGGATGAAGAAAACAAAAAGAGAAAAAGAAAGGATTTTAATTGATGAGGAAATACATTAATATCATTTAAAGATGGCAAACTTATAAAATAAATATGGAAGGTGGGAAGGGGATGGAAGAAATGACGGAGGAATTATATATCAATTCCTTAAATATGTGTATTGTCTCCATGATTATTGGAAATCAACCTTCAAGGGGTGGGGTATAAATACTAGCCCTCTCCACATTTCTAAGGGTGTGGATTCTAGCAAGGCTCAAGGTGTACGTAAATAGAAACAACTGCATATGGGGCAGATCAAAGAACCAAGTGTATATGTATGGGTTATATATATATATATATATATACTAGTTGTGTACCCGCGCGATGCAGCGCGGGTGAATAACAATTTTAAAGCAATAACCTATTCCTCGATCATGTTTCTCCATCCATCTCGATTTAACTAATAAAACCACAACCTAGAAAGTGTCTGAAAGGATGGAAGTCAAATAAGCAAGGATAGAAAATCAAGAAACTCCTACAATTAAAGTAGCATTTTCGATTGAAAAGCAAATAATTACAGAGCACAGAAAGGTCTCGAGCAAGGGAAATTTGTTAGTTCTCGACCTTGGGTGCTTTTTAATTTCCTCGACACTGTCATCTCCCATTAAAACCAAGTCCACAAAATGAGGTTATCATGCAGAAGCCGCATTATGAGGGTGTTATCCTTGTAAGAATCTTCTCCCAAGGTATCCAATTCTGCAAATAACAAAACAACCGTTAGCCAATTTCACATCCATTACATGAGAATGAATATACCTCATCCTCAAAATTAGTTTAACATAATAACACGAGACTTATGGTTTACAACCTAAAGGTATAACTTCTAACACATAAGGTACAAACCATTGAAGCATAATAGTTAAGGTTTGATCAAAAGGGTTAACAACCTTCTTAAAAATCTTCTCACCAACTTCATATAGAACATGGAAAATGGAAATAGCAATGTTGTTGGAGTGGACCGTATAAAACATGGAAAATGGAATGTAATGTAAGAACGTGTGGACTATAATACAAACCGGGAAGATTTTGAGCATCCATAACAGAAATGGTCAACTCTTCAAAGTTTAATAAAATCAACGACAATACTTTCCCATTTCAGGTTGCAGTACGTGTTAAATTGAATCTTTTAAGATGGTAATCTGGTTCTTTTTGTGAATGGAAATTAAAAAATCATATGGATAATGGATTAACAAACCGAAATGTGTCTACAATAGCAATATTTGAGTGTTGATACTCGAGAGGAATTGAGGTAATGTACCCGAGTCATTTTGGGAGCAAACACCATAAAATATTTCGAGCATTCATTTTGACAACATCTGCCATTAAATTGATGGCAAAGCCGAGGACACTCCTCTTCCACGATGTAATGCATTACGTGCACTGGGTCAAAGAATCAAGAGCACCCGTAGGAAGTTTAAACCGTGGTTACGTTTCCAAAGATGAAAAATTGTTTTTATTTGTAATAGATAGATAAATAAACATGATTAATGGTGCTATGTACCTTAATCAAGCCAACTAAACAATGAACATGGAGTGAGGGGTTGTTTACCCAAAAACTTACCGGGTAAGCACTTACGGGTAAGAGTCAACACTCCAACTTACTTTAATGGGTAAGATTGTATTCCATTAAAATAGTATCGTATGCAACAATCTACCCGATAAGCGCTTATCGGGTAAGAGTCGTCACCCTCACTGTAAGTGTAAGACTTTTCATCCTTATCATAAATCTTACTGGGTAAGATTCTCAGCTGTTGTCATGTTCATTAAAATAAAAGATGATTTACTCATTAAACTATAGCAGCAAACTACAATACTAAAGCATTTTTTAAACCACAAATCTAAGAACATTTAAGTTGGTTAAAATTTAAAAGTGGAGCTCCGGAATTTCAAAGTAAAGTAAATACAACTAAATATCAATTTACAATATTGATATGTTTTATTTAACTAAAACCATATTATAATGGAGCTCCCAATTGTTAGGCGAACTGTGAAAAACTGAGCATATGAATTTGAAGAAAAAAATGGTGATAAAATGACTTGATGGCCAAAAAGAATTCACAAATCTCTGTGGCTATTAATCAGATTGTTTCCCATAAGAATTCACAACATGGACCTAGGTTTAAAAAATATCTCAAAGGAACACATTCCAAATATAAATTGATTGTATAGGAACAAATTAATGGTTGACAACAAATTAATTGGAAAGAAACCAACACAGATTATTGGAATCGGTAGAGGAAAACAGTATGAAATAAACACAGAGAACAAAGAGAGAAAAAACAGAATGAAATAAACACAGATTATTGGAATCGGTAATTGGAAGGTTGTCTTTAAGACTTTTGATGTAAATGCATATTAAGGTAGTGTATATATATATATATATATATATACACACTTCATAAAAAAACAAGAGGTTTAGGGGAATGGGTAAATAACCTGCTCTTGAATGCTCTCCTCATCGTACTCCTGCTTGTGTTTTTTGAACTCAGCAACGGAGTTCTCAACTTCTTTCACAAGCTCATCCGTTGAAAACTGTTACATCAATGTTTTCAGTAACTTATCATAAGTTTCATATCGACACATATGTTATGATAAATAATCATCTTTCAGAAAATGGGTACCTGTAGATTTTCGCGTTTGAAAATGTCTCCAACAGCAATATTCTGCTTTATTATGTTTTCTATGTCTCCCTCCAGCCACACAAAAGAGTACAGTCATGAAGCATAGTTGTTCTTGTTAATTTCAACAATGACTTGACAACATCTTCCTAAAAAATTAAACAACAAAGGTCAGGTGGCAAAAAAGATAAAATGTCACTATACTTTCATACTTCTTCATTGCATACTCGTACAAAAAGACCTATCAATCACGGTTATTCTCATAACCATATCAATTATGTACATCAATTTGATCCAATTATAATTAAATTGTCCAACATAAATCATCAATAATCTTTCAAATGATTAACATTGAACCAAATGTTCTTTCCCTTGTCCTCTTGTTCCAAAACTTTAATTAAAAATGGACAAAATTGATATGATTTTGAGAGGATAAATATATTACTGACAAAGTTTTTGTTCGAGTATGTGATTAAAAAAAGTGAAAGTATAGTGACCATTTCATCTACTTTTGCTAAATCAGCTTGCAATATTATCCGAAATAAGCTACAAGTTTTCGATACATATGCTATATTTTATTCCAAAGAAACAAATCAAATATTCAACTGCAGATATCTAGATCTTACAACATCAACATGGCATAAGACAACACGAAGCTTGAAGTTCTTTCCCAGTTCCCTTATTCGGTAATATAGGTAGTCTGGGTGAAGCAGGTGATACCTAAGACTACATAAAAGACAGATGATCAGATGAGATGTAAGAGAGAAGTTCAAGAAAAATAACTTTGCAAAACTGAAGAAGTATGTTAGCAAAAAGTTATTTCTTGTGTTTTGTTATCACTATGTTGAATTAAAAGCTTTGCAACTTAGATAAGTAGATGAAAGAAGTCTAACAAATGTAAGCATCAACATTTTAGGTAAATAGGAACAGGGAACCCACTGAAGCTCTAGAAGAATATGCAAAACCATTCTCATCCGAGCAACTTCATCGGCGGCGGCGTGAAGAAGTTCCAAAGACGGATCGTGCCGTTTAACCGGCGCCGCCGTCCTCAAATGTTTGTGGTTGAATCAATTGATTATTTCTTTGCGAAGAGCAGTTAGGGATTCATCGGCTTGAACCATGTTTGCAGCCACACAGAGCCGATTGCAGCGAGCCAGCCATAACCCTTGTCGACTATTTTCCAAAAAAAATATCCCAAATTAGAAATCACGATGAAACACTGAACTTACCTTTAGGGCATAAATCCTCAATCTTCTATCACCTCACTTCCACAATTTACTTTTGTGGTTGAATCGATTGATTGAGAGAGGAGATGAATTGGAGGGTGCCAATCGTCTCTGAAACGGCAACAACCGGAGAAACAACCATCGATTTTGAACAATTAAATCAAGGTGAAACCATACCTTGATTTCTAGCTAGAACGTTGATTGAGGTCTTAGTCTTGGGAGCAGTGATACAATCTCAGAGAGTTTGAATGTTCAAATTTTGAATTTTGAAAGTTCAAATTTTGAATTTTGAAAGTTCAAATTTTGAATTTTGAAAGTTCAAATGGCCTTTCGAGAATTCTGCAGTTTAAGTGGGTGGGGGTGGTAGCAGTTTAAAAAGCATATGCAATAACAATATGTACATTATGCTTTCTTATTTGTAATTAAGAGATTTTAAGAACTCATGCATAAAAAGCTTGTACTCAATGCTTAGAGACTTGTTTTTAAGACATTTGGTGTAAATGGTTATTAATGTAGTAATAGATAATAGATAAAACAAATTGGAAGATTAGAGATGAAAAAGATTACTTGAATTGTAGTTGCCTTTTAGGCTTTCTTTGAGCAGGTCATGTATTCTCATATTCTTTTCTGGGGTATTTGGGGAAGGCTGATATAAGAAACAATATTTGGTCCATTTCTTCCTACATCATACCAATCTAACCCTCAAAATGACATGTTCAATAGGCCAAATTGAAAAGCACCAGGTCTTGGATTTAGAACTTTAATCAAGTGTGTCTGCAAAGTTAATTGTGCATTTCGCTTTACAATCTGATGTTTCAAGTGTATAAATGTCGTAGATTATCATGCATCATGACGTCTGAATCAATGGGAACCATTCAAAGTATTGAATCAAAACATAAATCATAATATGATTAAAGCATATAATGATGGCAATAAATCTATAGTTATGTTACATATAATAAATGTTCCTACTATATTTCCATGGAAGTTCTCAATTAGTTCATCCACTTGCACACTGTAGTTTCTCGTATTTTATTAACCGAAGAAAAAAAATATTCGGGTTGGACCTATACAAAGCAATAAACAAATTTTCTAAGATATTCAAAGAATCCTCACAAGTTTGATGATGAGAAGTATCATATTTGATCTAATAATCCAACTGCATGTTTGTAGGAGAAATTTCATGATTGGGAGAGGGTACCATAAGGTTCCAGTAGTAGGAGATGTCGATATACTAAAAGAAATCAGATGCAGAAAATACCAAAAGGAATCAGATGCCATGGATCGCACGGGCCTTATTGGAGAATTTAGTCGAGCACTTGGTAGGCATAAAAAAAAGTCACAAAAACAATCAAATAAATCATATCAAGAAATGAAAGCCAGAAAAAGCAAAAAAGAAACATAACATGGAACATACCTAGAATTGAATTAAAGAACTGAAAGCCAGAAAAATCATTCCTTGTACGTATCTGAAGAAAGAAAAACGATTCAAGAACAAAAACCATGGAAAAGTTATGTTACAAAATCAAAATCAAATTAAAAACCACAATTTGTAATCAAGTCTTACCAGAGATTGGGAGCTTGTTCTAGGAGTTGGTTTAGACCACAAAATTAATGGCAGTAATACATAATAAGAACAAAGAACAAAAGATACTTTTAGGAATAAAGCAAATCATCCATTTGTATCATCCGTTTTAGGTGATTTTGAACAACTCATAAGCTTTACAAGTTTGTATCATCCGTTTTAGGATCATACCCAAACCGAAAATGCAACTCATGAGTAGAATCATCAAAAAGAAACCAGTCAAGACCATTAAATGGAGGGAGAGTTAACACGGGCGAAAGAGAAGGGTTCCAAATCTGAATGACAAAATCAACAGAAGTTCGGAAACAAAAAGATATCAAGCCATTGACAGGACCAAAAAAAGTGAGGGTATCAGCGTAAAGAGGAGGATTATCCGGGAATTTGATGAGATTAGGAAAGTCGAGATTGGGAGACCGAGACAAGTGTGCTGAGACATCGAACGGGAAATAAGAATTTCCACCAAGTATGGCCAAAAGAATTTCATCGTTGTTGTTGTTGTCAAGTGAACGATGAAGGTGGGATTTTATAAAAGAGGGTCGAGACATGAGAGCATCCAGGGTTTCGAGACATACCTCATTTGAGCAAGGGGTTCCGCCGGTACCCAAATCAGTATTTCCGATAAAGTCTCCATACCCAAATCTTGATCCTAGAGAGAACGAATGGTGATGGGTCTGTGAGGAGAGATGTAGACAGGAAGCGTGAACACTTGCTTTGAAGTTGTACATCAGAAAGAAAGCGTGCAGAGGTAGAAGAAGAAAGGGGATGCCCGACTGTGGGTATGGTGTAAACGTGAAGGGGTTGAAGAAAAAGTACTCTCGGTATGGTAAGGGTTCATGCTTTTTTCCCCTCTGTGTAAACCAAAAAGGTTCTACTTGTACATTAAGCTTTAAAAGTTGTATTTAAGAGATTTTTGAATCTCATGCTTAAATTGTTAGTACTTTGTGCTTTAAGATTTGTGTTTAAGATATTTGGTCTAAATGTATATTAAGGTAGTATATATATATATATATATATATATATATATATATATATATATATATATATATATTTATGACTAAATCAAGTACAAGCAGAAGGGAGTCACCCTTTTAAGCTTCTGGAAATCCATGGCATATATGTGTATAATATATATATATATATATATATATACGTGTGTGTGTGTGTGTGCAAGTACATGGAGGTAATGGATATATATCTCACATATGTACACACGTATACATATATATGAATGCCAACACATGGGAATATATATATATATATGTATATAGTATATATATATACGTATGTATATATATATGTAACACCCTCAAATTTGGTAATAGCAACTAATGAAAATTTTCGATGTAACATCAAAGAAATCAACACATCTTCCTACAATTCAAAACTCATTACGCTTCAATTATGAAATTCGATAAATAACCTCAACAAATACAAACTCCAATAATACCCAAAGACTAAACCAAAGTCGGGTGCTACTTAATCCCCAAACGCAAGTTGCTCTTCCCAGAACAATTGCGGAAGACTTCGACAAGCTAAACCCTCCTCGAGCACACAACTAGCACTCTTCGCTTCATAGCGTCACTAGGACTATTCCCAACCAGAACCTGTTGCACATGCCGACAAATAAAAGGTTAGGCTAACGCCTAGTGAGTTCAAGAGTTTTCAACATGAATGAAGATATCGTTGAAAAGAAGTAATGCAATCTAAATCATAATTTGTCAATTTGATAGGTCTCAAATACGAAAACGGCTCGTTTTCCAATAATATGCATTTTAGGCAAGGAAACACCAATATAAACGTTCTTTCGTAAATTAAATTCAACCCAAAAACTCACTCAATCGTGAATAGAAATTGAACTCCCAATTATGAAATGCGGATAAAACTTTATATCCCGAAACACCCAAAAAACACGGATGTGGCATAATACTCAACCCAATAATCATGGATAAGATCCATATATACAAAACATCACCGAAAACTTGGTAATAAAATTCAATACCCAATACAACACCTTTCGGTGACGGGGGAGACCTGAATTCCATCGAATGTGGCGGGCACACAAAGTTAGGCCACTTATCAATGTTATATGAGCGTCACTTAGGGATAAAACACTCGTTAACATCAACCTTTCAGGGTCTATAGCTAACAAACCAACAAGCTCAACAACTCCATGTCTATTGCTTGGATAATCATCAAGTTCAACCCCTCTAGGTCTGTACCTTGGAAATCTTTGTGCACTCATCAAGTTCAACCCCTTTGGGATTATACCTTGGAATTCCAAAACATCCCAGTTAAGCTCGTTCACAAGAAAATTGCAAATATTGGTCATAAGACCCCTTGCCTATTTCAAGTTACAAAACGGGGATATTTATCCCACTCAAACTGACTCTTATGCCTATGGATCCATTTACATTATAGTCTAAAACCTTACATGACTCCAAATAAATGAACTAGCACATCCAAAACATGTAATTCTCAAATAAATTGCAATGATACAAATCGTAACCAAAGCTCTATAGTGAACTATCAAAACTGAACAAACGTTTCAAAGACTCATCTGAGTGTAAACCAAGCCTCCAAATGCAATATACACGTTTGGCTAAAAATACATGAGCCAACAGGGTTCCATAAACCAAAATACATCTTTTCCCAAAATCTTCGTCTCCCAAATCACAATTGGCCTTCGGCCCAAAATTAAAAGGTTTACCATTTCCAAAATGTTCCCAAGGTCGGGAATGATCAAAAAAGGACTCACACATTTGTACCTTCAAAACGTCCCATTACATAAATGATGCATATTTCCAACAAACACTGAAAAACGCATTTTTGACCAAATATCTATTTATGCAATTAATCATCAAAACACATTCATTTATGACACATTTATCAAAATGCCCAAAAATCCCAAATGTGGGTGTTTTACAAAGTTTAATAAGCTAAACACTTCAAATAATCAAAAGTTACCAAATAACTCAACAATTGACAATTTCATGTAAAACACATAAATAGTTTAAAATGGACATTTTGGCATGTACAATGTTTTCACAAATCAACTTGAACTCACCTTGCTAGATTTAGGCTAAATCTAGATTTTACCCCAACTTGAGTTTTCTTGAAGAAATATGAATCCATGAGCAAAATCCTTCCAAAACCTAGATCCACAAATTTCAACCATAAATATACTTATTCAACCCTTTAGAATAGTTCCCCAAACACTTTACATCAAAATCTCTATTTTGGTCAAAACCCTAATTTTGACCTAAATCTTCAAAAATCTTGCAAACCGAAGTTGAAGAAACATAATACTAGGAAATCATCCATGGAGTGATTATAACTGATAAAGAAGCTCATAAATGAAGGGGATGAACTTACAATGGTTGGTGTTGGTAAACCTTAGAAACCAAGAAACTCTCAAAATGGTAGCAACCTTGACCTTGAACTTCTAGGTTGACAAATCTTGGATGAGATGATGGTTTAGCTTCTTGAAATCCAAGTATTAGATGTTTTATAAGAGCTTAGGGTTTGCATTTAATGAGAGAAAAACGAGAGAGAAAGTGAGGGTTTTTGGTAGGTGAAAGTGGGAAATGAGAAAGGATTGGAAAAAAGGCATTAAATCCTCCTGCGGCCCGTCGGCGAGAGTGACATAGCGAGAGTGACATGGCGAGAGTAACATGTGTCACTTTCGTGGGGCACTCTCGCGGAGAGTGTACCGCGGCCATAAGGCCCTCCGCGAGAGTGATACGTGATTGTGACACATGTCACTTTCGCTGTCACTTTCGCCCAGACTCCCCGAAGCCTGAAAATTCGATCTTTTTCGACACTAAGGCCCTCAACACTCTTTGGAACTTTTAGTAGTGTTTTCCCGACATGAATCCCACCAAACACAAGGTATTGGAATGCCTGGGTGCCCCTATACTTACCGAAAATTACGGGGGTTACAATTACGGGAGGGGTAATCGGACAAAGGGAGAGTCGTATAACCCGGGGAAAATGCCGACGACGGTAAGACCCTAACCTGATGGTTCATTTTTTAGAGCTCTCGTTATTACTTTAAGGGTTTTGAATATATGTGCATGTTATTATTATTTTTACTTACATGATGGGATATGTATGTTTATGCCCGAAAACCATGAACTCACTGGGCTTTTTAAAGTTGACTATTAGTATGCATCTCAGGGGACGGGAGTTCCAAGATGGACAAGGGCAAGGGACTCACGTAGGGAATATTTTCATCAAGTTTCTTTATGAATAAAATGACTAGATATCTATTTGAAATTATTTGAAGTCTATGTATTGTAACCCGGTATGGGACGGGTTAGTCTTGGGATTTTTAATTATTTTATTTTGAGACTTCCGCTGTAATACGACTTTATTGTTAGTCTTTAAGTTTTGAATAAATTGGCGTTTTATTAAGGGGAAATTACGTGGCACCTCATGGGAAATTGAGGGTGTTACATTGAACATCAAACAACGTATACACTATGGGTATCATGTTGTGTATCTTAGGGTATCACGACGTATATATATATATATATATATATATATATATAGGGGTATTACATCATGTATCTTAGGGTATCACAACATGTAAACAATGGGTATATAAAATAAATAGATTATTCCTAATTAATATATCATAACGTGTATACAATGGTATCACAATGTAACCTTTACGTTGGACGGGAGAGGAGAGAGAAGAGAGAAGAGATAAGATTTCTAAAATACCTAAAGTGTTCTTATTTTAAAATTTTAAGTCAAATTTACCAAAATTATTAATTTCCTAAATTAACCGTTGATTTGTGGTTGAGATTGTATATCACAAGATACCGAGTTCTCCCTTGAATGACCTCATATAAGAGCACACACACACACACACACACACACACACACACATATATATATATATATAGGGTTGGGTTTCGCTGAGAAGTTGAGATAACGGTGAGAAGTTTTTATCAACCGTTGGATGAGAATTGGACGAAGATTAGGATGAGATGCACTGAGATAAGATGCACCGAGATACACCGGATCAATTGCCTTCTAAGACGCAATTCATGGGAGGGCTTGAGATTAAAAGAGATCAACGGTTCAGATCCACTTCTCACGCTTCTCACCGTTATCTCAACTTCTCACACGATCCTTCGCCTATATATATATATATCCATTCATACGGTCAAGATCGGATTTGAGTGGTCAAAGATTGCGGATTTGATTGGTCAAAAGTTGAGGCTATTCCAAAAATAGAAGGACAGTTTCATAACTTTTACAAATACGCGGGACGAGTTCATATGTGAACTCATGTAATTCACATATGAACTCATTTTAACTGATTCACATATGAACCTTTGTGATTCATATATGAACTAGTTAACTGATTCACATATGAACTAATCAACTGTAGGTTCATATGTGAATCAGTTGAACCAATTAACAGATTCATATATGAACCTTTGTGATTCACATATGAAGTAATTAACTGATTCTCATATGAACTAATTAACTGATTCACATATGGACGTATAGTTCATATGTGAATCACACAAGTTCACATATGAACTCGTCCCGCATATTTTATAAAACTACCCCTCTATCTTCTGCAGACCATGTGATGAATTATCTGGTGATTTACAGTCAAAGTCGCAAATGTTGACAAGATGAAGGGCTAAGATCATTTCTCTATTTCTCACACACTTAGCATTTCTCATTGGAACCTCTCCCTATGCACATATACAGAGCATTTGCATACATACATATATATATATATATACACACACACACACATACACATAGGAAGAACATTATCGACGAGAGAGAAACGGGATACCCCTCGTCTTTGGCACTTTTTCCAGTGCCTCCTCCCATCAACCATCCCACCTCGTCGTCACCAAATCCCAGTACCCAAATGACAAACCCCCCATGTACATCTTTATCTTCCCCTACACATGCATACATATATGACAAAAATATGGCGGTGTTTGTTTGATATGTGTCTATGTTCTTTGACCTTTTTATGCCTGTTTGTTTGTGTTGTGTAAGTTGAGCGAACCAAAACACTTGTGTTGAGTGAACCCAAAACCTTCTTCCATGAAGTAGGGGTGCTAAAAAACCCTACCAACCTGATCACCCAATGCGAAATAACTCAACCCGAAGCAACCCAATGTCTAATCGAGTTGTAAAATCTTCAAACCGTAGGTATTGGGTTACTTTTATTTGAACTCAACCCAACCCGATGAACCGAATATCCTTTTATTTCTTGGATTTAATATGATTGTTGAGTCTTTATTAATATGTACATTAGACAACTACACCATCACGTACCCTCTTCATATACGTATAATTTCAATCTATTCTCCATCTCTATATAACTCCTTTGTATATATGTTCAATAACTGTGAACACACATGCACGCACATATGTATGTGTAAATTGAGAACATTAACTGAATGTGATATACTTAAGATTTAAGAAGTATTGATAAGTTGTATCAATGGTTGATGATGAAAAATAAGTTATGAGTAGGCTAGAGAAAACAAGTTAGAAGAATATTTTGATGTACCAAAGTATCAACCCGACCAGCCTGACTAACCCGATCAACCCGTACTGTTTGGGTTGGGTTGGGTTGCACTTTGGTTTAGGTTGGGTTGAGTTGAGATTTTTCAAACCACAAGCATTATGTTGAGTTGTTCAAATGCTTTCAACCCGATCAACCCAACCCGTGAGTACCCCTACCATTAAGTCATGATTTCTTTCATCTGTTGCACCTCGTCACTTCACTACTTCGGTGAAAGCTCTCATTGTGGCCTTGTTCCCACCTCATCACACACATAGTACAAAAAAAAAATAAACAACACACATAGAAATAACACATATAAAACACACATAGAGAAATGGGGCATTGTGTGTTCATTGTAGATGGAACCCCATTTGAGACTGAGATTGTCAGAGATTGCAGAGGTGCAAATCTTGACCAATGCTTATGCTCAACCTCACCACTCACTTGGGAGTTATTGGTGTATTGTGTGTGTCTTGGGTTTCAAGGGGAGGAAACATGGCCAGATATAGTCGATGATATAGTGGAGATGAAGACATGGGGGTGGGGGTGGGGAGATGAAGGCATGGTGTATTATATGTTTATATATATATATATATATATATATATAATTGAGTAATTTACATTCTTAGTCCTTGTGGTTTTAGTAGAAAATAAAAAAACATTGAAATGACTAAATTGGCCTTAGAGTTAACTCATTTAACAAATGTTTTTAATGGTGTTAGGGTAAAGGGACCGAAGGCATTTGAAAATGTAAACCACAAGGACATTTTCCACAATTATTTTGATTTAGGGATGCACACTATGATTTTGTGTAAACCACATGACCAAGAATGTAATTTATTCTATAAATTATGTTAGATTTATATGAATCTTTATTTTACAAGTGGTATTTTTAAGTGAAATGTATGCATAATTGGCAGAGTCAACCCTGGTTATATGCCAGAGGGGCGGTGGCCCAGGGCATCACACATCCCATGGGCATCAATTTCTCAAGCACAATTCTTTATAGGTAGCTTCATTTATGGGCTTGAAAAAAAATTACCGTTATTTTCTTAAGCCCAAAGGCATGTGGTATGCTTCAAGAATGAAAATACAACGGACGGACGGCTATCGCACTCAGTTCTCACAGCCTATCAATTGCTAGTCGCATATGATTCTGACGGTCTGGCCTCTTTCTCGCCTCTACCCTCTTGTTCCAACCTTTCTTCTTCGTTTCTTCACTGGTCTCATCCTTCTTCGATTGCCACTATGGTCTGTGAATGAACTCCCATTTCAGAAGTCTGAACTCTCGTCTCTCTATCTCTCGATTTCAGAAGTTCGATTCTGTGGTATTGTGATTGTGGTAAACATATAAATCTAATTTCTAAACTTTGATTTAATTTCTAAATTCTAATTTCTAAATAATGTTTAATGTTTTATATTAGGTTTATTTCATGATTTGTAATTGTTTTATGTAATTATGTGTAACACCCTGGTTTTTGGTAGCTTTTATCGTTCCATTTTGCCTTAGTTTATTGAGGGAGTGTTGGCATAAGTATATATATATATATATATATTGTGTTCTATGTATGTTTATAGGTGTGTACGTTTTGGGGGTAAAAGTGATACATTAACTATTTGGATTATTTTGGCACTAAGCTTGTGTGTAGTCTTATAACTTAGCGTTGTGACAAATTCCTTGGGTTTGCGTAATACTCACCGTTCCAACTTAGTCGTGACTTAGTGACCCAAATTGTGTTTGTTTATCCTTGCTATCGTGTTGGCATTCGAGGGATAGCATTGTAGAGGACTTCGGCTAAAAAATTGTGCCTAGAACCCTTTTGGCGAGAATGCCCAGTGACCTTGTCGTGGCACTCTCGCTATGTCATGGTCGCAGACGGAGAGGAGGGCACGGTACAGCTAGGGTAACAATGCCTCACGACTGTGCCGTGGCATTATCGCATAAGGCAAAATCGCCGCATGGGGATGGCTCTCGGTACACCCGACGCGAGAATCCCTGGCGACCTTGTCGTGGCATTCTCACCAAGTCACAATCGCCGATGGGCAAGTCGTGGGTATTTAGAGGACATACATGATTTTTAGATGGGGGCATTTTGAAAAGGTTTTCTGCGTTTTTCTCTCCACCAAAATCGATTCTATAACCCTCATTTCCTCTCACTTCATTCATTTCAAGGATCAAGACTCAAGATATATTTATTGCACGCCTTAGGGTTTCATAACTACTTTTGGGAAGTCTCATCTACCATTAAAGACCCCAAGCCATCATCTTACAACTAGGGTTTCATTTATATTATGTTTTTTCTCTTACAAAACCCTATGTGATTTCTTATTGCATTTATTTCTTAAATAATCATCTAGTGTTAAATTATAAAGCTTTTAATTAGTTGAAGTTGATGAGCTAAACCAAGGATGGTGAACTCATGATTTAATTGAGATTTCTTCATTTTTTTCTTTGTGTAAATGATTTCTATGTGTATAAATAATGGCTTTACATGTGAATGGTCTCGTGACCCAAAACCTAGGGTTCTACGAGACTTAACTCAAGTTGAGAAAAAAATCAAATATTTGGATGATTTTTCTTGTTCTGATGGAACTCATGAATAAGTAAGGACTATATATCTTGGTGTAAATTGCTTTGGATGCATAATTTCTTGTATATTATCATATGGGTATTATTTGGTATCTATATCCTCGTGCATGAGGATTTAGAATGTATGGGTTATGAACGCATATGGATTGGCCACCTTGGGCCACTAGCGAGTAGGCAATAAAGGACATAAAATTCCTTGAGGTGTAACTCGTCTAGATTGGGTAGGCAATAAAGTCCCATAAGTCCTTGAGGTGTAACTCGACGGAGTAGGCAATAAAGGCATGTATATGGTTTGAGGTTGTGATGTCGTGATGGCATGGGAACTAGAACCGGGACTTGAGGTGTAACCCAATAACTTCTTGATGGCACCATTCACGTGTTATTGTCATCATGATGGAAACGGGTCTTCCCCGTAATTTAAGAGATATCTTTTATGTGTTGTAATCAGGTGTGGACTATCATGGCGAAGTTGAGATGTGGTAATATTGATGTCAAGTGGAAGCGGTAACCTTATTATATGTTATTATCATTATAATTGCAAATGGCATAATTTTATATGAACTCATTGGGTTTCGGCCTAACACTTGTTGTGTATAAATGTGGATTTCAGGTCCCACTAGCGGTGCATCTAGGATGTCTTGAATTTTGTCGGCCCTGTATGTGGAAGCACTTGGAGTGTCAGGCTTTTTGGGAAATTGAGAAGAGAGATTTTTGGAGGCATAGCGACACCCGTGTTAATCTACTTAAACCATTCCTAGATTAGTAGGTTGTTGTGTTTTTATGTCTCGATATCGGATACCTCGTTATTGTTCAAACTATCCCGAATTATATGGGTTTTAGTTGGTTTATTTTAGAAGTTTAAATTTACCATTTTTTGGAACTTTCCCCTACTTTTGTTATCTAAATTTTAGGGTGTTACATTATGTTTAGACACTTTAGTTTGGATTAGTTGATTAGGGATTTAGTGTTAATGGGTTATTCACTTATTTGTTTAGTTTAGATTAGTGTTATGTTTAAATTGTTGTTTTGTTGATATTTTCTGATGGTTGTTATATGTTAATGGTTGCGGAAACTAGGTTAATTCAACTTCTAAGTTTCAACAAGTTCGACAATTTCACGAACTACACGACTAAATCAGGTGTTATCCTTCTAATCTCTATTACTCTATATTGTATCATTTTTTGGTTGTTTAAGATATGTATCCTCGATCACAACGCTCAGGTGCTCAAAATAAAAAACGAAAAAAAAGACAAGAAGAAATTGCTCAATCTGTGCGGATTTCTTTAAATAAGTTTATTGTTAGACAATCCAATGCTTGTGATCATAACGAGAACATAGTTGATGAAAATGCTTGTGAAGAGAATGTTTGTGATGAAAATGTTTGTGATGCAAATGCTTGTGTTGTGAATGCTTGTGATGCAAATGTTTTTTATGCGAATACTTGTGATGAAAATGTTTGTGATGATATTGGTTTGAATATATTTGATCCAAGAGTTTGGGATAGGTTAAATTGAAAAAATGAATGACTTGTTTGTTGAAAAAGGACCTATTAGGGAAACTAACATCAATTTCCCTAAAGATAATATAGGTAGACACTTCTCGAATGAATTTTATGTTCGTAAGTTACGCAATGGTGATTGTCATGATAAAAGTGGCTAGTTTATTCAAAAGAGCTTGATAAAGTCTTTTGTTTTTGTTGCAAACTTTTCAAAGATGGCCGGTCACAAAAGTCAATTAGCAAGTGTTGGATTAAATGATTGTAAATATCTTAGTCATGGATTAAACCTTCATGAAAATAGTCATGCGCATATGACTAACTTAAGAATTTGATCCGAGTTGCGATTGAGATTGACTAAGAATGAAACTCTTGATAAAGAGTTACAAGAATTGATAAAAAAGGATACCGACCATTGGCAAGAAGTTTTGATTAGAATAATTGCTACTGTTAAATGTCTAGCAAGATATAATATACCTTTTTGTGGGAGCAATGAATTTTTTTTGAAGAGTCTAATGGTAAATTTTTGGGCATAATTCAAATGATTTCTGAGTTTGATCCTATTATGAAACAATATTTTCAGCAAATCAAAGACAAAAAAAACTCATTATCATTATCTTAGCCACAAAATTCAGAATGAATTGATTGAAATGTTGGCATCCAATGTAAAGAGTGCAATCATTAAAAAGATCAAAGAGGCAAAATTATTTTTCCGTTATTATTGATTGTACTCCGGATGCAAGCCACAAAGAACAAATGACTTTGATTATTAGATGTGTTGATGTGTCTAGTTCTTCTATTCAAGTAGAAGAATTCTTTCTTGAGTTTTTAGTTGTTGAAGATACATCTGGTTTAGGACTTTTTAATGCATTACAAGATGTGGTTGAAATCACTTGATTTGGATATTAATTGTGTGCGGGGACAAGGGCAAGGGTATGACAATGGGTCTAATATGAAAGGAAAACATCAAGGCGTGCAAAAAAGATTACTTGATATAAATCCTAGAGCCTTTTATATGTCATGCGGTTTTCATAGTATTAATTTGGATTTATGTGATATGACAAATTCTTGTTTCAAAGCCAAAACATTTTTTGGTACTTGTCAAACAATATACGATGTGTTTTCAAATTCTACAAAAAGATAGACTATTTTATTAGAGCATATTGATGATTTGACTTTGAAATCCTTATCTATTACTCGGTGGGAAAGCCATATTGAAAGTGTTAAAGCTATCAAAACTCAAGTTGGCCAAATCAAAAATGCATTAATACAATTGGCTCAGGTAAGTGAGGATGAAAAAGTGTGTAGGGATGATGATTCTTTGGTTAATGGCGAGCTTTCAAGTTTTGATTTTATTGTAAGTTTGGTTATTTGGCATGAACTTTTGTATAGAATTAATTTAGTTAGTAAGAAATTACAGTCTAAAGATATGTTTCTTGATATTGCCATTGAAAATCTCAAGGGATTAATTGTCTATTTGGAAAAATATAGAGAAAATGGGTTTGCATGTGCTATTAATGAAGCTAAAGAAATTGCAAATAATATTGGAGTTGAGCATGAATTTACTGTTAAACGTTCTTTCTCTCGAAAAAACGTGTTTGTAACACCCGCAATTTCAAATAAACACTTAGGCATCCCTCATCTTAAAGCATCGCTCGCGCTTGAAAATGAGATTTTTGGACTTCGGCAGGGGTGGTGCGACTATGCCCGGCGACTGTGACAGTGTCACTGTCGCCAAGGGCAATGTCGCGGGGGGGTCAAGAGGACCTTCGGTACGTTCAGGGCGAGAGTGTCCCGCGATTGTGACATTGTCACTCTCGCCGTGGCACAATCGCGGAAGGGGTTGGGGCCGCGGTACAGGTGCCGCGACAGTGCCATGGTCACTATCGCATGGCACAATCGCCGGCGGGGTGCAGACTCCCTTAAATCCGATTTTTGGGAAATCTTCTCATTTCTCTTCCAACCATTTCCTCCTAAAACTCTCTCAACCTAAACCCTCTTCTAAATCGGTCCAGAGAATACCCAATGCATTCTTCCCCTATTTATTCCAAGATTTGGAAGCTTGGAGCTAAATGATCTTCACCCCCACCTTCATATCCTCCAAAGGAATTTCTAGGGTTTTGTGGGTATCAAAACCTAATATTGTAAGTTTATCCTTCCTCTTCTTTCAACACCTTATTTGAGTTGTAAACCTTTATTTGTGATCAATTCTGGGTTGGATGATTTTGGTTATTGAAGGTCAAAAATAGGGTTTTGCCCAAATTTAGAGATTTTGATATAAATGACTTGGGGAAAGATTCTAGATGGTTGAATATGGTTATTTACGGTTGAAAATGTTTGGATCTAGGTTTTGGAGGTTTTGGCTTGGAGGATTCAAGTTTCGTCAAGGAAGCTCAAATGGGGTAAAATCTAGATTTAGCCTAAATCTAGCAATGTGAGTTCAAGTTGATTTGTGAAAACGGTGTACATGCCAAAATGTTTGTTTTAAAGTGTTTTGTGCCTTACACGAAATTGTTAACTGCTGATAAGTTGGTTATTTTTTTAAGGTGTTTAACTTTATGAACCCATTTAACACACATCTTTGGGATTTTGGGCATTATGATAAATAAACCATGTATTTTGGTATTTTAATGATTTATTTATGGAAGTAGATTTTGATAAAGACGTATCTCATTTTGTGTTTTGGAAAAATGCATGGTTTTGTGTTATGGGACGTTTTGAAATGATAAATGTTGTAAACTCACTTGAAAAATGATTTGTCCCAATCTAAACTACGTGGGAGTTAATTGTATGTTTTGGAGCATAGGTTTATATAAGTACGGGTTGTTTATATTTGATTTCATTTTATGAATTTCGAAGTTGGGTCTTTGGATTTGTTGAGCTTACGACTCGGTTTAGATTTTGTTGGGTTTTGAGGGCACTTGTCCGTTTTAATTGCTCGATGTTGAGCCTTTGGTTATGATTTGCATTTACTGCATCTTAGTTGAGCATGTCATGTTTTGAATGCATTGGTTCACTCGTTTTGAGTCATGTAATGGTTTAGTTAGTGCAATGGATCCATAAGCACGGTGTTCCTCTGTCCCCGTTTGGGAAGTTGGTTCACCATTTGGCACGGAATAGGCATCGGGCTCCATGGTAAGTAGGGTGTGGGCCTATACGGTCGGGCAGCGTCCCATCGACAGTAAGGTGTAATTCCATTGTGCTCGAGTTACCCGGTTTTGGGGACTCTCAAGAATAGACCTGGAGTGGTTGACTTGATGTTTTCGGGTGATAGACTTGGAGTAGTTGAGCTCGGTGGGTGTTTTATGTGTAACCCACATGTTTTGAATTACTACATAACTATGAGGTTTACTTTGTGTTCCGTTATGTACAATGTAATCGTGTCTCCCCCGTCACCAATAGGTGTGGTTTGGTTATGGAGTTTTATAATCCATGTTTTCGAAGACGTTGGTGTATGGGTATTTATCTATGTTATAAGGTTTTGGTTATTGAAACTCATTCGAGTTATTGAGATGTTTTGGGAAGATGGAGTTAACTACGTTTTTGGTGTTTGATCATTATGAGGTCAGTTATATTTTACGAGCACTTTGGGTTTCGGCTTTATTTAAAGAGGTGTGTGTTTTATGATCTTAATCACAAAAAGGGGTGAACGTTGAAAGGAGATTGTTTTAATATTTAATGTATTTCAGTTTTGGTTGCTTTTAAACCAAACGTATGGGATTGTGGAAATCATGATTTTAAATAACATTCTTAAAGTTATTGTTTTATATTTACATCCCTAATGTAAAACTTTTGAGCTCACTAGGCGTTAAGCCTAATCTTTTTATTTGTCGGCATGTGCATCAGGTTCCAGAAGGGGGTTCGGTTCTAGCAGTCGTGAGAGTCCAAAGATCTCTGATTCGTTAGAGACAGAAAGTAGAGAGAGAAAGTGTGTAGCGCAAAGTAATCTGATCTATTGAATTGTGCGTTCCTGAACTGTTAAAAACAAAGGTGCAAAGGGGACTTAAATACCCCTAGCCCTTAGAAACAGAAAACACTACTAAAGGTAATAAAAGCTATAAAATAAATATAATGATTACTATAAAATTAGACTTAACAATCTCCCCTTAGTAATCATTGGCGTCGTGGTCTTCAAAAACAATCTTCAATAACAGCATAGACCATCCAGGCGACTTTGAAGAATTACTGACGCTCTTCTCTTTGACGTAATCTATTCAACCCGAGTAATACTTCTAATCGTCGCAGAGTAGAGCGGAAATTCAACCTCTCATTGATTTTATCCAATGCATTCCGTAGAAGTTGAATCTCATCATTTGTTATTAGAGCCCTGTTTGTTCGTGTCTCCATAAATCTTCTAACAGCATCTTTCAATCTTTGATCTTACTGTAGCCTGATCACTTTCAAAGTTCCATCGGAGTAATGACTTATCTCTTCAAATCTGAGGAAGCACTTTTGACCTGATGCATTCCTGTATACAACTCCATGTGGATCCTGAAGAATAGTGAATAATGAGTAAGAATCAATGTCTGGCAGGCTACGGTTAGGTCTTAGCAAATTCACCACTGGCTGAAAGCTTTCGACTGCCATTTGAAAATCGAAAACCCTGAAGAACCTGATCTGACGCCTTATAAACCTTTTGATTACAAACAAGGCTTGAGAGATATCATTTGTCCTGTAGTACTGATTCCTCAATTCATTATACAGAAACTCAACGTCATCAATGGATAAATCATTAAAGTCAGCCTCTGAGAAGATATAACGGTTGCAGTCTCTTCTTTCAACCTCGAAAACAGGATACCAGATATTAACTAACCTCTGGATTTCAATTTTGATAATCCGAACTATCAAATGAGGAGAAGAAACCAAATCCCTTCCACGACGTTGACATCTGATAAGCATTACATACTCATATTTAAAAGCATCTGATTCCTTTTCTACACCAAGAATGGCATGGATGTTGATCGGTCTTCTTCTTGAAACAAAAATATTGCTTTGGGAATCTTCAAGGAAGGCAGATCTTTGACGTGAAGCCATATAACGTTGTTGTAAGTTTCTTCGTCTCTCCCGTCTTGACAAAGCTGGTCCTTCTTCTAAAATACTTGGAGAAATTACAGGTTCAGCAGGAGGATCAACAGCTTGTGCTCTAGACAACTGACCTACTTCAAATGTATCTGAAGGAGCATAGGTAGTCGGAGTATTAGCAACAACAGGAGATGAAAGAACAGGAGTAGCTTCAGGAACATTAGCTTCAGGAACAATAGATTCAGGAATAGTAGATTCAGGAAGATCTCTGTACAACATATCTGATATCTCTTCATCCTTAGCATCCATGAACACTGAATCATCTTCTGTGTCTGATATGATAATGATGTCATCACAGTCTTCTTCATTTACTTGACATATCTTTTCCAATCTGACATTTGCATCATCATCAGAATTAATCTCAATGAAGTTAGCGAAGAATGATCTCATGTCATTTGCTGCTTCAGATTCTTCAACTTCATGAACACTAGAAGAAACATCTGGATCCATGTAGACAACAATTTGCATATTATCATTAATGTTGCTTTCAGAAAAGTTCAGTTCATTATGCAAAGAAAACATATCAACATTCTCAATCATAATATTCACTAAGTCCTGAATGTTGCAGTCTTCAACAGATCCTCCACTCTTTCCTCTATCACCAGTCGCTTCTTCCTGAATATCCTCTCTTGCTTAAGAAGATCCTTCAACTCTTGGTCTCTTTCTCTTCTCCCCCTCATGGCCTTGATGATCAGGATCATCTTGGTCATGTCTGCATTTAAGAGACGGATCGGCCTCAGTTCTGCAGCTTTGTTCATGAATATCAAGCCTGGAAGATAAATCAGAAAAAGTTTGAGATATAAACGATTTGAGATCAGCAAAACTTAATTGAACTTCCGATCTGAATGCTTGAAACTCAGTAGATGAAACATAAATCCTGTCAGATTCAAACGATGAAACTAGAGGCGGCGTAGGTTGGAAGTTCCGAAGCAGAGAAATAAGATCTTGATCCTGATGTTCTGGTGGCGACATAGAAAGAAGACTAGCATAGAGCAAATCTGTCAACTCTGAAATAGGAAGATCTGATACTGGAGTGCTAGAAGAAGACACAGGTATACGAGTAGATGAAGAAACACCAGCTGACTGTGTAAACAATAGAGGTAGAGGAATAGACATGATCGCTGGAGCAGAAGATTGAACAGTAGAAGACGACTCTCTTAGAACAACCCCAGATGGGCGTCTGAACGGAATCTCTGTAGGAATCACTGAAGTATCAATCTCAGGCATCTTCCCTTTGAATAAAGCTTTTAACTTCAGAATCTGTGCTTCTTTTTCAGCATCCATTTTCTCCGATAACTGCCGAATTACATCATTCAAAGTAGAGAATTTATCAGTTGAAACTCGAGCTTGATCAGAAGTAAGCTCTACAGCTGATGAAGTAGACTAAATAACTGCAAGTGTAGTTGCTGGAGCTTGACTTTGAACCAATGTTGTGGCTTGATCAAAAGCTGTATCCAATTCATCTACTTGAAGATGTGCAACTGAAGGATTAACTGGAACAGAATCATCATCAGAGAGAACTTCTGTTGAGACAACCACTTTCGGTGTCTTGGACTTCCTTTCATATATCTTCAAGCTGGGTTGATCAGTACCATCATCACCATCATCTGAAGCACTTGTTGTATTTTCACCATCATCAGAAAGATCATCATCATCAACTCCATTTTCATCAGGATTAGCATCTTCTCTAACATCAGCAGCAGTATCATCTACATCTTCAAAATCAAAAACAATAGCATCAGAAGCTACAGTTCCAATATCAGCAATAACATTCTCAATTTGTTGAGAAGCAGCATCCTCCTGAACTACTTTTGTTTCAACAATACCTGCAACTTCTTGAACAGCTTCAGCTTCTTGTTCAACTTCATGTTCTTGTTCAGGAATTGTTGTTTTAATTTCAACATCTTGTTTAGCAGCTTGATTATCATGATATGGATCTTCTTGTACAACGTCCATGAACTCATTCTCCATACAGTATTCTATGACATCCTCATTTGCAACATCAACGTAGTTTGCAATAAGAGCGTATGGAATAGTCATAGAATAGTTGAACGTCTTCTTTTGCTTCTAAATGTATTGCATTTCCGAGTCTGGAACCTGTGGCCAAGACAGCCTGCGAGGAATAGAAGGATTGCTATGGAGCATGCTTCGAACAATAAGCTTCATAAATCTGACAAACGGAATAAACTTTCTTTTCCTGTTGGTGAACTTGTCATGTACTACCTCCGAGAGTTCTGTCCAAAAGATAAACGTATAGTCGACATGCAAGTCATAGACGACTGCATGGAACAATCGAAGATACAGTAGACTTGCACTGTCAGTGCCAGAATGCTTCGATGTCAGGCACCTGATGAGAACAGAGAACAGTGCGTACCAAACTGGAGGTAGATTTGATTTGTCAAAATCTGTAGGTTTATTCAAAGTTCCCACATATCCAAGATTCCGAATTCCTTCATAAACTTCCTCTTCAGAAGGAAAAGAGTCATATGTATTTCTGCCTGGTCTGGAGTTCGGCTCAGGAAGCTCCAATATCAATCTCAGTCTTTTGTAGGAAAGGAAAGATTCAAACTGATCTACTTGAAGCTCAAAGCGATGTGGACGAGCCAGTTCATTCTTTGTTATAGTATTCCAAGCCTGCTGTAGATATACTTCAGGAACATCGGCACAGTATGAAAGAGCAGGGGCAAGAGGATGTCCTTTGAGAATTGCTCGTATCACGGGATGAATCTTGATTCTGTCAAAGTCCACGTGATAATTGTTTGGCTTGTATGGCATGTACATGATGGTTGGGAATACATCATTTGGTGTACGTCTAGAAGCAGAAAGATCGGCCCCTACAGAAGGATGTGATGGCATAGGAGTATCATGAGAAGCTCGATCAGATGGATCGTCGAGAATGGCATTCTCATCTTGAATCATGGGATCAGTATTAGTTTTGGAAGCCATAAGAGACCTGGAAAACAAAATGAAAAAGAATTAGAGGAAAAAAAGAAAGAAACAAAACAAAAAAAAAAAAAAAAAAAAATTCTAAGTATGGTTTGCGGGTCAAGTTAGAAGCGCAAAGTAGACTTTGCGTGTCTAACTAGACACGCAAAGTTGTACTTTGCGGGTCAAGTTAGAAACGCAAAGTAGACTTTGCGAGTCTAACATGATCTGAACACTATATTTAGAAATTCAAAAGAAAAAACAAACACTAAACAAGAAGGTTTGCGTATCAAGTTAGAATCGCAAAGTACACTTTGCGTTTCTAGTTAGACGCGCAAAGTACACTTTGCGGTTCTAACTAGAATCGCAAAGTTCACTTTGCGTTTCTAGTTAGACACGCAAAGTACACTTTGCGGTTCTAACTAGAATCGCAAAGTTCACTTTGCGTTTCTAGTTAGACATGCAAAGTACACTTTGCGTTTCTAACTAGACTCGCATAGATCACTTTTGCGGGTCAAAAAAATACTTGACACAAAAACCTTAACAAATAACAAAAAGAGAAACACAAGATAGAAACGCAAAGTGAACTTTGCGTGTCTAGTTAGAACCGCAAAGTATTCTTTGCGGGTCTAACTAGACACGCAAAGTTCACTATGCGTTTCTAGTTAGACCTGCAAAGTTAACTTTACGGTTCTAACTAGACGCGCAAAGTAGACTTTGCGGGTCTATCAACCTTACAAAAACCAGGGTTCGCGATTCTCGGACATGAAAACACAAAAATACAAAATTAAAGCAAAATACAAGAAATTAAACCAAAATAGAACATACCTGAGTGTCGATTTCACTATCTAAACAAACCCCAATAAGCAATCGATCAACAACAACACGAATCTGAGTTTTTTTTTTTTTTTAATATCGATTGAACAGTGAAAAATCGCAAATCAGATAAAAATACGAACAAAGAATGAAAATAAAACAAAGAAATAGAATACTAACAAACGACAATCATAGAACGAAAAACTCAAACATACCTGAAATTCCAAAATAGCAATCTGAAAAAGAATCAGATGAGAATAGAAGAACACGCAGATAGAGAGTGGAGGGAAGAGGAATAGTCAAACAAGTTCAAATGGAATAAAGAAAAGAAAATACACACTCTTACTTCTATATAATCTAAAAAACAAAAACACTTAAAAAAAATACCTGATAAGCCCCCATTACTCCCCCTGTACAAATGCACAAAATTTATCAAATTAGTTTAGCATTTGCATAGTAATTTCAGAAATACTTACCTGATGAATTTATGATCAGCACAAGAAGTAATTTATCAGCAACCTTCACTCCCCCTCAAAAACAGAATATTCTCAGATAAAAAACTCAGATAGACACTCCCCCTCGAAAAATGCACAAACCATATGACAAAAACACAGACAGCAAACAAAGAGACATCAATATTAAAGATGATCATATTGAATATAAATTTTGTAACAACTGAATATATAAAATTTTTAAACACTAAACAAATTAAAGTCTACTCAGTAGAATATCCCAGATTTATCAATCAGTTGAAATCAAACGGGAGTTGTTGAATACAGAAACATGTTTCATTGTATATCAAGTTAAGACATGTTCATAGTCAAACACTTGCAGGTATCTATTCAGTGTGCTCGCATGCGATCTCTGATTAGCTTCAAGAAAAATGTAATTCTAAACATAAAATGAAGAACTTTGCATGTATAGGCACTAAGTCATCAAGAATTAAGATTTTCACAAATTTACAGGTTTATCGCAGCTCAAAATATATCACCAAATATCAAGAGATGTGTGCTCATTGGCATCTTTTAGCTGTGTGCTCATTGGCATCTTCACATGAGTGTGCTCTTTGGCATCTTTTAAGCGTTGTGCACTTTGGCATCTTTTTAATCAAAGAGTTCATTAAGTAAAGAACATGCCGTAAACGTAACTTTCTATCTGAGCCTATAGCAGGATTTGGGTCAGCCGCTCCCAGACCAGATGGTCTTAGGGGACTAGATGTCAAGCACCCCTTGGAACTTACTTTCCCGGATCAAAAATGCTACATCGACATATCCTACACCCATTCATACCAGTAGAACATGACTTTCGATCTGATTTTATTGCAGGATTTCTGTTCGATCACTCCCAGATCAATTGACCTTAGGGGACCAGATGTCGAGCATCCCTTGGAACTTACTTTCCCAAACCAGAAAGGTCACAGGTACAAACTTTTAAACTCAAGGATTTCTGTATTTTAAATGCTTAAAAATAAAATCATCTCAATAACTCAGATCTATATCGAATAGCTTAGCCCATATTTTCATTACAATCTACAATTTTGATCACTTAGGTTGTTCAAGCAAAGTAAACCATAAATATGCCGACTCACATATCTTTAAAGCAGTATCTAAAGCGTCAAACATGTTGCTGACTTTTCGATGTTTGAAAGATTTGAACATTGAACATATGAAACTTTAAATATAAAAAAGGCAACTTGTCAAAGATCCTAGACACACATTTTATTCAACTGAAAGAAAATCTGAAATATTAAACTTTATAGAATAAAATTTGTAAAGATTTAAACTTTTAAATTCAACATGCCCAGTTTTGAAAGCAGAAAATTAAATCGTTTTTCATCTAAAGCTTTTGTAAATATATCAGCAAGTTGATATTCAGTTGGTACAAAATATAATTCAATAGTACCTTCTTCCACGTGATGCTTTATAAAATGATATCGCATGTCTATGTGCTTGGTCTTGGTGTGCTGGATAGGATTGACAGATATCGCAATCGCGGACTTGCTGTCACAATAAATTGGCACAGTCTTGTATAGCATCCCGTAATCGCGAAGTTGCATTTTCATCCAGAGCACTTGAGCACAGCAACTAGCTGCAGCGACGTATTTAGCTTCAGCTGTTGATATTGAAACGCAGTTTTGCTTTTTCGACGCCCAACTTATCAGTCTGTCACCCAAAAACTGGAGATGACCAGAAGTACTTTTCCTGTCCAATTGATTACCACCATAATCTGCATCAGAATAAGCAATCAAACTATAATCAGAACTTTTAGGATACCATAATCCTAAATAAGGAGTTCCTTTAATATATCTAAAGATGCGTTTGACTGCTAAAAGATGAGATTCTTTTGGTTTTGCTTGAAAACGGGCACATAGGCACGTTGAAAACATTATGTCCGGGCGACTTGCAGTAAGATACATCAGTGATCCGATCATCCCTCTGTATGTCTTTTGATCCACAGCTTTTCCATCTGGATCCAGTCCGAGTTTGGCACCGTGAGCCATAGGCGTGCCGATTGATGTAGACCTGTCCATTTTGAATTTCTTAAGAATATCAAAGACGTACTTTGACTGATTGATGAAGATACCATCAGGAACCTGTTTCACTTGTAAGCCGAGGAAGAAGTTGATTTCTCCCATCATGCTCATCTGAAATCTAGAGGTCATAAGATCAGAAAACCAAGTACACAAAGATTTATTAGTCGCACCAAAAATAATATCATCTACGTATATTTGTACTAAGCAGATATCAAGATTAGTTCTATAAATGAAAAGAGTAGTATCGATAGACCCTTTGGTGAAGCCGGATTTGACCAAGAAAGCTGACAACTCATCATACCACGCTCGCGGAGCTTGTTTCAAACCATACAATGCTTTATCGAGAAAATATACATAATATGGACGATCTTTGTCAACAAATCCCTCTGGCTGAGATACATAAACTTCTTCTTTCAGCTTGCCATTGAGAAATGCCGTCTTGACGTCCATTTAATATACTGTGAAGTTGCGATAAGCAGCGAAGGCAAGAAACATACGGATAGCTTCTAATCTGGCAACGGGTGTAAATGTTTCATCGTAGTCAATACCTTCTTCTTGTCGATATCCTTTGGCTACTAACCTTGCTTTGTTCCGAACGATGACACCATCTTTGTCTTTCTTATTCTTGAATATCCACTTGGTACCAATTATGCTCTTACCTTTCGGCCTTGGTACAAGTCTCCACACTTTGAGTGCATCAAATTGATTGATCTCCTCTTGCATAGCAATGATCCAATCTGGATCCTCCAACACTTCAGAAACTTTTGTAGGTTCAATCTTGCTCAAGAAACAAGTGAAGAGACATTCGTTGGAAGAAGCCGTCCTGGAACGTGTAGAAACACTGGCTTGAGGATCTCCAATAATTTGATGAATTGGATGAGAACTTGTCCACTTTGTTGTATGAGGGAGAGGATCAATTACTTCTTGAACCACTTGTAATTGATGAGAGGGAGGTTCAGAAACTTCTACATCAGAAGATGAAATAGAAATAGTTTCAACTTGAGGAGGAGATATCTCAAAAATCTCTGAATCAAATTCGGGAACAGTTTGTTGAATAACATCATTTTGTGCTTCCTCCTGAACTGATTCCTCTTGAGCAGATTGATCGTGAATAGATTCTTCTTGAATAGGCACAGTTTCTGATTGAACATTGTCTGATTGATACAATTCTTGTTGTACCAGTTTTTGTTGAACAGGAGGAACTGGAGCAGCATCATTGTCAGAGATGGATGCAGCGGAATTTGGAATAGATGAGCTCTCAGTTTCCTGATTCAAAACATTAGAAACATTTCAGAATTAGTTCTAGACACATCATCATAAAAAATTTCAAATAGAAAATCAAGATCAGAAAGATTAGGAGAAGTAGTAGAAGAATCCTGGTTATTCGGTGAAAGAGCAGGTTCTGAACTGATTTGTTCAGTAACTGAATTTCTAGTAAGTGCGGGTTCTGAGTCTGAGTGACTAGAAACCAAATCAGCAGCTTCGTCAAACTTTACATTGACACTCTCTATCACCTTTCTTGCAGAGATCAGAAAAACTCTATAAGCAGCAGAGTTTGAAGAATAACCCACGAATACTCCTTCGTCTGCCTTTGGACTAAACTTGTTGAGATTCTCCCTGTCATTCAGAACGTAGCATTTACACCCGAATGACTTGAAATACTTGATGTTCGGTTTGATCCCGTTCATGAGTTCATACGGTGTTTTGTTGAAGCGACGATGCAGAATTGATCTGTTTTGTGTATGACAGGCAGTTGACACTGCTTCTGCCCAGTAAGACAAAGGTAGACCTGAATAAGCGAGCATTGATCTGGCGGACTCAACAAGCGTTCTGTTTCTTCTTTCAACAACACCGTTTTGTTGCGGAGTACGTGCAACAGAAAATTGTTGTTGTATTCCTTGAGACTCATAGAATGCCTGAAGAGTACTGTTTCTGAATTCAGTGCCATTGTCAGATCTTACCACTTTCACTTGCTTCTGCTTATTTGTCTGAGTTGACTTGATAAGATTGATGAGAACTTCAGGAGTCTCGTCTTTTGTCTTCAGAAATTTTACCCAAGTATATCTGGAGTAGTCATCAACAATCACCAGAACATATTTCTTATGTCCTAAACTCTTCGTCTTCATTGGACCACACAGATCAACATGCAAAAGATCAAGAATAGTTGATGTACAGTGTTCAGGTTTAGGCTTGTGAGGAGCTTTCTTCATTTTTCCTTTCTCACAATCTTGGCATAGATGGTCTTTCTGGAAACGGAGAACTGGAAGACCTTTTACTGAATCATTCTTGACCAGACGATCCATATACTTGAAGTTAAGATGAGCTAGTCGACGATGCCAAATCCAACTTTCACTGATAGAGGCTTTGGATAGTAAACACAAATCTGATGAGGTCTTAACTTTGGAAAGATCAATTGTATACAAATTGGATCTTCTCTTTCCAACCATTAAGTCTTTGCCACTATCATTCTTTACAGCAACCCTTTTTGATTTGAAGCTCACTTCAAGATCTTTATCGCAGAATTGGTCGATGCTGAACAAGTTGTGACTTAGACCCTCAACATAGCTCACTCTTTTGACAGTTATGTTTCCTTGAACTAGATCGCCATAACCAAGAATCGGAGTTGTCTCACAGTTACCAAATTTCACACGACCGCAACATTTATCTTTAAAATTAGAAAGAAGTGATTTGTTGCCAGTCATATGTTTTGAACATCCAGAGTCCAGATACCATAATTGACTAAGCTGCACACACAGAAACTACACCTTTTTAGGTACCCATATGCTTATGGGTCCCTTGTTAGATTTATATCTTTTATTTCTCACAGATTTATTTTTCATGCAAGAATGAAAGCTATTATCAATAGATGATAAAACACAATTATCAGAATCAGAACTAGAAGAAGCATATGAGATATTCTTTGATATATCAAACATTTGCTTAAAAGAGTATTTTGGGTTTTTATTACAAAAAGCAAATGTATCAGAATCACAAAGATTTTCTACACAGTTTACTCCTAACAGTTCAGATTCTAATCTTTGTTGTTTCATCCTCCAAATCTGCCTTGTTGAATTCCTCACAGTCCGATCTGAAGAAGAAAAATCAGAAACATTAGAATTTTCAGATAAAACAGTATCATGTTTATTTGACTTCTTTGATTTCCTTCTTTTACGCTTCTTTTTATAAAATTGAGCATGTAGCAGTAAAGAATTATCAATAATTGGATCAGAAGAAGAAACTTTATCAAAGAAATCAATCTTAGCTATAGACATTAAAGAACTAACCTTGGAGTGAAAATTTTCAACATTTTGCAAGTCAGGATGAGGTTTGCGTTTCTCATTGGAAGCGCAAACTGAGTTTTGCGCTTCCCACTGCATGCGCAAACTCTCAGTTTGCGTTTCCAATGTGGAACGCAAATGACCATTGTTTTTCAAAACTTTAGTATTTTCCTTAAAATCTTTTGACAATCCAGAAGAAATTTTATCTTCAAAACTTGTTTTCATTATAAAAAGGAATAAATCGTTTTGTAAACAAGTTTGAAGATTTTGTTCTTCCAATTTATCTTCAAGATCAACAATCTTACCTTCTAAAACTAATGGAGGAATGTATTTCTTAGTATCATAAGATACTGGAGATACAGTTTCCTTATCAATGTTAGCAAATATATCAACAACATCTGTTGATAATGAAGATTTATTGGAAGAATTAATATTTAAACGATTTTGAAATTTTCTGGATTTCTTAGATTGATCAGGAAAATATTTTGCATTTTCAGAGGTGTAAACAAATGGCATTTCCATCCTCTTATTTTTCATCCTTTTCACATTTTCTTCTTCCAAAATTTGTTTCTCAGTTGTCCAAAAGAATTTAAACTGAGGAGCATATCTTGCAAGAGTAAAATAATCATATTCGTATAAAGTAGGAACTTCATTTTTAGCATTATTTAAAAAATGCGGATTTTCGAAACCAAGTCCCCACTTTTCCTTTATAGCTTCTTCACTCCTTGGTTTATTCATGTAAATTGTTTGCTCAGACTGTTCTCTTTTATACAATTTCTTTTCTAAAACAATTATCTTTTCAGAAAGGATTTTATTTGAAGAAGTCAGTTCAGTCAATGAATCATGATAAGTCTGATTTGAATTTTCAAGATCAACTAACTGCTTTTGAAATTTCTCTTTTGTATCAATTAAAATTGATTTTTCATCTTTTAAAGAAATTTGCAGTTTATCAATTAAATCAGACTTTTCTTGATTTTTAACCTTTTCAGAAATGAACTTTGAGCGCAAATCATGCAAAGCAGTGATAAAAACATTCATTTGAGATAAGAAGAAATTATAGTTAAACTCAGAAATTACCTCAGAGCCATCAGATGATGTATCCTCTTCCTCATCATCAGAATTGTCATCACCTATAAAGCACATGGCCGTTGTTTCTTCATTCTCAGCCTCATTGTCCGAATGATCCAACCAGTACTCTTCTTCGGCCAACAGAACGATTCCACTTTCCTTCTTTTCAGCGAGCGCCAACTTCTTTCGGTAAAAAGCAGCATCTTTTACCATTTTGACTCTGCATTCCTTGGCAATATGACCAGGCTTTCCGCAGTTAAAACAATTCATCACCTTTTTCTCATCCTTCTTCTGTTCAACTACTTTAGCTGGTTCATACTTTTGAGTGTATGGCTTTGAAGGAGCACCAGGTTCTATCTTCTTAGAACCAGAAGAAAATCGCAGATTGTTAGAACCAGATTTGTGCTTGAATCTCTTCTGATAGTGCTGAGTCAAAAGTATCATGGTCTTTTCAAGTGCTTCGCCATCATCATCTGTTGATCCATCATAAGCTGATTCAGTCAAAGCTTGCTCAGCAAGTTGACTAGCTAAAAGAGCAATGGGATCTACTGACAAAGGCTTGTTCTTCTTATCCATTTTCGCCTTCTTCTCCATAACCATAGACTCATCTGTCATCAGTATTTCGAATAGCTCTTGAATAGGCATGGTTGAGATTCTAACATCATTTCTCATCCGATGGCATGACTTGTTCCACTCAGGTTGCAAAGCATTCAGAAACTTCAAGTTTGCCTCCAACTCAGTCTTGATAACTTTGATCTTGTATAAATCGTTGATAACAGCCCATAATCGATCAAATACATTCTTCAAGCTTTCTCCATCCTTAGCCTTGAACTTCTCAAAATTGTTCATATATCTAGTCTGACGCAATTGAGTTGACATTGCAGTACCAAGCATGATCTTTTCAAGTTGAGTCCACATCAGCATAGGATTCTGTTTGAAGCAATCGATTCTGTTATAAATGGAGTTGGGAAGAGCAAGAATCAGATTTGATTTGGCCTGACTATCTGCTTGATGTCTTAACATCTCATTTGCATCATATTCCCTTACTTCTTTCACAACAGTGGTAGCAAGTGTAGTAGCAGTAGCTGGGATCACTTTTCTTAGAATTTCCATAGGACCCTGAGTCAGTGATTTCATCATATTCTCCCCATTTGGTTGTCTTTCAATAAAGTTGATGAATCGATCCTGCCACTGTTCAAATTCATTTTCATTGATGAGAACTGGTGGTCGAGTATCGGACCCCAACGACATCATGAAGTCATTCTTGTAGATTTGAGCTTGCAAAGACATCTTGTGAAAAAGTCAGAAAAATTCAGAAAAAATTTCCAAGTAAGAGAGGCCCGCAAACTGATGGTTTGCGTTTGTAAAGAGGAATGCAAAGTGAGCTTTGCGGTTGCTTCGTAAGACGCAAGGTGATCTTTGCGTTTGCTGAGTAGAACGCAAATGGATCTTTGCGTTTGCTTTGTAAAACGCAAAGTGAATCTTTGCGTGTGAGAACCTCTCGAATGAGATTCTTTGCGGGTGAGAGACTTCGCGGGTTAGAAACTTCTCGGTTTACTCGAGAAACGCAAACATATGGTTTGCGTGTTAGACTAGAACCGAGAAACAATCTTTGCGTTTCCAGAGAGAACCGCAAACCTGAAAACAATTTTCTAACACCAGAGTTAGATCATCTTTTCTAAGAGTGAAAGAATGAAACGCAAAGTATAAGAATCATACACATACAAGTTTGAATGACACGCAAACTAACAAGGATAGAACGCAAACTTCCTTGAATGGAACGCAAAATTCATGAACATAACAGAATTCATGAAAACAAGATAGACACGCAAACTTACATGAATGACCCGCAAACTCACATGAATAACTCGCAAACTAACAGGAATGAAACGCAAACTTCCAAAAACTCTTATTCATGCAAGATCAGCTATAATATCGAAATTAATCCAAGAAAAGCATTCATTCAACTTCGAAAACTATATTCTAACACATTTTATCAAACAATTTTAATCAAAAACAACATAATCTGAAAATTTGACAAGAACAGAACGAGAAAGTTGTTTTTCCAGAAAAGTTCTAAATTTGCAAATTGAAGATCTAAACAAGATTTTTATGCTCAACACAAAGAAACAATTATGATTGATTTGCATAAACAAAACAATTAAATCTAAAAACAACACAAAATGATCAACAAACAGTCCAAATTTGATGAATAAGCAAAAAACGAGATTTTCTTGAAAAATCAAGAAAATCAATCGAGTTTTCTGCTTCAATTCACAAATCCAGAAACAATGACACTAATCTCTCAATCTTTCAGGATTCAGATTGCTCTGATACCAATTGAGAGTCCAAAGATCTCTGATTCGTTAGAGACAGAAAGTAGAGAGAGAAAGTGTGTAGCACAAAGTAATCTGATCTATTGAATTGTGCGTTCCTGAAATGTTACAAAACAAAGGTGCAAAGGGGACTTAAATACCCCTAGACCTTAGAAACAGAAAACACTACTAAAGGTAATAAAAGCTATAAAATAAATACAATGATTACTACAAAATTAGACTTAACAAGTCGTATGAAGGGATGTGCTTAGTGGTTCACAAGTGTAAGCATTTGATGAAGTCTTCCGCAGTTTGGAGATAGCGATACTTTTGGGTTTTAGTAGCACCCGTCTTTATTATAGACTGTTCATATAGAAAGAATGTGTGTATTGAGGTTAAATATTAAATTGTGGTGGTAGATGATTTATTTATTGGTGTATCTAGAAAATTTTAAATTAGTTGCTATTTCCATATTTGAGGGTGTTACAAGTTGGTATCAGAGCTTAAGTTTGAGAGATTTAGGTATTGATTTTAGAATGCCTAGACTCAAACTAGCGTAATTTAAGCGTTTGAATGTAAGATCACACCATTAGGCATTTTAAGATTTGATGATTTGAGGTGAGTGGATTCACTAGGAACGGGAATCACGCCGAAAATGGCAAGGATGATAATGTACAGTACGTTCATAATAGCACCTGGCCAGTGTTATGGTGAACTTACGAGTTACATAAGTATCTTTGAACTGCCTTGGTACGATAACCGTTGGGGTAGTAAGAAAGTTTCTGATCGAGCAACCGTTAGAAAGAGTTGATGATTTGAGTATTCGATGCTTAGAATGACAGTAAGCATGGTGAAAGCGTTAAGTGGACCGTTTCGGGTCGGAATGAATGGATGGAATAGAACTGTAGACTTTTGGAATCGATATTATTCGGGGAGAAGTTGTACGATGAACGGATGAAATTTTCGATGATTTCTTTAAGATGTCTGATCACCCAGATGACAATAGTATGATGGAAAATTGAGGAATAAGATTTCGGAATGTTGAGTGCCGACCAAAGTCATGCACATAAATTTATTTCTAAAATAAGTTTGCACCAATTGTTTCCCATGTTTTCGAAGCGTAAAGTGAGTTGTACTATGAAGCCTTGGTAAAGCCTTTAGCACTCATCAGATTTTAAATCGTGAGTTTTAAGCATGCATAAAATTGTTTTGTTGCACGTGGTTGCAATTTTGATTGAAAATCTCTTTATCCTTGTTTCGTGTCTGACACTATTTTTCCGGATATTGTAATATTCGTGTTTTAATGTTATTTGGATTGTTGGGGAAATAACTATGGAATTTTGACTTGACATTGGATCTCCTCCACGTATGTTAAGGTTTTAAAGGACGAGTTGTCCCTATGTTCTTGAGTCGAAATGTTCTTTGGAATTTTAGTCGGTACGAGTCATGTTGAATTCATGAAACGTTATTTTACGACGCTTTGCTACTCACGAGTGTATTTTGAATTGCGTGAGTTTTAATTTTATTTGCGTGTAAGTTTATGAGTTTTATTGAAGCGTTGAGTCTCATGCGGGTTTTGGTGAAAGTGCCGTTTATATTTATCAGGTGCGATGAAAGATAAAATTTTGGAATTTTGACATTTTAGTCATGACTTTGTTTCATGCTATTTGATTTTGGGAATGACGGTTTTGGCACCATATGATGTTGAGCATCGTTGTGTTTCATTGGGTTTATGGAAGGTTTTATTGGGTCTTACGGAATTCTATTTTACGACATTTTGCGTCATGCTCTTGAATTTGAGAGGTGTATATTTGCATTATTGTGTGCGTTAACTTATAAATTTTCGTTTAATATTTTGTCTCGTGCGAGTTTTGAATTGGTATTTTCGCAACCGTAAGAGGCGTTTTGAGAGTTTTGTTAATAGATGTTATCCCATATGTTATTTTGGGAAGTTTCAATATTATGTGATTTCTCTTTTGGGTTTTATACAAGTGTAATTCGTTGTATGCTGCATAGTATTCGAGTTGTTTTAAATTGTTGGTGTGAGTAAAGCATATGAAAGATTTATGTCGTTTTGTTTTAAACTTTCGCTTTGAACGTGTTTCAGTTGTTGATTCTGCGGTTATAAATTTTCCGCAAAGCACTAAATGAGTTATCGGTATATATATATGCCATTGTGGTTACTAATTTTATTTGGACATGTGCATTTAATTGTGCGGTCCAAGGTGTGAACTCGATTTAAAATTTTGTTTACATGTGACCGAATCACACACCTAACGTTTTACTATGTTTGGGAAATAAACCGTTGTATGTAAACCTTATTGAAAATTTTACTTCATGACATTGTGGGATAAAGAAAGGAAATTTGGAGTTTGTACAAACCTTTGTTGCACATGTTTTAGTGCAGAAAAGTATTTTCATATACAAGGCACAAATTGACGCGTGCGAAGATCATAAAGGTCCATTCGAAAATTTTGTTGCACATCTTTATTATTGTCATTATTACGCGAGTATTGATCAAACGAATTTTGAAATGATTTCTATGTGTGTGGCATGGATGATTGTTTTGCACACCTATCGAGAGATCGGTAGTAGATTCCACTCATACGATTAATTGTTACAAAGCTTCGGTATTTGAGAATTTTATAAAATTTCAATTGACTTGTTAGTTGAAAAACCTTGAACTCATTAGGGCTATTGATTTGAAAACCTTATCGTGGAAAGAGTTGTAACTAGGGACTAGAGGTGTCCTCGTGAATTGAAACGTCGGATGATCCGACTTGTGGCCAATCTTGAATTTTGGGATTTCGGTTCTTAAATCTGTGCACGCATGAATAATCGAGGTAATAGGTCCATGTATTTCCAGTTAACTAAGGGGTGATCTTTATGTTTCGGAAACTGGCGGGGCAGGACCTTGTGTGAGTATTTGCGACTGGTTGGGTTCGACTTGCTGAGTTACTTGTTCGTTTGACGTCATGCTACATTTGCGGGGTGCCATCTTTATGGGTTTCCAGGAACAAAGGAACTTTGTGTGGTCCGATTGTTAAGGATGTAAGATTGGTAATATTAGTCCTCTGTTAGGTGTCAACCTTAATACGACAATACTTCTAGGATGAAGTATTGGATGGGATGTCCACGTTTTCGATATCGCCATCTTGGTTTTAGGCGCCAACTTGTTCTTTTGAAGTCAATGACTCTTTGGGACGGTTGGAGGCATCCTTGTTGAGTCATGAGGAGTGTTAGTCTTGCAGCGGTGGAGCTTAAAAGGGGTTTGGATGTGGATACTTAAGTATGGTTATGTTCGATTGTCAGAATAAAGTAAGGATCTCATTGACGGAATGTTCGAGGTTTGGGAATAGTTTGGAATTGAGTGGTAACCGGAGCTGCATTAACTAATTACCCGGAGAGTGTGTTGGTACGCCATTGGAAGGACGACCTCCTCAATATCAAGTACGGATCATTAAGAATTTTGAGATTCTTTGGGTTTTGATGTCGATAATTGGTTTTGAGTTCAGAAACATGGGGATCTGAGGTGAATTGGCTGGTGAAAAGTTGAGATCACAAGCTACCCTTGAGGTAGTACGTGTCACCCAAGGTTGGGAGACAACCGCAAACTCATGGTTAAAGGCTACGGTAGTAAATAATGGTTCATTCGGATATAAGTGTGATGTACCCAAGTGGAGGCATTTATCGTGAGGACCAGCATGAGGGTATGGTGGTAGTTATGGCAAACGGAGTAGAGGCAATCTATCCTGCGGGCAATGTTTTATGGAAATCTAGATTTCGAGGACGAAATCATCCTAAGGTTGGGAGGATTGTAACACCCGCAATTTCAAATAAACACTTAGGCATCCCTCATCTTAAAGCATCGCTCGCGCTTGAAAAACGAGATTTTTGGACTTCGGCAGGGGTGGTGCGACTATGCCCGGCGACTGTGACAGTGTCACTGTCGCCAAAGGCAATATCGCGGGGGGGTCAAGAGGACCTTCGGTACGTTCAGGGCGAGAGTGCCCCACGATTGTGACATTGTCACTCTTGCCGTGGCACAATCGCGGAAGGGGTTGGGGCCGCGGTACAGGTGCCGCGATAGTGACCAGCGACAGTGCCATGGTCACTATCGCATGGCACAATCGCCGGCGGGGTGCAGACTCCCTTAAATCCGATTTTTGGGAAATCTTCTCATTTCTCTTCCAACCATTTCCTCCTAAAACTCTCTCAACCTAAACCCTCTTCTAAATCGGTCTAGAGAATACCCAATGCATTCTTCCCCTATTTATTCCAAGATTTGGGCTTCATCTTCTAGATTTGGAAGCTTGGAGCTAAATGATCTTCACCCCCACCTTCATATCCTCCAAAGGAATTTCTAGGTTTTTGTGGGTATCAAAACCTAATATTGTAAGTTTATCCTTCCTCTCCTTTCAACACCTTATTTAAGTTGTAAACCTTTATTTGTGATCAATTCTGGGTTGGATGATTTTGGTTATTGAAGGTCAAAAATAGGGTTTTGCCCAAATTTAGAGATTTTGGTATAAATGACTTGGGGAAAGATTCTAGATGGTTGAATATGGTTATTTACGGTTGAAAATGTTTGGATCTAGGTTTTGGAGGTTTTGGCTTGGAGGATTTAAGTTTCGTCAAGGAAGCTCAAATGAGGTAAAATCTAGATTTAGCCTAAATCTAGCAATGTGAGTTCAAGTTGATTTGTGAAAACGGTGTACATGCCAAAATGTTTGTTTTAAAGTGTTTTGTGCCTTACACGAAATTGTTAACTGCTGATAAGTTGGTTATTTTTTTAAGGTGTTTAACTTTATGAATCCATTTAACACACATCTTTGGGATTTTGGGCATTATGATAAATAAACCATGTATTTTGGTATTTTAATGATTTATTTATGGAAGTAGATTTTGAGTAAAGACGTATCTCATTTTGTGTTTTGGAAAAATGCATGGTTTTGTGTTACGGGACGTTTTGAAAGGATAAATGTTGTAAACTCACTTGGAAAATGATTTGTCCCAATCTAAACTACGTGGGAGTTAATTGTATGTTTTGGAGCATGGGTTTATATAAGTACGGGTTGTTTATATTTGATTTCATTTTATGAATTTCGATGTTGGGTCTTTGGATTTGTTGAGTTTACGGCTCGGTTTAGATTTTGTTGGGTTTTGAGGGCACTTGTCCGTTTTAATTGCTCGATGTTGAGCGTTTGGTTATGATTTGCATTTACTGCATCTTAGTTGAGCATGTCATGTTTTGAATGCTTTGGTTCACTCGTTTTGAGTCATGTAATGGTTTAGTTAGTGCAATGGATCCATAGGCACGGTGTTCCTCTGTCCCCGTTTGGGAAGTTGGTTCACCATTTGGCACGGAATAGGCATCGGGCTCCATGGTAAGTAGGGTGTGGGCCTATACGGTCGGGCAGCGTCCCATGGACAGTAAGGTGTAATTCCATTGTGCTCGAGTTGCCCGGTTTTGGGGACTCTCAAGAATAGACCTGGAGTGGTTGACTTGATGTTTTCGGGCGATAGACTTGGAGTAGTTGAGCTCGGTGGGTGGTTTATGTGTAACCCACATGTTTTGAATTACTACATAACTATGAGGTTTAATTTGTGTTCCGTTATGTACAATGTAATCGTGTCTCCCCCGTCACCAATAGGTGTGGTTTGGTTATGGAGTTTTATAATCCATGTTTTCGAAGACGTTGGTGTATAGGTATTTATCTATGTTTTAAGGTTTTGGTTATTGAAACTCATTCGAGTTATTGAGATGTTTTGGGAAGATGGAGTTAACTACGTTTTTGGTGTTTGATCATTATGAGGTCAGTTATATTTTACGAGCACTTTGGGTTTCGGCTTTATTTAAAGAGGTGTGTGTTTTATGATCTTAATCACAAAAAGGGGTGAACGTTGAAAGGAAATTGTTTTAAGATTTAATGTATTTCAGTTTTGGTTGCTTTTAAACCAAACGTATGGGATTGTGGAAATCATGATTTTAAATAACATTCTTAAAGTTATTGTTTAATATTTACATCCCTAATGTAAAACTCTTGAGCTCACTAGGCGTTAAGCCTAATCTTTTTATTTGTCGGCATGTGCATCAGGTTCCAGAAGGGGGTTCGGTTCAAGCAGTCGTATGAAGGGATGTGCTTAGTGGTTCACAAGTGTTAGCATTTGATGAAGTCTTCCGCAGTTTGGAGATAGCGATACTTTTGGGTTTAGTAGCACCCGTCTTTATTATAGACTGTTCATATAGAAAGAATGTGTGTATTGAGGTTAAATATTAAATTGTGGTGGTAGATGATTTATTTATTGGTGTATCTAGAAAATTTTAAATTAGTTACTATTTCCATATTTGAGGGTGTTACAGTGTTGATGAAATTCCATATACTAAGAGAGAACAACAATTTGCTCAAGAGTGTTTTAAAACTGATTACTTTCTTGTTTTAGTTGACATGGCTATTTCTCAATTACGAACTAGATTTGAACAAATGCAAGAATTTGAATATACTTTTGGTTTCTTGTTTGACGGACGAAAGTTAGTAACCTTACATGATGATGAGTTGAAAAAATGTTGTATGAATGAACTTGCTTTAACAAATGGTGATGATTCTGATATCGATGGGGAATATTTGTTTATGAAGTTACATGTTTTGCAAAGAATGTTATCGGAAGAGGCATCCAAGAGTGGAAATCATTGGACATCCATACAAATTTTGGAGTTTGCAAAGAAGATGGACATATTTTCAGATGTATTCGTTGCTTACATGATTTTACTAACCATCACCGTTGCAGACTTGCATCCGCGAAAAGAAGCTTTTCAAAGTTAAAGTTGTTGAAGTCATATCCACGATCTACCATGAGCCAATAAAGATTGAACGGGTTAGTAATTTTGAGTACTGAGAGTAAGTTTTTAGCAGATATTAAATGATATTTTTGTTTCAATAAACGCACGATGACATCGTTTTAGGTAATGTATTTTAAGTTTTATTATACGAGTTTTTTGTTATGTCCCCCCCCCCATTGTATCAATTTTGTTTTATTTAATAAAGATTCGACGTGGGGATGAGCTGTCCAGCTTGACTAGATTCCAAACCCCTTTAAATTGTTTTTTGTTAGTGTAATAAAGGGACATTTTTTTGCCTTTCGTCATGGACTTCCGACCGGTCCTGATAATTGGTTAAAATGTATATATATCATTTTTTTAATAGTTTACATTCTTGAATCGAAATATTAAATGAGTCCAATCCAAGATGTAACCAATAATAACATTAAATAAATAGAATTGATCAAATACAATGATGAATTCAATTGAATCGATTACACAAAATTAATTGATGGACAAAAATAGTACTTTTTTAATGTAAAAAAAATTGATTCTTAATCAAATTTACCTTTTGAAAACATGTTTGGAAGACTTGCAATAACATGTTACAATGTCCCAAATCCAATTTACACTTCAACCTCATAAAATTACAATAACTTCACTAAAATGTATATGTTTCTATTTTTTTAAGTATTTCAATCTTTATTTAAAATCAATTTTTTTATAACAATCTACTTCTTAAATTCTAATTATTTAAGCCATATAAGAATATCATTATCAAATTTGTCAAAAGTATAATAAAAACATAAAATCAGTTGTATTTCATACTCATTAAGGTGTCGTTTGTTTTTTAAGAGGTCTAATGTCTGAAGTCTTATTTTAATTATGATTAATAAGAGGTTGTGTGTAAAAATGTCTGAATGATTCAGACTTAAGAGCCATTAAGAGGTTTTTTTTAAAAAAACAAACAACCCCTAAGACTCTCAATCAAAATGGTTACAAGTTCGAAATTTAATGGTAATATAAATGTATCAATATTTTCTTTATTTACTTATAGTTGGTGTTTTTTTAAATCGCAAATCCAAAATATATTCAACTAAGAACCATCAAAACTAAGTTTAGGCTCGCAAAATCAAATTGGGAACGGACCAAATAAGATCAAAATGCATGTGTTTACTTCTTGATCTCTAGATCTTTTTAAATGCATGTGTTTTCCAAAAAATCACTTCTTAGTTTAGTTTGATTTGATTCAAATCGAGTAGAAGCGATTTTGAATTTTTATTTTTCAAACTTAAAACGACATTATTTTAATATGTATTTTAAATATAAAAAACCAAAACATGTATTTGGTTTATAATTTCGTTTAATCGTTTGTGATTGAACGAGTTTTTTTTTAACGGCAAGTTAACACACGCACACGTTCCCGGGTTATCCGGGCTCCCACTTAAGGGTGTCACCCGACTAATCCCCGTCGACCACAACCCAGCCCAATTAAGGGTACCACTAAGTGGCAGACCCATGATCTGGATATCACAACATGCTCACCATGGGGTTCGAACCCGGGTAGTCAGGGATACCATCCACTGACCCCCCTAGGATGTTACCAAACCACTGGGCTACAACATGAAGGATGATTGAACGAGTTTAGATTGTGATTCCATTATTTTTTATTTTTCATTCGATTCTATCCGGTCTGGTCCACCATGGTTCTAACCCGATCCACACCCTCGGCTACAACTCCAATTGGAACCTCAAAGTTGTGGCGATTTGAAAGTTGTCAAAAGTATAGGGGGTGGTTATGTAATTAAGATAAACTCAAGGGATTCAATTGTAACAAACCAACAAGTGCTCTCTTCCTTTGCTTGCAACTTGCCAATTTTACAGCTTGCAACTTGCAAGTGGACAAAAGGTGCGGTGGATTATATGATTTTTATTTACTTTTTAATTTCATATATATTTTAATAAAAATATCAAATTTTAAGTTTATTATATTAACGTAATTTAAATACAGAACTACATACTTTATCTAAATATATTGGTATTTTGTTGTTGGATTAATCATTTGAAAATTCATAAAGTTATAGAAATCTTGAGAATCAATGTATCATCTGTTATTTTATATGATATTTTTCATTTATGACTTGAATTTAAGGTATTAATCAGTGTTCTAAAAGGCTCATCGCAACAGTTGTCATAGCGTGTTGTAAACAAAGTATGTAACAAATCATGACTGAGTGTACGGTTTTTGTAACGCGATATTTGATTCTTTTTTTTTTCTTTACGTTTGTAATATTTTGTTTACTAGTTTTTAACATATAACCTAATTTAACTTGTTTATTTTTGTTGACTTATTGAATAATATTATAAAAATATGTTTTTTTTATATATAATGTGATATAAAGATTTATTAACAAATTTGATTTTCGTTTATTTGTTTTAATGTTGAATTAATATAAAATATTTTATTTAATTATGTACCTAATTAAATATTATATTTTTTGTTTTTGTTTGAGGTAATAATAAATAAATAAAGTGCGAAAAAGATGTAATAACAAGAACATCTCATTTGGGTTGTCAAACGGGAGCTTTATTCATCATTCAAGTCAACGACAATCGAAAGATTCGTGAGACGAAGAAAACCCTAAAAATAAAAAATTCGGAAGAACAAGGAACTGTGCTTCGATTCGATTTGTAATCTTCGGTTTTATCCGATCACATTGCCTATTTTTGAAGATCTTTACTCAGTAAATTGAGGTAAACATTAATTTAAGGGTTTATTTGCGTGAAATAAATGTTTTTGTTTAGTATGAGCTTTCAATTATTTGTTTTTGCGAGAATGTAGGTGAGGGGGACTTGATTACTATTTGATTTTTTGATTGATTTGTTGCGATACGAAATATAAGGGTTGTAGGAGTAAATTCTAAGTATGAGATGAATTGTACGATTAGAATTTAGTTTTGCTTGATTTTCTTGTCATAAAGAGTGTCGTAAATGATCTGTGATGTTTTCTAAGGGATTACTTCAATATCTGTAAGCTGTATTAGCTCTGGGTTTGATTTGTTGCTATTGATTTGGATGTTCATAGTTAGAATTGAGTTATGGTGGTTATATATGGGTTCTGTAAATTTGAGTTTCGTAAATTTGTTTTTTTTTTGTCTTGGTTATGTGTATGATCGAGATTATTATTTGAAATGACTAAAATTGTAGAATTTGCAATCCATAACTTAACTGCGGTGATTCTTGGGCTGCGCTGTGAAGGTTTTTTTTTTAAGAATTCCATTATAGTTATAGGTTGTAAGACTAGTAAATATCGTAAAAGATTTTACGAACTGGCTTCTTGGTAAATAACGGGGTGGAATAAGATAAGTTAACTAATACTAACTACCAGTTTGGGTTTCTTGCTCCATCTTTTTGTTGGAGAGGAGACAACATATTGAAGTCAAAATGTTTGAGGGCTACAGATTAGATGCCACACTAAATGATCTTCTCAGATACACATCTGCTTGCCCTTGAATTATCGTCAGATGTTATCGAAAAGCTTCCTGTCAACCCCACTTTCAACTGGTTGATAGTTGATAGTAGGGAAACATGTATGTGGGCAAGCTAGGCCACTCGTGTCAAAGCATAATAGATTGAAATTAAAGTTAATGCGCTTAGAACATTGTCATCCAATCTAACAGTTGCAATAGGTTACGTGTTTCTCATGAATCTATCTTTTCGCTTCCAGGGTGTGAGGGCGTTATCTTCTCTTTGAGTATTCTTTTTATTTCAGCAAATTTGATGTCATGCATCACCTCAGCATGAGCTTATCTATTCGATTTGTGGATCATTGTATCTTGCCAACTTGACCGTTGTTATGGAAAATCATCATCTTCTTCATCTATTTCTTACACAGTTTTATAATCTGTATTGTCTTGTAGGAACTATCTACATGTACGGTATGTTATCATTTATATGGTTGTTGAGCTATATTGTTTTAAACGTTGGAAAAATATAACATATTAGTCAATGAAAATCGGAACCTTGATGAGAAAATACGAAATAGCCAAGCAAACAACAACTGAAACACGGTTGTCAAAATCTTCTGTTGAAAAAAGATGATATATTAGTCACTGAAAATCTGAAACATATTGCAAAAATATGACATAGCCAAGCAAACAACAACTGAACTATATGATATCTTCAAGCAACATATAATCTGTGAAGATGGGCACTGCATATAGAGGTTTCTCCAAGGAAGAGACGAAGAGTCCACAACATCCTAGAAAGGCCTATAATGCTCTAGGATGGTATAGTATTCTCTGTAGTTCTTTAGAGCACTCTTCTAGTATGTTGAAGCTTCAAGAAATTGTGCTCTAAGATTTGTGTAGGAAGATAGAAGGTTCCTCTGTTTAGATCTTTCCTAGAGGGTTGCAGCCTCCTCTAAAAGGTGGAGGTCTCCGTCATTTTTAGCATCAAGTGAGGATTACTTGAGAAACAATTGTAAGGATCCACGTTTGAGAGAAACCAGTAAAAGTCATCGTTTCCTCATTTCCTTTGGGAAAAATAAGTCGGCACCTGCCTTGTCATAGCCATAAATCGATAGGAAAACACATTTTGTACATGAAACATAGAGAAATTATTTGCATAAAAGCTTAATGTAATGTAAAGTAACAGGCACTAGTAAATACCGCTTAAAACGCAAAAATAATCATATAAAGTACAGTATTCAACTGAGATTAATTCATTAAAGGTTTGAATATTGGAACATAACCAATGGCAAATTTTCAAAAATCAAGGTGTTGGTCTCGAGGGATTAACATTGAAGGAAGTATAGTTTAAATATAAGCTCCTCGACAATTCCATGTTCAGGTAATCACTTTGAAAAGGAAAATGACATTGATAGTTAAGCATTTTTGACTAAAATCAGTTCAATGTTCCAAATCAACAGAGAAGGAAAGGGAAAGCGAATAGTTCAGATGGAGACATTAAGGAAATAAGAAAAATGCCAAAACAGAGGAAAATTCGACTGATGCAGGTGGTTAATGGTGGAAGATAGGTTACAATCAGTTTATTGTATCACTTTTCTCTGTTAGTTATAATGGATTAGTTCGGGTTTCCAACTGAAATTCTTTGTGTGAAAAGAGTTTCGAAGTTGTGAGGCGTAGTCATCAAGGTGTCCGATGCATCCAAAGCACCATATGGGACATTGACATATAAGGTCCCTGCCTCGGCGACGCTTGAATACTTGCCCCTTTGCTATTGCCTTGTTGCCTAGGCGACAACTAGTTGACATCTTAGTTGCTGCAAATATGAAGGGACTTTCTGGAAGAGTACGCAGAAGATAGTAGAAGAATAACTTGTATATAATTTTTCTTTAATGTTCTACGGATGATGTGGTATTAATGTATGGATTGCTGAATCCAGATATACCCCAAATTCAAATTGGTGAATTGGATCAGGCAGGTTCCATCATTTTCGTAGCACGCTGGCCCAGTTAGAAGTTACAGCCGGCCTTGACATGCATGATCACACAGTGTTCATAAGTCCACACTGCAGCTCAACTTTTGTCTAGCAACTTGTTCAGAGCTCATTGACCTAGTGTCACTTTCTCTAAATCTTTAAGGCATATTATGATTATACCTGTTTATTATGGCCTTTATGATCTACTATCTAAATAGTCTTTCACGGTCAGTTGGCATCTAACCGGCCTCCATATATAGTTAGTCATATCAATTATATCAAGGCTACCTTTATTTCCATTACAAAATTTTCCTGTTTAATATACTTATGATTTCAATCTTTAGCAGGGATCTGTGCTCTTGCTATGGCAAACTCCAAGGGGCCTTCAACAATGAGAAGTATGATGTACAATGGAAAACACTCTTTACTTCCCCCTAAAAGTCCATTTCCAAGCATTGCTCCCTCGTATGCTGATTATGTCTCAAATTCTGCTATTGGGCCAAAAGGACCACCGAAGTATAGGAATGGGAATTCACACCATCAACGTACTTCCTCTGAAAGCTTTCTGATAGAAGAGCAGCCTTCTTGGCTGGATGATCTTCTTAATGAACCAGAAACACCTGTTCGGAGAGGGCATCGGCGGTCATCAAGCGACTCTTTTACATACATGGAAGCGGCTAATGCTGCGAATAATGAATATAGAGCACAAGATGAATACAGGTTGAGAAACCTGGCTTCTGCTCTGTCATGGGGATCTCAAGACTTTGACATATATACAGATTCTCGAAATCCATCTTTTTATGCGGAACCAAATGCAATGATGAAGAATCGGACATGGGATTCATCACAAAAAGCATTAACACATTCTATTGGCTCAGCTTCTCCTAGGGACAACTTTGTTCTTCAGAATTCTGTACCATTGGCTGCTTCACGAGAAGTTGATGGGAATACCTCAATTGCAACTGAGAAGAAAGATGCAGTTGAATCTCTCAGGCAAGATGCAGATACTTCTGAAAGAAAGGATTCTTCCATTAACAAGGCTTCCGCATCAGAAACAGACACAAAACGTGCCAAACAGTGAGCAAACTCTCTCTTTTGATCCTTTACAACATTGATCACGATTATAGCTATTCATGATCCTCTAATTAGGTACAACTATTTATCTGGGAATTTGGAAGTCCTTAATTTTTACAGGAAGAACAAGATCGATGTCATTATTTCTTTTGATATTTTTTCACAAATCAGTTACCATCTTTTACATCAACTCTGTGGCATGCGATGCAACTTTACTTGAGGCCATTTAAAATATTAGATTGTTCATTGAAGGTACACTTCAGTTTTCACCATGAGATACATATTTGGGCCTATGACTTTAGGCTAAATTTGACTACGACCTATTACGGTATTACCTTCATTTCAATGATAAGGGGTCTATGAAGTTCAACTGACGACTAAGCAAGACTTTTACTTTTCTCCAGTAAAAATGATGATTTGAAGGGTTTTTTTCTTCACGAGAGCAGGTTAAAAAAATTCTCCAGTTTATTTATTTATTTTACGAGAGTAAGTTAAAAAAATCCTACATGCCTCAAAGTAGGATTGTCTGATCAAACATGGCCCTAAAAACATGGTGAGTATTCTATGTGTAAGGACCTAAGTTTGCTCTGTTGAAACAAGATCATACATTTGCAAGTTATTGTTCATCTTTAGGGATTTAGAATAAAGTACACTTTAAGAAGCTTCTTTGCGTTGGATCCGTTTAGGTTACACAATAGAGTTGCTTCACATTAATGGGCTTGGTACCAGATTGAATTCTTTTTACTTGATAGGTACTGTCAGAAATAGCATCTATGCATAGATGTTCCTTCTTAGTTTAGTGATGTCTGTAAAAAGTTTAAAGTCTGTTGCTGCTTTCTGTAACGGACTACCTATCCCATGTTAGAAGAGTGAAAAATGATATGCTTACATGGAAAGTAATGACCTAATGTATAATGTAAATTGTAAAGTGAACACAAATTTGGATTATCTGGGTTTACTGGAATCATAAAGGTTTAAAGTTAGCAGTGCATCCATTAATCTAATAATGACCTAATACAGGCAATTTGCTCAACGTTCTCGAGTCCGAAAGCTTCAGTACATTGCTGAGCTGGAAAAGAATGTACATGCCTTACAGGTACATTAGAACGTAAGGAAAACTTTTTACAGATGGCTGATATCTATTCCAACCAGGTCATATTACATCTGCTGTGTGCAGGCAGAAGGTTCTGAGGTTTCTGCTGAGGTGGAATTTCTAAACCAGCAAAGTCTTATTCTGAGCATGGAGAATAAAGCACTGAAACAACGCTTAGAGACTTTGGCTCAGGAGCAACTTATCAAGTACAGTAAGTTTCTGAAACTTGTTCGTCCTTTGCAACTTCTATGCATTACTGCTGTTAACATCTATGCTCAAACTTATACTAGAAGTTCAGAATAGTTCCTGGTCAGCAGGTAGGAATAATGATCTGTTGGAACTTCAAGCAAGTTGATGTTTGCACTATTTTTGGCAAGTAACTAGCAGTGCTAATAACCTACAAATGAGCTTGTGATTTGTTAATTTCCCAGAAAAAGGAGGCAGACAAGAATCAAAAACTCAATCATGCTGAACAGAAAATTTACCGATCTAAGAATGATGTAATAGCAGTTCTATTTACTTGTGAAGATGGTGTTGTGGCATCTTTCTGGTGTTACATTCTCTGGAAATTTAAGTGTCTTCTTTTATGAAACCAATTATGGATGGTAGCGGACTAGCGTTTGTAGGCACCATTTACCTTTTTATATTTTCTTTCAGAACATTGACCCTTACCAAGTGACCTAAATGAACCACACTTTTGCTTTCAATCTTATTCTAAGAGCCGGATGTACGATTTAGAAGAGGAATTCTTTAGTTTGAGGCAGGAGAATATAACAGTAGTTTAGAATGTTCCTGGAGTTTAAATAAGAAAGCAAGGTTTGCATCTCAAACTTCATTATGAGAACTCTTATGAGATGTAGGCTGGAAATGTTTGAGAGAGGTTTATCACATATTAGGTGCTGCTTCTATCATTGTATTCTTTGTCACTTTTCACGTTTAGTTCATTCCTTGCAATTAATTAGTCGCTAATGAGTTAAAATTCCAGATTTTGGATTCGTTGTAGGGCGTGTTTTTTCTCTAGAAGCTTAGGCTACTCTCTGCAATATCTCTACTCACATACATGTACATTTGCTAATTAGTAAGCAAGGTGAATAGTATAAAAGAAATACAGACATTATATTTCATGCTCTCAATTGTAGTTGACATCATCTACTTGAGATGGTCAATTCTATCTATCTACTAGCAAACTCTTAATTGACATCACTTTTTTCTTGTTAACCGGTAAATAGTGTGAACTCTGTTTTTTTTTCTTTTTTTTTTTAATTAAAGCCTCCCTCATATTGGGCTCAGGTCCAACTAGGATAAATACTTGGAAAATAGCATGCAGGAACACACTCTCCTACTCTCTCTTTACACATACTAGATATAGATGCACCACCATTTAATTAGAACTTAAAAGTCAGTCAACTGCTATAGTTATATTCCGTCCTTTTCTCTATAAAGAAATTATTTTTACCAGTTCTTGACACCAATGAGGGGAAACACAATACTTAACTGATTTGTGAAAACTAACCACTTGTTTTCTCAGTGGAGCATGAAGTTCTGGAGAGAGAGATCGGGAGACTGCGAGCCTTGTATCAACAACAGCAACAACCACAGCAGCCACCTCCTAGCCACCGGCGAACCACCAGTAAGGACAAACTCGATTCTCAATTCGCAAACCTATCTTTGAAAAAAGACTCTGGTTCTTCACATGATGTTTCTGGCTCACTCCACATCTGAATACAAACATCACAATCGCTCAAGGCCTCAAGCATCTTGACTCTTCTATTATCGACCTTTTGTCATCCAAATTGCAAAAACAACTATTGCAGGTTTCACTAGGTTCTTCTGTACCCTTTTGTGGCCTTTCCTTTTATTTAGCTTTAGGGCTCGTGTTTATTATTACATTGCCTGTTTTTGTTTCGCTAATTTAGTAAATTTCTCTGCACCTGGTAGTCTGGGAATCTTGATTTCCCAGTTGGAGACTCACCGGAGGTGTTAATTTTAGAACCTGATACAATATTTGATGTTCTTCGGTATGCTCATTGATAATCAACTTCTATTATTATTATTATTGTTCACCCTACTTTTGTGCAATAATATTTGGAAATTTATTACTGTCGAAAGCTCTGTTTGTAATATTTTCCAACAACCTTTCTTGAACTTGCTTTTTAACTGTCGGAAGCCTTCATTTGTTGCATGTTTTGCCTGCAGTTTTTGGTTGGTAGCTCCATAGATATAGTAGAGATGTCTTTATTACTATTTGCATATGGTCCTTCAGACGATGTGTGCATTTACTAACAACAATTATAGTCTTTAACCATTCTTATCCATGTATATTTGATATTAGACTAGGGGTGTAGTTGGTTTTGTTTGTCTTGTACCTGCTTCTGTTTGTATTATGTTATTGTTCACTCTTAACCTGTTCTTTTAAACTTAATCATATTTGACTCTCTTTGTCGTGATTTTCACAAGATGGGGTCTTTATGGAAACAACCACTCTAATTTTTGGGGGCAAAGGTCATGTTTGTGTACATCTCAGGTCCTACCTCCGGATGGGTTATACTATCGGTTTGGTTTTAGGTACTCAACTAATAGCTAATTTTCCCTCTGAGGGGTTGGTGCGGGAGTGCTTGGTCGTTGGACTTTCCTTTTTCTCAACCAAGTATGTTGGTATTGAATTATTGATAATAAAATGAATGTGGTTTTTACAAATTTTACTTTTGAGTTAAGATATATTGGATCCGTTTGATTTGGTATTCATCTCATGCTCTTTTCTTTCCCGTCTTGAAAAGGGATGTTAAGAAATCGATTCAAGATGACTAGTCTCCTTACTCGAACAGTCGTGTTTGGGGAAATTTTCTTATTAAAAATCCAAATGAAAACAAGTTCGACTAATATTCCGAGCTTGGAAAAAAAAACCAAAGAACTAATGAAATACTCAAGAAATTCTAGTTGAAACTGTCAAAATTAGAGGTGTAAATGATGCAAATCGAGCTCGAGTATCATTATACTCGAACTTGAAACCCAATTCTCAAGATCGAAATCGACTTTAAAACTCGCCAGTCGTGGAAATCCAAACTCAACTCGAACTCGATAACCAATACCCAAACTCGAATTCGAATCAAGCTCGAACCTGAACTCGTTTCAAGCTCAAACCAAGCTCGAACTTGTTTAATGCATAACAATTGAGCTATAAACAAACCGAATATACACAAACAAAGGCTTGTTCATTTCGTTCGTTTAACTCAAACAAACAATAAACAAACAAAAAATTTGGTGTTGTGTTCATGGGCAATCATTTAAAAAGTTGATGTGTTCGTGTTTATTTATGTTCATTTGTTAAAAAACATTAAATGAACGTAAAAAAGTACTTAAAACCAACTAGAGGGGCTCCCAGGTTCAATGGCGTGTTCCAATAACTCTTTGTGTATGCTCAAGCCAAAGGGCTCAAGCCATTGGGCTAAAGAAAAACAAAAAACTATGGAATAATGGGAAGGGATAACGTTATTTATATAGTAGAGTTCAAAGTTTTTGATTGAATGTCCCACCGATGTGGGATGAAAAACTTCATCTCAACAAAAAAACCTCCCTTACTTTAAAGGTTTCTTTTATTTTAATTTTAATTTTTAGTTATTATCTTATTATTAATTTACTAGTTAATGGACCGCGCGATGTGCGGTGGCCATTTTTGTTGCAGTAAGAAATACATAAGTTAAGATGAAACGTAATTCGTTAGTTGACAACTAATGGAACGCGATATAATACAATTGATGTATTTTAAGTCTTTTATATGTGAATTATTCTATATAGCTTTCAAGAAAAAGAAATGATGTTGTGATGGTGAAGTTAAACTTGGGAAAAAATGGTTATGTGTAATTGTATAATCAGTATTAAGCATTATAGTAAGTATGAGACATAAGGCACTGAGAAGAAAGAACACACATTTTGGCGAACTACAATTATAATTCTACACGACCCTTTGTACACGATTTCCACGATCGTGTTCTCGTAAATGTTGTTCTTCAAGGTTGCTATCAACATAAGGAACGTTTGGAGTTATGTAGCTTTAATGTAAAACAAACCCAATATCATGATATGTCAAAAGAAAAACAACAATTTATTTCATCAAATAAAACAAACCCAATATCATGATATGTCAAAAGAAAAAAACTACAATTTATAATTCTACACGACTCTTTGTACACGATTTCCACGATCATGTTATCGCAAATGTTGTTCTTCAATGTTGCTATCAACATTATTAAATAGGATCGTTTGGAGTTATGTAGCTTTAATGTAAAACAAACCCAAGATCATGATATGTCAAAAGAACAAACAACAATTTATATTCTACACGACCCTTCGTACACGATTTCCACAATCGTGTTCTCGCAAATGTTGTTCTTCAAGGTTGCTATCAACATCCTTAAATAGGAGCGTTTAGAGTTGTGTAGCTTTAATGTATGATATTAGTTGGAAGATGAATGGCTTGGAGTTATGTTGATTGAATTAATATAGAAGTAGATGAATGGTTTAGAATTGAATGCATAAATTTAACTAAAAAAACATAAATTGGCAAAAATGATAGTAGTGCATAGGGAAAAGTTCATAAAAACCCAACAAACTATTCTATTTTGAATGGTTAAGTCTCTAAACTAATTTTTTTGAATGAAAAAACCATTAAACTTTCTCATTTTGAATGAGTAAGTCCCTGAACTATTTTTTTGAATGAAAAAACCATTAAACTTTCTCATTTTGCATGAAAAAACCATTAAATTTTCCAATTTTGAATGATTAAGTCCCTGCATATTTTTTTCAATAAATTAAATCATCGAACTTTTAAAAATTGGTTATTTACATCATTTTAACCCAAAAAAACCTATATGGAACCGATTATCTTTTGATTCTTCCTCTTCTAATAAATAAAAAATAGATCAAAAAGAGGGAGATCGATGCCAGGAGCAACAACGTGTTAGGTGATATGAAGAACAGACAATGTAAGGACAATGGGGAGAGGCGAGGTGGAGCGATATGATTGTCTATGAGGGGTTTTAATGGCGTATAATTTGAGACCGGTAAAACTAATTTTGATTTGTTTTTACTTTAAAACCTTCATCGTCAGTTCCATGTATCTTTAAAAAAAGATAACCAAATTTTAGAAGTTCGATGGCTTATTTATTCAAAAAAAATGTTGAGGGACTTAATCATTCAAAATTAGAAAGTTTAATGGTTTTTTCGTTCAAAAAAATAGTTGAGGGACTTAATCATTGAAAATGAGAAAGTTTAATGGTTTTTTCATTCAAAAAAATAGTTTAGGGACTTAACCATTCAAAATATGATAGTTTATTGGGTTTTTTTGAACTTTTCCCTAATGCATATTGTGATAATTAAGAAGAAATTAGAAAAATGAATTTCTAAGCCTTAGGAGAAGCCCGTCAAACACCCGTGGTTTCTTCTTTAATATATATAAATATGTTGATATAGATAGTAGATGGAAAGATGAAAAGAGTATAATAAATATAGGGAAGTTATGTAGTTTGAAAGTTAAAGTTAATTAAATTGGAAGTGAAATTACCGAAGAAGCCTTCTTATAATGAAGTATATATTTTTCATGTAGGGGTAGAATAGTCATTAACTTATTAATATTTAATAAAACTCAAAACAATGAGAAATTTCCTTTAGACCAATTATCTTCTCTCAATGTGCCATCATCCTTGGTGAGTTTTCCTTTTTTATATATATATAGATAGATAGATTATATTAAATTAACTATTATTAAAAAAAATATATTACATTTTATAAATTATACTATAAAATTAATTATATATAAAATATATTCGAGTATATCACGAGTTTATCAAGTTGAGTGTTGATCAAGTCGACCTCGAGTAGCTCACGAGTTGTCTCGTCTCATTTACACCCCTAGTCAAAATGCATGTGGGCTTAGAAGAGGTTTGATTCACTCCAGCATGTGGAGAAAACGGTGCCGGAAAAGAACATGGGTTTGTGGAGGTAAACACTGTGGTTTGCATGTGTGTCCTTCAAGCTGGAATCCATGGTTTATGGGTCGAAATGTCGAATTGTTAATCGGGGTTTCTTTTGTTGCTCTGCATCTTCGTGGGCTACATCATCTCCGTCTTCTTGGGCCGAGATTGGACTCGTATTTAAGGGACCTTGTTCTTGACCTTTCCATTTTAGTTGGGAAAACCGTTTTTTTGTTGTTTGATAAATTGTTGTTTTTTTTTGTAAAAGTTATTGATTAGGGCCAATTAAAAAAGATTATTGAAAAAAGGAGTGTATTAATTATATAAAATTAAAATTAACTTATAAAAACTAGACACAAAAAGTGAAAGACATAAAATTGAACTTATAAAAATGAAATTACACAAAAAGTAAAGACATAAAATTAACTTATAAAAATGAGACACAAAAAATGAAGACGTAAAATTAACTTATAAAGACGAGACACAAAAAATGAAGGATATAAAATTAACTAATAAACACGCGATATTCAAAACAATAAAGGGGGTGTTTGGGATTGCTTATTTGAGATGTTTTTTAGCTTATTGCGATTTGACACCGGAGATGAGCATTTTTGAGTGTTTGGATAAGGAAAAATTAAAATGGCTTATAGCGGTGTCAAACCGCTGAAAAACACTTTTTGATAAGTTATTTGGTTTTAACTTATCAACTTATTTGAAAAGTGCTTATGATTTTTTTAGTTATTTTATATGTATAAGCAATCTCAAACACCTTTAAATAACAACGTATTAGCTTATTACGTTTTGATACCACAACAAGCTAATTCAAACACTTTTATAAAAACTCCGATTTGACACCGCATAAGTTGATAAGCATAGATTGTTTTAAATAAGCAATCCCAAACACCCCCAAAATGACCGAGAAAAGCTCAATTTTCTATTTTTGAAAAGGGTGTTGTTATCTCTACCCCCTCCCCACTAACATACCCCCTATATCTTAATCACATATCCCCTCCTACCTCACTCACATACCCCCTATAAGAGGGGGTATGAATATAATTCACCTTTTGAAAATCAAACTAGTCAAATAATTAGAAAGTTAAGAGTTTGAACCAAAAGAAAAAAAAAAGAAAAATCTTTTTTTTTTGAACGACAAGTTTACACACGCACACGTTCCCGGGGTATCCGGGCTCCCACTTAAAGGTGTCACCCGACTAATCCCCGTCGACCACGACCCAGCCCAATTAAGGGTACCACTATGTGGCAGACCCATGATCATGGATGTCACAGGATGCTCACCACGGGGTTCGAACCTGGGTAGTCAGGGATACCATCCACTGACCCCCCAGGATGTTACCTTACCACTGGGCTACAACATGTAGGACTAAACAATCATTCAATTAAGTGTCTATATCTTATTATTTGATATTATTAAACTTAGGGGCCGTTTACCCAAATGCTTACCCGGTAAGTGCTTACCGGTAAAAAATAACACATTCATTTGCCTTTCCACATAATATTCTAGTTCATTTAAACGGCATCGTATGCAACAATATACCTTGTAAGTGCTTACCCGGTAAAACTTGCCGCCCACACTTACCGGGTAAGACTTTTGGCTCTTGTCATCGTTCTTACCGGGTAAGATTCTCGGTAGTTGTAATGTTCATCCGGTAAGGTAAGTGACTTGGTCCTTCATGTTGTAGCCCAGTGGTAAGGTAACATCCTGAGGGGGTCAGTGGATGGTATCCCTGACTACCCAGGTTCGAACCCCGTGGCCAGCATCCTGTGACATCCATGATCATGGGTCTGCCACATAGTGGTACCCTTAATTGGCCTGGGTCGTGATCGACGGGGATTAGTCGGGTGGCACCCTTAAGTGGGAGCCTGGATACCCCGGGAACGTGTGCGTGTGTTAACTTGTCGTTCAAAAAAAAAAGGTAAGTGACTTGGTAAGAGCTTACCGGGTAAGCGTTTATTAAATGGCCCCTAAATCTGTTAACTATTTTGATTTAAAACCGACAATATCATCGATTCAAAGTTTATTGTTTGATTTATAATTGATATTTCAATTAATGTCAAAATATTTGTAACGAACACATTATATTTTTATTATTTTTTATATTATTTTTTCAATAAATACAGCATATTTTGCATAATTTTAATATTATGAACCAATTAACATTAAACTTAATATTTACTAATTTATTTACATTTTTTCTCAACAAATTAAGTATAGAAAGAAAGCTTAAAATGTAGTTTGGTCATTGGTGTGAAAGTAAGTTACCATTTGCATCTTTTTTCCTATATAATTTTATTTTAGTTTTTAAAAATAAATATTTACTTTTTAATTTTATTTTTGATTATAAAATGAAGACATTTGTTACTGAATTTTATTATTAAATATAGAATTGATGTTTAATTAACTAAAAAGTATATATTATTAAAGAAATTACGTTCTTCGTCCCTATGGTTTATTAAAAATTACAAAATTTCATATATGTGGTTCTAAAATTGTAGTTTCCATCTCTATGATTTACTATAAGCGTAATCGCGCAATGCAGTTAGATACATCACGATTTTAATGTTTCATTTTATTTTCTGTTTTTTGTCGATTTAAATTACGATTTTGGATGGTTGTGATAGAGTGATAATGATTTTTTTATATAAATTTGTTTAATGTAGACTTAATAATATAATGTTTTTTATAAAAAAAAATAAGTATTTTGTTAGAATTCAATGATTATGAGTTTGTTATTAATTCAAACATATAACTTTAGAAATTTATACTCATGCATCATGACTTGTATTCTTGAATTTTAGGTAATTTGTATCAATAAACAGTACTCAATGCATAAAAATTCAAAAACGACGACCAAAAAATCAAATTGGTTCTAAAAATATAAAACAATAACTTATTACAATAAATCATAAATTTAAAAATATATCAATAATAATCGAATAGGAATATATAAGATAGTAAAACATAATAATTGAATTCATTTACAAACTTAGCTACAAAATATAATGTAATTTATTTTGGTTTAATAATATAATATTTTTTTATAAAATATTCTGTTAGATTTTTTTAATTATATTTTAGATTTTTTATATTTAAAATTTAATTTTTATTCTATATTTAATTATGCTGAGAGTGATTTTAGGGAGTTAAAGTGCGAAATAATTTTAGGGGAGTTAAAATTGTTAGAAATAATGATTGAAAGTTAATAAATAGCATTAAATGTAGTACATACAGTTTTAATGGTTGTTTTTAAGAGATTTTAAATAATTAACATTAAATGGCGGTACATTAAGTTTTAAGACTTGTTTTTAAGAATTTTTATGTCTGCTTTATAATATATATAGATAATTTATTATTATTTTCGTTTTTAAGGTAAATTTCCTACCTTTAAGTATGAGGTAGGAAAACAGAAATAAATTTTACAAGAACAAAAACAATAATACATTATAAATCAGGGTTGGGTTTCGATGAGAAGTAGTTATCGACTGTTAGATGAAAAATTGACACATATTAGGATGAGATGCACCAGATTAATTCTCTTCTAAGCCACAATTCATGGAAAAGCTTGAGATTAAAAGAAATTCACTTCTCACGCTTTTCACCGTTAACTCAACTTCTCACACGATACTTCGCCTTATAAATCATAAGTACAAAAAAAAGTAACAATGAATTATAAACTATACAAATGAAAACCCTAACTTTAAAAATACAATTACTTGGGGGGGGGGGGGGGGGGGGGGGATTGCTTATTTAAAACAACTTATGTTTTTTTTAAGTATTTATCAACTTATGTGATGACAAAAAAAGAGTTTTATAAAAAGTGTTTGGTGTGGTATCAAAACGTAATAAGTTAATAAGTTATTATTTAGTGAACCACAAGGGTTGTGGCGTACTGGTTAAGGCCCTATGGGATGTGGTGGAATATCCCATCTGTTCAGGGTTTGAATACAGACGTACAACAATTGTGGCCACTGAGGTTTTTGGTATGTATGTAGAAGGACCATCTAGTTATTATCAATTTTGGACCTTGTTATCTAATTTTAATTAAGGCAATTATTATTTTGTTTTAAATTAAATTGTGAACATAACCAAAAAAATGTATTTGTATGTTCATTATTTGTTTTAATTATTAATTATAATGGTATTATATATACTTTAAAATTTAATATTGTTTAAGTACGTTGTGTTTATATGTGTATATAATTATTTGTATATTTTAGTTATCGCAATGATTATTATATCTTATGATTATTAACATGTGTTATTATATTTTAGTTATCGTAAGGAATCTGCCATATTTAGGTGAAAGAAAGCAATAATAATAAATGGCAAATCTAGTTCTTGGACTTTGTCTCTCTCATCTATGCACTTTTCCTTTAATTTTTTATTGCATTTAATATTTTGACCATATTGTTGTTATTTGTTTACATTGTTCATTTAGTTTTATTTTAATGGATTTGTTAAACTTTGTTAATTTAGTTATAGTTTTAGTATTTTGAATTGTTTTGCTTACATAAATATGTGTATATCCTCTTAATCCATAACTCCTTATAACTAATTATTTTTAGGAGTTACACTCCCTTATATCTAATTTATTTTGGTCTCATGACAAAATATCTCAAAATACCATTAAGGTATTAAAAACATTGAAATTGGCTTCATATGCCAAACTCATATTCATTTTGGTCTCATGTCAAAAGCTCTATAATTAACAGTCTTATCTTCAAATTAAATAAATCGCAAAATATCGATTGGATTTTGTCAAAAATGTGTAAATAGCCCTAAGGTTTGTAGGGACTTAAGAAATCCATGTGATTCCCCTACAACCTGGAAATTCAACAGATTGAATGATTTCTTTTCACAAATTGAAATATTGATGAAGTATTATCAACAAAATGTAAGCATACAGTTTCCAATATTATTATGATAATGAAACTTCATACATAATATAATGATGATAGACCGTGATTCATTATTTTAGAAAATCATACATTATCCATTATATATATATATATATAAATGGTTGAAACAACTAATCCCGAAATCAACGTCGTAAACTCAAAAGAATCTGATTACCATAAATGAGTATACAAATCTTCTCTTGAAAGGTACAAGAAAATACGTAAAGTTTATCAACTCCCTATTGACCCTAAAACCAACCAATTGAAAATGTACAAACAAATACCCTCATGTTTTGAAACGACATATAAATTCTAAATTTCATAGGAATACCTTTTATAACACCCTAAATTTTAGGTGAATTTAAAAATTCGAAAATTCAGCAATATAACGGCTATAAATGGAGTAAACCTGGATAACCTGTTAATGACATTTTGCCCAAAAATATACCATCCCAAGAATGGGGGATAAAGTATGACGATTACAACCCAAGAATAAATCAAAGTTGATTTCAACAACCTACTAATCTAGACACAATTAGATCTAGATTAAATTCGGGTGTTGACACTTTACTTCTCCAAAAGTATATCAATATTAAGTCGGTTGTGCATCTCTATAACCTCCAGAAATGTTACTATCTTGCGACCTCTCTTCACTCAAGCCCAAGGAGTCCCACCGCTAGAATGATCTGTCATACATGTCATTTTAAGAAAAAGTGTTAGGCTAACGCCTAGTGAGATCAAACATTTAAGTTGACAAATAAGTAAATTCTAAACGGAAATAGGAGTAGTGAAACCGGAGAATTAATGATATGCAATTTTACCATAATATGATTACCTCTTGGGTTAACAGGGGAGACCCGCTTACTAACACAAGTGATGGAACACAAAAGTAAGCCACTTGACAAATTAGTAAAGCCAATACACATAACAAAGTATACGCAAGGGATGCTAGGCTCGGTAGCTTTAAACGTACACCCACGGAAAGTCAACTTCAACCACATAGGGTCCTTACGTTGAAATCCTCATTCAATATCGTATACTAGCACGTAAGACTTATAACCCAATCCGATGCCTAGACGTGCCTCAAAGTGGAAAACTAGCGTTCCATCATTGGCCAAGGTAATACAAACAAATGTGGGGTCATGACGCCTAATGCAATCATTTATGAACATACTCATATAAAGAGTTAATCAATAATTTGTAACAATTAGTTTTCCATCAAATATATCCCCAAGAGTTCATATAATATCATACATAATTTATAAGAGATCCCAATAGTATTCTTTGAGTAACATTCTATTCAATGGTTTGTTTTATTCAAATTCTCATCCAGTAGATTCATGAGTGTCTCAAGCCCTATTTAATTTAACATAAACTTGAGAAATAGAGATAGTATGATGTCAATGAAATAACCACATGTAAACCCTAGATATCAATTTCTTTTCTTGAAAACACACCCAATCACAAAACTCTAGAATCACCAAAAATTAGGGTTTGGTGAAAGTTCACCCAAATCAAAGAAGTTGAAAGAGGAGATGTCTAGTAGGTTGAAATTCATGATTTTAACATGTATAACGTTTATAAAAGAGATTGAACTCACCTTGGTAGTTTTCAAGAAGAAAACCAAACCCTAGAATAAAGAGGGTGATGACTTGAGGCTAGTTAGACTTAAACCCTTCCACTTAAAGTTTATAATCACCTAGGAGAGGTTCATAAATGTTCAAGAGTGATGGTAGATGGAAGCATTAATGATGGAGAGTGATTAGGAGGAAGAACTTACCCACAACATAAGAGAAAATCGACCTAGAAGCCAACCAAAATCAGATAAAATGAAGTAGAAATCGGATTTGTCACTTTTATACACCAACCCCCCGCTAGCGATAGTAACACGGCATAATCGCCTGGCCCACACACCATTCGGTACAAGTGGTGCGGTTGTGACACCGCGATAGTGACCAGGGCATAATCGTTCGGTACTATCGCCGAGATTGTATCGCGAGCCTTAGACCCCCGGCGATTGTGCCTTAGCGATAGTGACACCATGTCACTATCGCGGGCATTGTTGTGGGCACAGTACCGAGGCTCATTTTTGGCAAATTTCAACTAAGGACATATGTTTCAATGCTAATAATTCATCAACTTGGATTTGTGTTCCATTGTTCCAATGCTAACATTACACAAGTTCTCAAATTTCGGGGTGTTACAATCCTCCCCAACTTGGAAATTTTTTCATCCCCGAAATCCCAACTAATCGAACAAATGAGGATATCGACGTTTCATGTCCTCTTCCGCTTCCTAACTCACATTGGTACCGCGATGGTGCTTCCATTGCACTTTCACCATGTTGACTTCTTTATGACAGAGCCTCTTGGTTATTCTCTCAAGAATAGCTTCGGGTTCCTCCACACAACGGTTGTCGTCCACTCGAATCTCCGACAATGGTATGATGCTCTCTTCCTCCGCCAAGCACTTCCGTAGGTAGCATACATGGAATGTAGGGTGGATTCCGTCCATTTCTGGCGGTAAGTCTAGCTTGTAGTCTTGCATCCCAATGCGCTCAATGATGGTGAACGGTCCAAGGAAATGGGGACTTAACTTACCTCGTTTTCCAAACTGGATCAAGCCCTTCCAAGGTGACACCTTCAACATTACGCGGTCTCCCACTTGGAACTCCACCGGTCGCCTCTTCTTGTTGGCGTAACTTTTCTGACGATCTTGCACCGCCTTCAAACGTTCTCGGATTGCTTTGACTTTGTCGGACGTTTCTTGCACAATCTTCGGTCCGACAAATTGTTTTTCTCCCGCCTCCAACCAACATACGGGGGTTCTACATTTCCTCCCGTACAAGGCTTCGAACGGTGTCGCCCCAAGGCTAGAGTGGTAATTGTTGTTGTATGCAAACTCTACCAATGGTAAATGGGTATCCCAATTACCACCAAAATCGATTACACAAGACCTAAGCATGTCCTCCAAAGTTTGAATCATCCATTCGCTTTGACCGTCTGTTTGTGGGTGGTAAGTCGTGCTCAGATTCACCCGCATACCCAATTCTTGTTGTAAGGCTCCCCAAAATCTTGACGTAAACCGGCTATCACGATCGGAGACTATAGATAAGGGTATACCGTGCCTAGAGACTACCTCATCGATATAGAGTTTTGCCAACTTATCCATTAGCAAAGTTTCCCGCATCGCTAGGAAGTGTGCACTCTTCGTCAAATGATCGACAATCACCCAAATAGTGTCGTTGCCCCTCAAGTTCTTTGGTAGCTTGGTCACAAAATCCATAGTAATCTTGTCCCACTTCCACTCAAGTACTTCTAACGATTGAAGACTCTCGTAAAACCATTGGTGCTCGGCTTTTACTTGTGAACAAGTCACACACCGCTCCACATAATGTGTCACATCTAACTTCATGATCGGCCACCAATAGTGCAACTTCAAGTCTATATACATTTTCGTGCTTCCCGAATGGATGGAGTATTTAAACTTGTGAGCGTCCTCCAAAAGCAGTTCCCGGTTTCCCCCAATCTTTGGCACCTAGACACGCCCATTGAAACATTTGATCCCTCGACTATCATCAGTCAAAAGTAGTCGTTGTTTGGTCATTACTTCATCTTTAAGATTCTCTCCCAACAAGGCTTCGGCTTGTGACGCTTTGATCTTCTCCATAAGGCTCGACACTAATTCAATTCTCGTAAGTTTGGCTCAGAGCTTTCCACTGTATTCTTTCAGACTCAAGGCGTCGGCTACCACATTTACTTTACCCGGGTGGTAAAGTAGTTCACAATCGTAGTCCTTGAGTATCTCCAACCAGCGCCTTTGTCGCATATTCAGCTCCTTTTGATAAAAAAAAACATACTTTAAACTCTTATGATCCGTGTACAAGGTACACTTCGTGCCATAGAGGTAATGTCGCCACAACTTCAACGCGAATACCACCGCCGCCAATTCCAAGTCATGAGTAGGATAATTCTTCTCATGCACTTTTAGTTGCCTTGACACGTAGGAAATCACCTTTCCCCTTTGCATGAGTACGCACCCAAGACCCATCTTAGATGCGTCGCTATAAACCACAAAATCCTCCAACCCTTCCGGCAAGGATAAGATCGGGGCTTCACACAACTTCTTTTGCAATGTCCGGAAAGCTCTCTCTTGGATTCGGTCCACACGAACCTCACGTTTGTCTTAGTCAACACGGTTAATGAAGAAGCAATCTCGGAGAAATCTTGGATGAATCTTCGGTAGTAACCCGCCAAACCCAAAAAGCTTCGGATTTCGGATGGACTCTTGGGAGGTTCCCAATTCATCATGGCTTTTATCTTCGCAGGGTCCACCTTCACACCATCTTTGGTGACAACGTGCCCCAGAAACCGCACCTCTTTCAACCAAAATTCACACTTGGAGAATTTCGCATAGAGCTTCTCCTTCTCCAAAACATCCCGAAGGTGTTGCGTGTGATCGGATTTGTCCTTGGAGTAAATTAGAATGTCATCGATGAACACGATGACCGATTTGTCGAGGAATGGTCGGCACACCCGGTTCATTAAATCCATGAACACCTTCAGGGCATTCGTCAAGCCAAAGGGTATCACCAAGAACTCGTAGTGGCCATAACGCGTCCTAAACGCGGTCTTTAGAATGTCGTCCCCGTTAAATTTCACTTGATGGTAGCCCGAACGTAGATCGATCTTCGAGAAACATCCCGCTCCTTGAAGTTGGTCGAACAAGTCATCGATCCTAGGGAGTGGGTACTTATTCTTCACGGCCACCTTATTCAACTCCCTATAATCAATGCACATCAGCATGGCGCCATCTTTCTTCTTCACAAATAACACCGGTGCTCTCCACGGTGACGAGCTCAGCCTTACGAACCCCTTATCTAGAAGGTCTTGTAAGTGTTCCATCATCTCTTTCATCTCTGACGGGGCCAGGCGATATGGAGCTCTGGCTATCGGCGCCGCTCCTGGTGCTAGATCAATCTTGAACTCTACTTGTCGGTCGGGTGGTAATCCAGTCAAGTTATCCGGGAATACGTCGGGGAATTCCCTTACCACTTCTACATCCTCTAGCTTCTTCTTCTCGAGCTTGGCGTCTATGACGTACGCCAGGAAGGATGAGCACCCTTTCGATACGCACTTTCGTGCCTTCACTATACTGATGATTGCTACCTCACCTTTCCGCCTCTCGCCGTACACGGTCACCGACTCATCATCCGAAGTCGGAATTCGAATCAACTTATTTTCACAAAGGATCTTGGTATAGTTATTCGCTAACCAATCCATCCCAATGACGACATCAAATCTTTTAATGGTCATCGGTATTAGATCGATCGGGAATTCCTTTCCTTCAATTTCTAACTTGCAACCTCTAAGGATATTCTGAACCACTAATTGATCGCCATCCGCTAGCTCTACCACTAAGGCATCCTCTAATCTAGTAGTGGGTACAGACAACTTTTGACAAAAGGAGTTCGACACAAAATAAAAACTTGCGCCCGAATCAAATAATATGCGTGTAGGTACGGAGTTTAGGAGAAACGTACCTGACACTACATCCGTAGAAGCCTTTGCTTCTTCGGTAGTCATTTAGAAGTCTCTCCCCATATCTTTCGGAGGGTCCACTTTCCTTCCTACGCTAAAACCAGTCTTCGTCTTTGGGCATTCGTTCCTAATGTGACCCGGTTTCTTGCACCCAAAACAAATTTGTCCTTTGATCGGACAATCTCGGTAGTTGTGGCCAGGCTTGCCACATTTAAAGCATGGCTCAGACCCCGAGTTACAAGGGCTAAGGTGCTTGTTCCGGCACTTGGAGCACCACGGGACATCTCGTCTAGGGCCGACTCCCCGTTGATTGTTGTTGAATGGTCTCGGTCTATTGGAGGGCATCGAACTCCCCTCCCATCTCCTCGACTAACCTACTTCTCTCTACCCTACTCGAACCATAAGAATCTTCTACTAACTGTGCCTCCTCGATCGCCTCTCGAAGAGTAGAGGCCTTTGACACCCGCACCATATTCATCATCTCGGTAGGCAAACCCTTGATGTAGGCTTTGATCTTCTCTCTTTCAGTTGGGACCAAATGTCCCACTAAGCCCAGTTTATCCATAAACAGTTTGTTGTACTCTTTTACTGACAGATTCCCTTTCTTCAAACCACGGAATTCGTCAATAATCCGGTCCATGGCCCGTTCATTACAGAATTCTTTCATCATCTTCTTCTTGAAAGTTTCCCAACTTAGTTTGGCCAATACCGTGGCCTCTATGGAAGTGGAATAAACATTCCACCATGTGAGGGCCGCCCCTCTAAACATTTGAGACCCGAATATCGCTTTCTGGCTTTCACCACATTTGCTTGATCGAAAGGCTTGCTTATTTCTTAAATCCAGTCCATGCATGCCATTGATCGTCTGAGCCTTTGAACTCTGGTGGTCGACAGCCAAGGAAGGCCTTGAAGGTGTTTTCGTCACTTGCCTCGCTTTCGGAGTCGCGGTCCTATCAGTGGGAATTTCGGGTACATTACCCCCGAATCCCGCCATCAGAATGTTTTCCTCGACCGCTTCATGTCTACGGTTGTTAGTATCCCGATCTTCAAGTAGTTTTAAGAACATTTCCTGTTGTTGGGCCATCGCCGCAATCATGGCTTGCATCATCCGATCCACCATCCTTGATTCTGGGGTCACTTCATCCATTATCAGATTAGATGTTACTAAATTACGACGAGGTATATGTTCGGGTCCCCTGCCCAAAACGTTTTGCGGCGGTGGGGGCAAGTCCGTTGTAGTAGCTCTAGGGTGGTCGACCGTGGATGCCGATGCCTCTTGACCCTCCGACCGATTTCGAGTATTTACCATTGTCTGCCACACATATGCGAGAATATAGGTGAGAGAGAGATTATAGGAATCATAGACAAGGAAACGTACTACTACATTCATTAATCAACATAACAATGGAAAATAAGCATAATCACGTAAAACATCTTCATAACAACATTAGCTAAGTGAAATTATGAACATGTGATACATAAGAATTTTCATCGCCATCACCATAACTCTCAATTAGCGTAATTTACGTCGACTCTAAGACCATCCTATCTTCTTAGTTCTACCCATCCTCACAATTCAAAACTTAATGTCACAACTTAAGTCTAGGTATCCTACGTTCATACCTAGTTCACTTAAACAACTGCTCTGATAACAACTTATAACATCCTAAATTTTAGGTGAATTTAAAAATTCGAAAATCCGGCAATATAACGGCTATAAATGGAGTAAACCTGGATAACCTGTTAATGACATTTTACACAAAAATATACCATCCCAAGAATGGGGAATAAAGTATGACGATTATAACCCAAGAATAAATCAAAGTTGATTTCAACAACCTACTAATCTAGACACAATTAGATCTAGATTAAATTCGGGTGTTGACACTTTACTTCTCCAAAAGTATATCAATACTAAGTCGGTTATGCGTCTCTATAACCTCCAAAAATGTTATTATCTTGCGACCTCTTTTCACTCAAGCCGAGGAGTCTCACCGCTAGAATGACCTGTCATACATGTCACTTTAAGAAAAAGTGTTAGGCTAACGCCTAGTGAGATCAAACATTTAAGTTGACAAATAATTAAATTCTAAACGGAAATAGGAGTAGTGAAACCGGAGAATTAATGATATGCAACTTTACCATAATACGATTACCTCTTGGGTTAACGGGGAGACCCGCTTACTAACACAAGTGACGGAACACAAAAGTAAGCTACTTGACAAGTTAGTAAAGCCAATACACATAACAAAGTATACGCAAGGGATGCTAGGCTCGGTAGCTTTAAACGTACACCCACGGAAAGTCAACTTCAACCACATAGGGTCCTTACGTTGAAATCCTCATTCAATATCATACTAGCACGTAAGACTTATAACCCAATCTGATGCCTAGACGTGTCTCAATGTAGAAAACTAGCGTTCCATCATTGGCCAAAGTAATACAAACAAATGTGGGGTCATGACGCCCAATGCAACCATTTATGCACATACTCATATAAAGAGCTAATCAATAATTTGTAACAATTAGTTTTCCATCAAATATATCCCCAAGAGTTCATATAATATCATACATAATTCATAAGAGATCCCAATAGTATCCTTTGAGTAACATTCTATTTAATGACTTGTTTTATTCAAATTCTCATCAAGTAGATTCATGAGTGTCTCAAGCCCTATTTAATTTAACATAAACTTGAGAAATAGAGATAGTATGATGTCAATGAAATAACCACATGTAAACCCTATATATCAATTTCTTTTCTTGAAAACACACCCAATCACAAAACTCTAGAATCTCCAAAAATTAGGGTTTGGTGAAAGTTCACCCAAATCAAAGAAGTTGAAAGTGGAGATGTCTAGTAGGTTGAAGATCATGATTTTAACATGTATAACATTTATAAAAGAGAGTGAACTCACCTTGGTAGTTTTCAAGAAGAAAACCAAACCCTATAATAAAGAGGGTGATGACTTGAGGCTAGTTAGACTTGAACCCTTCCACTTAAAGTTTATAATCACCTAGGAGAGGTTCATAAATGTTTAAGAGTGGTGGTAGATGGAAGCATTAATGACGGAAAGTGATTAGGAGGAAGAACTTATCCACAACAGTAGAGAAAATCAACCTAGAAGCCAACCAAAATCAAATAAAATGAAGTAGAAATCGGATCTGTCACTTTTATACACCAGTCCCCCGCTAGCGATAGTGACATGGCGACAGTGACATTGTCACTGTCGTGGGGCATAATCGCCTGGCCCACACACCATTCAGTACAAGTGGTGTAGTTATGACACCGCGATAGTGACTAGGGCATAATCGCCCGACACTATCGCCGAGATTGTACCGTGAGCCTTAGACCCCCGACGATGTGCCTTAGCAATAGTGACACCATGTCACTATCGCGGGCATTGTTGCGAGCACAGTACCGAGGCTCGTTTTTGGCAAATTTCAACTAAGTACATCTGTTCCAATGCTAACAATTCATCAACTTGGATTTGTGTTCTATTGTTCCAATGCTAACATTACACAAGTTCTCAAATTTCGGGGTGTTAAACCTTTACTAGATACCCTCAAAGAACTGTGGGATGCCCCGAAAGGGAAAATCGGGAGTATTCATGAATATATACTCCCCAAATAATAGTACAGTGGAATGAAACCCACTTACTCGATTACAAAAAGGTAACTGATTTCAACATAGAAATGTTATGTCCCAAACGCGTCTCAATCTCTGTGGCAAGGAACTTACAGAAGATGACATGATTTATATCATTATTTCTTCCTTTTATGTATCAGTAAATATTAATGAACCAATATAAGTTGGAACACAACTTTTAGACAAACTCATCAACCTACTGCAAGTGGTTGAGAGACATAACAAGGTTCTTTCAAATAACAACACGAGATATGTCGGGACAAAGAAAATTCCCGACATCAATAATGAAAGTGTTAGAGGTGGAAACATCTCCAAAGAATAGTGAGTGATAGACAATTTCTCACACGTGACATCTATGTACCATGTAGACAAAATCGTGGAAAGGGTCAGGGTCATGACAATAGTTAGGAAGGATTTTCCAATCTTTGTAGCAGATACAACTACTACCTAGTTGATAAGGGACAGTAAATGAAGATATACATTAACTATTGTTCCTTTTTCTTACAAAAAAAGGGGAGGAACAAGTAGAAAATAAACTATATCATATCTAAGATTGACTAAGTATAAGTTTATTTGAATGTGTTTTAACTATCAAATTAATTGCTCCTGCAAATATACACTCGGGTTTATAACCACTATAGATGTAAAGAAATACATAAAAAAAACAAATATAAAACTCTCAGTGTTCTTCGTTCCATGTAGGAATGTATCGAGGAGAACTTGACTGTTTTTGTGACTTCTCATACAATCCTAAGAAATAGATATTATTCATTGAATTTATTATTTTTAATTCCTCCAACCAAACACTTAGACGATGGACTGTACTTGTTGTTTAATGACACAAAATCAATCACTAAAACACTATATGCATCAAACCTTGTTCAAATATTTGTTTGAAATGGAAAAACATATTACGAACGAAAATAGATATCTATATAAACTCTAATAAATATGGAAGGAACATATATTAGAGAAATTAACGTTTCAAATTAGTGGATTATCTAGGTCACTAAATCATATTTTGTCACCAATAAATAATTTTTGGACAATGACACATATATGTTTCGCATGGGACACCATGGTCATGACATAGTGATCCGTGTTTGCAAAATACACATAGACATATTCTCTTTCGAGTGAAAGGAAAAAATGAGGCAAATTGCAACTGTTAACTTCTGCAGCATAAGAAGCAACACCATTATCATAATATGCCCTCTCGAATACCTAAATTTTTGTATACCCTGATCCTTAGCCAAGATAGGAATGAAACCATCCTAAAGCCAATGACATAATACAAAAATATTCCATTCTTACAACGAATACAAGCTGATATTTATGGACATAAACATCCATAATGCGGGCCATTAAAGTACTTTATGGTTCTTGTTTCGACACGATGAACACATGTCGTATTATTGTCCACATGAAATGCTGCACTCCTAGCACTAGTTATACGTTTAAGGGCTCACCGCCCTGATTATCTTATCAAGTCTACATGACTTGGAATGCTAGAGAATTTACATCATAAGGATTTGATGATTATTGTAGAGTTTCCTATACCCCATATGTATATCTAAAATGGTCTCGTAGAAGTTGTCATCAAAACAATATAGATGGTAGACAAGACATTAGTTATGCACACCGATTTACCTACCATGTGTCTGGGGTTATGCAATACTATACGCAACTTTACTTCTTCATTTTGAGACCTATTACTAGCTAACCAGTCTCATGTGTACCAGTTGGTAACTAGATATAAGCCTGATATTTTACATTTACACATGTTTGGTTGTGCAGTATATGTGCCAATTGCGCCCCCACAGCGCACCAAAATGGGTCTTTAAAGTGATTAAGTATGTTTGTTGGATATGAATCTTCAAAAATTACCCGCTAATTAGAATCCTTGACGGGTGATTTGTTTACCGCTAGATTTGCGGATTGTCACTTTGATGAGACAGTCTTCCCGTCGTTAGGGGGAGATAGGAAAAAGGATTTTCCATAGGAACGACAGGAAGTGTCATTAAATATTCCCACTTTGTCTCATGTTGATCCCCAAACTTCATAATGTAAAGTTGAAGTCAAACGAATCAGACTGATACCTTATACGTTTAATGTTATTCCAGAAGTGACAATATCACATATACAAGCTGCAAATATACTTGCAAGGTTAAAGTCTCCAAACAAAGGCACAACGTCGCTGGAAAGTGCGTTGCAATCACACATGGTGGAGGTGTGGTTGAGGTTGTAGCTCCCAAACGAAAATGGGGGAATCTAATTTGTTCGATATATACTCATCTAAAGGAAGAGAAGAGTAAGGCACAAGTATTTGTCATCAATACATAAACCTCTCATGAGATTGTATCTGATTAAACTATGTCTATGAATCATTACTGGAGGACGCTCCGAAGTTAATATTGATTCCAGAGATCAAAGAAATCTCAAATGAATTATGAGAGTGCATATGAGTCGATGGGCAGATCATACATACTCATTGATGATATATTTCGCATATATTGTTGCTTATGAGATGATAGAGCACATCGACATCGAAGCATGCTCAGTTGAAAAATATCAACAAAAAGCAAGTTGGCCTAAATAAACAATCCAGGAGAATCATATTATTTGACAAATGATTAGGTATTTGGTTTGGTAGTGCTAACCCACCAAGTGTAAAGCCTGTAAGACATAGATAAATCAATTGTCATAAAGCATAATGAGAATAATGAAGTCATAATGTATGAGGCTCTCCTTTGGCACAAGGTTTCTCACAACGCCCTGGATTGACCACAAGAAGACTTACTCTCCCGTGATGGACGTTATAACGTTCTGCTAATTAATTAGCCTAATAGTTTCCGAAGGACTGGAAATGCAACTCATGAATGTGGTTACCACATATCTCTACGGGGATCTAAATTCAGAGATCTATAATAAGTGTTTGATGATATTACATTACCAAAATCAAGTTACTCTAAACCACGAAATGCGCTTGCAATAAAATTAAAATACTCACTTTATAATTAAAGCAATCTATGCGGTGTGGTATACCCGCCTAAGTGAATACTTGAGTGGGAAATGATATATAAGAATGATGAACTGTGCCTTTGCGTATTTATTTAGGAAAACAAGTTCCAGATTTTCAAATTAGCTTTATATGTCGATGTTATGAATATAATAGGCACTCTTGATGAAATAAGAGTAGTCACACGCTACTTGAAATCTAAATTTGAGATGGAAAATCTTGAGAAAACTTGGTTTTGTCTAGCTATTTGAGCAGGACACCGATTTTGTGAAATATTAATTCACCGATCGCATATGTCTAGAAAATAATCAGGCAATTTAATATGGACAAAGCGCACCAAGTTAGCACTCCCATGATCGGTCAAAGTGTTGGATTTAAGGAAAGATCCATTTCTTCTAAAGGATGGTGACGAAAAAGTGTTGGAGAGTTGGAATTCTTTATCGAAGTACAATATGTGCATTATCGTAGTTAGCACAATACACTTGACCGTATATTGTATTTCTCAGTGAACTTGTTAGCTAGATTTAGCTCAACGCCAACGCAATGTCATTGTAATGATATCAAATTAATCTTTTGAAACCACTGACGTAGGCTTATATTTTCCCTATAGAAAGAAAAATGGGATTGATAGTAAAACTTCAATATCTACTTAGAATGTAAGCAGCAAAAGTACTAGCTCTTATAGAAAAACACCAAACAATATATTGGTATGTCTTTGCTGATATTAGGTATGTGTCTGATCCATACAAAGGTTGTTCCCAAACTGGATAAGGAATTACCTTAGGGAACACTCCGATTGTTTGGAAGTAAGCTAAGCTAACCCTTGTAACTACCTCCTGGAACGATTCCAAGAACATTACTCTCCATGAGATTGTTCAAGAAATGTATATGATTAAGGACTGCCATTATACATATTAAAGGAGCTAGTAATTTTGAGTTCAACCACTATCCTACTTGCATATATGGAAATAATGCATCATGTATCGAATTAATGAAAGTAAGATACATCAAGGGTGATAACACAAAGCATATTCTGCTTAAAGTTTCTATACAATCGGCAATAACAAACTCTACTCTAGATTCAAGAGAATCAAGTGAGATGTCAGGAGAATGTGGCATATTTTACCAAATCATTACCTAAAACCATATTTTGAAAACATGTAGAAAGTATTAAAATGCAAATGTTTTCCAAACTTCCGTGATTAATGTACGAATCAGGGGGAGTAGTAGACAAAAAGGGGAGTCTACTATACATGTGATATTGATATGTTGTGCTCTTTCCTTCGCCCAATGTTTTATTTTTCCCACTGGGTTTTGTTCCTTGGTGCAAGGTTTTAGCAAGACAACAATTTATAAATCATCTTGTTTTATAAACCTCTTGATTGATGTACAAATCAAGAAATATAGTAAACTAAAGAAATTGTTTATTGGTGCCTTTATTCTTTCCTTCGTCCAAAGTTTTTATTTTTTCCATTGGGTTTTGTTTCTTTGGCGTAAGGTTTTAATGAGGCAAGAACTATGCACCATCACTCATTTGACTCGGCACAAGGGGGAGTGTTGAAGGATTATGTGACATCATCAAAAGGAAATGATTGACATAATATTTTCCTAGTATTAGAATTCACCATAATAAATGTTTCATTTTTTTTGTAAACTCCTCCTTATTTAAAGGACTTATGATTAATGAGAATTACAGACTTTTTATCCCTATTTTATTGTTATTCTCTCTATATTGATTGTTCTATAACAAATTGATGTTTAATTAACTAAAAAGTATATATTATTAAAGAAGTTACGTTCTTCGTCCCTATGGTTTATTAAAAATTACGAAATTTCATATATGTGGTTCTAAATTTGTAGTTTTCATCTCTATGATTTATAATTTATTATTATTTTCGTTCTTAAGGTAAATTTCCTACCTCGAAGTATGAGGGAGGAAAGCAGAAATAAATTTTACAAGAACAAAAACAATAATACATTTTAAATCAGGGTTGGGTTCCGGTGAGAAGTGGTTATTGACTGTTAGATTAGAAATGGACGCATATTAGGATGAGATGCACCGAGATGACTAGATTAATTCCCTTCTAAGCCACAATTCATGGAAGTGCTTGAGATTAAAAGAAATCCACTTCTCACGCTTTTCACCGTTAACTCAACTTCTCACACGATACTTCGCCTTATAAATCATAAGTACAAAAAAAAAGGTAACAATAAATTATAAACTATACAAATGAAAACCCTAACTTCAAAAATACAATAACTTGGGGAGTGTTTGAGATTGCTTATTTAAAACAACTTATGTTTTTTTTAAAGTGTTTATCAACTCATGTGATGACAAAAAAGGATTTTTATAAAAAAATGTTTGGATTAGCTTATTGTGATACTAAAACGTAATAAGTTAATAAGTTATTATTTAGTGAACCACAAGGGTTGTGGCGTACTGGTTAAAGTCATGGGGGATGTGGTAGAATATCCCATCTGTCCAGGGTTTGAATCCAGGCTTACACAACAATTGTGGTCAGAGGTTTAATCAGGGCTGATGTCTTACAATCATAATGTGCCAAGAGATTAGTCTAGGCATAGCCTAGGACACCCTTCAAAAAAAAAAAAAAGTTATTATTTAGGAGAAAAGTAATAAGTTGACAAAAACAATAAATAAAAAAAAAAAATAACAAACAACCAAGGACGAAAAAGGATCGGCGATGACGGTGGATGATGCTTGGAAAGGATCATCGTAGAGTTAAATAGTTGTTCCTATATATATATATATATATATTGAGAGAGAAGTTGAAAGGCATACATACATACATAGCCATAGATAGGAATAGGAGGTTGGTTTTGTTGTGAGAATCAATAGATGGCAAAGGAGCAGAAAGAAGCTTGCAAGAAGGAAGCTTGCGATATTCAATCTTGCCTCTCCAAGAACAACTTTCTTCCCCAAAGGTACCCTATGTCTTTTTTAGCTTTACCTAGAATCGATTTACATTTTATTTTACTTTACCTTCTGTATCAATCAATCATTGATAGATAGATAGATGTCAATTGCACAAGAATTTCCTAAATTACTCTCATTCGTTTGTCAAAATATTTCACTGGAGCTATGCTTCAATGTGTTGTTCATATATTTACGATTCGATACTTCATCTCAATTGAAAATATTGGCCGCTCAATTGTTTAGGGTTATGTGTTGCCCAATTCTCATCAAGGAAATCACCCATGTGCCTTAGGGTTTCTTAATTTCCATGGTATATGTAACAAACTTTACTTTACTTCCTATATATAAGTGTAAAATGCCTTCAAACATAACAACAAAGTTTGGTTTAAAGAAGAATTATTTTTTTCAATTGATATAACAAAGTTTCAAATTTTCTAGTCTTTTTGACCCGATAACCATCTGATCTTGTAACATTTGATAACCCATTTATGAAATGTTTACCAAAGGTTACGATGAAGTGGACGATAAACTTGACATCCATGTTATAGAATGCTACAAGATAAGCTGTTATCGCCTCACCGGTCAAAATAGGTAAAAAAAAATAGAAAATCTTGAAACTTCATTACATTAAAAAGGAAAATTTTAAACTTTGTTACATCGATTGAAAAAAACAATTTGTTACTCTAAATAGGAACTAAGGCAAACTTCATTGCATTTTACAAGTCAAATTGTGTCTTAGGAGCATCATGTTCTTTCTGCTTCCATAATTTTTTTTCACCCTTCAGTTACTGTCAATAACAGACTTGTTATTTCTGCTTCAGTCAGTGACTAGCTAACTAGCTCATTTTCTTGGAAACCTAAAATCTTGCACAGAAGAACGTTGTTCACAGTGTTACAAATCTAACATATTCTATGATTTTAGACTTGAGAAAATGTTGATGATACATTTTTTGATGGTAACAGGTGCATTAGAGTTATTCAATTGCTACAATCGTGCTGCGAGCAATGCGAGTATAAATCAACTCATTGTGGCTCTGTTTCTGGTCTGCTGAAGCAAATAAACAAGTAATGTGTGTACTACAAACAAAAGGGCATAGGGGAGTGGAGCTCTATTTTTGTGGCTTTCTTGAGGATCCTATAGTGAGTTCAACTCTTTCTCATGCTTTGTAATAATTAAATCTATTGCATCCAATAGATACACACTAATCCTAGGACATAAACCTTGGTATAGAAAGAATGTGTGTGTGTGTGTGTGTGTGTGTGTGGAGTGAAATGTTAAAAGTCCTTTACTATTTGAGTTAGCCCACCTGTTTGTAGGTTGATCTAAGGTGCTCCTTTGTAGCTATAACACCTTTTGGGAGTTTGAGCATCTCCAACAGTTTTCTTTTCTTGTAATTTCTCCAAAATAACATCATATTCAACTCAAAACAGTTTTTCTATTTGGAGATTCTAGCTTTAATTATATTATTAAAATATTTAATGCATTTAATACCCCAACAAACCTTTTGTAAAATGGTAATTTCCTAAATAAAATTTGGATCGACTAACATTCTTTCTCCAAAAAAAGTACAGTAAAACAAAACATTAAATGCAACATTCTCTCTCTTCCAAAATAAATTTTGGAGACTTCTCAAAATGTGAAAAAAAAAATTATGTTCTCTCTCATTGCCAATTTTTAACAAAAAATCTTATTTTGGAGATATCGTTGGGGATGCTTTTAGTTTAGAGGCCACGTCGAGTACTGGTCTTCAAGTACAATACCGGCCTTGCATGATTACATATTTTTTTATCATGTCTTACCATAGTAATAGTTTCATCCAATCATTGAATTTTGGCTGCAAACTGCAGGAATAGATGATGAGACAGCAAGCGATTCTTAATGTCTTGCTGATACAACTAAAAAAGTAGGAGCTAAATCGAAGCGCGTACCATGAACAACAGAATCTGGGAAGAAATCTTTGTAGAACTTGTATACTGAACCATATATTTTATTTCGTGCTGGAATGTAGAAAACAGAAAGAGATGCTTGCCTAATGCTCTACAAACAGTAGTTGTCAACTTATACTTTCACCACCATCTTTCTTTCCTTGAGGTCAATTCTTGAATGAATATATCTCTATGAAATAAATTACAAGTCCAATTTATGAAGCCATTTGTTGGTTAAAGTAGAACTAGAAACAACCAACCATTTTCTTCTTTGACACAAGGCTCAGGGTATTCAAACATTTTAGAGATGGAAAAGGGGATGCATTTTGAATAACGAAATCAATGCGTTTACAACAATTACACGAGGGAGGAAGTTCCCAATTCCCAAAACTGATTTCTTCCTACCTAAACAAGATGCCCCATTTCCTGCTCTATCCATCCATGGTTGTACTTGTGGCGGATTCAATGCGGAAAATTGTAGAAATATGACCAAAAATGAGAACAACAAAAATACATCATGGAGACCTTATACTAGTGTCTTGTCGTCTCAAGGGGATGCTTTCGCTATCTATACCATCTTCCTCATCCTCCATATGCTTGGGAGATCGCACTGACAGAGGTATGGGACCTGTAAATTGACTATGGTTACAAAACCTACATCTCAAATCTTATTTCACAACAATTTTTACCAAAAGGGTTTTGTAGACATTATGCACACAAGTACTTAAAAAGTGAAATGGTAAATCTTTTGTGAAACCCCACAAGAAATCTTGATCTTTGAGGGTGCCTTTGGAAACATGAATCTGGTTGCAGAAAGGTTCCTTTCATTTTGGTTATTCACAAGTACTTGAATATGACATGGCAAACCCTATTTCACTATCTTCATGAAACCCCAACAAGAATTCTTGATGATGATGGTTGCTTTTGAAAACATGAATCTGAATATCTGATTACAAAAAGGGTTTTTTTGGTTGGGAAAGTCGGCACAAATTTATCTTTTGTGCGTCGAGCAGAAACCTCTAAGATTAACCAAGTTTATAACAAGTAAAACAGCATACCATCAACCATGTCTTTGGTTTTGTGAAGAAGAAAGGTTCCAGAAAGGATTGTCACGAATCCACACAGTTCCGTGATAATCTGGGAAGGATTCTGCCTATCCCAATCCTGTTCATAAAAATAAATCCGATATGCTTAATACCACAAACTGAATTCCAGCAACAAGATAGACCCTACACGAGCTATTTATTTGCATAAACATGGAAACAGATGAAGTTGCATGCATGATGAGAAGGGGTGAGATCAATATCGTGAAAGATAAAAATGAAACACCTTCTCCATTAGTTTTCTCTTGTATTAGGAGAACAAAGAAAAGAAATAACAAATGAATGAAATGAGTAGAACATAATGGTAAACCATAAAAGTAACTACTGTGTCAAACATCCTACCAGAACAACCCTCCAATGGCAATCTATAATAACAAACCAAAACCAGAAAAATCATGCAAGATGTTGAAACCGCGATGACAAACTAGAAGATATCATGAAAAGGTCATCCTCTTAAACTGCATTTATTCCATTAACAAACCCTTAAATATATAGGTACCTATGTACTCACTGGTTGTACAATGGTAAACCCTATATGTACCCCTAATAAAACGTAAATAGAAGACATAAATCACCTTGTTCTAACATAATCTTTTAATCATATATTCATATTTTGTCTACGAAATTCAATTTACTTATAGTTGGCAAAGAATTACCTTGAACATGATCACGCTTGCCAAGATCGTAAGAGATGTGAACATAACATAGTATATGGGGGAGACAACAGCTGTATTGAATGTGTCAAGTGCCTGCGGTCAATATTGACACCCAAAGGGCAGAGTATTAACAAGTGTTGTTGGTAAAAGGTCAGAGTTTAATTGCAATTGAACGTCCAATGATGTGGGCAATAAGAAGAAAGGCACTCACTACAAGGATGCACACTTATTAATGCAAATGGAAAGTAAAAGAAAACAAAGACCTTATGGACAATTCAATACCAATGATGATGAAAACCTTAACCTTTGAGGATATATATATATATATAGAGAGAGAGAGAGAGAGAGGTGGGTTCATACGAGAACAACATCTATTTAAGAAAACACGAGAACAGCCGAGTACATACAAAATCATATATGATTCACGCGACTTCACGCGCGACTTTAGGTCGCATCTGTTTTTTCGGGTTAATGTAAAATCACATATGATTTTGTACATGATCTGTTGTTTTTCTGTTTTCTTAAATAGTTAGCGTTCTCGTTTGAACCTCCCTCCCTCTCTCTCTATATATATATATATATACACACATATAGACCTGGCAAATGTGTCGGGTCGTGTCGGGTTCAAAGCTAAACGGGTTGAAAATGTCTAACCATAACCCGACCCATTTAATAAACGGGTAAGAAAATCTCAACCCTAACCCGACCCGCCTAACCCGTTTAACATTTATAAAACTAAAAATTAAAAAATCGAAATTCCACAAAAAAAATACAAATCCAAAATTCAAATGAAAGCATTAGAAATCCAAATTTTATAGTTCAAACTTATAAATTATAACCAAATCTAAAACATTAGAAATCCAAAGAATTAAAAAAAAAAACTTAATATATATATATGTGTGTGTGTATATATATAAACGGGTTATTCGGGTCATTTTCGAGTTGAAAACTTTGACCCTGACCTTACCCGATTAATTTTCGTGTCGTGTCAACCCGTTTACTTAAACGGGTTGAAATGTATTACCCAAACCCGTTTATTTCGTGTCAGGTTTGCGTGTCGTGTCAGTTTTTGCCGGGTCTACACACACACACAAATATGCACAGATACATATAGAAGTATCCTCCATGCCCATATAGGTCCACCAAATGGTCCCTAAGTGGTTCGTTGGTAGGCCTCATAAACAAGCACGATTTATTGGGTGGGATACTTAACAAACTACAACCCAAAATGTATGTGTGTGAATGTATTATGTGTGTATATCATCAGATCGAAAAGAAGGCAGCCAGTTAGACTGATTCCAAGTCCAGCAATAAGAGGTTGATTTCACATTTTATGGTCTGCACTTGTCATGGTGACGAGTCATCAACTATATACTATAAGCAGATGAAGTCCTGACACCTTTAAGCAACGGGTTCAAAGTGCATCAATGACATCCAACTACACATCAAGGGCTCCTTATACAAGCTGTTAATACCCTAGTTTCAGTGATCAGTGAATAATGAAAACACAATGTGGAAAGCTAGAATCCATTTTGTCAATTTCACATTGATTCCACTTGTACATACAAAACATTAAACAATATAACCAGTTTAGCATGCCCTCTAAGAAAGAATGATCAAATAAACTACAAATTCTGGCAAAAGATATGGGGAGTCGTTACCTTGTTTAAATAGTTCATTTGAGTGACGATACAAAGCAAAACAATGAAGGTGAAAGCCCATGTCTGGGGAAATACTAGCTGATTCATTCCTGATAATGTAAGCTTCAAAGCAATGCCAATAGCTTTCACGCTCATAACCTGAAAGAAAAAAATTTGAACCGAACATGATAACTGGGTATACCATGAGCAGCTTGTAAGGAAATACACACAGGTAATGATACATACCGACAATGAACCAACTAGCGAACAAACTCCAATGTAGCACATTATGTGTGTCTGACCATATGACGGTATATAGTGAAATACAATTATAAAAACAGCTATCAACACCAATACTGCGTATAGAACAAAAGCTGCAGAAAAGATAACAGCAGTTGAAGCAGGAACATGTTACATGTCAAAAGAGTCTAAGCTAAAGAATAACAGGATCTGAAGAGAAATAAAAACAGATTTTAAAGTTGAATTAAATTAAACAAGGAAGTATTGCAAGTAGACAATGTTGTTACCTGCATAGTTTTAAAAATCCCAATCGGGACTCGAGGCGTTTTCACTTTGCGAGGCGAGGCGTAAGCCTCAAGGCGGTCTGAGGCGTGTGTATATATATATATATATATATATATATTTGTGTATGTATAATACATTAATACATAATATATACGTGGAAAACATATTTCCATACCAAATAAAATTCATAAATACTAATAATAAGTAAAATATAATTCCATACCAAATTTTAAATTCATAAGTTCATAACATTTCTTCTAGAGAAGAGGAAATGACACCCCAAAGTGGGTTTTTGTACTTCTAAATAACTAAAATTACACTTACTTTTGCTTTTGACTTTCTACCTCTTTAAATAAAAGTACAAGTTATTTTTTTTTTAATAAAAAGTCACAAGTCTCTCACCAAAGTCTCACCAAAAACAAAAAACATCTGAGGCTTGCGCCTCACCAGCGCCTCACGCCTCAACGCCTCGAGGCACCGCCTCACCGATTGAGGCGTAAGCCTCGTACAGGGACCATGAGGCTTAAGCCTCAGGAGCGGTTTTGGACCGCCTCGCCTCGAGGCTCGTAAGCCTCAAACGATTTTGAAAACCATGGTTACCTGGCTCAGTAGCAAGATCCCATACTTCTGTTACTGATTCAATTGGACGTTCCTGAGGAGCATGTAGGACGATTGTGATGGACCCCACAACACATAGAACACAACCAAGAACTCCAAATATATGTAGCTTCTCTCGTAATATAATATGTGCAAGTACAGCACTGCAATATGGTTTGATATATAAGAATCACATAAAGGAGGAGAAAGAATATGGATTATATGTAGATTCTGAGTTTTGTCATGCCTGATGATAATGCTGAGTGCGCCAAGAGGAGTGACCAGAATAGCTGGTGCAAACGCGTAAGCTGCAAAATTTGCAATTTCTCCAACAATCACTGTTGAGATATCAGATATATGATAGCGGTGTTAGTATTCACATGAAGATCAGAATTTAAGCAACTTGCCATAATAAATGCTTCGCACATTCAGAATGAATAGTTATCTACCAACAGTCATGCATGTTTGAATTTATTGTTTTGTTGGGTTACTTGTGTATTCAGAACACTTTATCCCATTCCTGGTGTGTGGATTGGTTACTTAATGGTGTGAACACTAAACACTCAATCTTCAGGACAACAAGGTAAAGAAGACTATCAAGTTGGCTTAAAGGGAACAGCTGGAGCATGATTCAAATAGAAGTATCATAAAGCTTAATTCTGAAGTTCAATTTGATTGTTTCAAAATAGAAGTTATTTTCCCAAGAAAAAATAGAAACAAGAATGATAGTCTAAAGTCGAACCCTTTAGCATAGGAATTTAGAACAATGGCCGAAATTTCAAAAGACGTACAAATATCAGTGTCAAATAATGAGACTAGGCAAAGTGCTAATGAAGTTTGGAGGCTTTTGGGGATCTAGATATTCTAGATTGCTCAAAGAAAGCCATAGCATATGAAGTGCAACTTTTGAGGTATTAATAGGGAAATAGCAGACTTGGTAAGCATATCCAATCAAGAAGTATATAGGCGAAACATTTGTTGTTATTTGGGATCGCGGAAGGATCGAGAGATTGATGATGATGGGATAAATGAAATGTCAACAAGCTTAAGGAGTCTTCCATGATCATATAAGTGCATTTTATGGAACATCAATAAGATGTGTTGTGATTTACAAGGAAGAATATTGGGCCACAGAAAGACATGTAAACAAGATAAATGTAACCAAAATTGAGGTGGATTCGTGGTCTGCAATAAGGAATAGGATGAGAAATGAGGATCTATGTCAGAAGCTTGGGGGCACCCGCTGAGAAGCTAAAGCAACATTGTTTGAGAGTGGGATTTACAAGGTCAGGTTAGTTTGTTTGAGTGTTTGATCATCCACAATGTTGGCCTTTGGATGCTGGTTAGAAAAGCGCCATTAGGAGAAGTAGATAATGCCAAGATTAACATAGGGAATATAGTTGAGAGAGACATGCATGGATGGAGAATACCTTAGGAGTTGACTTTACGTAAAACTACCTGGAAGGTCGTCATTCATGTTCTCAAACCCATTTATGTTTGCATCTGAGATTCATTATTCCATCATTTTGTTTCATTTCTTTTCATTTTTGGTATACTTCCCCCGCAACTGATTTTGATAAAAAGGCTGCTTCTTGAAGTTGGAAAACTACAAGCAATACTAGTTGAAGTAATCTTCATTATAACATCCCTTCTTGCTTATGTGGTATGTTGTTTTGGTACTAGTATGGTTTTGCATTAGTATCATGTAGAATACATAACAAACTCCAGCATAAGAATTGTTAAAATGGAAAATTGAAATACTAAATTATCTTAAGAGTTTGTGCTATAGTTTCATCAGGCACTAGCTCATCTTGTGCCACTTGATCCCTCTTTTTACTTTCGCCGGCATTCTCGATGGAGGTGCATTTAATTTGGTTTCTGAAAGACAAAACGTGGTTTGTATACCTAAACAACACCTCATAAACATGATGCCTCCTAAAAAATATTAGGTGACCAAAATACACTGGCATCCTATCTCTAACCATAAGGAGATGCATTGTAGACCAGCTTACTGAAAAGGAACAATCACTTCAAACGAGTAAATCCACGGAATAAAATATTGCGAGTCTCATTTGTATTATGATTTGTGTTTTTATTATATGTAGAACAGAAAAAAACAATAAAGTTAGGGATGCACTGGGATTCTCAAAAAATGAAAAATACTTATTTTGGATTCCAACTCGATAGGAGGAACCAATTGAGCTCACTTATAAATCTGATCGTATTAGAGCTCAGGTCAAACAAGCACAGAAACAACCAAGTGGCCTCACAGGTGTGATCTCTTGACACTAAGAGCTTTTATTTTGGTTCAAAAGCATTGAAGCTTCATGGATAGCATTTTATGAACCTATATATATATATATGTTATTTCTCCTTGTGGGTGTGGGTGAGGTGCAGAACTGCTTCAGTTCTAACAGGGATTCAATTTAGGGTCTAGAAAATCTTTGCTTACCCTACTCTTTTCCTGGTCCTGTAGATCCCACTCCCTTATTGTGTCCCCTAATACAACTCTTTCTTGCTTTGTGAACAAAATAATCTTGGAAACTAAATCTCCTGTCATATTATTCAAATATTATTTTGTACTGCAAGTCATTAAACAAGAAACAAACAAACTCACTCGTCATCATGCCTACCCACCATAGAGGCTCGTATAAGTATGAATATCCTCCAACTCCTGAGAAAAAGGTAAAATTTGGTTAGTGGGACTAAATTGACAGTGTTATAAAAAACATATACTAAAAAGCAAGCGAAAGCACATATATCCCGAAGCTAATTTGTATGTTTGGGATTGCTAAAATACATTATGTCAAAACAGGCTACAACACAGATTTAGGGAATCACATAGCTAAGTTCATTAGTTGGTTATGCATATTCAACAAACATTACGATATTTAAAGATTTTTGTGTTATGAATAAATCAGATACATTGTACTTCTAAGTGATTACAACATACAGCAAAAAGAGAAGAGTATTGGAGAGAGAGAGAGAGAGAGAGATGCTTAAATGGCAGCAGCTCTCCCATCCTTGCAGCCAACAAATGTAAATACCCGCAAATGCAACCTCAAATATCACAAATATCCAAGGACAAACTCCATTGTCAAGTAATATAGACTTGTGGCTTCCTCTTACATGAGTCCCTTCCAAGTGCACCAATCGGAATATAAGCCAACAACGCCAAAAGGAGTCCAGAAATTGAGCCTCTCAACATGAAACAACTTAAGCAACGTTCATCCCTGAGTTCTTCAACAACCACGTGATGTAGTATTGTGGAGACAAGACAGGAACTTAAAGCAGCATGTGTGAAAACAAAGTGGTAAGTGAAGGCATAATGGGGGATGGCAAGAAAGAAACCTTCCATCTTCCACTAAACTTGGGCCAGTCAAACATTTGTTGTTGATGAAAGAGAACTGAATAAATGAAGGAAGCAAGGAGTGACCACATGAGAGAGCCACAAGATCCTGACACTAACTATTCGAGAAGGGAAAACGATAGTGGTCACAATGTCAAGTAACAGAAAAAGCTCATAGACCTTGGTCTTTAATTTACGAAGAAGCAACCAACGCCATGACAGAGAATACATATGAGAGGAGATGAGAATTCCAATAAAATAAACAAAATGAAGCAATTTGGGTTGGGCAGTTAATCGCACCAGCAGTGGTAACACGGTTAGCGGTCCTTGGCCGAATCACAGTTGAGTTTACTGGTACCGTTTACTGCATTTCCTCTGTTTTTCTAGATGAAATTGCGGTGTGAATTCCACAAGTATTGAGTTTTTCTTATTTTAGTCGGGTTTTTAGTGTTGGGTTTTTAGGATTTCAGGGGTCGATTAATTGACTCTCGTAGTTTCATCTGATTGTTTGACTTTCACTCTTCACATACTTGCTTCATTGTCTTCCTCAATCCTCGTCGTACTCAGCTTCATCATCTTCATAGGTCATCGTCAACCAGAAAGAAACTGCAGAAGCTTCATCGTCTTCCTCAATCCTTGTCGTACAAGCTTCATTGTCTTCATAGTTCATCGTCGACCACATTATCAAAAAGCAGAAACTACAGAAGCTTTATCGTCTCAACCAGACTTTCGAAACTCAGGTTTTATACTTCTATAGTTCTCGACTTCTCTGTTGTTCTGCATTGTGGTATTCCATAATCTCCAATTGCATTGATATGTGTGTATTACATATATATATATATATATATATATATATATATATAATCTATTAAGGTACGTATGTGTGTATATATATACATATTTATATATGACCCTAGTTTAATCGGCTTAGTTACAAAAGAAAGCAGCCGTCCTGGACCACATATCTTCTGACGGTGAAAAAAAAGATTCATCATAATTCACATTTGTTTGAGGGGAGGAATATTTGATAATACTGTTGAACTGAATTCCATCCATAGATCCAACATATTAGCATAAAAGTCATCTTTCTTCATTGTGTGAATGAGCTTCAAACAGGAAACACCAAGTTCAATACGCCACTTTGGATGCATTGTAACAGTCAAAGGTACAACGCTAAGATCATCACCCCTCCAAGCATGAGCATTGTTTCCCACCTTTTATTTGGTAATCTCGTAGCTCTTTGGGGAAAAAGGCCATCCTCTGTGACATGAAGAACCTATGTCCATGATCCCTTACCATCCAGGTCCCCCTTCTCTATACACATTCAGAGTTCTGCCCACAGAATGAAAACTCTCCTCCTCACCGGTTTTCTCATGTGAATAGCCCACCTCTGTTTCAAGATGTTATCAACTAATTCAACAAACGCCTGGATCTTTAAGAGGGTAGCATACTTGAATCTCAAATCGTAAGTTGATATGAAATGATAACTCAAACGGAATTAACAGAGAGCTTCTACCATCTCCATCGTTAGTGACCATTGAACTTGGAAATCTCAAAAGAAATCAAATGGATCAACCCGGAAGTGAACTCCCAAATATCTTGATTGACAATACAAATACGAAGAACAACTATTAACAATCACAACTTGAATCAACCACCCATTCTAATTTCAGCCAGATCACATTCTGAGAGATGAAGTGAGCTCAATTTTGCAAAAAAAAATGTCAGCCAAATTTTTTTTTATGTTGAACTGTATGATCAGGTCATCTACAAATCACAAATGAGAGGATAACCATCTAAAACATCACTTATTAGACATCTCTACCCCATGTTTGTAACTCTGTATTTAATGAAAACCTTCGAGTAATTCATAAAGATAGATAGATAAGATTGGATGGGATCGGATCGGATCGCATCTATAAAATATCACTGAAAATCGAAAAGGAAGATGGCCAATGATTGCCCCCATCAAACCAAAAGATCCTTTTCAGATCTCCCGTTGTGTATAGTGGGATCGGAGTCCAACATTTTCCAATTGAAGTCAGCAGAAGTCGATAACCACTTGAAAAAACTTAATTAACCCACCAGATCGAAGGAGTAAAATCACATTGAAGTTGAAAGAAATCAGAATCATCCTATAAATAAATAAATAATAAGAAAACAGAAACAAGGAAGGAAGGAAGCATGGAGTTATGCAAATTGCGAATGTGTACTGACTGACCTGCTCTAATACCAGAGGCGCCTGCTTTCTTAAGACCTTTCTTCTTGACAATGAAGCTAGCACCAATAAACAAACTGGAAGACAATGCTAAAACCAAACCCTTGATATTATCCGTAGACATGCCCCTGTAAGCATCCTTCCAGCTGTGTGACGCCATTCAACATCAAAATCAAGAAAACCAAACCCTATTATTATAATTATTATTATTACCACTTTTGGTTTTGGTTTCACGACTCCATACTTTATGGTATCATATTTTGGGAAGAAATAGTGAAATTTGAGCAGAAATTGATTGTTAGGGAGAAAGGATTTGATTGAAGTAAGGGTGTGGATGGAGTAGAGTTAGGTAGGAACAGCTGGAGAGTGATGTGATGAGATCGAAAATGGAAGAGATTAATGGAGTGTTGATTTGATTTATTATTGAAAAGGGAAAGCAGTGGTAAAGAAATATACCACTTTGTTTGGGTGGGTGGTGAAGAAGAAATTGAAAATGGACGACTCCGTCACTCCACGTCTCTCATCCGTTTCTGCTTTCTGTTCTTTCCTTTTCGCTCCTATCAAGTTTTCATGGGATTCTATTGTAATTATTCAAAATTGCTAATTTATTGTTTATAGTAGAGGTGTGTTCACGGGTTGGGTTGATTGGGTTGAAGGAATTTGAACAACTCAATCTAATGTTGGTGATTTCAAAATTTTCAACTCAACCCAAACAAAAGTGCAACCTAACCCGGGTTCATCGGTTTGGCGGGTTGGTCGGGTTATGTTTGAACAAAGTACAGACAACATTGAAAACATAAAAATAAGGAACTCTTCCTTCGAAATATGATCAATCATTCAAAAGAATATACGAGTTCATCAAATATTTAAGTATTACATGTACATTTCCAATAATGTTCTCTTGTGAGTTTCATTGTTCGTTATTGCCGAGTTGTTTTTGGTAGCTTATACATATTAAAGAGATACAGTAAGTTTAAAGAAGTCGCTAAAACTTTTATCGGGTTATCGGGTTGGTCGGGTTACTTTGGGTCTAACCCAATATCAACCCAATAGATTCGGGTTGCCCTATTTTCGTATCGATTATATGTCGGGTTACTTCAGGTTGATTTTTTCGGGTTTTTCCGGGTTGGGTTGATCGGGTTTTTGAGCACCCCTGGTCCCCTACTCTTAACCTTTTTTCTCAATTTCTTGGTTTTGATTAGTAAAGTCATTTAATATAGAGTTAACTACAATTTTGGTTTATGTGGTCTTCACGGAACTACGGATAAAGTCTTTGAACTTCATTAAGTATAGTAATGGTCAATGTGGTTTATATTTTGTTATAAAAATGTTACTTCTAGTTAACTTTGTTAAAGGTTGTTCGTTAAAATTAAGGGTGATTTTCGTCTTTTTATACCTTTATTGTCTATTTTCTGTTTTATCTTTTACCTATTACCGCTCCTCTCCATCTGTTTCCTCCGCTTGATGACAACCTCGTATCAGGACATCCCCACTTTCGTCTCTCCCCTAAACACACATATACAAAGCAGAGTGTGTGTTGTATATATGCAGTGTGTGTATGTATGAACAATATCTGCTTGTATGCATATGTGCAAAGTGTATGTGTTATCATATAATCTTTGTTTATGGGTTCACCTTCAGGTGCAGGTGCAGGGGTGCGGTTATGAGTGGTGTCTTTTGTTTGTGTAACACCCGTTATTTGGAGACTTCCTTTAATAATAATTCGGGAGTCGTTTGGCTTTTGGAACGTAAGGTGTTGGGAAATCAGATGAGAATTGCTACGGAATCATCGAGGATCGAATCAAGTGAGAAGACATGAGAAAACCGAGATTTGGGCTGCCGCGAGTTGTGGCGCGACTTGGAGTCGCGACACAAGCCGCGTAACTCACTGGAAGGGGGTTCTGGAGGAAACGGGCGACTTATGCCGCGACTTGGGGTCGCGGCATAACCCGCGTGACGCAATGGTTGGACTAAAAACCGATTTTTCAGCCATTAGCCTCATTTCTCTCAAACCCAAACCCTAAATTTCTTCCCTTTTCTCTCCCAAACCCCAAATGATGAACCCTTGTGTATTTTGAAGGTTTTTCCCTCTTGAACCACAAAACCTCCATCTTCATCTTCCTCATCAAGTTCAATGTTGGAAGCTCGGGTTGAAGAGTTGGATTGGGTGCCCTCGGAATGTCTCATCACTCAAAATGGTAAGTTTTCTTGTAGTAAAGTTATAAAAGCTCCATTAATGGGTTCTTAGTGTTTGATTTCTCAAATCTCGGATTTGATGGTTTGGGAAACTAGGGTTTTGATCTTGTTAAGGATTTTAGTAATTAATGTTTGGGGAATGTCTCTAAGTGGTTTGGTATGTTTGGATCTAGGTTTTGGAAGTCCTCGGCTTGAGGATTCAGGTGGCCTTCAAAAGAGCTCGTTGGGTGAAACCTATATTTAGCCTAAATCTAGCAAGCTGAGTTCAAGTTGATTTGTGAAAACGGTGTACATGCCAAAATTGTTATTTTAAAGTGTTTTACATGAAATGGTTAACTGCTGATAAGTTTTGAGTATTTTGAAGTAAAACTGTATTTCACTTGGTATTTGTCAAAGTGTGAGTATTTTAATGAGTTTTCATATTTGATAAACTTGGCTTATTTTAGTTTCATAAAATGCTCACATTTGGGATTTGGACATCTTGATAAGTAATAGCATGATTTATACATTTTGTGGATTTTGTGCAAATAGAGTCCATATCATGACCTATGCATCTTGGTGATTTTGGTACAAATGAAGTCTATTTCATGTTATATGCATTTTGGTGTATTTGCATTCATAAACCCTTTGGAAAACCTTTGGTCCCATTATGTGTTGAGTTTTGGGTTAATCTCGTCTTTGAGGTATGTGTCTTCGTAAACGTTGTTTAAAGACATTTTATTACTCGGGGGACCGATAATTATTGGTCAAATGGATTTTGAGCATTTTAGCTCGGTGTTGGCTTAAAAGAGTCTTGTGGACATTTGTCCAGGTTTAATGGCTCGATGTAGAGTCTCATTTCATGGTTTACATCTTAATGCATTTTATTGCATATTTATAATCATTACAGGCTCGAGCGTTGTTGTCATTCATGTGTAGCCGTGTAATTTTAGACTGTGTTGCATTGGATCCATAGGCACATGAGTCAGTCTTAGTTGATGGTCAATTGGGTGGTACGGGGTTGGACTCCGGGACTCACGTTTTATGACCAAACTTGACAAGTAGGCACTAGGAGGAGGTAGTCTTGGGCGACACCGTGTGGGTGGGTGCCTAGATCTCCGCTGTAGGGGAATTTCCTCAGTTGTAGTCCTTGGACGTGTCGGGCCTTTCGGGTGTCCTTTGTGGCATCAAGGTATCTCGTCTCTTGGGTGGAACTTGTCAAGGATTCGTAGGAACACTTGGACTTTCAGGTCATTATGTGTCATGTGATGAACGTTATAGAAGCGGCATACTTTGTGTTCTTCCGCTCTCAAAGGATACAGGTATCCCCTGTCGTCGGCCCGCAGTATTTTGGATATTCAATTGTCCATGTTTTAATATTTGGATTTCGGTCCATTTTATGGTCGCGTGAGTATCATACTTATTTGGTTTGTTTCCTTTATTTATGGGTCGAGTATTTTATTCCGCTCCAATTTTGGGTGTTTTGGGATATGAAGTATTGTCTACATTATCACGAATTTGAGTATCGAACTATAACCCCGTTTTGGGCGAGTTTCGGGTTGCATCGTTTTATAAGAAGTGTGTGTTTGGGAACATTGTCTTTAAAGGTGCATATTAAGGGAAATTGTGTCGTTTCTATCTTAAAGTATATTATTTCAAAAGACCTTGCTTTAAACTGAATTCCTTTCTTTTAAAGATATATCCATTCGTGTTAAAACTCTTGAGCTCACTAGGCATTAAGCCTAACCTTTTTATTTGTCGGCATGTGCATCAGGTTCCAAGGTTGGGAGTTGGTTCTAGCAATCCTGTGAAGAGTAGAGCCTTAGCTAGATCCGAAAGTAAGAATTCGGTGAAGTCTTCCGCTTTATGGAGATAGTGACTATGCATGGGTATTAGTAGCACCCGTCCTTTATAGTCTATATATATAAGGTGGTATATGTGTATTGTAGTTGAATCTAAATTTGTGGTTGTAGATGATTCATTTATTGATGTATTTAGAAAAAATTTATCAAGTTGCTATCTTCACATTTAAGGGTGTTACAAGTTGGTATCAGAGCTTAAGTTTGAGAGAATTAGGTATTGATCTTTGGATGCCTAGACTCAAACTAGAGTTCTTATAAGTAATTGTAAGTGGAGTTGCACATTAGGTACCCTAAGATAAGATATTTTGAGGATTGATCGAGTCGCTAGAAACGGGAAACTTGCTGAGGATCGCAAGGATAACTATGTACGGTACGTTCATAATGGCACCTGGCCAGTGTTATGGTGAACCTACGTGCTACATAGGTATGCTTGAACTACCTTAGCATATTGACCGTTGGGGTAGCGAGAAGGTTTCTAAGTGAGTGATCTAAGGAAAGGTTGATGTTAATAGCAATGTCACTTGGGAATGATAGGTAAGTGTGATGAATGCATTAAGTTGGCCATCTTGGGTCAGAATTATTGGTTAAAATAGAACTATAAGTTGTTGAACCAATTCTATTTCGAGAAGAGATTGTAGGTATTAATATCTAGGAATTAATCGTTGATAACCTTGTAATCAACGAAGTTTCACTGATTCGGCAATTGATGTTAGAATGCATTATGAGGGTTGTGTAGGCGCGAATTTCGGGGTAACTCACTATCTACAGATGTTGTGTTTGGGTGGTCAGCTTGTGGATTTGATTATGGTTGTGCTGAATCGGGTCAAACTTGTTGATGGGAAATTTCGTGGAAGAAAGGATGATGAGCCTTTTTGGGTGTTGCCCATTGAGGATATTTAGTAAGGATATCGTTATGGATCTTAAGTAGGAATCTATTATTGTAAAGGCCTGGATTTGTTGAGATTATATAAGTCATTTTGTAACAACAGCAGACGATCAGCTCATCGGTTATATTTATGGATTCAGTCGCCACTCGGGTAAAGTCGTCATGGATGTGGCTACATGGAATTGAAAGGGGTATGGTTAAGCAATAGTTGGACCGCTTCTACAGAATTTGTGGTGTTCATAAAAGACAAGAAAAGAGTGTAATGTGATTCAATGAAGGGCGATTAGAGATGTGTAAGGTCAAGTTCACTCTGGGGTGCCATTGGGAGAATGGTTAACTCAGGGCCGTAAGCTATCTTGAGGTGATATGTTCAATCTAAGGTTGGGAGGCAACCGAAAATTTATTGATGGGGAAATGAATTGATAAGGACTCAATGCTCTTCCGTCACCGGTAAGGTGCATTGAAACTAAGAATTGAGTTTGTGGCGACTTGTTATGTGGAATTCAGTGTCAACGTTAACCGGGATGTAATCGGGTTCATTTATGAGGCAAGGTATCGAGAAGGTATTTCCTGTCGAATAGAGAATCAATCTATCTCGTTGAAGGCAGTGTTGGGCGTTTAGTCGATGTCAGATTTCGAGGACGAAATCTCTTCTAAGGTTGGGAGGATTGTAACACCCGTTATTTGGAGACTTCCTTTAATAATAATTCGGGAGTCGTTTGGCTTTTGGAACGTAAGGTGTTGGGAAATCAGATGAGAATTGCTACAGAATCATCGAGGATCGAATCAAGTGAGAAGACATGAGAAAACCGAGATTTGGGCTGCCGCGAGTTGTGGCGCGACTTGGAGTCGCGACACAAGCCGCGTAACTCACTGGAAGGGGGGTCTGGAGGAAACGGGCGACTTATGCCGCGACTTGGGGTCGTGGCATAACCCGCGTGACGCAATGGTTGGACTAAAAACCGATTTTTCAGCCATTAGCCTCATTTCTCTCAAACCCAAACCCTAAATTTCTTCCTTTTTCTCTCCCAAACCCCAAATGATAAACCCTTGTGTATTTTGAAGGTTTTTCCCTCTTGAACCACAAAACCTCCATCTTCATCTTCCTCATCAAGTTCAATGTTGGAAGCTCGGGTTGAAGAGTTGGATTGGGTGCCCTCGGAATGTCTCATCACTCAAAATGGTAAGCTTTCTTGTAGTAAAGTTATAAAAGCTCCATTAATGGGTTCTTAGTGTTTGATTTCTCAAATCTCGGATTTGATGGTTTGGGAAACTAGGGTTTTGATCTTGTTAAGGATTTTAGTAATTAATGTTTGGGGAATGTCTCTAAGTGGTTTGGTATGTTTGGATCTAGGTTTTAGAAGTCATCGGCTTGAGGATTCAGGTGGCCTTCAAAAGAGCTCGTTGGGTGAAACCTAGATTTAGCTTAAATCTAGCAAGCTGAGTTCAAGTTGATTTGTGAAAACGGTGTACATGCCAAAATGGTTATTTTAAAGTGTTTTACATGAAATGGTTAACTGCTGATAAGTTTTGAGTATTTTGAAGTAAAACTGTATTTCACTTGGTATTTGTCAAAGTGTGAGTATTTTAATGAGTTTTCATATTTGATAAACTTGGCTTATTTTAGTTTCATAAAATGCTCACATTTGGGATTTGGACATCTTGATAAGTAATAGCATGATTTATACATTTTGGGGGTTTTGTGCAAATAGAGTCCATATCATGACCTATGTATCTTGGTGATTTTGGTACAAATGAAGTGTATTTCATGTTATATGCATTTTGGTGTATTTGTATTCATAAACCCTTTGGAAAACCTTTGGTCCCATTATGTGTTGAGTTTTGGGTTAATCTCGTCTTTGAGGTATGTGTCTTCGTAAACGTTGTTTAAAGACATTTTATTACTCGGGGGACCGATAATTATTGGTCAAATGGATTTTGAGCATTTTAGCTCGGTGTTGGCTTAAAAGAGTCTTGTGGACATTTGTCCAGGTTTAATGGCTCGATGTAGAGTCTCATTTCATGGTTTACATCTTAATGCATTTTATTGCATATTTATAATCATTACAGGCTCGAGTGTTGTTGTCATTCATGTGTAGTCGTGTAATTTTAGAATGTGTTGCATTGGATCCATAGGCACATGAGTCAGTCTTAGTTGATGGTCAATTGGGTGGTACGGGGTTGGACTCCGGGACTCACGTTTTATGACCAAACTTGACAAGTAGGCATTAGGAGGAGGTAGTCTTGGGCGATACCGTGTGGGTGGGTGCCTAGATCTCCGCCGTAGGGGAATTTCCTCAGTTGTAGTCCTTGGACGTGCCGGGCCTTTCGGGTGTCCTTTGTGGCATCAAGGTATCTCGTCTCTTGGGTGGAACTTGTCAAGGATTCGTAGGGATACTTGGACTTTCAGGTCATTAGGTGTCATGCGATGAACGTTGTAGAAGCGACATACTTTGTGTTCTTCCGCTCTCAACGGATACAGGTATCCCCTGTCGTCGGCCCGCAGTATTTTGGATATTCAATTGTCCATGTTTTAATATTTGGATTTCGGTCCATTTTATGGTCGCGTGAGTATCATACTTATTTGGTTTGTTTCCTTTATTTATGGGTCGAGTATTTTATTCTGCTCCAATTTTGGGTGTTTTGGGATATGAAGTATTGTCTACATTATCACGAATTTGAGTATCGAACTATGACCCCGTTTTGGGCGAGTTTCGGGTTGCATTGTTTTATAAGAAGTGTGTATTTGGGAACATTGTCTTTAAAGGTTCATATTAAGGGAAATTGTGTCGTTTCTATCTTGAAGTATATTATTTCAAAAGACCTTGCTTTAAACTGAATTCCTTTCTTTTAAAGATATATCCATTCGTGTTAAAACTCTTGAGCTCACTAGGCGTTAAGCCTAACCTTTTTATTTATCGGCATGTGCATCAGGTTCCAAGGTTGGGAGTTGGTTCTAGCAATCCTGTGAAGAGTAGAGCCTTAGCTAGATCCGAAAGTAAGAATTCGGTGAAGTCTTCCGCTTTATGGAGATAGTGACTATGCATGGGTATTAGTAGGACCCGTCCTTTGTAGTCTATATATATATATATATATATATATATATATATATATATATATATATATAAGGTGGTATATGTGTATTGTAGTTGAATCTAAATTTGTGGTTGTAGATGATTCATTTATTGATGTATTTAGAAAAAATTTATCAAGTTACTATCTTCAGATTTAAGGGTGTTACAGTTTGTTTGTGGGTTTCACCTCTATGGGTGGAGGTGGGGTTAATGGTGGTGATGGTGGTGTGTTGTGTGTGTGCAATGTATGTGTTGGGTGTGTTATTGTATGTCATCTGTGGGTTTCACCACTAGAGACCGGGATTAGTGTTATAGATAACAATGTTAATGTTTCGCCTAATGATGAAGATGGGGTGTTTGTGGCTGGAGGTGGGTGGTGGAGATGGAAGGTGTAGTTAGTTGGGGCGACGTTGGAGGGTTAGGGAGGAAGGTGGCCAGGAGAAGGGGGTTGTCATATATAATATTATATTAATATATAATATAGTATTAGTTGTAACTAGTGTTATACTCGTCCGTTGGTCGGGTACACCACATGATTTTAAGCACATAATGAAGGTCTTCTGGTACCTAATCAAACATCCAAACGAAACGGTTATTAGATCAAGATTGGATTACCATTTCCGAGCACATTATGAAGAACAAAATGGTGATCGGATCAAGATTCGATCACCATTTTTGAGCATATTATGAAGAACAAAATGGTGATTGGATCAAGATTCGATCACTATTTTCGAAGACGTTATGCAGATCAAAATGGTGATTGGATCAAGATCAGGTCACCATATCCGAGCAGATTATGAAGAAGAATAAAATGGTGATTAGATCAAGATTCGGTCACCATTTTCAAGCCATTTTCGAGCAGAATATGAAGAACAAAATGGTGATCAGATCAAGATTCGATTTCGATCACCATTTTCGAGCAGATTATGAAGAACAAAATGGTGATCGGATCAAGATTCGATTCGATCACCATTTTCGAGCAGATTATGAAGAACAAAATGATGATCGGATCAAGATTCGAGTTCGATCACCATTTTCGAGCAGATTATGAAGAACAAACTGATGATCGGTTCAAGATTCGATTTCGATCACCATTTTCGAGCAGACTATGAAGAACAAAATGATGATTGGATCAAGATTCGATTCGATCACCATTTTCGAGCAGATTATGAAGAACAAAATGATGATCGGATCAAGATTCAAGTTCGATCACCATTTTCGAGCAGATTATGAAGAACAAACTGATGATCGGTTCAAGATTCGATTTCGATCACCATTTTCGAGCAGATTACGAAGAACAATCGACCATACTTACAATCTTTAATGAACCAAGCTGCAAGAGGCCATGGCCAACTTTACTCAAATGATCAAAATGATTGTAACTTTACAAAATATTTGATAAAAATTTTCACCTGAATCCCTGAATCAAACTGTTCATTCCATTATGTTGGAAACTGCAAAAAATCATAAAGTTTTTCCAATTATTGATTTTTTTTTACCTTTTCAATTATTGAAGAAGAACAGTTAAGTGTGTGTTTGAAGGTGAAAATGTGTGTTCTTGAGAAGAATACACATACAACAGCAAGAGAACTTTGCCAATAATTAAAAATGTTTTATTCACATTCAAAAGGTTCTTTGAATGCCCATTTATGAGAAGCAACTTTGCCCATCAATCTGTAAATCAATAAAAAACAATCAAACCATGATCACAGAAAACCTAATCAAGAAATATTGTTTTTTCTTTTTGACATGATCATTCTTTTAATCTTAATTAGAGATTTTTTAATCCAAAAAAATAAACACCTACAAAGTACCCACCTTTATCCATAATTATACAACTGAATAGACATTTTGCTAAAATTTTCTCACAAGATCTCACCTAAATCCATTTCTTTTAAACAATCCCCCATTTTTCCTCTGCAAAACCCATCTTCCCACATCAACATCCTGCAACAAATCATAAAGATTTCATCACAAATCACATAATTTAATCAATTTATCACATTATCACAAAAAAACCCTTTTTTTTCAAGAAAGATTACAGTGGCTGAATGAACTCACAACCTACCAATATCATCTCCAACTTTGCAGCCATTTCCACCTCTAATTTGCTTGAAAAAATGGGGGAAAACAAAACCCATTTGAGTAAAGATCAAGAATTTAATGTGCCAAGGATTAATTTTAAAAACTTCAATAGACGTGGGTCAATCAAGGCCGTTAGCTAAAATAGGCGACTGCTTCAGCATACCTGTACTGGAGTTAAGCGTTGCAATGCTTCAAGCATCGCATATACACTTACGCCGGCATGTCTCGACTGCAAAATACAGATGAATTACATTTTAGAACAAAAATTGTGTTATGATCAGTTATAAAACAGAAAAAGAATCCAAGCCAACCATACAACTATAGAAAATGTAGCTATAACATGCATATACATATATAAATATACACACATGGATAGATATATAAATAGATACACACACATGCATGTATATATACAAACACATGCATATATATATATGTGTGTGTGTGTGTGTATGTGTGTGTGTGTGAGAGAGAGAGAGAGACAGTAAATCAAACAACAACCTTCATGGACTTCATTTTATCCAAAGTTAAAAGGATGTCCGTTTCCCTTTTTGAATCAAGTGTTCGGTTCTCCAAGGACTTCATTGCATCTCCCATCTCTTCATCATCTCTTTTCTTTTGCTCCTCATCTTCCACCTCAAAACAATGCATATTTTCATATAAGTGACCATATGCTCCTTAATACACAGGTAAATAGCTATCATATATTGTGTATAAAATTTTCACCTCTTCCTATGCACGCCAAGGCTCAAAATTTCTCGCAGCTCCAGACTCAACAACATAATCAGAGTTTTCTGGATCTGTCTTCATGGTAATCTCAACGGAGCACTTGGTGCACTTAAAATAGAACCTGAATAATTGAATCCCAAGATATGTCTGCACATGTATGAAGTGAACGTTAGTTAAGCAAGTATACATTCTTGGCCCAAAAGTCATGAGACAACCTCAATGAAAGATTAAAGACAAACTTGGATACATTGTATCCAAAAAGCTACTTTCAACCACATAAATCAAAATAATTCTAATAAACAAATAGAAAGGCATACAAGTATGTGATATACACCAAAGAGCATATGTATATGTGTATTCATCAATAACATACCTCTCCAATAACATCTTCCTTACGTGAATTGAACTTGGTACCCTTGTAAACTGATGGAACAAAAAGACTATCTGATTTAAACACCAAAAGTAAATGAGAAATCTAAAATGAGAAGCAACAAATAGAACTCCAACAAAAGACACAATATGATATATGGAGTGGTCAGACCAAATGGGACTTTGGGGCATGGTATGCAATTGTCGATGTGCATGATATAAGATGCAACTATGCAAGTTAATAATGGATTACATAATATTTGAAGATGGGCAAAGTGACTTCAAATCATAAACGATACCATTCTCATGATAACACCAAAAACGTTTCTAAAACAAACGAAAAATCAAAACATAGCATTACCAAAACCAATGAACAAACATGATAGATAATGCAATGCGCAATCTAGGTGATGACATTTAACAGCAACACGAATACCAAATCACGTACTGAAATCACATCACTCTAATACATACTCATTTCACAATTTTTAATAAATCAAATCATAGGGTTCCAAATGTAGGACTCCAAAATAAAAATATAATAATAAAAAAGTAAAATTTAACCCTAATAAAATACAGATGCTGACGATAAACGAAGCAAACATAGTCAGTTCACATGATCTCGTGAACTTTCTCAACCTACATGTAGAAGCAGATGACAGAGAACAGCAGGTTGAAGGAGAGAATTCGGGAAGGATTTGAGAGGGGAGGGATAGCGGTTTGAATATATGTATGACAAATTGAGGGAAGGGACGTGGGCTTCAAACAAAAACGATATCGTCGGTACCTGTTTCCCGATCGAAACTTTATAGCACGATCAGACCCTTCTCATCCTGAACTCGTTTCTCACCGCCGTGTATGTCGGCATCACCAACCTCGTGAATCCAGTCCCTGTTCAATTCAAATCCCCATCGTAAGTCCCAAATTTATTATTGATTTCAGTTAATTTGATTGAAAGTAATTCGAAAACCGAAATGACTTATCGGAATCAACGATTGTGCCCGTGTCGCTGTTAGGGTCGTGGGAGAGAAATCAGTGACTAAATCAAGTGAGAGATCCAACAAGACAACTGGAACATATAGCAAATTACACCGAATCTCCGTCCTAAAGGGATTTGATAGGATTAAGGGGAGGTGTTGATCGTGGGGGAGAGGGAAATTAAGGGGACGTGGGCAGAAATTAAGAAGAGTGGGGGAGCAACATGGACAAGAGTTGGAGGTTACAATTAGGTTTAGTATATCATGCTTTATCAGTAGTACTTCTTAATTTAAACGATCCAGATTAAAAATTGAATGATTTTAAACGGTCCAGATTAAATAAAAAGTTGGTTGACTCGTCTCCATCCATATATATATATATAATTAACATATACAAATATATAAAGTAAATTATTTTCAAAATAAAATAAGTGAAAATGTAAACAGACAATAATGCTTTTCATTTAACGGGCATGTTTAACAAAGTTAACTAAACAAACCATTTTCATAGCAAATGCAAACCACAATGACTATTTATTGTACTTAATGAAGTTTAAGGACTTTGATCGTAGTTTGATATAAACCACAAGGACCAAAATTGTAGTTTAGTCTTTAACATAAATTTACTATCTAGAAATTATGAGATTCCCAATGACACATTCGGATAATTTCCATTTTTGTCCGACTTTAGTCCCTTCAACTAATGTTGTTAGTTTTCTTATGTTAAATAAGAGGTATTTTAGTCTTTATCTCAAAATAAGTGTATGCATTCCCATTTTATCCTCAATTATAAGTTTATCTCTCTATTATCAAGGCTAAAAGTGTCATTTAGGGGCTGTTTACTAACTGCTGACCAGGCTGACTCGGTCAGCACATCTGACTTAGTCAGCAGTCAGGTGCTGTTCGGTTCGTTTTCTGTTAAGACCTGTATGGATATAGCTGTCTGTATGAATATAGTTGTCTGAGTGTTAACAGATAAGTTGTTGTTCGGTTGTTGTGCTGAATAAACAGTCTGAATGTCAGAAATGACCATTTTACCCCTTAGTCTATATTAAATGAAATAATTGTTTAATAAAAAGATTTTAATTTAATTGTTTTTTAAATAAAAAAGGTATATTATACAAGTTATTAGTTATGGTATATAGATATTCATTGCCTTTAAAAAAAAAAGATATTCATTGTTTATTGCTTATCTTCAAAAAGAAGCCATTGACCCAAAATTAAAAAAAAAAAGAGAAAAACAAACCCTGGGAACGTCAAGAGCACCTAACCTCACCCTCTTCTTCTTCTTTCACTTCTTTCAAGATCTAAACCATTAAACTCCCAAAATTAAAAAAAGAAAAAAAGAACCCTATGCAAATCCATGGTTTCAAGATTTTCTTTGGATGGGTTTTTTGTTCAGAGGGTTTCAGTTTTTTTCTCTCCAACTGATGGAACAGATCGATTGAGAAGCAAACAAGTAGAAGATTGATGGAATAATGGGGCAGATATGTGAAGAGCAAGCACCCCATGGTGGTCTTCACCAGCAAGTAGAACGATGGGTTTTAGGAGGTTTGAAAAAAAAGGCTTTATAATCTGTTGATTGAGAATGAAGAAGATGAATGAGGGTGAAGGGTAAAAGAGGAATAAAAAGGTAAATGAATAGCTGAATACAAAGGACCATATTTTCCTGGCTGACCGAATAAGTCACTGGCTGAGCGATTAAGCCACAACCGAACAGGTATATATGGCTGAGCGAATAAACCATATAGGCTATACAGCCCATTAAGCCACAACCGAACAACCCCTCAGTGCGTTTACCAAATCTCGAATCTGACCGAGATCTAATCGAGAATCTGACCGAACTCTTACCGAGCCAGATCGAAAATTATGCTTACCCAGTCATTATCCTGGACAGATTCACGTTTCCAAGACCTACCCCTTCTCAAAAATGTGCGATTAGGGTTTTATCACGTCGCTCTCCCCCTATCGCACCCCTCTGCCGCTCGTCGCTTTTCCCATCGCTCCTCCTCCGTTGATCAATCGTCGCTCCTCCTCCGGTCTTCCGCTGCTCAATCGTCGCTCCTCCCATCATTGGTATGATTCCTACCATTTTTTGAAAAGAACTGTGTTTCTCTACTCAATCGTTGAATCTGTTCCTCTGCTCAATCGTTCCTCTCCTTTCATTTTTCTTTCAAGATTTGTTTTGTATTTCTTCTCCATAAATCTTGGTCCAACTGGGCCGGCCATTTCGTGGGCATCCAATTTCCATTTTTTTCTTCCATCTCCTTTCTCCTTTACCTACCCCATTGTGGATGTTTTTGTTTCGATAAACATGAGTTTATTGATAACTCTTGTGGGCATACATACACTATATATGTATGTATATATAGAGAGAGAGAGATAAAGAAAGAAGCAACTTGGTTTTGGTTTTTGCATCAATAATATTGATGCCAAATGTTCTTATTCAGACCAAAATTTCCTTTTGATTTTAGATGTCAAAACACATCACCATTCCATTAATGGCAATCACCAATAAGCTCTGCAAATTTGGGCAATTTCACCTTCTTCTCTTTACTGATTCTTTTTTTCTTGAAATCTAATTGGAAGCTATGGGTGGTGGTGGTGGTACAGTACAAGTGTTCAATGCAATTCTGGATTGTGGGTTGACCAAAAAATAAACCCTTTTAGGGGGGTTTTCATGTTCATTTTGGATTATTAATGGGGTTTCAAGTGATTTGAGGTTGATCACATTCTTGAAAATTTGAAGAGATTGTGTGATGTGGGATCAAATTTGAAGAGATTGTGGGATGGGTTTCTTGAATTCTTGTTGATTTTCAAAATTTTTAATGAAATTTATACCGGGAAAGTTTTGGAAACCCTTGATTTGTTGATTTGAAGTTAAAAAGGGTTAAAATGGTCATTTTGTGGTTGGTAAGCGCTTACCACAAAACACTTGGTAAACGCACTTACCCGGACAACACTTACCAGCTTTTACCCCAAACAGCACTTACCCAGGTCAGCAATCTTACCCAGACAGGACTTACCCGGTAAGAGTTGGTAAACAGCCCCTTAGTTACTTAAAAGTGTAGTAATTACACATTCCAAAAATTGTGTGTCATTTTCACTGTAGACATTTATTTTGGGACGAAATGAGTAATATATAAGAGTCATTTCTCTATCAATTTATTTTTCCTACTTTTTATATTTAATCAATTTCAATGTCACATGTCCAACCTCTTGATGCCCCCAACCCCACCCCCATCCCTACCTCCTTCTTCTTCCTCCTCCTCCCTCCTAAAAGCAAAGAATATTCACACCCAAATCACCATCGCTAACCATTCAACCCAAAAACATATACCAAAAAAAATCCCATATTTCTTTCTAAATTCAAATAAAAATCTAAACCAAATTCTAATTTGCTCTCAAAATCAATTACATCATAATCAAGAAGAAAAAACTGACTACACATTTAATCCAAAGCAACAATCATCAAAAACATTTGAACATCCCTAAATCTAATAGTTGAATCAAAACCTAATATCCAACCCAAATCCAAATGCACGTCAATAACATATACGCATAAACAACAAATTTAAATAAATTTATGCAAATAATTTGTGATACAAAACTTTAATCAAACCCTAAATCAGTCTGGACTAAAATCAAACTTTTAAATTTATGTAGATGCTGAAGAAAAAACCCTATATTGATCAGGAACATAATTGAAGCAAAAGTAGAAAAAGAACCCTAAATCCATTTCCTAAACCTAAATGAAATCCAGTAGTAGGGGTAGTCAACAAACGATTGAAATGGGGAGGATGAAGATATACCCATTGTTGGTGTCACTGTTAGGGAGGCCGGAGAAGATGAATGTAGCATGGGTGGTGTAACACCTAGAATTTTTGTTTGGACCTGTAACACCTGTAATTTTCGGTAAGTAAAGGTCATACAGACGTTTTTGTAACTTGTAAATGGTGGGATTTATGTTGGGAAAGCATTATTTAAAGTCACTTAGGGTGTCGGGAGTGTTGGCATTGAAAAAGTTGAGTTTCGGGGCTTGGGAAGAGTCCAACGACAATGCTCGGCGACTATGACAATGTTATAGTCGCACTGTCACAGTCGCAGAGAATGGACAGTAGTCTGGTACACCCCAGAGACAATGACCAGCGACTTTGCCACTGTCATTGTGACCTGGCAATGTCGCCAGGTGTGCCAGACCAGCATAAAGTCACGATTTTATGTATTCCCTCATTTCCCTCTTCACCCAAATCAGTTCCAAACTCTCCCAAAACCTCTCAAGAACGACCTCACACCACCCATTGATGTTTTGGGGCATTTTTGGCTCAAATATTTGGATATCATGGTGGTAAATGATCATCAAGCTCAAGGTATAAGGTAGACACCAAGAGCCTCCATCTCCATCTTCAACCTCAAGCTCCATTTTAGGGTTTTCTAGATTTTCACCAAAACCTAAATGGTAAGTTTATCCTCTCAATTTATAAACCTCATTATAAGATATAAATGTTCCATTGATGATTTCCTAGTGTTTGGTTTCTCAAATTTCGGGTTTGATGATTTTGGAGAAATTAGGTCAAAAATTAAGGTTTTGGCCAAATTGGGGATTTTGATGAAAATGTTTGGAGATCGATTCTAAATGGTTGAACATGTATATTTACGGTTGGAAATTTGTGAATCTAGGTTTTTGGGAGTTTGGCTTGAAGATTCAAATTCCTTCAAAGGAACTCAAGTTGAGGAAAATTAGGGGTGTGCAGAAAGTCAACCGATCCAATAGGAGCTAACCGATCCAATTAGAAACAACCGACCATAATTGGATATCCAATTGTAATTGGATCGGATCGGAATGAAAATCTCAACATCCAATTTGGATCGGTCGGTTCTTGGATGGCAGTCCAGAACCGACCAAAACCGACCGAACCGAACCGACCAACATCCAATTAACCATCCGATTACCATCCAATTTTCCATCCAACTATCATCCAATTATTTTTTTTGCAAATTGCTTAAATCTAAATTTGTTTTGTATTGGTTTTTGAATTCTTAGTCTTACTTGTGTTGGTTTTAACACAAATTAAAAGTGATTAATCAATTGGTTTCATTGTTAAAAAATGCATTAAATTAACACACTAGATGGATCTGATCCGATCTGATCATCCATTGGATGTCGTATGGATCTAATCTAATCCAATGGATATCCGCTAAGAATATCCAATATGATCCAATGGATATCCAATAAGAACATCCAATGGATGGAAACGAACCGATCCAATCATCCATTGGATTGGAAAAATCTAACATCCAATGGATGATTAGAACGGTTCGGTTGAAAAAATCTAGCATCCAATGGATAATTGAATTGGTTCGGTTCCCCTCACATCCATTGGATGTCAATCGATGAACACCCCTAGGGAAAATCTAGATTTAGCCTAAATCTAGCAAGGTGAGTTCAAATTGATGTGTGAAAACGATGTACATGCCAAAAATGTCAATCTTTAAATGTTTATATATTTCAAATGAAATTAGCAACTGTTGAGTTATTTGATAAGTTTTGATTATCTAAAGCGTTTAACTTTATAAACTTGTAAAACACCCATTTTTGGGTATTTTGATAAATGTATCAAAATGAAAATGTTTCGATAACTTTTTTGCATAAATAGAGAATATCTGGTAAGAATGAATTTTTATAGTCATTGGTGTTACGTGCATTTTGTGTCGTGAAATGTTTTAAAAATACCAACGTGTGAGTCATTGGCGTTTGGTCATTCCCAACCTTGCGAACGTTTCAGAAGTTGTCAACCTTTTTGGTTTTGGGGAAAGGATGTGACTCAAGTATTTTATTGAGTAAATCTTTGACAGTGATATTTTAATGATTTATCATACGCGTGCAAATCCCTTGGAGTAATTGCATTGCAATGTGTGTTATGGGATGTTTTGAAAGAGTCAATGGGATTATAAACTTGTCTGGGAAATTAATTGTCTCAATCTAATCTATGTTGGAATTTATTTATGTATTTTGGAGCATGTGTCTGCATGAACGTTGGTCATTGCGTTTTATTGCATTTTGTGGATTTAACATGTGGTCATTTGATTTTGTCTTAAAGCTCGGTTTTCGTCTGTGTCGGGTCTTGAGGACATTTGTTCGACTTTAATAACTTAATGCGATACTTTGTTGTGAGTTGAATTTATTTCACTTTATTTTGGTAGAATACATGTTTTTGAGTGCGTGTGTCATTCATTTGGAGTCATGTACTTTAGACTGTAATGCATTGGATCCATAGGTATGTAAGTCAGTCATATTTAAGGGTGAGGAGTCTTGATATTCTCACCTTGGGAATTATGCCGTGTTGGCATTGTTGTTGTCCCGGTTGTTTTGCAGAGAGGAACCTTTATGGGCTAAACTTCGGGACCACGGGTTTTGTAATTTTATGTTCTAATTCTTGTGCACGAGGGTTAGACATCATGAGTTATCAAGTAAGGAGTTGAGGCTCCTATCTTGAATGCTAGGGAGTAGGCACTAGGGGTAGAATGAGTACCCTGAGGATGAAACTCCACTAGAGAACGAACAGGCAATAAGATCGCATATCCTTGAGGTGTAGCTCGACGGAGCAGGGAATGAGGTATACGGTGTTTTTGGGACTTGGAATACAGTCTGACTGGAGGTGTAGCTCGGTAGAGCAGGCAATACAGATACGATCTGAGGTGTAGTTCGGCAACATGGCTATGTGGCTTAACTTTGTGTTCCGCCACGCACAACATAATCGAGTCTCCCTCGCCACCGGAAGATGTTACTTGAGTATTAAATTGTATTATTTTATTATCCATGTTTTCGGTGACGTTCTGCATATATGGATTTGTTTACTCACGATTTATGGGTTGAGTATTATGCCCCGCCCATGTTTGGGGTGTTTCGGGAACTAAAGTTTATTCCACATCTTTATAAATTGGGGGTTTACTTACTATTCACGTTTTGGGTGAGTTTGGTGTTGAAGTTGCTTTACACAGGAATGTCTATGTTGGGATACTTGTCTTTAAAGGTGTGTGTTATTGGAAAATGAGTCGTCTAATATTTAAAGTAAATCATTTTGAAAGATTATGATTTAAAACACATTCTTTCCTTTACCAAATATATTTGTTCATGTTGAAAACTCTTGAACTCACTAGGCGTTAGCCTAACCTTTTTATTTGTCGGCATGTGCATCAGGTGTGGTTGAGGATTGTTGCTAGCGACTTCGTGGTGAGATGAGTACTAGTCCTATGCACGAGAGATTAGCTTGGTGAAGTCTTCCGCGTTTTTGGAGGTAGCAACCGTTATTGGGTTTTAGTAAAATCCGACTTTAATTAGTCTTTATACAAGACTTGACCTATTGTTTGTTGAAGTTTAATCTAGAATTCTAATTGAGGTGACTCAAGTGATGATTAGTAGAATAGATTTTACCCTTAATTGATATGTATTGGAAAATTTTAAATTAGTTGTTATTTCCAAATTTGAGGGTGTTACAGGACCCTTAATTTTAATTCCATAGAATTGTAAAGATCTTGATTTTTATGTTATATTAGTTGGATCAAAGGTTTAGTTGGAAATCAGTGTTGAATTCGGAATCAAACAGCTTTCGGTACCATTTGGGCAACTATGCAACGATAGTGACACTGTCACTATCGATAAGACACGGTCGCATGGGGTGAGAGACCCGCAGTATGTGTCACGCGAGAATGCCAGGCGATGGTGACAATGTCACTCTCGCCGTGACACTATTGCTCAAGGGGGAAGGTCGTGGTACAATCCCCGCAATTTTTATTTTTTTCATTTTATGGTGTATGAACAATGTCCAAGTTTACGATCATATGATGATGTTGTGCATTATTCAATATACAAGTCGTACATGAAAAACACCTCAAAGCATGTGACTACATTATTAAGTGAAAATACATTACACGGATTTTCATCGATGTTCAAACATGTATGGGTCCAATTCGGTAGAAACATAATTATGTTCGTCAATTTTGTTCTTTAATGTTCATCTGTTACTAATGCCAGGTTGTTCAGTGTATTTTTAGCTGGTAGTTAGATGAACATGGTAGATTTAAAGATTCGTTACACCTGTTGTTTTGTTCATCAAAGTTCATCACTTTACACTAATGTTCGTATATCGATCGCGTTAATCTACACGACCATCTACACATTCATCATGTTCATGCCATTGTTTTCAATCCAATGTTAGCCATCATCTCATGGTTCCTTGTTTAAGATATGTCCCTATGGCTCAAATTATTGTGTGCACACACTCAAATTCTAGTTTATATGATATAGTAAATACATGTAGATCTAGTTCATCCCTTTACACTAATGTTCATCCCTAACATTAGAGGTCGTTGTTGCGTTCATTTCAGTGATGTTCATGTGTTTTCTGAATTAAAACGAATACCGAATAAATTTTTTGAAAACGACGACTATACGGTTTTAACAAACATATGAACCGGAAGACTTTAGTAATATTGATATGATTTCAAAAGTATGATAAAAATGGACAAAATAATACAATCGTAACCTACAATATAATTATAGAAGCTTCATTTTTGTAACCCCCAATAAAATTAATGAACAATTGGTTACTTACAAAATGACGTATCTACCATTTTACATTAAATATATAAACAATTTAAACAACAACCAACCTTGCATTTCTATTGGTTGAGCAAGGTTCATAAAGTTAACAAGAAATGAGTGGTTAACAAATGATCCTTGATATATATATATATATATATATATATATATATATATATATATATATATATATATATATAGGGAGAGGTTCATTTGAGAAATGGTAAATGTATGAGAAATAGAGAAGTAATCTTAGTCATTCATCTGGTCAACATTTGCGGCTTTGACCACGAAGCACCAGATAATTCCTTGCATGGTCTATAGAAGGTAAAGGGGTAGTTTCGTAATATACGCGAGATGGGTTCATATATGAATCACAAAAGTTCATATATGAATCTGTTAATTAGTTCAACTGATTCATATATGAACTTACAGTTAATTAGAACATATGTGAATCAGTTAATTAGTTCATATATGAATCACAAAGGTTCATATATGAATCAGTTAAAAAAGTTCAGATGTGAATTACACTGATTCACATATGAACATATAGTTCATATGTGAATTATACATGTTCATATATGAACACAACCCGTGTATTTTGTAAAAATTACGAAAGTGTCATTCTATTTTTGAAATAGCCGCAACTTTTGACCAGTCAAAGCCGAAATATTTGACCACTCAAATCCGATCTTGACCGTATAAATGGCTAGGATTACTTCTCTATTTCTCATATATTTACCATTTCTCAAATGAACCTAAGGCTATATATAGGGGTGGTTTCAATTGGAAATCAAATTTTATTGGAAACTTTGGAAACCAAATTTCAACCATTGATATTTTTAATCAATGTTCAAGATTCATTTGAATTATATATGTTAATAAATTAATTAATTTATTAATAAAAGATAATAATAATATGTCAAAAGGGCAAATGTGTCTTTTTCTTTTGTGTTTCAAATTTGGCAACAAAGATGAAATATGGTAATAAATTAATTAATTTATAAATAAAAGATAATAATTATATATGGTAATAAATTAATTAATTTATTAATAAAAGATAACAATAATATATCAAGACTACCTTTTTATTACCTGTTCATCAATATGCAGTATGTAAAAACCCAATTAAGTTTCATTAAGTTTCATTACACTTATTGTTTCATTACCTTTCCATTACGTTTCACTATATCAAATATGTTTCATCAGGTTTCACTATATTAACATTTTGTTTCACTATATCAGGTTTTACTATATTAATATTTTGTTTCATTACCTTTCCATTATGTTTCACTATATCAAATCTGTTTCATCAGGTTTCACTATATTAACATTTTATGTTTCATCAGGTTTCACTATATTAACATTTTATGTTTCATCAGGTTTTACTATATTAATATTTTATTTCACTATATCAAATCCATTATGTTTCACTATATTAATATTTTGTGCCTTGAGGTAATATTGAAGATTTCATATGAATATAAACTTTCATTCATTGGATGAATCAATCACTGATTCATAAGAATCAGAAAAAATAATTTGATTTATAGTTTGCGTATGAATCAATTTGTGTTTACCTAAATTAAATGTTTCATGTTTAAATTAATAAAGGATCAATATTACCATATATAAAATACATTAAAATTAAATAATTAATATTATAATAATAATAACACTTACCATATATATTATAAAATTATGCAAAAGACTAAAATAACCTTATCAATTAAAAATAAAAATAAAAAAAGGAAATTCAATGATTGGTTAATTTCAGTTTCCAAAGTTTCCAATATAATATTGGTTTCCAATTGATCTCTCCCCTATATATATATATATATATATATATATATATATATATTTATATTTGAAAGACAACATATATTAAAAAGAAAACAAACAAAAAGGTTCAAACTTCTCCAAGAAGCAGAAGTAAACAACACAAACAAAGACAACAGACGACAAACACAAACCACAAAGCAAGACGAGAACACTCAAAAAACAACCAAAATCAAACCCGAACGAGCCTCAACAGGGAGACCGACGAACACGAGTAAAATTAGCCAACTAACCCGTTCCCACTACACCAATCATACCAAGAAAGACTAAAATTCTTCACCCGTTTGGAGATCCAATTAAACGACAATAGTTGGATATTGGAGAACCGGTCAATTTGATGAGTCGAATGCTAAGAGAAAACACGATCGCTACGATATAAACAAATAGAATAGAGAGTGCACCATACCAACTCCATCCAAAGGTCCCGTCCATTACGAGAAACTGGAACGATAAGAGAGTCTGCATGGTCAAGAAGATCGGCCAACGTGATTGCCGACGAGAAAGACCGACACCACAATCAAAAGATTTGACTCCATGATTGAAGGCTCTTCGGACACTCTTATATATTGTTAAATATATCTCTTTCCATTAATTTCATCTTCATATACATCAATATCAAAATTTATTTTTAATACATGACTTACCTGATTCTGATATTAAAAGAGATGTGTTGATCCAAACTCTCTCAGTGATTTGATAACGACCCTCTTCTATACTTAGTGAAAATTACGTTTTAATATGTATTAGTGTTTCACCATCAGCGATCAGACTGAGTATGTTTAGTTATCACTGATGACCTTTCTTGTAAACATTTCATATGTATTAGTGTTTCACTATCAGCGATCAGACTGAGTCTGTTCAGTTATCGCTGATAGTTTCTGATGTAAACAGTTAACGTAATCCCTGAAGACAAGTCTCGCGTCAACAGATGTTCATAGCTGAATCGAAGACGAAGCCACTGAACAAAGACAAGTCTACTAGTGACCTGATGCGGATATCAGTGAAGCAAATACGACTCTACTTATACGCGAAGGAACATGAGGAAAAGCTTCAGCGATAGCTGAACTTCTTTGTATCTCTGAAGGAAGAGATATTCAACGATCAAACGATCACGTAGCTTATGCCTCAAGTCTCCTTTTGTCTTACCTTGCACAACCAGTACGATGTGTCAGAACGGACATACCTCTGCCACAATTCGTACAACAACTCTGTCAACTACACTGTTCATGATACGGCCGAAAGCATGTCTCCCAAAGTCACTCTCTCAGCCAATCAATAAAGGACACGTGTAAAGTGCCCTGCCATGCATTTAATGCATAGGGTATAAATAGAAAGATTACCTCTTCATCTGTTGGGTGTGCTCTATTCTTAAACCTCCATAGAAACCCTTGCTTTCTATATTCTCTAATCCCCCATTCTCCATATTCTTGTGCAACCATCTTAGTGTTTTCTTAAGTTTGTTTAGATTGAGTTCTACTTAATCTTATTCCGCAACAGACTTGTAAATTGTGTTTGATTTATCAATAAACAATTTATTAAACTTTAAATTATGTGTTTGTATTCAACCCCCCCCCCCCTTCTACAAACTTGTTAAGCACCTCCGGGACCAACAAGTGGTATCAGAGCAGACTGTTTAATCTGATAAACAAGATCTTGCTTTATTCTCTTCCTTGCTATTCTAAAATGGCACTTAACACAAACACAAACTACTATGATAATGGTTCACTTTCTAAACCTCCTCGATTTAGCAGAGATAATTTCTCTCTCTGGAAAAATCGAATGATGCTATTTCTTGAAGGTGCAGACCCCACTATACCTGAGTACGTAGCAAACGGACCCTATGAACCTGTCCAAATCATAGATGTCGTTCCAGCTACTGCCACCACTCCATTTATTCCTGAACGCTATATTGCTAAGGAAATCAGACAATGGAGTGATGAGGACAAAAAGAAGGTTGGTATTGATGCAAAGGCAAAGACCATTATCTCTATGGCTCTGCCTGATGAAGTTTTCCATTCCATCATGCATCTTAAAACTTCTAAAGAAATGTAGGAAACCATATGTGTTCAATATGAAGGCACCACTGAAATCCAAGAGACTTGAAAGATTAGCTTGGTAAGACAGTATGAAAGTTTTATCGCTGGTAAGAATGAATCTCTCTTTGATGTTCATCAGCGGTTTAACTGCTTAATCATTGATCTAAGAACCGTTGATAGGACCTATTCAAATTCTGAGGTCCTAACAAAATTCTTAGAATGTCTTCCTGAATGCTGGGACAGTTACTCAATATGACTCAAGCTGACAAAAGACTTAAATTCTCTTTCTCTCAGCACCTTGTATGGAATATTGCTTAACTATGAGTAATCAAACCTTTTGAAGAAGAATTTTATAAAAGATTCTAAAGACTCCAAAATCACTCCTGTTGCTTTAGTCTCTTCAGAGATAATTCCATCTCAGCGATCTACTCTTACCATCACTGAGTTATATAGATTCTGAATCTGAGGATCTATCAGACACTGATCTTTCAGAGTTTGATGAGTCCTTAGCACTCTTGACAAACTCTTTCAAGAGATTTGGAAGAAAGAGCAATTTCAAAAGAAATAAGCCTCTCTCTCTCTCACTGACAAGCCAAAATCAACCCCTGTTGATAAGGCTACTGCTACTTGCTTTAACTGTGAAAAGATTGGACACTTTGCAAGTGAGTGCAGGTCGAAGAAAGTCTTCAAACCTTGTACCTCTAGAAGATCCAGCGATGACAAGTACCTAAAGCTGAAAGAGAAATATCAAAAGCTGAAAAGCTACAAGCGAAAAGGTAAAGGTCTCATTGCTGAAGAACATGACTGGGCTGAATTAGAAGAATCAAGTTCTGATGAAGAAGAAGTCGCTAATATTTGCCTCATGGCTGAGATTAAAGAAGAAGTGAAAGAACCAATTGAAACTTCTATGAGCTATATATCATCTCAGGTATCTATCTCTACTAATCCCTCTCTACCTGAATCAGAGAGAAGTCGCGCAGTTGATGTGCTGACGATTGATCTTTACAATGCTCTAAACGGCAAATCTCTAGCTGAAAGCAAAAACAATGATTTAACTGAACAGCTGGAAAAATGCCATGAAAAGATCAGAGAACTGACTCTTTTAGAGGAAAGTTTGAAAGATCAAGTTGTTGTAAATAAAATCATCAGCATAGAACGCGAATAAGCCATCGCTGCTCTAAAAGCAGAAAAGGCTACTGTTAAAAAATGGTGTAATTCCTCAACAAAGATCATTGAGATAATAAACGCTCAAACTCCCGACGGTGATAAAACCGGTCTTGGTTTTTGGAAACCACATGATGAGCCTAAAGAAGACCGTTCCATGCTTAAGTTTGGAACGTTTGTCACTTCTATCTCTGACACTTATTATAATCAGTTTTATCCTTCTTCTAATTCTATCCCTGAGGAAAAATCCAAAGGTTCTAAGTCTGTGGATAAAGGAAAATCCATTCTTCGTCCTCAGAAGGCTTCCAAGAAAGCAAAGCTGAAAGTTCCCTCTAAACCTTCAGCGAATCAATCTTCTAGCTCTGTGATAGAAATCTTTGATCTCTGTCCTCTAAAGCTAAAGATTGATCTTAAGCCTAAGAGTTCTGAAGAAACAAAAATTCCTCCCAGATCTCATGCTAAAAGCATTCTTGGACCTGGTCCCTCTCATCTAAAATTCTCAAAACCTCTTACTTCTGGTCCTAAAACCACTTTCAAATATAGAAAATGCTATCACTGTGGATTTACTGACCATATTGCAAGCAAAGGTCCAACTGCCACTAAAGCTGATAAATCAGCCAAAGTGAAGATGAAAGCCTCCAAGGCTGAGAAGGTCATCAAAGCTGAAAAATCGACCAAGGTGAAGAATACCACTAAGGTTAATAAATTAACCAAAGTGAAGATTACCACTGAAGCTGAATCTTCGTCTGCTGTGAAGATTGCTGAACCTTCCATCTCCACTAACCCCAAAGGACCCATTGAAAAGTGGGTACCAAACAAAGCTTAATCTTCCTTATGTGTGCAGGGATCAAAGGGAATTTGGTATCTCGATAGTGGATGTTCTCATCATATGACTGGACAAAAAGACATGCTCACTGAATACAAGGAAGAGAAAGGTCCCTCTGTGACCTTCGGTGGAAATGGAAAAGGATATACCCGAGGGTTTGGTGTCCTCAGCAATGGGACAACTACCTTCAGAAGAGTCGCTTATGTAGATGGACTAAAGCACAATCTTCTGAGCATCAGTCAACTATGTGATAAAGACTATGAAGTTCGCTTTTCCAAGAAAGCATGTTCAGTGGTAAATGAGAAAGGAAAACTTGCTCTCAGTGGTTATCGCAGAGAAAATGTCTATGTAATAGATATGGACTCTATTATCACTGAGAACGTATGTTTTCTCTCTAAAGCCTCTTCTGATGTCAACTGGCTATGGCATAAAAGGCTCTCTCATCTAAATTTCAAAACCCTGAATTCTCTCTCTTCTAAGGAACTGGTTTCTGGTCTTCCTCAGCACTCATATGCTAAAGAATCTCTTTGCTCAGCATGTGAAAAAGGAAAACAAACAAAAGCTAGTTTCAAGTCTAAACAAGTTTCCTCAGTGACAAGTCCTCTTCAGCTCTTACATATGGATCTGTTTGGCCCTGTCAACATCCAATCAATAGCTGGAAAGAAATATATGCTTGTCATTGTAGATGAATACTCTCGCTACACCTGGGTTATCTTTCTTCGCTGCAAGAGTGATACTCTAGAAGAACTAATATCCTTTGTTAAAAGGATGGAAGTGCTGAATAATCTCATTGTTCGTTCAATAAGAAGTGATCATGGAACTGAATTCAAAAACAGTTCTCTGAACATTTTCTTTGAGAAAAAGGGAATCTCTCATAACTTCTCTTCAGTAAGAACACCTCAGCAAAACGGAGTCGCTGAAAGAAGAAACAGAACGATCATTGAAGCTGCTAGATCAATGCTCAGCGATTCTCACCTCCCTACTCAATTTTGGGCTGAAGCTGTAAACACTGCATGTTTTACTCAAAACAGATCGCTGATAGTAAAGCGATTTGGAAAGACATCTTATGAACTTTTTCATGGAAGAAAGCCTTCTATCAGCTTTCTTCATATCTTTGGTTGTCAGTGCTTTATTTTAAACAACAAAGATCAGCTTGGAAAGTTCGAGCCAAAAGCTGATGATGGAATATTTCTAGGATATTCCTCCATCTCCAAAGCCTACAGAGTTTTCAACAATAGAAGACAATTTGTGGAAGAAACAATTCATGTCACTTTTGATGAAACTCGCTCAGCGAACTCTAAACCAATCGTTGACAATGAAGAGTTAAATGCTTTGGATGTTTTCACATTACAGAGAAACAGAACCTTTATTCTCAAACCATCAACATTCAAATCCTTCAGCTGCTGATGATGATCCAAACATCATACCTCCTAATGCTGAATCCAACTCATGGATCTCAGCAGAGCCTCTAAACACCTTACTTCCATCAGATCCATCTTCGTCTGAACACCTCTCAGAAAACAATGGTTTGTCTGACACTCAACAGTTAATAGCTGATGAGCCTCAAGCTTCCTCATCAGTGAACATTCCCATTGTTGATCCAACCTCTAAAATGAGCGATCATGCTCCTACTCAGCGATGGACCAGAGATCACCCCATAGATCAAATTCTTGGTGATCCCGATGCAGGTATTCAGACACGACGAAGTTCAGGTAATATCTGTCTTTTTGTCAATTTTATTTCTTTAATAGAGCCAAAAAAGGCTGATGATGCCCTCAGAGATCCAAACTGGGTCAGCGCTATGCAAGAAGAGCTGACTGAGTTTTCTCGCAACAATGTTTGGAATCTCGTTCCTAGACCATCTGAAAAAACTGTTATAGGCACCAAATGGGTGTTTAGAAACAAGTTAGATGAACATGGAACTGTAACACGCAACAAGGATCGACTTGTTGCTCAGGGATACAGACAAGAGGAATGCATAGACTATGATGAAACCTTTGCCCCTGTGGCTAGGCTCGAAGCAATTCGACTATTCTTAGCCTATGCAGTTTATAAAGACTTCATTATTTATCAAATGGATGTTAAATCAGCGTTCCTAAATGGAAAACTGAATGAAGAAGTCTATGTAGAACAACCTCCAGGGTTCTATGACCCTAAGTATCCAAATTATGTTTAGAAATTGGATAAGACTCTCTATGGTCTCAAACAAGCCCATCGTGCTTGGTATGACACTCTCTCATCTTTTCTTATCTCTGAAAAACTTTGAACGTGGCAAAATTGATAATACATTATTTTTCAGAAAGATAAAAGGTCATATAATTATTGTACAAATATATGTCGATGACATCATATTTGGTTCTACTAACCCATCTCTGTGTACTCGCTTCGTTGAAAGAATGAAGAAAGAATACAAAATGAGTATGATGGGTGAGCTGACATATTTTCTTGGCCTTCAGATCAAATAATCTGACAAAGGTACTTTTATCAGCCAAGGTAAGTATGTTAAAGATATGCTGAAGAAGTTTGATCTAACACAAACTTCAGCGATGAAAACCCCTATGGCACTTCCTCTGACACTTAACAAAGACCCATCTGGAAAACCTGTTAATGTCACTGCCTATAGAGGAATGATAGGCTCCCTGCTGTATCTTACAGCGAGCCGACCTGACATTATGTACTCTACTTGTTTATGTGCACGCTATCAATCTGAACCCAAGGAATCCCATCTGATCGCTGTTAAGCGAATTTTCAGATATCTGAAAGGGACTTCTAACCTCGGTCTTTGGTATCCCAAAGACTTAGGGTTCGATCTGACTGGATATTCCGATAGTGATTTTTCAGGTTGTAAACTCGATAGAAAGAGCACCACTGGTGGATGTCAACTTCTAGGTGGAAAGCTAGTAAGCTGGACGAGCAAAAAGTAAAATTCAGTGTCAACTTCCACAGCTGAAGCTGAATACGTAGCCGTTGGAAGTTGTTGTGCTCAGGTCTTATGGATGAGAAATCAACTATTAGACTATGAACTTCATCTATCAAAGATTCCAATTTATTGCGACAGCACTAGTGCTATCGCTATAGCAAATAATCCAGTGCTACATTCAAAGACGAAACACATAGAGATCATATATCATTTTATTAGAGATCATGTGATGAATGATGATATTGAACTTCACTTTATCCCCACTGACTATCAGCTTGCTGATTTATTCACCAAACCTCTTGATGAGACAAGGTTCAACTTTAAAATCAGTGAGCTTGGAATGCTGAATCTCGAAAAGTAAATCTTCAGCGTTCATGCATTATGTCAGTGATTATAAGTTCCCTTTTATCACTCAATCTCTGTTTAAAATTCTGACTCTCAGGTATGTTCTCTTACTCTCAATCACTGAATCTTCATTCAGTAAGACGTTTAAAAATAAAACTTTGATCACTGAAGTTTTCTTCAAATGATTAAAAGCTTTTTGATAAACAAAATCTATCACTGACATTTCTTTTTAGTGATCCTTCTGAACTAAAAATCAATCTCTGAATTTTCATCAGGGATTCTTTCAAAGGAAACCCTATCTCTGACTTTTCTTCAGAGATAATTTCAAAAAGGATAAATGAAACGTTTTTCTCTCTCCTATGACGTCATTTGAACCAACAATCCACGACATGCCTTTTTCTGACACGTTCGTCCGTTGCTCTTTTATCCAATCAACTTCGTGGGACGTGCCATGTCATGATGAACATTTGTTTTCCCGCCTCTCTCTCTCTCTCTCTCCTACTCTCATACGTATAAAAAGAATGTTTTTCCATTCTTATCATTTTACACTTTCTGGAAATCCTCTTGAGCAAGAAATTCTCTCTCAAGCATTCTCTCTCAAGCAATTTCAAGCATCTGCATCATCCTCATTCAAGATCACCAGGTTACTTTGATCTTTTTCTTATTGCATTCTTGTTAATAAACTCCATTTATGTTCCATCATTATGGGTTTTTCTATAAGATTTTCTATCCTATAAAATCATTTTTTTTATTCTTTCAAAACCTTTGATTTTCTCACCGTTTTAATCTTCAAATTGTTGGGTTTTTCAATGTTTCTTTCCTCAAATAGAAACTGGTAAAACCTTCTTTATTTTTAGACTAAACTTTTTTTTTACTCTTCCTTATTTCCCTATTCAGAAATGGCTCAATCCGCTCTTGTTGCTTCTAAGAACGTCAAGTTCGCCATCACTGACTCTGAAGTCCCCAAGAACAACCATCTTGGACGCCTAGACTTCGATGGAATCAAATACCCACACCTGGTGGATGCTGCTAAATTCCTGAAGCAATCTTGCATTGCTTACGCTCTAAATGTAGATCCCAAGCCATCCAAAACTCTACTTCAACAGTTTTGGTTCACAGCTGAAGAATTGACCATCACCAACAAGAAAGGTGACCAGGTTCCTGCCATTTCTTTCTGCACTGACCTAGGAAAAGGAATGATAACCGCTTTCAGCTTGAGAAAGGCTCTCAGGTTTCCTGACAAACCTAATAGTGGGTTTGACACTCTACCCACTAACGCTGAACTCATCCAGTTTCTGGATGCTATGGAGTATTGTTGGGACAACAAGCCACGAACAACCATCCCCAACAAGCGGCTGACTCTTATCAAGAAGGAGAACATGCCTTCTCAGCTGAACTTTATCTTTTCTCACTTCATTCAGTGCATGAGTGGGAAAAGTGGTTCACTTGATCAGCCCAGCAAGGTTCAGCTCCAGATGGCCTACTCAGTGATTGCTGGTAAAAACTTTGACTTTGCCACCGCTATCTTTGACGATCTCAGGTCAAAGATAGAGAAGACGGAGAGGGACCCCAAGATCCCATATGTACGGTTCATCTGTGCATATCTGAAGTTTCTCTACGCCAACTCTTACCCCACTACTTCTGATGGCTCCTTCGCCAAAGTGGGTCAGCGTTCACTAGAGGTCAAACCACTGGACAAAGAGGTAAGTATCTCTACCCTACGCTCTCGCCTCTCTCTCCATTCTTCTACTTCAGCGGCCATACAGGAGGTTCCTTCTTCTGCTATCCCTGCCGCTACCACCGTTTCAAAACGCCTATCAACTAGTTCCTTTGGTCCTTCGAAAAAGGCCAAAGTGACTAAGGAGACAAGCGCCACTAGTTCAGGGCCTGAGAAAGTTTTTCGACAAACTTCCTTGGATGATTTCGTGGTTCTCTCCTCCACATCTGCAACTGTGATCACGTCAACCGTGCCAGCGATCTCGGTCGCTGTCACAACAACAGTGACTCAACCTGATATCTCAGTTCTTCAATCAACTGAGGTACCTTCTCAACCCCAAACTTCTTCTATCCCTGTTACTAGTCCTCCCATCTCTTTGGTCTCTAACCTTTCATATTTTATGCAGCAACCTCATTTGCATTTCTAGGACCTGATGCTCAAACCTTTGAAAGAGACATGCAATTTTTCAATTTGTTTGAACGTTCAGGTATACCTAAACTGTAACATCCACCCTTCTAAATATGTATTATATGTTAAAACATGTTTTATGTGTTATTTATATAAAAAGAGAATTTGCTAAAATGTTAAGTGTTATAGTGAGCTATAAGTAGAGCCCATAGTTTGATTGATATGTAGGAGGTAATATTGGTGTTAACACCTCACAAATGACATAATTAGATGATGAGAGGGTTCAAAATACAAAGTGCATTGCTTAAATGGAAATCGGGTAGGTCACTAGAGTGCCTAAATGGGAAATATCTACCCAAAACTTGAACGAATGATCTAAAAGGTGATGTAAAAGTTGGAACATCTTTGATTAAGTTAATATGAAGGGCTAGAAGTGTCAGATGTCGAAAAAGTCGGGTAGATTGCATTTTATGCAAGTTTTACAAAATACGTTGCTATTTCGGTAAACTATGTGCACAACACTCAAGCGAGAGGTGTTCGATGGGATTTTAAGCTTTGGAACTAAGTTTTGGACCTATTGGGAGTTGTTGGAAGTGTCGGGAAACTTTTACGGGATTCCGAGCTAAAAATAAAAAACGACGAAATCTCAAAGGAAAGCATAACGTCCGCAAATATGTAAAACTTCTTTTATTGGTAGATCTTTTCTGAAATATTTTTGTTGGAAGTTGTTCATTATCTCGTTATGAACGCGTAGGCGAAAACCTCATCGAAAACGGAGTTCCGAGCGAAAAGTTATGTCATTTTTAGTGTTGAGTGGTCAAAATGGGTACCCATGCGGGTCAAACCCGACCCAACTCGGATTCAACTTAGAAAAAACGAATTTTAGGCCCATTTTATGCCATTTTCAGTTCAAGAACATCCACACACAGTTATGGTGCGATTCTCACACACTTAAGCTCAAATACATCCAATCTTTGAAGAATCAAAGCTCAAAGTGATGAAATCTTGAAGTATATGTGAAGATTAGTGAAGGTATACTCCTAATACTAAGTTTAATCATTATAAGTAGTGTTAATTAAGGAGATTAGGGTTTGCATGTTTCTGATTAGTGGATAATTTTGTAAGATTAAGGTTTTATGTTGGTTGATTTGCAAGAAGATGGAAAGGAAAGTGAATTTTCACAAAGAACAAGTTAACTCTTTGTTATACAAAGTTGGATTTTGATGAAATTGGTAGAAATGGATGAGTGAACCATGGTTTCTTGTTGGTTTTACTTTGATAATTATAAGTTTAAGTTAACATCTGAATTGGGTTAGTATTGGAATGGAATTGGATACTTAATTGCACAAAAGTGTGAATTTTTTTTAGTTTGAAATCATGTTACAACACTGTTTTAGAAAAATCATAGAAAATCATAGAAAAATCAGAAAATTATGAGGTCAGAGGAATTAGAAATCTAGGATTGTCTTTGTTGTTTTGTATTCAGACATCGAAATCTAATTCCAACTTTAAGGTGGGTAAAAAGTGTCATGTATTCTGTTTTGTAAAGCTGATTATTGACAGCTTTGTGTTGTTGTGTTATAAAATTCATAGAAAATTGTATAAAAATCCTAAAAATCTGTATAAACAGGCTCTGAAAAGGTAGGATAAAGAGGTACAATCCATATTTAGAAGTAATTTAATGATTTTGAGTTTAAGATGGGCAAAACAGGTCTGCAAGTAGGTGTTGTGTAGTAAAAACAAAGTAGAATGCTTGAATTAAAAAGGGTTAAATTTGTGTTATTATTGTGCATTGCTAATGGGACTCTATATATGAACTTCAGGTGTAATTTAAGCATAATTGAAGGTCTTGGAAGTGTTTTCCAACCATTGAACAGAAGTTGGGATTCGACCTTTCGGTTTGGCTTTCGGTTTGGTTAACCGAATTCAATGAACAACACCGTGAGTTTATGTGGACATATGCATTACTTTGTGGTTATACATGCTTATGTGCTTTATTGTTCATCCATAAATCATGCTAGAGCCTAGATATCCTCTTGAATTGTCAAATTGCTTGTATTGATCTTGTGATGCGTTTTGGGCGCCGATTGTCGATATTCCATGGAGTCCGGTGAGACAATCGGAGGGGCTGTCGTACTCACTGCCCAGTGGGAGTCAGGGGGTGAGTATAGGACTTTGGCACAATCCGGGAGATGAAGGACCGATTTGGTGTCAAGTCTTATGTTTGTGTAAAAGTTAATTGGCATTGAACTTACATGATCTCTAAAAATAATGTTGAATTCATTGATGTTTTCTTTGTGATTCCCTCGTTGAAAGTGCGTTTTATGTATATGATTTCATATGGTATAAGTAAGTTGTTTCATTGTTGTTATGTAAACTTGTTTTCGAGCCTTCTTCGTTTCCTAGTATGTACGCTTTTATACTACATTGTAACCACATATTTCCACATGAATTCACTAAGCTTTATAGCTTACCTTTTAGTGGTTATTAACTTTTCAGGGCAAGTCGACAAAGGTAAGAACAAGGTCGGTTGATCGGTAGGGACTGAAGCGTGAAGCTTACTTTTGGTTTAGGTATTTATACATCAAACTTTTGGGATTGTATATAGTTAGAACATTCCGGGTAGATATGTCCCCGATGGTTATGTTATGGTTTGTTTTGTAATTATTAAGCCTTAAATTATGTATTTTGGGTTGTATATTGTTATCCCGTAATCTGAGGTTTTTGAAACTAAATTAATTTAATGGTGGTTCGGTAAGTGTTTGTTACGTAACTGTGGTGTTACATAAACCCCCATATACACCTCCCACCTATCCATATAAGCCTGTTACTCAGAAACTAACTTTTCTTTCAGGTCCTAGTATGGCGATTGTTGACGCTAATGTCAACAGTTTGGGAGTCAAGGTGGATTCTCTCACCACCTCCTTGAACGAAACCACCAGCGCCGTTAATACCGTTGGTGAAGAGCTGAAGCAGTTGACAGCCACCTGCTCCACCAAAGCGGAAGTCTCCTCACTCCAGGAAGAGCTTGTCCAAGTGAAGGACGCTATTCGACTTCTTCAAGGACGCTTTGATTCTTTAAGCACCGACGTCCAGGGATTATCTGTGAAGATCGATTCCTGCACCTCTCTCCTTCAACAGGTCCTTGGGAAGCTGAATGAACCAGCTCCGAATATTTCCCCTTCTTTCACAGAGGATGATCGCACCTCTCTGAACGTAGTTGTTGAATTCATTCATCATACAACTTCAGACATCCCTATGATTGAAGGACACCTGGAAAGTCTGGAGGCTGAAGTCCGAAAATGACAAAGATTTCTCTCCAACCAAAGATTTCTCCCTAGATGATAATGACAAAGAGGCGGAGAAGGATGCTGAAGAAAATATAGAGGAGGAGGAAGTTGCTGCTGAGGTTCAACAGGAAGAACCTCCCTCTCATGTTGAGGGGGAGAAGGTTGCTGACAAAACCCCTCCTTCTTTCAAAGACTTAGTCGAAGAAGAATAAGAGGAGGAGGATGAAGAAGAAGAAGATCTTGATCTTCAAGATCAAGAGGATGAGCAACCTCATCAAGAAGATGATGATGATGATGATGAAGATAAGTCCTTATGGTGTTCTGCAGCCATCACATCTTCAGTGATAACTTCAAAAGAAGTTGTCACAGCAGGAGGGGAGTCATGAAACATCCTCAGGAACCCCTTCCCAAAGCAAATCCAAGGGTGCAGTTGCTGAGGGAAGCCTGAAGACAGTTTCACTATCTGAGGAGAATCCTTCTCAGGTATGCCTTTCACTTGTTCCCATATCCTACTATAAATTCCCTACCCCTGTTTTCTTCTAGCCTTTATCTTCCTTCTTCCCAAAATAAACACTAACTTTGTTTCTTTCTATTTTCTGACCAGACAGTTCTCTCCCCTGCTTAAGGGTAAAGAACTACAAATAATCCAAGCTCCCATAGTTGATGAAGAAATAATCCCAATCTCTGTAAATGAGATTGATGAAGAATATGAAGAAGAAGAAGAAGAAGAATCCATGCAACATCCAGGAAGGCCCTCTAGACCATCTCACTGGTCAGAGGAAGAGATGAAGAGAAGAACAGAGTTGATCTCTCATCTAGAGAAACAACGACTGAAGGTCCCTACTCAATCAACAGATCTAGAGTTCCTAACTGAAGCTGAAATCGAAGAATCTGTCAGGGATGAGAAGCTGATAGCTGATTGTCAAAGAGATGCCTCTCTTGCTCTCAAAATTCAGTCCTCTCAAGTCAAAGACAAGAAGCTGAAAAACAAACCAGTGGAAGTCCAGGTTGCTCTATTGAAGGAGATTGGAGAGGAGCGCTCAAAAGAACTAGCGGTCAGCGATAACACAGTCGATTGGTGCAAGCATAAAATCGACTATCGCTCTGACCCAATGAAGATTGTAGCAGTTGTTATCTCAGGGAGAAAGAAGAAGGACAAAGTTTCTGTCACTATGGAGATTACCAGAGAGGATGGAAGCTGCAAGGCTATGTTCATTTCAAAGCTGGAAAGTTTCGGCTACATGGAATGGCTTGAGTTCAAAGATGCGCTGAAGAAATCGAAGTCAATCTACAGAGGCTATGTTGAAGGGATAAATAATGCTCTCATCAACAGAGTCGCTGCAATCCTAAAGGTGCCATCTGCTCTTCCTTCTAAGCCAAGGCAAATCAAAAGAAAGCCTGTCTCCTCCTCGTCTGAAAATGTCGCTGTGATAAGAAATGAAACCTCCATCAAATTCTCAAGAGAAGCTCTGTTTGGTCCTCCTCCTGATCTTTCAGTTCTCGATCTATCTCTGCCCCCTGGTGGATCCTATGTTGCAGGACAAGTTCTTAAAGAACCTTTTGGAATCTTCTTCAGATATGATGAGGAAGAGCTCAGATTCCAAAGAGTATCTGAAATTCCTATCTGTCCCCTTAGTCATCTCAAGGATCTCTTGTGCTTATGGTGTGACTTCTCTTCTGCTGCTGAGCCAATCAAAGCAATCATTAGCCAAGAATCTTTAGAGCGAAGGCAAAAAGGAGAAGAAATACCTGAGTATATGATCAATCCTCCAAAGTCTTCTTTAAATAGCTGATAGATTAGTTTCCTATTTCTTGTAATCTATTAGTAAAACTTACAGTAGTTAGTTCCTCACTTGTACTTGTAATTTTCATATCTTGTAATTCGATCTCTGAATTAATGAAAATTTCAGTGATGTACTTAACTCTATCAGTACTGTAAAAGATCCCTCAAAATAGTAATTGGGACATGTATGTTATGAGTCCTAATTATTCCTTTATTTTGAACTATAAAGTAATTTTCTTCAGTTACTTTGTCATTATCAAATAGGGGGAGATTGTTGATCCAAACTCTCTCAGTGATTTGATAACGACCCTCTTCTATACTTAGTGAAAATTACGTTTTAATATGTATTAGTGTTTCACCATCAGCGATCAGACTGAGTATGTTCAGTTATCACTGATGACCTTTCTTGTAAACATTTCATATGTATTAGTGTTTCACTATCAGCGATCAGACTGAGTCTGTTCAGTTATCGCTGATAGTTTCTGATGTAAATAGTTAACGTAATCCCTGAAGACAAGTCTCGCGTCAACAGATGTTCATAGCTGAATCGAAGACGAAGCCACTGAACAAAGACAAGTCTACTAGTGACCTGATGCGGATATCAGTGAAGCAAAGACGACTATACTTATACGCGAAGGAACATGAGGAAAAGCTTCAGCGATAGCTGAACTTCTTTGTATCTCTGGAGGAAGAGATATTCAGCGATCAAACGATCACGTAGCTTATGCCTCAAGTCTCCTTTTGTCTTACCTTGCACAACCAGTACGATGTGTCAGAACGGACATACCTCTGCCACAATTTGTACCACAACTCTGTCAACTACACTGTTCATGATACGGCCGAAACAAGTCTCCCAAAGTCAGACTCTCTCAGCCAATCAATAAAGGACACGTGTAAAGTGCCCTGCCATGCATTTAATGCATAGGGTATAAATAGAAAGATTACCTCTTCATCTGAAGGGTGTGCTCTATTCTTAAACCTACATAGAAACCCTTGCTTTCTATATTCTCTAATCCCCCATTCTCCATATTCTTGTGCAACCATCTTAGTGTTTTCTTAAGTTTGTTTAGATTGAGTTCTACTTAATCTTATTCCGCAACAGACTTCTAAATTATGTTTGATTTATCAATAAACAATTTATTAAACTTTAAATTATGTGTTTGTATTCAAACCCCCCCCCCTTTCTACAAACTTGTTAAGCACCTCCGGGACCAACAAGATGCAAATAACTAGGGTCTACACAGAAAGTCAACCGATCCAATTTAAGTCGACCGACCATAATTGAATATCCAATTGTAAATGGATCGAATCGGATCCAAAAGTTCAACATCCAATTTGGATCGGTCGATTCTTGGATGACAGTCTAAAATCCAATAAGACTGAACCGATCCAATCTAATGGTCATCCAATTATCATCCAACTACCATCTAATTAATAACTATATATAATTATTAACATCTTATGATATTGTTTTCTAGTTAATATTTATATGTAGTGTTTTAATAAATTAAATAAATATATGAATAATTGTTTGAAATGGTACATTAATTGGTTAAGAATTAGCTCAAAATATTGGATGAAATTAAACTGATCCAGTAGAAAACAAATAATAATACCCAATGGAAGGATCGATCTGATACAATCATCCATTTGATTTGATTAGATCAGATATTAAATGTTCATTAGATTGGATGGCAAAATCCAACATCCAATTAATAATTGAATCGGATCGGATTCACCTAAATCCATTAGATTTCAACTGATAACACCACTATTGCTGCAAATAGCACTGCTTGTTTTTTAATAATAAAAAGATCCGAACAAACACGATTGCATATAACTGTTGACGGACGACATCCGTGTCTTTGACTCATCAGCACTGCAAGAGCCAACGCAACATTATTTGGACAATCAAACCCCACACAAGGGATACCACTCATCACTCAGCGGCGGCGTGTGTTACATTAAAAAGATTATGAAAAAAATATAAAAGTAATTAAGTTACCTTTTATTTAACTGATTATTAGAAAACAAGTGTTTTTAACATATTTTTAAACATTATTATATACAAATCCTATGAAATCCCTTGAAATCCTAGCCATTCACTTGGGATTTCAAAATCCTGTGTTGGAAGGATTTCAAATTCGGACAATCCTGCAAACCAAACACGACATTGGAATGGATTTGAAATCTAAATCCCTCAAATTCCAATCCATTTCGGCAAATCAAACGCGCTCTTAGGGTTCTTGATTTGTGGAAGAAATAGATGGGGAGGAATAGAGGTGAGTATCGGAAGCGGGTACCCGCCTTTGGAACCGGAACCGCTTCGGAACTGCTGGTTCCGGAACCGGAACCGATGTGATTGGTTCCGGTTCTGGTTCCTAAAATATGGAACCGATCGGGACCGGTTCTGGTTCTGATTCTCATTTTTTTAGAACCGTTACCCGCTGAGACCGGTTCCGGGACCGGGTACCCGGTCCTACTGGGTACCCATAACCGGAACCGGTGGATACCCGCTATTTTTTTTTTGATAAAATATACTTTATTTATTTATAAAAACTTAATAAACTACCTTTTAGTGAATCATCGTTTGTAGTATTTATTAGCATCAACTAATTTTAAGGACGTGAAGTGTTTTGGAAGCACCGTTTGTAGTATTTATTTGTTTTGTAAGCATCGTTTGTAGTATTTATTGGTTTTTAGTTTTTATCGTATTAGTTTTCACGTTTGTGGTATTTATTTCTTTACGTTTGGACATTGTAATATAATTAATATTTACCCTTTTATAATATGAATGATAAAAAAATAGACAGTGGGTACCCGGTACCGGAACCGGGATCGGCGGTTCCGGTTCCCAAATATAAAGAACCGGTGTAACCGGTTCCGGTTCCTTCATTCCAGGAACCGCCGGTTCCGGTTGAGGTTCCGGGAATTTTAGGCGGGTACCCACCTTTGCTCACCCCTAGGGAGGAAGAAGATAGATGAAAAGATTAAAATGCCCCTCACGTGAGGTATACATGGTGGACTTAACGGGGTCTCCTCTAACGGTGTTAGTGGGAGGGACTGATTTGGCTTCCAAAACATGTTTTCTGGACCATCAGTGTACTTTATGATTTCGAGGGACGAAAACCAAAAGAAAGACATTCACGAGGGACCAAAAGTGTAATTCACTCTTATTATAATGATAAGTTATCAACATATTTTTTAAATATCTATACAAGAACTCTTGATTCTTATATCAATATTATTTTATTAATTTTCTATATAGTTTATAGAGTAAACTACAAATTTGGTCCCTGAGGTTTACCAAAAAATACGAAAGTGGTCCCTGAACTTCAATAAGTGCAGATTTCATCCCCGAGGTTCCGATTTTGCTATGAAAGTGGTCCCTCTGGCGTTAGCTCCGTTAAATCGTCCATTAAGTCAAGGGTAAATTTGTCTTTTTACATGTTTTTTTAGGGTATTATCGTCATTTTGCCTTATTTAATTTATTTTACCATTTTTAATTACTTTTCTTTGAATGTTCATCTTCTTCAACATGAACACCAAGAACACCAAGAATGTTCATCTTCTACCTCAACAACATCAAGATTTTAAAACCCAAATCAAACTCAAAAACTAAAAACTTAAATCAAACCAAACCAAAAACTAAAATCAAACCAAAAACTCAAAAACCAAACTTAAATCTGAGAGAGATCGAGAGAGAGATCTGAGAGAAGAGAGAGATCTGAGAGAAGAGAGAGATCTGAGAGAATAGAGAGATCGAGACATAGATTTGAGAGAAGAGAGAGAGATCGAGAAAACAGATCTGAGAGAAGAGAGAGACATCGAGAGAAGATAGAGAGTGCGAGAGAGAGAGAGAGAAACGTCGGCGACCTCGTCTTCTCCGGCGAGGTCGTCCTTCAGCGAGGTCGTTTGCGTCTCGATATCTCTCTCTCTCTCTCTCATATCTCTCTCCCTTTCTCTCTTTCTTTTCTCAAATCTCTCTCTCGGTCTCTCTCTTCTCTCAGATCTCTCTCTCGATCTCTCTGTGTGTATATATATATATATATAAATATGTGTGTGTATGATTATATATATATATATGTGTGTGTGTGTGTATGATTAATTTTGGGGAAGAAGATGGGTTAGGGAAGAAGTTAAAGGTGGGGGAAGAAGATGGGTTGGGGAAGAAGATGAGTGATGTATTAATGAGTTGTACACATGCTTAAAGCATGTGTACTCTAAAAACAATTTAATAAAACCTGAAAAAAACCCTTAAAAGACGAAATTACCTTGACTTAACGGACGATTTAACGGAGCTAACGCCAGAGGGACCACTTTCGTATTTTTTGGTAAACCTCAGGGACCAAATTTGTAGTTTACTCTAGTTTATATTTATACATCCATATTAAATTTTAGCAAAAAATAAGATTCATTACTATTATAAAATTTTATACCGACTCTTAATTTGTAGATTGATATGAGTAAAACAAAAAACCAAAAATGCATAAGATGCTATAATGTTTAACAAAATATTAAAAATAATTGGGTTTTTTAGACAGGTTAATTACACTCTTAGGGGCCGTTTAGTAAATACTTGCTCGGGTAAGTGCTTAGCGGTAATACTTACCTTATGGTCCTTACCTATTGAGCATGGAAACTACCTAGAATCTTACCCGGTAAGAGTCGTAACAAGGACCGAGAGTCTTACCCGGTAAGGGAGGGAAATGACTCTTACCCGGTAATCATTTATCGGGTTTAAGACGCTTACCAATAATCAATTTTAATGGTCGAGAATGTTCTACGATAAGGTAAGTGAGGGTAATATTCTTGCCGGTAAGCGCTTACCCGGTAAGCATTTTGGTAAACGGCCCCTTAGGGGCTGTTTACTAAATACTATTACTTACCCGAGTAATTGCTTACCGGTATCACTTATCTTACGGTACTTACCTACTAAGCATGGAAACTACCTAGAATCTTACTCGGTAAGAGCCATAACAAGGATCTAGAGTCTTACCCGATAAGTGAGAGAAATGACTCTTACCCGATAAGCGCTTACCGGGTTTAATACGCTTACTAATAATCAATTTTGATGGTCGGGAATGTTATACGATAAGGTAAGTCAGAGTAATGACCTTACCGGTAAGCATTTTGGTAAACGACCCCTTACTCTTATTTAGTAATTTTATCCTTGCATACGTCAACATCAAATATTTTATGTTTTTAAGAGTAAACTACAAATTTGGTCTATGTGGTTTCTTGTTTGTGACACTTTTGGTACATACAATTTCGAATTTATAGTTTTGTCATTGAGGTATGCAAAAACGACTGGATTTGATCCCTCACTTTAACGACCGTTAGAAAAAACCCGTTAAGTCAGGGATTCAAACCGGGCTATTGATGCATTAATGGAGTTACATGCATCTGGAAAATATGTCGGTGCTGACAACGGATTCAAACCGGGCTATTTAAATGGAGTTCAACAATTGCTAGATGTAAGTCTTCCTAACTCTGGCCTCAAAGCAGAACCACATATAAAGTCTAGGATGAAGACATGGAAGACACACTTTAGCATTGTATATGATATGGTACATACAAGTGGGTTCGGTTGGGACGAACAAAAAAATTGTGTGGTCGCTGAAGACAGTGTTTGGGATGAATACGTCAAGGTACATTCTAAATTTATTCTAAATGGCAATATTTTTATTACAAAAGTTTATATAAAATTATTTCTAATTGCCTGTAGTCTCACAAAGGTGCCGCAAATTTTTGAGGCAAGCCATTTCCGTTCTATGACAAGTTGTGTACCATCTTTGGTAAGGATAGAGCAACGGGTAGTAAAGAGATTGATCTTGGAGAAGAAGATGATGTCGCTCCAGAGACGCAAAGAAGTTCCCCGATTGATAACTTTGATTTCGTTGAAGATCACGTTCAAGGTGCTTGCCTGTAACACCCGTAATTTTGTGTAAATCTAGATTCCCAACTTGTCTGTAATTGCGACCTTTAATCGAGTTATTTCATTATTATCCGTTGTATCTTTTCCTTTGTTGTAGTCTCGTAAGTCACGGGTTCGAAATCTGGAGTTTTCGGGTTCGGTACCTCTGGTGCGACCTTGCCCCGCGATAGTGACAGTGTCACTATCGCCAAGGCACTGTCGCGGGAAAGTCTTTGACTTTCGGTACATTTGGCGCGACCCTGCCCTGCGATAGTGACATGTCACTATCGCGAGCGGGGTCAGAGTGTTAAATGAGACCAGCTCCGAATTTAATTCACTTATCTGATTTTGGGAAAAGCTAGGTCGTTTTTCTCTCTGCAGTTGGTAAGTCCCCAAACCCTAAATCTCCCTTCTCATTTATTACTCCATCCAACTTCCTCCTCCTCATTAATGGTGTTGGTTTAGGTGTTTCTAAGCTTTTGTGAAGATCTCAAGCTCTCAAGGGCTAGTTCTCTCCCACTAGAAGTTTCTAGTGTTTTGGTAAATAACCCAATGTGAGTTCATACTTCTCTTTTGCTAAACTTTATACACATCAAAATGCATCTTTTTAACTTCTAAACATCTCCTTGTTTAATATTTTCATTTTTTATGAGATTTGACCTAACTTGGTATTTTGGGAGATTTTTAAGGTTCTTACCATTTTTTTTAAATGATTATATAATCCATGTCTTGAAACTACAACGGTGTTGTTATATTATGTTGAGTAAATGTTCCACTTATGGTTTCTAGCCATGTTTATGATTAAACATTTTATGGGAATTTGGTTAAAAGGAGTCATTTTATGGGAAGGAAATAAATGGTTTAAAACATGAAGAAATCTATATTTCAATAAAAGGGTTTCTCCTATGGAAAGGTTTATTTGGTAAAGAAACATTTTGGGAATTGAGATCGTAACCTCGGGTTTTATATATAGACTTTGTATTTCTTATCAGCAGTTAACCATCAAAATGTGATTTGGGAACTAAATGGCAATGTGAACTATATGTTTGATTATAGTTGGTCACAAGTGTATTGTGATGAGTCTAGACTATTACAAATGGATCCATAGGTATTTTAGTCGATTTTTATTTGGGGGTAACTCCCGTATGTAGTTAGTGAAACATTGGACCCTAGAGGGCAACTTGGTACGGTTATGTGGGACCGATTACTAGCCGTGAGTCGTAAATGTAAATCCTAGTGAATGAGCATGACTAGGATCATCGGGTGCCATCCCCCCACATCTTTGTTTTTGAGTCGGCGTGTTCACGGTCTTGATCCTAGTATGGTGAGCTCAAAACTCGGAAAGTGGCTTACTTTGTGTTACGCCACAATCCTTGGAATTCGGGCTTACACCCGTTATCGTAAGATGAAGTTTGGGCCGGGAGGTCACTACGTGTCTATCAAACCTTTATAAAGACTTTTGTTGGTGATCATTTACTTATATTGCAATTGACATTTCTTGTATTTTTCATATAAACTGTATGTTCTCACTTTAAGCCTAACACTTTTTCTCAAATGGTGTGTATAACAGGTTCCATTAGCGATGGGACGTCAAGGGGTTGAGAGAAGAGCGTGTCTCTTAAGGGAATTTTTGAATGATTGTTATTTTGGAATCTTTAGCATTTAAAACAGATATTCTTTTTGGTATTGGGTTGACAACCAATGTAATCTAGCTAGAATCGTATACCGATGGTTCCATGGGATAATTGTTTATGGTTTAAGTACTTGAACTATTTTTTTTTCACTATGTTGAAGTAATTATGTTTTGGTATGACTTTGGTTGGAATGATGTTGAACTACTTTTTGATTTAATTAATGCATTTTAATTATTAATTTATGCATTTTAATTATTAAATTATGCATTTTAATTATTAATTTAATTATTAATTTATGCATTTTAGTTATTAATTTATGGATGCAAATGATAGGTTGGTATAATTCTTTGTTGAAATCTATGTGCTCCCAAACAAGAGAAATGATTCTCTGTTACATTTCTCTGCTGAATTCTCTGTGCTACCAAACAGGAGAGTCAATTCCTATTCTCCAGACCAATTCTCTTTCTCTACAATCATTTCTCTGCAATTCCATTCTCTGTACCAAACGCACCCTTAGTCTTTTTGCACTTTCCCCCTATTTTTCCTTTAAAAATAAACTTATTAATTAATGTAATAAAATAAATATTCTATTTATTAATTATATAAACCATAGGATCAAATTGACGAAAATCCCAAAATCAGGAAACCTAAATGCGTATCGGAGAAGATGACCCCCCCTCCTCAACCACTAGAGTTCACTCTACCCTTACCCACAACTCTAGATTTCAGCCCCCCCTTACTCACAAGTTTCTTGCCCTTGAACACCCTCTTCTGTAAGTTCTGTTTGTGTTGTTGAACACCGACAACGAACCATATGTATACACACAAAGCTCCGGTCTGTAAAAAAGATTTTTAAGTTTTAACAGAAAACAAAATAAAAACCTAAAAAGACGATAATGCCCCTCACTTAATGACGGCCGTTGAAGGCGGGGATCAAGTCCGATCATTTTTGAATAACAGATATTAACACTGCTTGTTTTTTAATAAGAGTGAATTGTGGATTTGGTCCCTATGGTTTTATGATTTATTTGACCATGGTCCTCATTCTATGTTTATTGTGGATATAGTCCCTGTGGTATGCAATATATTGTGGCTAGGGTCCCTAAACACTAACATCATTAACTTTAAAGGGTTAAAAGCATCATATGCTTTGCACACTATGGGTATAATAGTCATTTTACTTTTCCCTTTCAATTTATTCTATACACCTTTAAAACAAACAATACTAAATTGTGGATTTGGTCCCTATGCATCATTCATCATCTTTAAAACACATTTATCATCTCTCTTAATTTTTTTTCTTCCAATCTTCATTGTCAAATTACAAGAAAAACTAACTTGTTAAAGTGTTAAAAAAAATTTACTTGCCTTTAAAAATAACAATTGTTTGAACACAACACTACATCCTAAATAGTGATGGCCAAATGGGCCCGACCCGGCCCGGCCCGATCGATTAACCGAGCCCGGCCCGACTGAAAACCCGGCCCGGCCCGGCCCGGTGTCAAACCGGTTTGAAGCCCGAAAACCTAGAGCGGTTTGGGTTTTTGGAGTTTTTGGCGGCCCGGCCCGGCCCGGCTCGGCCCGAAACCGGTTCCCGGCCCGGTTTTTGGCCCGGCCCGGCCCGATTTTCACATTTTAAAAAATATAGCCATTTTCTAGCCGTTGGTATGCATTTTTTGACCGTTTTTTTGGTGTTTTTTACCCCTCCAAACCCATATAAATAATTGTGTTGGTTATGGATAGTGACACCAACTTACAAAACGCAAAAAACACAAAAAACGCATACAATTCTCATTTATCGGCTCTCGCTATATTCGTTTCTCGCAAGTTCTAGTCTAATATCCCTAGTTCTCTACTCTCTAGTCTCTACTCTCAAGTCTCTACTCTCAAAATGGCCGAACAAAATTACCAAGTTATTGCCGATCATGGACGAAAAGCACCAATTTGGAACCATTTCAACTTGGTGATGCTCCCCGACGGTACAAAAAAAGCAAAATGCAAACGGTGTGGAGATCTCCTTGCGGCGGCCGCAAATACCACGTTAAAGCGCCACTACGAGTCTTCGTGCAAGAAGTTGAAATCGGGTGACGATCCAAGTCAACCCATACTTGACAATTCCGGTCAAGTATGGTCGTATGATGTCGCGTTGGCCCGAGAAATGCAAATGAAATGTGTCATTCAAGTGGGGTTGCCGTTCGGACATTTCGACAATCCTCACATTACGAACATGATCAAACTCTCGCTACAACCACGCTACGTGGGTTCGGTAAATCGTTAAACTCTTAGACGTGATGCTATAAAACTTTGGAAATGGCCAAAAAAGATACGCGACAAACGTTTTTATCATTATCCAACAACATTTCTTTAACGTGTGATATATGGAGCGCACCATTCGGATTGTCACAATCTTATATATGCATAACGGCACATTGGATTGTGCCGCAATTGTGGCAATTATGCAAACGTGTAATCACGTTTAAGCACTTTGGTTCGCCACATTCGGGTGAGCGTCAATTTAATATAATTATGAGAAATATTAAATATTATAATTTAACTAATAAGGTTATTAGTATTTCGTTTGATAATGTTAGTAATAATACGTTATGTGTGGAGAAATTAAAGTTGGCTTTATCCCCTATTTTAAATGGAAAATTATTTCACACACGTTGTTGCGCACACATAATAAATCTAGCCGTTCAAGACGGCTTAGTAGTATGTAAACATTCTTTAACTAAGTTTAGGCTTATGTTACGCCGGATTTTCACAAAAGGTAAAAGCATGCAACAAGCATATATAAAATATTGCAAATATGTCGGTTTTAAAGCTTTGGGACCGGCACACGATATGGCGGTTCGATGGAATTCGACTTACAAAATGATGGATAATTTATTAAGACAAAAACCATATATTCATGCATTTTATAACATTAATACCCGGATAACACGATATCTGAATATGATTGGCAAATGCTTGAAGGCTTACATGATATTTTGGGCGATTTCAAAACTGCAACAACTTTGTTATCCGGTATTTATTATCCAACAAGCACTTTACTTTTAAATCAAATATATATTTTGGCAAGTAAAATTTCTCAATACGAAGAACATTTCAACTTTCAAAACGTGGTAGCACCAATGAAAGCAAAATTGTTAAAATATTTTAAAGAGATCCCCATCAGTTTTTTCTGTGCCGCGGCATTAAATCCGTATTTAAATGTTACGGGTGTCGAAGTTTTAATACAATCAATATGTGTAGCGTTTGGTTTGGATACAACTACAAATTCTTCTTTTTCAAGGAACCGCATACTTCAATTTAATAATGATTTTCATCAATTATTTGATATTTATAGAATTAATTATGGGGGAGGAAGCCAACAAACCCCTACAACTCAAATGTTTTCACCGGGTTCTAGTTCTCGTGGGCGAAACCGGTCCGACTTAATGGCAAATTTAATGAACTCGGTTTTAAATGAATCTAGTAAAAAATCTAGATTTGATGGAGATAATTTGAGTGAATTCAATATGTACATACATACTAATTTTATAGCGGCATCCTCCACAACCGTCAGCGATGTTGAATCACTAGATTTATTAGAATGGTGGAAAGGTAAACAACCTCAATACCCGGTTTTGGCATCTATTGCCCTTGATATACTAACAATCCAAGCTAGTACCGTAGCTTCGGAGTCTGCTTTTTCTCTTAGTGGCAGGATCATATCGGAGCGTCGGTCAAGATTAACCCCGGAGTCGGTAGAGTGTTGCATATGTTTGAAGGATTACTTGGATGGCCAACAAAGAATTCAACATGAAACAAGCTTGGAGGCGGATATAGACGATGTAGAATTAAACTTAGCCGAAAACGAAGTCGACGAAGGACTAAGTACTCCGGGAACCGTAACCGAGGACGATGCTAGTAGTGCAGGTGGAGTCTCACGTTACGACGATGAAGAAGAAGAACCAGACACCGATCGCCTTGATGATAATACGGCTGTTGATCGACTGGAAAAGTACGGAACTCTTTAAGACTACAATCCAAAGTATAATCCATACTATAATCCATACAATCCATACAATTACAATCCATGGGGATGGGGTGAGGGTGGGAGTTCGGGAGCGGGACCTTCGGGTTCGGGTTATTTGAATTTATGTATTGTAAGTTTGTAACTTAAAATTATAAATAAAATGTATTTTTAAAGTGTATTTTAGAGATTTATTATAAATAAAACGTATTTTTAAAGTGTATTTTAGTGATCCAATCCAATTTTTATTTTTTAAAGTTTAGTAATTAATTATTATATAAAGGAAATTATTAAAAAATAAAAAAAACGTAGCCCGATCTTGGCCCGGTTTTGGGCCCGACTCGTCCCGGTTTTTGTTAAACCGGTTCACCCCAAAACTAACCGGGCCACCCCTTTTCGGGTGAAGCCCGGCCCGAAGCCCGTTTGGGCCCGGTTTTTGTTTTCACTGTAGCGGCCCGAAGCCCGTTTTGGCCCGGCCCGAGCCCGATTTTTGGCCATCACTAATCCTAAAAAAGACAACCTATCAAAATAACAATTGTTTGAAACCAATATTACATCCCCAAAAAGACAACCCATCAAAATGACAATTGTTTTATATCAACATTTATGTAGTAATTGTTGGCAACAATTTTGTTTATTTTTTTCTTGACGACATCTAAGTAGGGGTGTGCATCGGTCGGGTCGGGTCGAGGCCCAAAACCCGATCGGATATACGGGTAGGAGGGAATATCCCGAAATCCGACCGATTAGGATTCGGGTAGTTCGGGTTCGGGTGAGTTCAGGTTCGGATAGATCGGGTCGGGTGAGTTCGGGTGAAGTAGAAATTTCAGTAACTCAGTTTCCTCATAAAATTTTCAGTTTCCAAAATAAAAATCAAGATCGAGAATGTAGAGACTAGAAAATAGAAATTAGCACTTACAAAACCCACAAATTCCAACCAGACAACCACTTCTAAATCACAAAACCCACAAATTCAAACCAGACAACCACCCATAACCCATTCAAATGTAGAGAGAGTAGAGACTAGAAAATAGAAATTAGCACTTACAGATAACAGATGTAGAGAAATCACCGTGGACTGGTGGTCAACTGGTGGGATGCGATGGCTGCCGGCGGGACTTGGGAGCAGGGCGGTGGCTGGGCCGCCGAAGTTGTGGCTGTCTGGAGTTGATCGAGAAATTGAGAGAGGTCTGGAGTCGAGGGATTTAGTTTAGGTTTAGGGCTCTTCAACTTTAGGCATTTAGAATTAGAATCAGATATGGTTTATAAAACTGAAATTTTTAAAAAAATCAAACACTTTTCGGATATTCGTGTAGTTCGGGTTTGGGATTTCGATACCCAACCCGATCCTGTTATACCCGATAAAGAAGTCGGGTTCGGAGATTCGGGTTTTCGTGGCGTCGGGTGGGACGAACTTCGGGGTTTTTGGGGCTCGGGTCGGGCGGGTGGCTCGGGTCGGGCAGGTGGTGCTCACCCCTACATCTAAGTGACTTGAGTAGGAAATACATTAATCATTTTCATAAAATGCATAGACCATTTGGAAACCATGATGTGGGAAAAGATTTATATGCATGTCAGTTGACATCTGTAGACACAAATATATTATGACATAGGAGGTTGAAAGGAAGACAATAGTGTCATAAGAGCATCTCCAACCGGCCGTTAAATCGCCTATCAAAATTTATTTATACCAAAATTAACATTTTAACATTAATAATTTATTTTTAAAATTAACATATTTATATTTAGTAAATTATATATACATTTAATATATATTTGATGTTTTTTTAGAGTGTGATTGGAGTTGGGTTTTTTTATTTTGTGTTGATGGATCCACCAAATTTGGTATTTTTGATGTTAAATTTGGTGTTGTGGTTTAAGATGTCATACTTGAATTACACACTAAGTCACTTGACACTTGCAGGGGATCCATACCCTTTCAATTAGCATTTTAATATCTAATGCACTATATAATGAAGTTTGGATATCCAAAATGAAGATGATTATATCACATTTCCAAATGGTCTATGTATTTTATGAGAAGGATTAATGTACTTCCTACTTAAGTCACTTAGATGTTATAAAAAAATAAATAAAACCGTTGCCAACAACTACTACATAAATGTTGATATAAAACAATTGTCATTTTGATGGGTTGTCTTTTTGGGGATGTAATATTGGTTTCAAACAATTGTTATTTTGATAGGTTGTCTTTTTTAGGATGTAGTGTTGGGTTCAAACAATTGTTATTTTTAAATGCAAGTAATTTTTTTTTGCACTTTAGCAAATTAGTTTTTCTTGTACTTTGACAATGAAGATTGGATGAAAAAAAATTAAGAGAGATGATAAATGTGTTTTAAAGATGATGAATGTTGCATATGGACCAAATCCACAATTTAGTATTGTTTGTTTTAAATGTGTATAGAATAAATTGAAATTGAAAAATAAAATGACTATTATACCCATAGTGTGCAAGACATATGATGCCTTTAACCCTTTAAAGTTAAAGATGTTAGTGTTTAGGAATCCTAGCCACAATATATTGCAAGCCACAATATATTGCATATCACAAGGATTATATTCACAATAAACATAAAACGAGGACCAAGGTTAAAGAAATCACAAAACCTCTATAACCAAATCCACAATTCACTCCTTTAATAATAAAAAGATCCGAATTGCATATAACCGTTACGGACGACATCCGTGTATTTGAGTGACTCATCAGCACTGCAAGAGCCAACGCAGCATTATTTGGACAGTCAAATCCCACACAACACAAGGGATCCCACTCATCACTCAGCGGCGGCGTTGTTACATTTTCTCTCTTTCTCCCTAAGAAATATCGCCGCCGCCGGAGACCTCCGCCATGCAAACGTTTCTCCACCAATGCCCCGTCGTCGCTCAATCTCTCCATACTCCATCACTACTATTTTCTTCTACTAAGCATTCCGTCAATTTCACCGTCTCATGTTGCTCCCTCGCATCGCCGGTCACCGTCGTTAACCAAAATGTAGACAGGAAATCTACCGAGAGGAGCGAGATTAGGCTAGGTTTGCCTAGTAAAGGTCGAATGGCTTCCGACACTCTTGATCTTCTCAAGGTATATATTCTTTCTATCTCTTTACAAATTTGGTTTTAATTTCGGTTTTTATTTTGTTCACATTTGTATTTTGTTCTATTTTTGGAAGGATTGCCAATTATCTGTCAGGCATCTGAATCCTCGCCAATACGTTGCAGACATTCCTCAGGTTAGTTTAACTTATCCGTTATACTTCAAACTAATATGCATTCTACTTTTACTTCAAGAAATTGTAAATTTATTGAACTTTATATTCTGTCCAACAATAGAACAACTGCTACTTTATAACAAGTGCGATCGATAAACCATTGTTGCAAGTTACGTGACAAATTTAAATCAATTTTGCTTTCTCAGATACATGGTTTCACATCCAAAATCAATGTTATGGACTGTTTTTTGAAGGACCATCGGGAGTAGAATAAGGATTAATAGGTAGAACTGGATTTTATTTCGGATTCAAAAATTGTGCAATATGACTAAGTAGAAAAAATAATAGGTGAAGTTAATAATTGTGAAGTGGTATAATAACTGAGAGCAAGAGCTAAGCATGAGAAATGTTGGTTTAATCTTACATAAACATTAAAATAAATCATAAAAATTCAGAAACATGTTAAATATTGCATTATGTGTATTGTCCTGATGTTTAGTGCAGAAAAGAGATTACGGCCTGACTTTTCTGGTCATTTATTGACTATTCTCATTTTATGAATCGAAGTTGGGAAGAATACATCATCAGAAAAAGAAAAACTTTGTGATTAGCTTATGTTTTATATGGTGCAATAGTGCATTACAGTGCAAACCACATCGTTCAATAAAGAGAGTTTGTGTGGATTAGAGTTGGTAATGTTATCATAATTGCCATGAAAGGTTGAAGTGTGACTTTGTTTGGGAGGAGGTAGTATATTTCTTTATTACTTCCCACTCCAACTGCTTTAAAATAAAATTGAAAGCATATGGAATTTGTAGGATGAGTAAAGCTGTATGATAGATTTCTTTCTTAGTGACCCCATCCAGTCAGACAGTTTTGAAGACACTTCCTTGATTTAATACCCAATCCATATAGGTAATTAGTATGATTCCTTTGGCCCTTTGTATCAGAAGCTTAGGATACCACTTCAATATTCTAGTACAACCTCTACCCTTGGTCATTTTTGTTTTCACATACATTGAGGTCCCGACTGCTGATATTTAAATATAGAAGTTACTTTGGTCAAACTAAAATTGAACTTATGTTGTGTTTTGGAGTTATGCTCTAATTAAATCGAATACAAAACAGAAGATGATTCTAGCATAGGTGAATGTCCCAAGTTAACTGCGATGTAGACCCTTATTGCAAAAATGTGTTTTTACTACGTTCTTTCCAAGATGTACTGCCTACTTGTGAAAGAGAATGTTGAGCAATAAAATGGATATCAACATGGTCTAACATGTGTTTCTTTTACCAATTCTGTGGGAGATCTGTCATCCTACTAAGCAGAAACGAGCAGGGTTGACTTTCATACCTGTTGCACCAACACATTCTACTTGCTGTTTGATGAAGTTCTCATTTGAGACCATAGTTACATTGTTGAAATTGACTTGTTTACAATATCTAATTGCAGATTGCAAACTTAGAAGTTTGGTTTCAGCGTCCAAAAGATATCGTACGAAAACTGGTTTCAGGAGATTTAGACCTTGGCATTGTTGGTCTTGACACACTTAGCGAATATGGACAGGTAACATGATGTTGTTGTGTATTTTTTTTAAGTATATAATATTTATATAGGGCAAATAGTCACGCACACTCCTCACCTTTGGTTAGGTTTTGACTCTTTGGTAATGTTGTTGCGTATTGTCATAATTGATAATTGTTCTTATTCCTAGTTGAAACATCCTCCTCAGTTTATATATTCTTTTCCTGCTTAATTTATGTGGAACTATGTGATACATTTGGCCCTGGCAGTTTAGCTACTTAAGTAACATTCTTAACTGAATTAACTTTTGATTTTGTAAAGTCATTTTAATGTACCACTAATGAATATGCACAACTTTTTCTACAATTTGAGTAGTTTAATTTACGTAGTAGTTACTTCAGTGGTAATAAACAAGTTTTTATGTTAAAAGCACTAATTATGCTTAGAACAAACCAAGGCCATAGGTTCCCTGAATACCATATCCACGGTTTTGAGAGGATTCGACGAGTACAAGTTTCAAATTGAACTAACATAGCTTGCCTCAATTTTGGTTGTGAAGTTATCTCCGACCAGGAGTTTTGCTGCCACCAAGTTACTATATGCAATTCATAAAGGCGTATTTTGGTATGTAGACACTTTGGTATGTGCTGCAAGACCTTGTTTTTTTTAGCTCTGTTTTAGCAAGTGTCATGCCTAGTATGTTCAATTTTACCTTTATCTTTCTCTGGCAGTTTATAAGGTGTTCCAGACTCCTCTTTCTTATACATTCCTTTTTTTTCACCGGTCTATATAATCTGCTTTAATCCCTTAGAAGAAAGACTATTAAAGCTAGCTTTCTTACAGATTGACATGGCATAGTTGACAAAATGAAAAAGCAACATATGTGATGGAATCTTGGTATTACAAAGGGGTGAAATTTAACTACTGTCTTTGAGTTCTTCAATTATATGCAACCTAATTTCACGAGCTGAAGATATGTATTAGAAGTAAGCCTGTAAGCAAAAGTTCCAATTGTCGTCCAATTTCTAATTCGATAATAGGTAACCTATCCGGATTTGATGATTCAAGTTCAAATTCGTGTTGAACTGATGTTACTCAGATACAAATTTGAATATAGGTATATTAACTCCATTAAATCTGATTAATTGTTATTTCAAACTCGAATACAAATATCTATATCCATATATCGAGTTTGATATTCAAATAGCGAAAAGTAGTGTGCATATATCTATATATATTATAAAATATTTGAGTTTTGTTTTTAAAAGCTTTTAATTTTTCAAGGATACAACTATGTGTTGGAGAGTATATTAGGAAGTTATTGTGTGATATTCTGTTGTAATGAGGAAATCACTAATTGATTTCCCTGTGATTTCCTTAATCCTTTCTCCTTTTAGGTAGGTTCTTGTCTATAAATTGTTGTATTCCCTTGATTGAAGAGAGAACAAAGAATAACCATTTCAAAGCCTCTTTGTTCATGGTATCAAAGCCTACAATGGCGGAGATGATTCTCTTCTCAAACCTATACCTAACTCTTCACAATTCCCATCTATCGAAAACCCTTCTCTCCAAATTACCCAACGCAAACTCAATGGATCCAACTTCAGGGAGTGGTCCCAATCTGTCCTCTTAGTGCTCAAGGGTAAAGGAAAAGCCGGTTATGTCACCGGAGATGCTTCCATGCCCAATTCTGCTGATCCAAAATTTAACACCTGGGATGCTGAAAACTCTATGGTTATGGCATGGATAATTAACTCTATGGAGCCCAGAATTGGTCGCACCTACTTATTCTGTAAGACTGCTCATGAAATTTGGAAGGCTGTCCAAAAGATCTACTCGGACATGGAAAACACCTCACAATGCTTTGAGGTTAGATCCAAACTTCGAGAACTCAAACAAGGACCAAATTCAGTCACAAAGTATTATAACTCGTTGACTGAGTTATGGCAGGAGATGGATTTATTCCATGAAATTAAATGGCAGTACACTGCTGATGGTGTTCAATTATCCAAGATGGTGGAAAAGGAACATGTTTTTGACTTCCTACAAGGCTTGAACAAAGACTTGGACGAAATCAAGGGAAGGCTGCTGGGACAGAAACCATTCCCTACAATTCGAGAAGTCTTTGCTGAAGTTCGAAGAGAAGAAAGCCGAAAACGAGTCATGTTACTCAACTCTACTAATGAACCAAGTGCATCCATACTCTTCCCTAGCTACTCATTAGCCTAAGACAAACTATGGTCCAAAGAGTATGAGAAACAGAAAGGAAGGTGGAGATCAATTATGGTGTGACCATTGTGGTAGAACTAATCACAACAAAGAAACCTGCTTGAAACTCAATGGAAAACTGGTTGAATGGAAGCCAAGAAACCAAAGAGAGTCCACTAAGCTCTTACAGCAGAAACGTCCATTGACAACAATCAGACATGTCATCTCAGCCTAACTCCTGACCAGATCAAGGTATTGCAAACCATTCTTAGCCACCAAAAGATCCTTACTGATTCAGAAACTATGCCTTCTTCCTCAAGTGCATCGGTAGCTCATAAAGGTACAATCTTTTCTTCGTTCTCCACTAAAGTTGAGACACATCGAGACTGGATTATTGACACAGGTGCGTCAGACCACATGAGCGGCAGTCGAGATACCTTCTCCACCTATGACACTTGCGAGGATGATATTCACATTACAGTGGCAGATGGTAAAACAGTAAAGGCTGGAGGTCGTGGAAATGTAGAAATCTCAGGACTAAATTTAAAATCAGTCCTACATGTTCCACACCTAAAATGCAACCTTGTTTCAATTAGTAAACTCACCAAAGACAAAAATTGTGCAGTGACATTTTTCCCTTCTTTGTGTGTATTTCTGGACCTATCTTCAGGGAAGATGATTGGCAGTGCTAAGGAGCGTGATGGTCTCTATTTCCTCCATGACATGGGCTCCTCCTCAAAAACTCCATCTCTTGAAAAAAGTCTCCTTATCAACTGTGTCAAACTCTGAAGTCATTTTGTGGCATAAACGGCTTGGTCATCCTAGTTTTCTTTACCTTAAGGCATTGTATCCCCAATTATTCATCAATAAAGATGCTTCTAGTTTTCATTGTGAACATTGCATTGTTGCTAAACAAAGTAAAAAAAAACTATCATCCTCATTCATATCAACCAACAAAACCATTTCATCTCATATACAGTGATATATGGGGTCCATCTCGAGAACCTTCCATCATGGGCCCAAGATGGTTCTTCACTTTCACTGATGATCATACTCGGTTTTGTTGGGTATACCTAATGAAAGACAAATCGGAAGCAACAAGCATTTTCAAAAAAATTCATAAATATATTTCTACTGTTTTTCAATCTCAAATCCAAATTCTTCGAAGTGACAATGGAAGAGAGTATTTCACCCATGACTTGTCCCAGTACCTTGTCGATCATGGGATTCTTCATCAAAGCTCTTGTGTGTACACCCCCCAACAAAATGGGGTTGTTGAACGCAAAAACAGACACCTTTTAGAGGTAGCCAGATCCTTGATGTTTGCTACAAATGTTCCAAACATATTTTGGGGTGAAGCTGTTCTCACAGCCGCCTACCTCATCAACAGATTACCCTCAAAACCTTTAAAACTTCGTACTCCTATCAGCTGCCTTCTAGAGAGTTTTTCCACATCTCATCTCCTTCATTCTCTACCCCTCAAAGTCTTTGGTTGTGTGGCATTCATTTACAATCACAACCCTCATAGAGGTAAACTTGATCCTAAGGCAATCAAATGTATCTTTGTAGGGTACTCCTCCACCCAAAAAGGGTACAAGTGTTACCATCCGTCCTCTAAATGGTTCTTTACATCATATGATGTCTCTTTTCTTGAAGATCAATCTTACTATCCCAATGGTTCTCTTCAGGAGGAGCATATACATGAAGAAACACATTGGGATCCAACCATATCTCTACCTATATCACTTGCCCCATCTTATCGGTCACAAGAACCACCTTCACCTTCGACACATACTTCACCATTACCTACACCTGCTTCACCTTCGTCTACTCCATCCTCCTCCATGAGACATGATCAAGGGTTACATCAAGGAGGAGAACCTATCACCAATGAACAACTTAAGGTTTATTTAAGAAGGCCAACTGCTCCCCAAACTGCTCAATCATTGGAACCGGAGGTAAGTCCAGATTCCACAAACGAAGGTATGATGTTAGATATTCCAGATCTTCCAATCGTCATTAGAAAAGGGGTAAGAAAGTGCACTCAATACCCTTTGTCTACTCACTTAACCTATGCAAAATTGTCTCATAAGTACAGGGCTTTTACTGTAAATGTTGACAGTATAGACATTCCAAAGAATGTCCATAGTGCGCTTCTTGATCCAAAATGGAAGGTTGTTGTTGAAGAAGAAATGAATGCTCTTGTGGAAATCGATTATCTCTATTTTGGATTAGTCACATGTTTATTTTTGTGTTAGGATAGACTTTAGTTCCTATTTCTTTGGGTAGATTAGCTTGCTGCTTAAGGTGTTTGTTTCCGAAGACCGTGATAGGTTGTTGGGCCTCTGGCTATTTATATTTGCCTTTGTATTTCGTATGAAGCAAGAGAATAAGAAAGATATCTCCCTTCTCTCAATTTCTACATGGTATCAGAGCACTGATCCATCTCACTTAGTTATTAAGATTGATGACAAAATACATCAGATCTGCCATGGTTACCGAAACAGAAGGTTTGAGTACAACCCAAGGATCTCAGGTGGTGTCGAACAGCCTCTTCGAGGGTGGGATGATTCCCATCACGAGATACAAACTCACTGGTTAAAACTACGATCAATGGTCTCATTTCGTTATGATTTTCGTCAGCGGGAAAGGGAAAGAAGATTACCTAACCGGCACAACCTCTGAACCGGAAGAAACTGATGCGAAGTACAAAACTTGGAAGACTGAAAATAACATGGTGATGTCATGGCTCTTGAACTCCATGACCAATGAGACCGGTGAGAATTTCATGTACTACAAGACAACAAAAGAAATCTGGAATGCTGCCCGAGACACCTACTCAAATAAAGATAATGCCTCAGCTATCTTTGAACTCAAGGGAATACTGCATGATCTACGACAAGAGGAAAAGATAGTTACAGAATACTTCAACTTGTTGATCCGCTATTGGCAACAGTTGGATGTGTTGGATGATGTCGCGTGGAACTGCCCCCTTGACCAGAAGCAATACAAGGAAATCCAAGAAAAAGAACGAGTTTATAAGTTCTTACTTGGATTAAACCAGAATCTGGATGAAGTTCGTGGGAGGATTCTAAGCTGCAAGTCGTTGCCCAGTGTGAGGGAAGCCTTCTCTGAGGTTCGTCGTGAAGAAACATGGAGGAAAGTCATGTTGGGACCTACAACTACTGAAGGATCTGCATTGGTGGCAAGAAAGGGAACTAAACCACAAAGCTTCCACAACAACGAGTCCCAAAGCACCCCGGGATCATGATCTGGCAGCCGTCCTTGGTGTGACCATTGCAAGATTCCCGGTCACACAAAGGAGATTTGCTGGAAAATACATGGAAAACCTCCGGGTAAGCAACCATACCGACCATCCGGTCATGCAACAATAGAGAACTCTCCTTTTAGCCCAGAACAAATGAAGGTATTACAGAAGATGCTCATTACCACCATTCAGTCAACAATTGGAGGACAAAGTACAGCTGCCATGGCACAAGGTGAGCACTTACCGGCTGCCCTAAATGCGAAACTGAGCACAGGTGAGTGGATCGTGGACTATGGGGCCACGGACCACATGACTGGAGACATCCGGGTACTCCATAATCTTCAACCAAATGAAACTGGGGCTAAGGTTCGGACAACCGATGGTTTGCTATCAAATGTAAAAGGGATAGGTTCGACTTATAGCACAAAAGACATCACTCTCAACTCTGTGCTTTATGTTCCTAACTTGACTTATAATTTGATGTCTATTATCAAACTTATGAAAGACCAAAACTGCACCGCTAAGGTTTCTTCTGTCGTATGTGAATTTCAGGACTCGGTCTCGGGGAGGATGATTGGCAGTGCTAGAGCTCGTGGAGACCTCTTTCTACTAGAACCTGATTCTACATTTAATTCACCTAGGAAATCCATGTGTTTTCAATCAAGCCAACAAAGGATTGATCTTTATTTATGGCATCTTAGATTAGGACACCGTAATCTTGTGTACTTAAAAAAGCTATTTCCTGAGTTGTTCAATAAAAGTTCTTTTCCGTTTCAATGTGAAGTGTGTCAACTCTCTAAACATACTCGAAATCAGTATCCAATTCAGCCCTATAAGGCCTCATATCCTTTTCATTTGATTCATAGCGATGTATGGGGGCCATCTAGAGTAAAGAACTTAATAGGATCTAGATGGTTCATTACCTTCATTGATGATCATACTCGGGTCACTTGGATATTTCTTATGAAAGAAAAATCTGAGGTTAGACACATTTTTCAAGCATTCCACAAAATGATAGAAACTCAATTTCACACAAAGATTCAAGTGTTAAAAACAGATAATGGAACTGAGTTTTTCGAGTCAAACTTAAGGAAGTATCTATCCGAAAATGGAATCCTTCATATCAGCTCATGTGTTGGGACTCCACAACAAAACGGAGTCGTTGAAAGGAAAAACAGACACTTCCTAGAAGTGGCTCGTTCACTCCTTCTGTCCTCTCACGTTCCATCACTTTTTTGGGGAGATGCAATTCTATCAGCGACCTATCTAATAAACCGCATGCCATCAAGGGTACTAAGCTTTGAAACTCCTTTTCAAACTCTTAGATCCTCATATCCACATATTAGGTTCCTAGCCAATGTCCCTCTTAGAGTATTCGGATGCACGACATATGTGCACATTCCTCCACAAAATTGCAGTAAACTGGATCCTAGATCAATCAAATGTATTCTTTTGGGTTACTCAAATAACCAAAAAGGATACAAGTGTTATTCCCCATCCACAAAAAAGGTATACAACTCAATGGATGTCACCTTCTTTAAGGATTAACCCTTTTACTCCAAATCAGATCCTCAGGGGGAGAATGTGTCTCATGAATATCCAATTTGGTCAACGTCAGTTCTAATCAGTCCACCCGATGACTTGTCTACACCGTCTTCTTCACATCCATTCCCTACTACCTCACCAAGTTCGAACCTACAAGTTACAGATCCGAAAGAAATCCTGGTGTATTCAAGGCGGAAAAAGGTTACTGAAGAAGAAGAGGTCAACACCCCTCATTGCCATGAGACCAATCCGAGTCAGAATCCTAGTCAAGGTATGAACTCTTCTCCATATACAGGTGATGATTGTGATAATGCGGCTGAAGTAAGTCACGATGATCTTGATGTCCCAATAGCCATTCGGAAGGGAAAGAGAACGTGTACAGAACACCCAATCGGGAATTTTATGACCCACGAGAATCTGTCACAAACCCACAGGGCTTTTGCCGCATCTTTGGATTCCTTACAGATTCCCGCAAGTGTACAAGAAGCCCTAGAACATCCGAATTGGAAATCTGCAGTTGAAGATGAAATCATGGCTCTTGAGAAGAATAACACTTGGGAATACACCACTTTGCCCCCGGGTAAGAAAACCGTGGGGTGTAAATGGGTTTTTTCTGTGAAATACAATGCAAATGGGACGGTGAATCGGTTCAAAGCGAGACTCGTAGCTAAGGGGTTCACTCAATCATATGGAGTTGACTATGGGGAAACTTTTGCACCCGTAGCCGAGCTCAATTCCATACGAGTATTTCTCTCACTTGCTGCAAATCTAGATTGGCCACTGCATCAACTAGATATAAAGAATGCGTTTTTAAATGGAGAATTAGAAGAAGAAGTGTACATGGATGTACCATCTGGAATCCACGCAGAAGAGGCTCTCGGGAAGGTATGTAAGCTAAGGAAATCACTCTATGGGCTCAAACAATCATCACGAGCTTGGTTTGAACGCCTAACTCAAGCAAGGGCGGATCTAGTGTATTGAATACGGTGGCACATGCCACCGTATTATTTCTCCGATGAAGGGTAAAAAAATTTAGGTTCGTGAAAGGTGCAACCGTATCGTTTTGGAAGGTGCTACCGTATTATTTTGGAAACTTCAAGAAGGTGCAACCGTACCTCATAATCAACCAAAAAACCAAAGGAAACTATCGAAATCAACCAAAAAAACCGAAAAATCTTCTGAAATCGATAAAAAAAACTTAAAAATCCCTCGAAATCAAGCAAACAACTTTAAAAATCCCTCAAAATTGTGGAATTAGGCTAAAAACACATCGGACAATATTGACCGTCGGTGAAAAGATGAAGACACGTCGATAAAAAACGTGCTTTTTGTTATTATTTTTTGTTTGTATTATATGGTGCCACCGTATAAAAAAATTTCTGGATCCGTCCCTAAACGCAAGTGGTGAAACAAAATGGGTTCCGTCAATGTCAAACCGATCACACCATGTTTATTAAAAAGTCTCCAACCGGGAAGAAGACTATTGTGATTGTGTATGTGGATGACATTATTCAGGTGATAACAGGGAAGAAATAGAAAGTCTCAAAGGTGTACTTGCAAAGGAGTTCGAAGTGAAGGACCTAGGAAAGCTGAAATATTTTATGGGGATGGAAGTGGCAAGGTCCCACAAGGGAATTTTTGTCACCCAACGGAAATATACCATTGATCTCTTGAAGGAGACAGTGATGCTAGGGTGTAAGCCATCACTAACACCCATGGATCCAAACGGAAGTCATCAAAGGAAGGATGGAGAATCGACAGACAAAGGAAGATACCAAAGATTAGTTGGTAAGTTAATCTACCTAACACATACTAGACCCGACATAAGCTTTGTTGTTGGTATGGTAAGTAGATTCATGAACGAACCAACCAAAGATCAACAGGAGGCAGTAGTCCGCATTCTAAAGTATTTGAAGCAAAGCCCAGGAAAAGGGTTATTCTTTGGAAAGTCAGAAACCAAAGAAATAAGAGTATTTACTGATGCAGATTGGGAAGGCTCGAAAATGGATGGAAGATCCACCATCGGATACTGCACGTACGTATGGGGCAATTTGGTCACATGGAGGAGTAAAAAACAGGTTGTGGTATCTCGTAGTAGTGTAGAAGCCGAATTTAGAGCAATGTGCCACGGAATTTGTGAGGGAATGTGGCTGAAAAGAGTGTTGGCAGAATTGGGGATCACTGTTGTCGGTCCCACAAAGCTGTGTAGTGTAGCGATAACACAGCTGCCATCGAGATCGCAAAAAACCCTGTGCATCACGAGAGAACAAAGCATGTAGAGCTCGATAGACACTTCATCAAGGAGAAACTGGAAGAAGGCGAGCTGGAGCTAGCTTATGTTCCATCGTAGCATCAAGTAGCTGACATCCTTACAAAAGCTCTACCAAAACTAATCTTCGAGACATTACAGTTCAAGCTGGGTATGATTGGCATTCATAGCCCAGCTTGAGGGGGAGTGTGGAAATCGATTATCTCTATTTTGGATTAGTCACATGTTTATTTTTCTGTTAGGATAGACTTTAGTTCCTATTTCTTTGGGTAGATTAGCTTGCTGCTTAAGGTGTTTGTTTCCTAAGATCGTGATAGGCTTTTGGGCCTCTGGCTATTTATATTTGCCTTTGTATTTCGTATGAAGCAAGAGAATAAGAAAGATTTCTCCCTTCTCTCAATTTCTACAGCTCTCTTAAAGAATAACACTTGGGAACTAGTTGATCTTCCACAAGGGAAAAAGGTGGTTGGATGCAAATGGATATTCAAGGTGAAGTTCAAACCTAATGGAGAAGTAGAGAGATACAAGGTGAGACTAGTGGCTTAAGGAAACACCCAAACACAGGGTATTGATTATGAGGAGACATTTGCTCCGGTTGCAAAGATGAACTCGATCAAGGTATTATTTTCTCTTGCTGCAAACCTTGATTGAGAACTCTATCAACTAGACATAAAAAAGGCTTTCCTAAATGGAGAACTGGAAGAGGAAGTATTCATGAAGATGCCTCTAGGTTTTCATGATGAAAATACCAAGGTGTGTAGACTCAAAAAGTCCATTTATGGATTAAAACAATCACCACGTACCTGGTTACCAGATTTAGTTTAGTAATAAAGTCTCTTAGGTATAAACAAGGACAAGCAGACCACTCGTGGTTCATCAAGCCGGGAGAAAGTGGAAAGAGGGCTATTCTCATTGTGTACGTGGATGATATGGTAATAACTGGTGATGACCAAGAAGAGATCACTAAGTTGAAAGCCCACTTACAGATTCAATTTCAAGTTAAAGACCTAGGAGCATTGAGATACTTTCTTGGAATGGAAGTTGCCCGAAGCAAATAAGGAATATTTGTTACTCAAAGAAAATATACCCTTGATTTGCTACGAGAAACTGGAAAAATTGGTTGCAAGCCTGCTGCTACACCATTGGAAAGGAACTGGAAGGAAAAAGGTTATCAATGATGACACTCAAGGAGACCGGGGCAGATGCCAAAGATTGGTGGGAAAGCTAATATATCTCACACTCACAAGGCTCGATATTACCCATAGTGTGAGTGTAATAAGCCGGTTTATGCATTGTCCCACTAAAAGACATCTGGAAGCAGCCAATAGAATCTTAAAGTAACTCGGCAAGGGAATCTTGTTTAAGAAAGGAAAGGAACGAGATGTTAAGGGATTTGCAGATGCTGACGGGTGGATCAGAAGATAGTAAGTCCACAACAGGTTATTGCACAAAAGTACGGGGAAATCTAGTCACTTGGCGAAGCAAAAAGCAATCAGTAGTGGCAAGAAGCACTCCCGAGGCAGAATACCGAGCAATTGCTCAAGGTGTCTGTGAACTAATCTGGATAGAGAGGCTTTTGAGAGACCTCAAAGTCTCTATAAATGGTCCTATGAAGCTGTATAGTGACAACAAATCAACAATAAGGGGGCGTTTGGTTCGCAGAATCTGATGGAATCTGGTGGAATTGGAATGTTGAATTCCTTTGACCAAATTCCATTCCCTTGTTTGGTTCAAAGTTTTCAATGGAATGGAATCTTCCAATTCCATTAAATTCCATACATAAAGGATTTTAACATTCCATCATCAAACCTAAGTATTTCAATGGAATGGAATTTGTTATTTTCATAATTCCAAAATTACCCTTACCCCAAAACCCTACTGATATTGATTATCAGCAGACACCAACTCTCTCTCCCCTCCTCTCCTCTCTCTCTCTCTCATCTCCTCTCTCCCTCCTCTCTCTCTCTCTCTCTCCTCTCTCCCTCTCTCTCCTCTCTTTCTCTCTCTCCCTCTCCCTCTCTCTCTCTCTCCTCCCTCTCCCCCCTCTCTTCTCTCCTCTCTCTTCTATCCTCTTCTCTCTCTCTTCTCTCTCCTCTCCTCTTCTCTCTCTCCTCTCCCCCTCTCTCTTCTCTCCCTCTCTCTCCTCTCTCCTCTCTCTCTCCCTCTCTCCTCTCTCTCTCTCATCATCATTCGTGTGCTAAAATAATCAAAGAAAATTTAGTTAATAATTAAACTATTTAATGACTATTTCATTAAAATAATTTTTATTGAAAAAATTAAAATAATCAAAAAGGGTATTTTGGTCATTTACCAAAATTCCATTCCAATTCTAAAGCTACAATCTGTGAACCAAACAAAAAAATTCCAATTCATTTAACAGATTCCATTCCAATTCTGTCAACCAAACAAGTGGTCAAACCTGACAACATTCCATTCCAATTCCTTCAAAGTCAAATTCCTTTGACAGATTCCATTCCATCCAAAAACATTCTGCGAACCAAACGCCCCCTAAGTATTGTTCACAATTCTGTATAGCATGACCAAATGAAGCATGTGAGAATTGATAGGGATTTCATAAAAGATGAAATTGATTCAGGGACAATTCTCATCTCCTATGTTCCATCAAAGCAGCAAGAAGCAAATATTCTTACCAAGGCACTCTCCAAACCTGACTTTGAAGCTTTAGTTGGCAAGCTGGGAATGATTGATATCTATTCCACAGCTTGATGAGGAGTGTTGGAGACTATATTAGGAAGTTATTGTGTGATATTCTGTTGTAAAGAGGAAATCACAGTGATTTCCTTAATCCTTTCTCCTTTTAGGTAGGTTCTTGTATATAAATTGTTGTATTCCCTTTTTGGGGAAGGGTGTTCAAGGCTATGCCTAGACTAATCCCTTGGCAAATTATGACGGTAAAACATCAACCCTGATTAACCTCAGTGGCCACAATTGTTGTGTACGCCTGGATTCGAACCATGGGCAGATAGGATATTCCACCACATCCCCAGGGCCTTAACCAGTACGCCACAACCCTTGTGGTTTGTTGTATTCCCTTGATTGAAGAGATAAGAAAGAATAACCATTTCACAGCCTCTTTGTTCACTATGAAAGCATCAAGTATAAATCAATAATGCATACAATTATCTTTCAGTTTTTATAATATTCCTATTTTTGTCCCTTTTTGTAAACAATAAGAATGAAAGCTTGCAGGGTTTTTGTAAACCCATATTACCCTTCCCAAATAAACGCATCAAGTTTTGGAAACCAACCCTAATGTGTGTGAGAATAGAATTAAATCTGAGAAAGAAATAAACATTAAAAAGTTAGGTTATTTATAAACCAGTTTCTAATAAATATGAAATAGAAACAAATATATATCAAATAATAAGAATTTCTATTCTTTGCTACTCAAGTTGAACTAAATATACTATTTAAAGGTATTTTGTATTATTTGAATGCAAGAAGGAATAAAACGATATTGATATTGTCTATTTGGCAGAAAATACATTTATGTAGAAAAGAAAGTTATAAAATATTCATTTTGTATTTTGGAAACGTGAAATGATTAAAAATCCATAAACACATTTCCGTTTGAAGAATGTGAAAACCCCTAAATTTATGTACTATGTTATAAAACATTTAGGTAAAGTTATAAGAACAACTTATGAAGCATTAAGTATTGCATAGTAATGCATAATCCCTTAAATTTCAAGTTTACAATAATTACTACGTATGTGACAAATTCTTAAAGCTCTTTGAACTCAATAAAGCTAACCAATAACCAACTGGTAAACTTGTTCAAATACAAGATAATCATTGAGCCCTACTAATACGATAAAATACTCGATCCTTATCTTTACAGTCATCCGCACAAAAAAGTACTTCATCATTAAAACTAAAATAAAGTACATCTTTATTTTGAAATCTAAAATATACAAATTATAAAATTTTTGAAACAACAAATTATACCAAAAAAAAGAATTTGTAATCATTTAATTTGACACCAATATCGATATTGAAACCTACTAATACGACAGAATACTTCATCATTATCTTTGTTAGTTTATCCGCACAAAAAAGTACTCCAATAAAACAAAAATAGATTACATCTTGATTTTTAAATCTAAATTTATAATTATAATAAATTTTGAATGAACAAATTATACCAAAAAACGAGAATTTTATAACTATTAATTTGACACCAATATTGATATTTTTTTAGAGTTGCCACAGGGTTGCTACAATTTTATAAGGTAGCCATCCAACTAGCTATATTGTATCGGTCAGAATGTTGGGCCACAAAAAAGGCCGTTGAGAGGAAGTTGGAAGTTGCGGAGATGAGAATGCTTAGGTGGACATGTGTGTCAGACCAAGTTAGATAGAGTTTCGAATGAAGTTTCCCTGGCGGAGTTACGAGTTGCCCTAATAACGGATATATTGAGAGAGGGGAGACTGTGTTGGTTTGGGCACGTTCGTAGGGGGCCGATGACAGCACCAGTGGTGAGGAGAATAGAAAGAGTGACAGTCGAGGGGGGTGAGGAGGGGTAGACTGAGGAGGATGTGGGATGAGCAATTGAGGTTGGACATGGCGGCCTTAGATATTTTTGGGAACATGACCTCTGATACAAGTACTTGGAGACGTATGATTAGGTTAGCAGACTAGGTTTGAGGACTGTAGCTAACATGGTTGGGCATAAGGGAGTTGGACAGATTGGGGTAGAGGGCTGGCAACATAGACTAGAGATGTGTGGTATGCTATATTTACTCTGTATGTGTTCCGCCTGTGTTACCTTTTTGTATGTTTTTAGTGCCCCCTACCTATTAATTTTTCATAAGTTCTTTTATTCGTTCTCCTTTCACTTTATGCTAACACTCTTGCACAAGCGTGGGGTCTTAATGGATTCAACCGCTCTACCCTATTGAGGTAGAGGTCAGCTTTGCTACATCTAACTCTCCCATACCCTACTTTCAAGTGGGATTTACCGGGTCAATTTTGGTTTTTTTTCTCTCAATATTTTTGTTGAGTTTTTTTTTACCGGGTCTTCAAGTTAGCAAAACATGTACAACTACTTGTAATTTTTATCTTATTCGAACATGAATTTCGTTCTTTTTTTATGAGATTGAATATTCCGTTATCAGTTTACAATAAAATCTTGCATCCTGTTGGCATTTACCGTGTTTTTATAGTCTCGTAAAATTCAAGTTTACAACTTATTACTACATACATACAACTTCTTGAAGTTTTAACTTTGACGTCCATAAAGTAACTGAAAACCAACCTATAAACTAACTGAAAACTAACCGATAAACACTTTCAAACACAAGATAAGCGTTGAACCCCTACTAATGTGGCAGAATAAATTTTCCGTTCTCGGTTTTAAATAAAATTTTACATCCTGCTCTATTGCAGGTACACAGTTAGTATATGTATATGTATAATATACTATAAAATATATAGCATATGATATATAGTGGTTTGTATCTATAGATATCAAATTTTGTTATTTTGTTTAAAGTTGCGAATTTAGATTTAGAAAAATGCTGATTATTTAATACAGTTAGAGATGGACAGAAAAAAAAACATACCCGCTGGGGAACCCGATACCCTGAATGGCCGAGCCTAGTTTGATTAAGGAATCCCCGAGTTTATAAACTTGGAACGGGACTGTGGATGGGGATATGGGGATATCCCCGACCTCGACCCTAAGTATAAATAAGAAAATTATCTCTCTTTCTCTCTATATATATACACACACACACAATAATAATATAATAACATGGAGAAACCATTTATAACAACGTGGAATATTTGTGTTCGTAGAGAAACTTTTGGCAATTGATTGTTCAATCCTTGTTACAGAGTGGAGAAACTTATTTACAATATTGGTTTTATTGTTCATGGAGAAACTTTTGGTGATATAACAACGTGGATATATAAAGTTTCAATTAATAAGTATTGTAACCGAAATATTTGTGTTTGAACTAGGTTTGCTTGATGTTACTCTTGTACCAGTACACCAACTAAAATCTGGTTTGATTAAAATTTTAGTATGATATGTCATTTAACGTGAAATTGGTATTTATATATGATATATAATAATTCAGTGTAGTAAAAGGCGCCACATGGCGGCCGCCGTGACGTAAGGATCGTCTCAGACGCCACGTTACCCTTATGGCTCACCATTGTCCAATGCGTGATTTTTGTAAGGCGTTATTTGATCTTTGTCTTACCTTTTAATTTTTTTTTACCTTTGGTCTTTTACTTTTTAGTTTTCAGTATATATAACCTACTTGTATATGGTCTGAAGTTGTCGATTATTGGTTTGATCGATAAAGGGTATGTCGACATTCCCACATCATGGTTTCTGATAAGTTAACAATCAAGCTTAATGTGCATGGTCCTCTCATGGAATAAATGATTGTTGCACTGGGACTTTGTCTCCCATGATGAGTTTATACTAAATTTGGAACAACATGAGAACCGGTAGCAACTTAGGGTTTTGTTGCTTGACAACTTTGCTAACTCAAAAAGAGTTATGAAACCAGGATGAATCAGGAACAGAAATGATAAAAAAATGGATAATAGTGGCATTTTGAATCAGAAACAAAAAGGTGGAAGCAGTAGGATGGTGCTCAGGGGGCTGGGTCTCTGTCAGGCAATGCTGGAAGCAGTGTTCAAAAAGGCGTGTGCACCATGGCGCGATATGGCGCAAGACGCGTCTCCGCCGTTACGAAATGGCCCATAACGTTTCTGTAAGGCGTGGCTCACGCTATGGCGCCGCGGCACGCGTTTTTTTAAGACGTGATTTTTTTTTCAAAAAAATGTTTTATTTTTTATTTTTATTTTTATTTTTATCTTTTGTGCTTTTACATTTTTAACTTTAAATTTAACACTTTTATAGATTTATCTAAGCAATCACTCACAGTTTCATGAAATCATAAACGTTATGGACTCACAAATAAAACGATGTTGTGAAATTATCTCTCTAAGTTCTATTTTAAATATTCAATCAAAAACTATTTTTATACTATTAATTTATATGATTTTTCTTCTTCCAATATATATATAAAACATATACGTATATATATATATAATTTTGAATATGACATACAAATTTGCCGTCTTATGTCACGCCTTGAAAAACGCCGCGTCCTCGCCGTGGCGTGTAAGGCTTAAGGCTTGACCTTGCCACCACGCCACGCCTCACGCTATTTTGAACCGTGGCTGGAAGGGGTTGGATTTGGGCAGGCAATGGCGGTGCTTGTACTGGCGACGACAGCGGCAGCAGCTACGGTTTTCGCAACGGAAAGAAAGGGCTCTGATACCATGTAATCAGATTCAGGGAATTATATCTTACATTTCAGGAGAAAGGATGACAATAAATTATATACAAAATGATAACCTATATTAGGAAATCCTACTTTAGATAGTAGAAGGCAAAAACCCTAAAATGTGACAATGTACAATTTACAACAATTCCATTGGTCCTTTATTTCCGTTGTTTGATTTCACTTCATACACTATCATGGAACTTTGCATGTTATCATCGTTTTGAATGTGTGATTTTAGCATTGGTTATAATTACAACAATACAAAATTTTCACCTAGGGATTGGTAACTACAAATGTTTGTTTCATGGGTAAATCATGGTGCTTCCCAGGAAGCCTTAATATTTTATGAATGATTCAGTTTACATTCTTGTTTATCATTACCAGGCTTGTTGTTTGGATAATGTAACCAGTAGAACATTATGTTTGTTGGTTATTTCTGTAGGGAAATGAAGATCTAATCCTTGTTCATGATGCACTTGCATATGGAGATTGTCGCTTATCTCTTGCAGTAAGTCAGCCTTCATGAATTGACTTAAGGACGTTACCATATCTTTTAAGAGTTAAACTATATGTGTAACATTTCCCCCCACTCTTTCAGATTCCAAAATATGGGATTTTTGAGAACATCAATTCAGTTAAGGAGCTAGCACAAATGTCTATGTGGACTGCTGAGAAGCCTCTAAGAGTCGCCACCGGTTTCACTTATGTAATCAGTTAATTTCTTACGTAATACTGTTACAATTTTTTCCAGTACTTTGACCAAGTCGAAGTTCTATAATTGGTGTTTGTATTGTCTCTCTCTCTCTGCAGCTGGGTCCTAAATTTATGAAAGAAAATGGTCTTCAGCATGTCACCTTTTCAACAGCTGATGGGGCACTGGAGGCAGCACCTGCGGTGAGTCTTCCTTTGCTTAAATCTGAGTTCTGTCAGGAACTACTTCCGTTGTTACTACTTTAGATGCATATATTTTTATGAGAAGTAAAACGTCCCATCTCTCACCTTCTTAAATCCTAGAACACTGAATCTGCAAATAAAACAGAAATTTAAGAATTATTAGCCCAGAAAGCGTCACTACATAAATCCTTGGAAGATGCTGTCATTTTGTTTCGGTACTACTTACCAAACTACGCCTTTATACCCTTGGAGCATGTAGTACGAAAATGTCATTACAAATTTCCCTATTAGAAAGGAAATGTGTCGAAAGATAACTGAAATGTATTTGTCATGCATTTGCTTAACATATATCACTGGGTATTCTACAACTTCTGTAGTCGATGTGGTATTCTGATCTATCTGTCCTCTATTGAGAAGGATATACATCCATTGTTGGCCTACATGTCTGTTGGGGAGTTGATTGTACTATTGGTATGTTATTGGATCGTTGGAGAAAGGTGATGCATTTATATGGTGCAAGGCTCATAGAGGCACAGAAGAAGTTACTCATCACGTTGTATTGCACCATCTACCTCCTTCACCTGTATTATGCATAGTCTGATCCCTATTCTTTACATTACTAGCATGGAAGCCCTTGCAAAAGTGGGGAAATCTCACAAGTTGCAGTGTTGCACCGGTAGTGTGACTGCGAGTAAAACTTTGTTAAAACCATATGAATCCAAATAGTTGAGAGTTAAAGACTGGTATGCTATACACAGGAATCTTAACCACATAAGTTTCATGGATCATTCAACGATGTTGCTCTTGTTGTTAAGCTTACCTATTGATTCTTAAAGACAATCTATTACTTACCGCCAATTGTTGTATGCTAACGACAGCTAATTGATTAATTCAAGTAAAAGAGTACATTTGTTTTAGTTTTACCCTTAAGAGAGTACACTAAATATAGGGTGACATTACTGGGAGTCTGGGACCACTGATCTAGGCTTTTACGCATTAAGAACCACTTCTCTTCAATTTATATCCCATTGAGCATCTCACTGAAGATCAAATTTTTCAATGTGCTATCTTGTCTGCATTTTGCCCTCCGGCCCTCTATCCCCTGTATATTTACTTGTACTCCCTTTATTTACCATCACGCACCTCTTTCATAGGAGCATACACCATCACCGTCACTATCCTCAAGCATTCAAACTTTGCCTTTGGGAATGGTGAAATTATCCCTACCACAATAATGATGACTGCCCTAGGGTTGCAAATGCACCCCTTTAGTGCATTGTAGCTAAATTGTTATCATAGAGCAAATATGATCTGATATTCCGAATCCTTATCGCTGCATATTCATGGTTCACCCCCTCTAGTGCGCGGAAGCGCATGCCACCAGTCCCAACTCCCAACCATCATCGGAATGAAATATTTTTTTCTGAATAGATACTGATTGTTGGATGTTTGGTTTATGAATGTCAACTCTTAAGGATATCAAGTCTCCAGGCATTATTATGATAATCGAACAGGATGCACCATAACATGTTAATAGATGATATGGCACAGTCAAGGTTATTTAAAATTAAGAATTGGATGTGGATGACTTTACATGATACTGTACAAGTACTTCATTAAACCAGGACAATTCAGGCTTTGCATATTGGGATCCTTGAACACAATATTGTTTGTAAGGTACATTTAATTATGCTAAGAGCTTCTCCTAATACAATTTAATCATCCGTTTCCAGATGTGGTTTTGTATATAGTTCCACCTTTATGTTCTTGCCCTGGAGGCTTTCTAGTTCTCAGTTTGGGAAAGTAGAAGTGATGATGACATTAATGTCCCTTGATGCATGCGCAATGCTATACATTCTTTTGTTCTAATGTTTATATCGTTTCACTTGCTTATTTAGATGGGTATAGCTGATGCTATTGTGGATCTTGTTAGTAGTGGAACCACATTGAAAGAAAACAATCTCAAAGAAATTGAAGGCGGGGTCCTCTTAGAAAGTCAGGTGAAGTTTGAAGCCCTGCCTTGCAAGATTAAAACTTCTTTTAACTATTGAATTCGCTGGTTTTCCTGAGTAAGATATTTTTCAGGCTGTCATGATTGCTAGCAAGAAGTCCTTAATCCAGCGTAAAGGTTTATTGGACATCACACACGAAATTCTTGAAAGATTCGAGGCACATTTGAGGGCGCTTGATCAATTTACGGTAAGCTGACATGTGTTTGTTTATTGTCTCTCATTCCCAAGAAAAAGGGTACAGTTTGAGTTTAGATCAAATACAATAAACCAAATTAAACCAAACATACCAAGTAAATCCCACTCAGAAATAGGGTTTGGGGGAGGTAGGATGTACGCATACTTTACCTCTATCCCAAGGAGTAGAGATGTTTACTTAAAGACCCCCGGCTTGCGGAAAAGAGTTTTCGAAAAAGTTCTGCGAAAAAGTTTTTGGGGAAGTCTTGAGCGAGTCAGAAAGCTTGTCAAAAAATTTGAAAGATGTGAAGATTTTGAAAGTTACGCTACAAGCTTAGATCAAATACAGTAATTTTCAAATTTGAAATTAACAAGTGTTCTTTAACTAGTTCAGATTTTTTCTCCAAAATATTGAAGTTATAGCAAATACTACAAATAGAAAAAAAAATTGGTGTCTAAGATGTAAAATGTAAGACCTCGTCTCAAAAAAACCTCGTCTCAAAAAAATATGCTACACTTTCCACTTAGGGCTGTCCCAGAAAATGAAACATTTCCAGCTAAAGTAAGTTTTTAAAGTCCCACCTTACTTTTCTACCCTATGGTAATCATTACTTGAATTTAGCAACTTGGTCTACAAGCACTTTTTTTTTGTCCTTGTTAAGGGACATTTTTAGACCTTTAATTGATAGTAAAGTGCTGAAATCTTAAGCTATGGACTCATGTTTATTAGGCTATGTGCCAATACAAATGTTGCATCTTTTTTGGGGAGTAGAATGGTACATTCAAACTTTACTTTCCTCACATCTATCACATATGATGTGTCACAGGTAGTCGCCAACATGAGGGGAAACAGTGCAGAGGAAGTAGCTGAGCGAATTCTTACACAACCATCATTATCTGGGCTTCAGGTGAAATTTTCTCTGCATATGTTTTCGTAAGCTACTAAACCTACAAGGCTACAACCCAATGTTTTTCTCTATATGTTCAGGGACCAACTATAAGTCCAGTTTTCCGCAAAGGTGATGGTGGGGTAACACCTGATTATTATGCCATAGTCATTTGTGTACCGAAAAAATTGCTGTACAAATCAGTTCAGCAGCTGAGAGCGGTAAGAAATCTTAATCTTGAACTTGTGTAATATGGTTGATTGCAATTATTTATATACTAGTCTTTTCTTGTATTATGAATGATCATCATATGATTTTGCTTTGCAAGTCTAAATTTTGGTCAAAGTCAGACTTGCCTCAGACATTTCAACCAGTTCCATTTCTCTCTTTTTCTTTTTTCCCCTTCCCTATTTTTTATTGTTGGAGTCCGGAGTCCCACATCGACTAGATTTTGACAAATTTTTCCTCGATATATTTTGGAACCTCTCTTCTCTCATCAAGGACTCATTTTTTTTTGGGTAACGGTGGGTTTCCGGGCCAGCTTACGCCCACCGACTAATCCCCGGGCGACCACGAATGGCCTGGAGTCATTGCAGCAGGTGAGCCTCCATGGCCACAAGGGCTTTGGCAGCGCCTGAATTCATCAAGGACTCTTTTGGTGACTAATCTAATGGGGTTCCACATATTCTCACATAGAGTCAAGGTCTACCACTCTAGGAACTTGACACCCTGGGATAATCTGTGCCCGCCTAGCCCACTTATGACACTCGGGGACAATATGTGCCCGACAATACATGTTGGATGGGGTGTCAAGGACGGGACCCAATGTAGTGCATATGGTGGCGCGGGCCATCGCTTTGTTCCTCCGTCGTAGTGTAAGAAATTATAGGGTCGTGAAAAGTGCCACCGTATCAATTGTTGTATGCCATCGTGTATATTTTGAAACTATAATGAGGACACAAGTTTCCCTTGGTAGAGTTGGTTTGCAAGGTTTTTCTTCCACCCCAAACCCGAGTATAGTGTCATTTTCTTAGTTTTTAGCTTTTAATTTCAGATTTATTATGTTTCCGAAAAAAATTTGCAATAAAAAACTTGAACACAGGACCTCACATATGAAAAACAATGAACTAACCAACAAACCAATTATAATTTTGTGAAAAATATCCCTATATTTGTTTTTTATAGTCAAATGGTGCCACCACTTGAAAAAATATCTAGGTCCGTCTCTATGGGGTGTGTTGGAGTCCCACTTAGGTTAGACTTTGACCATTTCTTCTCCATATATGTTGGAACCTCCTTTTTCTCCTCAAAGGCTCTTTTGGAGAATAATGTAATGGGGTCCCATGTATTCTTACACTTACAAAGTGGTATCCTTAGGTCCCGTTTTGTATGCAGGAATGTAAAGGATTTGGGGGATTTGGAATTCAAATCCATTCCAATCTAGTGTTATGGGTGTTCAAAAAAACCATTGGACCGTTCAAACCGGTCGAACCAAGTCAAATCGGACCGTTTTTGGCGGTTTGAGCGGTCTGACGGTCCGGTCCGGTCTGAAAAATTGTCAAACCGAACGGTGCGGTCCGGTCTGTGGTTTGGAGGTTTTTTTGGGCGATTTGGACCAAACCGACCGCCAAATACACACACATATATTTTTTATTTTTTATATGAATTTATATCCATTATCAAGCCTAGTGTTATCTTAAATATATTTGGTTAGGCCCAATGTTATCTTAAATCCAACCTAAACATAAAATATATTTTTGATTTTTGACATTTGAAACATAAAATCCCATTTTGACATTTTTCTCTTAAATATCACGTCAACTTCAGGCTTAACAATTCAGTAGTTCATGTTCGTTTAGGCTTCTTCTGTTCTTCATAGTTCACTTTTTTTTAGTGTTTTGTTGGGATATTTTGTTTACTTTTTTTGTGGACTTTGCTTAATTCAAATGGACTCAAGCAATGAAGCTTTAAAATTCAAAGATATATATGATTTTTTAATTTTAAACTTTAAAGCCTATAAAAGGCCCAAACCGTCTAAACCGGTCGGACCAAACCACCTAAACTGCAGTCCGGTTTGACTGGTCTGGGAACTTGATGTCAAACCGCTTGGTTTGAAAATTTAATAAACCGCCACTTACAGTTTGGTTTGTGGTCTGAGGGGTTAAACCGCCCAAACCGGACCGCGAACACCCCTATCTAGTGTTTGGTTTGCAGGATTGCTCGGATTTGAAATTCCTCAAACATAGGATTTTGAAATCCCATGGGTTCGAAGGATTTGTATATAATAATGTTTTAAAATATGTTAAAAATGTTTGTTTTACAATTAGCAATTAATAATAAGGTAATATAATTATTTTTGTAGTTATTTGTAATTTGTTTTTACAAATTATTTATAAAGAATGGAATTCAATTCCATTGCAAATCCTAAAATCCAAACACACCAAACATTCCAAATCCAAATCCTTCCACGAAACCCATGTCCCTTCAAATCAAATGCCCCCTTAGAGGATCTATAGAAAGGGAGGGTAGTCATTAGTTTCTGTGTGAGAAAATAACTACTAGAATCACTTCCTTAAGTCTTCTCTACTTTTAGTCTAGCATCTGTATAAGAAAACAAAACAAATACTTCAAATGTGGCACCTCTTATTCTTATGTATTTCCATTTCTATGTTTGATGAAGTGATGGTTGATTGGAACACTGTAAGAGTTGCAAAGAGGAACGCAAACCTTAAATAATCTGAACTCATTGAAAGATTGACATGGTACAAGAATTGAATTACAAAAAAGAATTCATGAAGCTTTACAAGACTACGAAATTTGCATGAATATTTGAGAAGAGGTTGGTCTTGAACTCTGTTTCCTGGTGTGTTGAGGGAGGAGGTTTTTTCAATTTTTATGCAGTGAAGCCTCTACTCTCTCATTAACCATTCCCGTTTTTACCTCGATTAGCATTCGCAGTCTGAAAAGTCTAGGGTTGTTTTGCTTTAGACATTGCATTTTCATTTTATGGGTCCCATTTATATGGAATGACATGAGAAATAAAGACAAGATTCCCTCTGTTGCGTAAAAGAATAAGCTTCAAATCTCGTAAAACAGAAAAGTGAATTTTGTCCCCGACGGGTTCACATCAATCTGTGAATTAAGTCTTTATATGCTACCTACAGGCACAACTCTATATACTTTCCCCTCAATATTCAGGGCATCTCATATCAATCTTTGTGATTTTGCAGATTGGAGGTAGTGGAGTTCTGGTGTCGCCATTGACCTACATTTTCGATGAAGAAACTCCAAGATGGCGTGAGCTTCTTTTGAAGCTTGGGCTTTAAGTTGATACAAGCTCTATCCATCCTGTAAGATCAGTCGTCACCGTTCCATCCTCATATTTGTTACTAAACCAAGCCGATTTTTAGTTTCTAATTCTTTAACGAGTTATCTGCTCATTTTGTATCTCAAGAAACCATCCTCACTGTTTACTTTAAGACGTTTGCAGTTTCTTTACAACACCAGCCTGTGATTGGAAAAAAAAAAAAGCAACAATTATTCCCATATGCAAAAAAGCCAGGGATGAATTTTGATGTCAGAATTATGGTTTTTTGAATGCAGAACTTTTATGGATCGTCTTTAGTTTATAATAAAGATGTTGAAGGCAAAGGCATTTTAACTTGTACCATTATGAAGGATTATTTCGTAATTTTTTTATGATTTGTTAGGTTTGAGGCTGAGAAAGATCCCACTTTGTGTGTGATTTATTAGGTTGGTTTGATTTCGTTCTTACTCTTTTTTATGATTGTACTGGGGCACCGTATTGGTGAAATGGATTGTTAGGAGTAATCAATCGATAAAGAAATATGTGTATATATAATTGAACAAAATTTAGAGGATTATAAATCTTTTATACAGAATCTAAAATGCGAACAAAGAAACAACATAATCAATTGATAGAATTATGTAAACATAACTTGAATTTTTAGTAGTTTGATTGAGGTCTTTGTCCATGCACTGTTCCAAGACAAAAAAAAAACCGTTTAGAAGATACGACAATCAATCAAATTCAATATATACTTGAATCTATACCAAAGAAAAGAAATTCACCAAAATGAAGAAAGTTTATATATATATATATGATATGTTTTCTATGTTTGTTGAAGTTTGGTTTGATGAAGGGTAAACTTTTTAGCTTAAAAATGTTCGTATTGCATTTAATTGTTAAAACAACCATTACAATTCAAAGTTTAGAGAAAAGACATAATTGGTAAGAAGATGTATTTTTTATTTGATGAATTTCATAACATTTTTCTTTTTTGTCTAAAATACATGTTGATTTGTTACGATTTAGTTGAACCAGATTATTTGATAATTGGTTGAATATTTAAAATATTGTATTTATAAGGATAAAATAAAAATAAATTTGTTTAGCTTGCAGTTTTTCCGGGTTTTGTTGTAACTATTGTATTATTTAACTTCCAGGTGGTTGTGGCTTGTTTTTCGGGGCAGGGTTGTGTGTAGTGATGGCCAAAAATCGGGCTCGGGCCGGGCCAAAACGCCAAACAGTAAACCCAAAAACCGGGCCAATCGGGCTTCGGACCAGGTTTCACCCGAATATGTGTGGCCCGTTTAAGTGTGGAATAAACCGGTTACAAAAAAACCGGGCTGGGCTAGGCCCAAAACCGGGCCGAGTATATTATATATATATATATATATTTTTTAAATAATTTCTTTATATAATAATTAATTATTAAACTTTAAAAAATAAAATTTGGATTGGATCACTAAAATACACTTTAAAATACATTTTATTTATAATAAATCACTAAAATACACTTTAAAAACAAAAGTAGCATATGTCACATGGTAGATCATATCCAAGTAGAGGTGCACAAGAATGAGCATAACTTCACTCAGAAGTCAGAACTTGTGACAAAGACTTGGTGTGCATCAGAACACGACTGAAAGCCCTTGCTGCTTCTTCATTCCAGGTGAAGCCATTGTCCATATAGACTCTGATCAGAACTCGAACTATAGTAGTTCCATCGTAGATTTCACAATATTTTAAGATAGATTTATATATCTGTGAATATACCAAACTAAGTGGAAGTAAATTACCACTCTCGTCAGTTAATGGGATAGCTTTACCAATCGAAAAAATGATCTCCTCTCCGTAAGAATACATTTTATTTATAAATCGGTGCTTTTCGTCCGTCGGGGAGCATCACCATGTTGTAATGGTTCCAAATCGGTGCTTTTCGTCCATGCTCGGCAATAACTTGGTAATTTTGTTTGGCCATTTTGAGAATTGAGAGTAGAGATTTGAGAGTAGAGAGTATATAACTAGAGATATTAGACTAGAACTTGCGAGAAACGAATATAGTGAGAGCCGAGAAATGAGAATTGTATGCGTTTTTTGCGTTTTGTAAGTTGGTGTCACTATCCATAACCAACATAAGTATTTATAGAGGTTTGAAGTGGTAAAAAATACAAAAAAAACGGTCAAAAAAGGGTCTCAAACGGTGACAAACGGCTAGTTTTTTTGAATTTCAAAGAATCGGGCCGGGCCAAAAACTGGGTCGTGAACCGGTTTCGGGCCGAGCCGGGCCGGGCCAGAAAATCCTCAAAAAACATGAACCGGTTTAGCTTTTCGAGCTTCAAACCGGTTTTCCACCGGGCCGGGCTTCAGGCGGGCCGGGCTCCGGTTAACCGATCGGGCCGGGCCAAGATGGCCATCACTGGTTGTGTGTGGTCCCTTTGTTGGCGATTGTGGTTTGGTTGGGGTTCTATTTCTTGTAGAACTCCTTTCATTGCCTTTTTTGTGCTTTGTTTCTTTCGTTTCTTTAACTAGTATGTTGTGCGCGGATGAAATATGTTTTCCTATAAAATATGTGACAAAAGTTAAGATGAAACGTAATTCGTTAATTGACAATTAACAAAACACAATCTCCTCCAACCGGATGTGGTTCAAACAACTAACATTCTCTAATCAAATGGATACACACCTGGCCATTATGCTATTTCTTTACCTTGATAAGAAATCTACTTTTGAATACAAATTATTTCTTAGTTATAATTTAATTCTATATTGTTTTGATTAACAAAGAGACTTGCATATCTTTTTTTTTTTATATTTTTGTTACAATAATAATGTTATGATTTGAAGTTAATTTACAAAAATGGTTAGTAATTAATATTAAACATTATGTTGAGTGTATGCAAAATTAATCTTTCCATAACTTATAAAATTGTTTTGCAATGTAATTTATTAACATAATAAGCCCAATTAAATGGATGTCAAATAGATGTCTCATATTTACATAATTTTTTTGAATTAATGACCACTTTTAATCAAGGTGTAACATCTATGTTGCTTACAATTATGTGATATAAATATAATCATGGAACAAAACAAAACATTCTCTGATAAAGAAAAATAAAATAACAATGCCTTAAAATTGTCAACCACTTTAAATTTAAAAAATAAAATAAAAACCAAGTACTAAGAAACCAAAAATAGTATAAAATATAACAAACCTCATTATTCAAAGTTCAGTTCAAACTACATCATATTGATACAACTCAAATGTTGGAATCTCGAAAAAACCCAACATAAGTAAAAAGTCCTTAAGGGAAATGTCGATGAAGAAAATTATGTACACTTTGATGAAGAAGATGGAGGTAATGAAGTATAGCCAAACTTCGTAACAATTGAGTTTAACTGGGAGAAAAACAACATAAAATAGTTACGATATATGGTTGTTTTAAATGAAATTCATGAGATCCACAACAAACTGAAAAATGTTTTACTATTAATTGTTTGAAAATTGAAATAAAAAAGAGTTATTCAACCAATATTGTTTTACCGTTAATCAACTGTGAACTTTAGAGCAATTAATAGATAACCCATTAAATTTAAACATAAATAAAAAAACATATCATGAACATAAAAAATAAAAACCAATAGAGAAGAAGAAATTAAGAAATTGATAAAGCAATAACTCTACAAGAGGTACCAAGAGAAGATGGATAGGTTGTACATTAACTCCCACACTCGCAAGGTTTCACATGTTAAATCCGTTGCTTTTGAAGAAAGTGGATAGTTTTTTTCTCCTCAGTCACTCATGATTTTTTTGTTAGGAAAAGAACAAAAAGTTTAGCATAATACACATTTACATATTACACTTCTAATAAAATATAAACGATAAACAATAAAAATTAGAAATTAAAAACGGTAATAAAAAACTTAAATTTTATGGATAAGTAGAGATGAATGGAGTTGGATAGTTGGATGTTGAACATAGTTTTGCAAATAAAATTACCAAGAAAACAACCAAATTATAATTAAATATACATTTTTCATAAAGTGCAAAAATGTGTATTAAATAGTTCTTAAGGAAATGAAAAGGTATACCTCACATTCTCACAATTGTTTCATGTGCAATTTAACAAAAGAAATAGCATAATGGCTAGGTATATTGATTGATAAAATGACAACATAATTATTAATGCAACAATCAAGGTATATATTAGAGAATGTTAGTTCTAAATTGGTTAATTAGTTCATATGTGAATCACAAAGGTTCATATATGAATCAATTTTTAGAGTTTTATGGTTTATTTATTAAAAAAATGTTTAGGGACTTAATCATTCAAAATTTAGAAAGTTTAATGGGTTTTTCATTCGAAAAAATAGTTGAGGGACTTAATCATTTAAAATGAGAAAGTTTAATGGGTTTTTCATTCAAAAAAATAGTTTAGGGACTTAATCATTCAAAATGAGATAGTTTATTGGGTTTTTTTGAACTTTTTCTTTTTTTTTGTATGTTCTGGAAAAATTAATGGAAATAGTATAGTATTTTTGTTTTGTAATTGTAAGGATTTATTTGTATAAAAAAATATTTAGGATTTAATCGTTCAAAATATAAAATTCCATTAAATTTTCTCAAACTTTTCCTATTACTTTACAGCATTAACCAGTATTATAGGTCATAAGGATGTATTTAACAGGTTTTTAAAATGTTCATTGTTCAAAAATATTGTCTAATTACTTAATCAATCAAATTACAAAAGTCTATTGAATTTTTCTGAATTTATAAATTAGGGGTGTTCGCGGTGCGGTTTGGGGTAAAACCGCAAACCACACCGCATATGTGGGTTGAGCATTTTTCCAAAACACATCGCATATACCTCAAACCGCACCGCAAAATGCGGTGCGGTGCGGTTTGTACCTTACGCACTTTACATCTACAATTCAATGATTATAAGATCAAAATTCACATTAAAATCAACGATAATGTGATTGTAGTCCAAAAAATAAAAATATTCAATTCGTCCGATTCTAAAATACATATTATATAACTATTACAATTATTTTATATATACATATATGTATGTGTATTATATAAAATTAAAAATATATACATAATATAAATGTTTGCCAATCGCGTCGCCTAATAAATAGAATTTTAAGGCTTTTGAACCATCGGACAAATTGAATATTTTTATTTTTAGGACTACAAACACGTTATCGTTGATTTTAATGTGAAGTTTTGATCTTATAACCATTGAATTGTAGTTGTAAAGTGTGTAAGGTACAAGCCGCACCGCACCGCATTTTGCGGTTCGGTTTGGTGCGGTTTGAGGTATATGCGGTGCGGTTTGCGGTTTTACCCCAAACCGCACCGCGAACACCCCTACATAAATATTTGCCAATCGCGTCGCCTAATAAATTGAATTTTAGGGCTTTTGAACCCCTCCCTAATAGCAACACCCTTTCTGACCTTGTTTTCTAAAACCCTTGGCTTCCTTAGAACCTCCCGCCCGTAACTCCGTTCGTCATCTTAGTCGAGGTCGCCATAACCAATGGTCGTGTTGTGATTGTGTCATCTGATTTCTTTCCTTTTATAATAGAAGTAAATATGCGTAAAGTCGGAAATATAAACTTGATCAAATCCAATAATTCCCAATATTTCATTTTAGAGACTATAAAGTAAAAACACATCTTTCGATGACTGGGGAGACCTAATTTATCATAGACAGTGACTGAACACAAGAGTAAGCCATGTATCCATGTTAATGAGCCCCACTACGGATTAATGGCCATCCAATTCAACCTTACACGGTTCATGCCATAAGACCCGTGATGACCCTATATATTCTCGTTCACTAGAAATTACACGGTATGGTCAATGACCGATGTCCGACTCCAAGCACCCGCACCACAATGCCCCTGATGACCCATTGCCTATTTCTAGTTACAAAGAGTGAAAGACTATCCCTTTTTAAAATCTATAACTTGACTCTTATGCTATGGATCCATTGCATTTAGTCTAGTATGTAGTATCCGTAACACCCAGAATTTTTGTTTATCTTTAGCTTTATCTAAACGCATAGTTTTGGCCTTAATAATTTCTAATTTAGTAAGGTTTTACTTGGTTAAAGCTTTGGTAGAAAGTCTCATGAGAAAACTGTAACGTCACGATTTCAAAAACGTCCAATCACCATTTTAATCTCCAAAATTGATCATTTTAAAACCACCAAAATACGGGATATTAATTTTAATCGAAACTTCGAAATGTACGTTTTAAAATATCGTTTTATAACCGCTACCAACCACATCGGTAAAATGAACAAGCAACCAAAGGATTAAAGTTTACAACCCCAAAAGCGGATTTACAATACTTCGGGGACACTTCTACCCAATATAACCATATACATAACTACCAAAGGAACATTATGACAAATATACCAAAAGATCGAATTGACAACTTCTAATCAACTTCACGATCTACTTCTCCACGCACTTGCCCTTATCTAATAATGTTTTGCCTGAAAAATGTTAGATAATTCGGGTTAAGCATTAAAGCTTAGTGAGATAAATGAACTAAACAATATATATAGGCATTATATATATATATATGGAATGGAAATATAACCAAGACGTTACACAACACATGGAACGAACTGACCGGAACATTATACCAACTCATACCAGATGGAGTATACAATTACCATACTCAAGAGGCCAAATGTCGTGAATCGACCATTTTCGACAACAACAATCCATAACACGAGTTATTCAAGAAGTCATGCAAAACCAAATTAAACAAGACATTCCGTAAATGCCTCCCTTTGGAATCAATCAGAACAAGTCATATCACAATTTAACGCACATAACCATAAGACATAACTATCAGGAATCATTAGAATTTGCACCAACCCGCCCTTCCCCTTCCAGGTGTGCCAAAGTCCTATACTCATGCCCCTCCTAACCATTGGGCAATGAGTACGGCAAACTGAATGTCTCATCGGCCTCCCCCTTCACCTGGGTTGTTGACATCCACCGTTGCTTCCGGCATACTACACAAAGTAGTACCCGTACTCCCGACATAACAAGGAAACCGAAGAAATAAAACCAACGGAATCCGGATCCAAAATCGACCGTCATCGCAGAAAGAACCACGTAACGGAAACGACTCACCAGAACCAAAGACCAACCATCAAGATTAGAAAACACATGAAACAAATACACATGAAGGAAATGCATATATAAATATAAATACAATATATATCAATTAGTCATTTAACTCACAGTGCTACCGGTAGTCAACCAGAAGTCAATTCGGAAGCTATGTCCCAACTTCGTTATCCCACGTTGAGGTATCCTCCAAATACAACCAAAATGTTTCAAATGATCCACGGAGTGAGTTCAAAAAGTATCATAAGCTTTGGGCAACAAATACTCAAGATAGTACCTTAACTAGTTAACTTTCTTACTTGTATTTCCCATTACAGCCCTCTGTTACTCCCCTGTTTTGCCCCACTTAGACTCAGAATCACTTAATGATTTATAAAGATGAAATAATTTAGACTCTCATATAGTTATGATGGAACTGGCCTCATATTCATAGAATTTTTCTTTGATTTTATACAAAATTTTCAACACAACAGCTACAAGCTGTCAAAATTAGCTTGACAGCCCTGTACAAAGTGCATTTTTAACACATCTTAAAGTTGTAATTAGGTTATTATGTCTTCATATAAAATAAACTAGACATTCATACCTTTCTAATGCCATTGGAATCACTCTTATACGATTTTCTATGATTTTATACAATTTTTCTAAAACCGAGTAAAAACATTGACTTTCAAGTCCTAAAATAGTCATTTCATGCTCAATTCTATACCATATTGTACCAAATCCAAATATTTATCATAAAATAACATAAACTTTATAAAACTCCAAAAATCTAAGCTCTTTCCATCAAAATAATCATTTTAACTACTTTGACCTTGAAAAGTCAAACCTTCATATTTTCATCCAAAAATTTCAACTCATTCTTGCAATTTTATTCATCATTTTTACTAAATAACCAAATATATATCATAATCTACTCAAAATACTAAGATATTAACAATTTCACATCAAACCCTAACCCTAATCTCCATCAAATGATACAATACATGAACTAGTCAAAGTTTGGAGCTTTATACTTTCAATTTCTTGTTTGATTCACCAAGAATGATGTTAGATCACCTCCTATATGTGAGAAATCGCACCTCAATCATCCCAAAAGTTTGTAGAAGTAAAATGGGGTTGAAATGGGGCAAAAATTGTGTTCTAATCACTTAAAATTCGTACATACCCAGTTGGGTCGGGTTTGACCCGGCTGGGTTGACCCATCACCCATTTTTAACCACTAAACACTTAAAAATTCGTAACTTTTCGCTCGGACCTCCGTTTTCGATGAGGTTTTCGCCTACGCGTTCGTAACAAGATAATTTATAACATTTAACAAAAATATTTCAAAAAAGACCTACCAATAAAAGCAGTTTTACATATTGCAATTTTGTCGTTTTTGATTTTAAGCTCGGAATCCCATAAAAATTTTCCGACACTTCCAAAAACTCCCAATAGGTCCAAAAATTAGTTCCAAAGCTTAACATCCCATCAAACACCTCCCATTTGAGTTTTGTGCGTGTAATTTACCGAAATAGCAACGTACTTTGTAAAACTTGCATAAAATGCAATCTATGCGACTTTTTCGACTTCCGTCACTTCTAACACTTCATATTAACTTATTCAAAGATGTTCCAACCTTCACATCACCATTTCGATCATCCATTAAAGTTTTGGGTAGATTTTTCCCATTTAGGCACTCTAGTTACCTACCCAATTTCCATTTAGGCAGTGCACTTTGTATTTTGAACCCTCACATCATCTAATTATGTCATTTGTGAGGTGTTAGAACCAATCTTACTTCCTACATCTCATTCCAACTATGGGCTCTACTAATAGCTCACCAGTACACTTAGCATTTTAGCAAATTCTTTTTTTACATAATTAACACATATAACATGTTTTAACATATAACACATATTTAGAATCACTAGTTAAACATATTTAGGAGGGTAGATGTTACAAAAACCAAGAAAACCCAAGTTTGGGGGTGCAATAAGTAACCACTGTGAGTTAAATCATGGTGAAACTAGCGCCGAACACCGGAAGTTGGGTGATGTGTTTTAAATCTATACCGCAAGCGTACGAGTTTTGTAGCATACGGGTCGATCACAGGGAGGTGACGGTCTAAACACTAACCACTTAATAATCATGTCTAGCTATGCGAATCAGATAATTGGATTTGATGATTAAACTAACTGGACATAAAATTAAGCGAGATTAAGATAAGGAAAGATAAAAAGAGGAAAATAAAAGTAGACTAGGAAAATAAAAGACAACTATAACTAAAGGGGCACTGGGTAACGTCAACCTAGGATTTTGGTAATGGTGGGAATTCGTTTTACAAAATTACTTTAACCCTCTTTCGAGGTGAAAAAGCTTTTCTAAGCCAAGACATATATTTACTCTCGTAATGTATGTACATAGGAAAGAAACATTAAGGTTTAAAACATGTAATTTTCCCAATCAACGTCCCTAACTATTCGCATGTTAGAGCCGTTGTCATTGACCAATTTAATCCAAGTAAAAGACTAAACTTTCATTTACATCAAAAACTAATTAAATTGACTAAATGCTTTGTCAAAAACCAATTAAATTAACTCCAACTTTCATTAGAATCAAAGTGGATTAAAAACCAACATTCGTTTTAAGAACAATTGGTCAATACCAAAGCCTCAGTCCTAAACGACGATTACCCAATAAAACGATCACTAATTTAAGACCAAGAAATAAGTAATTTAATTAAACTCTAACAAAGCTAAAGATAAAAGAAAACTAGATTTAACACAATAGCTACATAAGATGCAATCTATTAACAATTAACATTAACGAAAACTAAGAAAGAACAATAAACGACTAAGTAACATGTGCATGAAATTAATTTAACCTAACCTAATGGGTGCAGAAAATTATAAAAATGCAGTAAATTAGGGTAGAGAATAAGGAATATAGATAAAAAAAGGGAGAAAATTAATGAAATACACATAGGGAAGATGTAGAAAAACTAAGACTTGATACAAATGAACAAGAGTAAATAAGGAATGATGAAGAAATCCAAGAATGATTAGATAACTAGCAATATTCCAACAAAAACAAGAATTCAACTAATACATTAAAGAGAATAGGGAAGAAGATACTAGATGTATGGAAAACCAATGGTGAATCGGATCCCAATGGCCTAGGCTTGTAATGCAATCCTCTTCCCAAATCTTGGAGATCGACCAAGAAGTTTTTTTCAAGCCACCAAATGTCGACTACTTCTATCCAAAATCAAAAAACGTGTGTCCCCTAAAAAAACAAACCTAAAAGGGGTTTTAAAAGTCTAAGCTAAAAAAAGCCCAACAAAAGCCCAACGAAAAGAATAAGCCCAACGACCTTCGTAACCGTGAAGAAATCTTCACGCCCGCGAAGGTACAACAGAAAATAAAAAATGTTTCAGGAGCAGTGCTTCGCGACCCCAAAGAAATCTTCGTGCCCGCGAAACCGTGGAAAAAACTTTAGATCTTGAATCAAATATCTTTCTTCGCGCCTGCGAAGCATGGAGAACAACCAATCCCTTCCAACTTCATCTCTTTCGACGACTTCTCCTCTTTACTCTCGATCATCTTCTTCTTCTCTTCATTCTCCTTGAGCTCACCTTCACCTATCTCACCTTTAGAACGCACAATCTGCACAAAACATACACCAAAAGCATAAAAACCATCCCCAAAAGAATTTCCAACCGTGATTAGAGAGAATAAAAGAGAAATGAAAAATGATGAATGAAAAAGCTAAACTAAACACTAAAATATGAAGAAAAATGCAACTAGAATATACAAAGTTAGGTGCATAAAATGCACTTAACAAACCACCCACAAGCTAAACTTTCTTGTCCCCAAGAAAGAAATATAATTTATTCGGGAGAAAAAATAAAGAAAAGAAAGAAAATAAACGAAAACCTCTGAAGATGTCAAGACGAGTTATCCCACAATCTCACTAGCATAGTTAAGCATTAAGATCGCGTATCACAAACAAACAACCAAATGCCACATGTTGGATTAGAGTAAAAATAACTAGGAACCTATGATTACCAAAGCGTCAAACCAACAAACACTAATCAAGCATATCACGAAAAATCGCAACCAAAGAAGATTTCGTAAACATACCAAAGCCGCTAAGGGAAGGGACAGTGATTTATAAAGATGGATGCTCACGATATCACTCTAAGCTCTCAAGTGTGTATAGGGACGTGTATACGCTCAAATCCGTCCCGATCGAGACAAAGGAATGTAGTCTTGACACGATTGAATTTATTCTCAAGTCCAAAATTTTCCATGACAATACGTGCAATGAGGGCTTTGGGGTAAGGTTAAGGGTGTAGGGTATGGTTATGCTCGTTTATTGGTGTTGGGGATATCGGTTTATAGGTAAATCTCCTTTTTTTATGCACATAAGGGCTCTTTTCCTAATGTTTTTGATGGATTGAAGGCTTATTTTACTTTCGATCTTTTTTTCTCATTTTTTTTGTGCGGTTTCACGAACCCACAAGCTATGCTTGTTTTGGGGCTCAACGAACTACCCACAAGCTATGCTTGTGTTTATTTCTAGACTAAATGCCAAATCCATCTATCATTTCAAAGAGTTTAACCTTAGCATGCAATCCTTTTTATTTATTTATTGGTGTATGGGTGTAGAAAGACAGGGTCGGTGCTTAGGCTCAAAGTGGGTTACAAAGGAAAAATATTTTTGACTTTTTTGGGATTAATTTTCATGAAACGAAGGCCTCTATGTATGTTTATGGTAAACTTGGACGAGAAACCACTCAAAAGTCTAGACTACACCTCGACGGGAGGTAACACACAAGAAATGAGAATTGGGATTGATTACATACGTGTCAATCCAAAAAGGCCCAAAATCTCACTAGGTAAATCCATCAACTATAGTCACATTTGTAATGTAGGGGGACTATGATATGCAAACTAGTCCTAAAAGGATACGTGGAACAACATGTTTAACAGTGTGTGCAAGTGACAACTAAGGTAACATTATTCCTAGAAAAAAAATCATTTAACATGTTGGCATAAAATTGATGTGCAATTGTGGATCAAGCAACTAAATCATGTAAAATGAGATATGGTGTACTGCGAGTCTTGACACAACAAAGAGAATTCAAAAATCTTTTTGAATTTTTTTTATATGCAAAGCAAAGTAACACTATATGCAAAAAAATATGAAATGAAAATAAAATGAAATGAAAAACACCCACCCATAAGCAAAAAGGAGCATTGTCCTCAATGCTTGGATTAGGGTGTAAAGAAAGAAAAAGAAATCACGGGGAAGGAGGGGGGAGATTATGCTGGCTACAATAATGCTCTAAAAATCGGCGTTGTCGACGCTTGATGTGCTCTATGTCTTGCGACATACGCCTCATGTTTAGTTCAGTCACGTATTGGCTATTTTGCGTCGCAATATATCTATCTTTTATGCTCGCAACCTCTTTTTGGATACTCTGTGTGGCCTCTTTCAAGTCCTTGAAGTTGTTGGCAACAAATTTTCTCCCCTCCCTCGATTCTAACGTCCAATTGTCAAATCGAGTGATAAGTTGATGGGGGAGAAGAAATTGCTCCGATGGAGGTGGAAGTGCATGTTGTGGTGAGGGATGTAGTGAGTGAGGTGATGAATGATGCGGTGAATGAGGCACATAAAGAGTATCAGGGAAACGCCAATCGCTGTGCTCGGTGATATCAGTGAGCTCAGAAGGTAGTGTGACAGGGTGGTGCTCTCGTTGTGTACCGATCAACCAATAATATGCCGGTATATCTTGAGCGATCGGCTCAATCATGTGCATGCGAGTACTGAGATGTGGAATGTCTAAAAGAGAGGCAGTGCTGACAGGAGTCCAAATATCAGGGATGTCCAGTGAAAGTGTTGGTCGAGTGGCGATTAGAGTGATAAGGCCACCGAAACAAATATCCCTTGAAGTGGACTCTAGGGTCCGTGAGAATTTGTCTAGGAGAAATTTAGGCCCATTCGGCATGTATTCCCTATGAACGACACCCGAATAGGCCATGCAAAAAGGCACATAAAGCTCGTAGCGAGTGACAGTGTCGGTATCCGATCGAGCACAAATGGTGCTAGACAAGATAAGATGTGCTAGTCGCATCACAGGGTGCCGAATTGTGGAAGCTTTGGCGTGCCGAGCGTGATAGGCCTCTGTCAAACCATTGATCTCTTGCCAGAAGGCACTGTCATCAAAGTATGTTGGTGATTTGTTTCGGGGTCCTAACTCACCCTATAAAGTGAAGTTGAAGATGATGTAGAGATCTTCGCTGTCTAGGTGTCGATCAGTGTTCAACAGGGGAAAGTTTATACCGCCTGCCCAGTCTATCTCCATCGTGGAAAGGAACTCGAGTGTTAGGGCACGATATGTGAAGGCATTAAGATTCAAGAACCCATGCCACCCGAGCTTTCTGAAAAGAGACACGACATCGTGATGGATCCCTAATGTGTTGAGGGTTTCCAAGTCACAAAACTTGGTCGGTTGGATTGTCCTCCCTTGAAAGTTTTGGAACCGAGAGACTTGCTCTATAAATGTGAATTCGATCTCGGAGGTATCTAATTCAGGTAGGGCCACAACATTGGCGGCGGGGATTATATTAGGTTGAACAAACCTCATCCCGCCGCGACCGGCTAGAACGTTGTTGCTTTGTGCGACTTGTAGAAGCCATGGTATGTGCAAGTAGGTGTGTGAGTTTAAAATGAGATGTGATAATGTGTACACAACCTACGTCCACCCAGTGGTGGCAGCCCAATCTATAAACACACTAAAATAACTCAACCAGGTAAACACTCAACAGTTAAGTATTCAAGGAAGACAACCCACAAGCAGATCAAATGATAGATCAGAAACGTGCAATTGGACTACAACAATACAACATTTCAACTTGATTTAGAATACCCATAAGCAACTCATTGATCCACAAAATCACAGACAGAAACGGTCAAAGTAAAAAGGACCCACAAATGATTATAGAATTCACAAAAATCCTACTGAACCTTCATATCAATGTAACTCACATATAATCACATCAAAAATTGCAAATAAATGGAAAGAAGGTACCCAAATTGATGCTCAAATCTGCTGAAAGGTTCTGCCCAGTTTGCAGTTGGCAAAAACATGGCCTTGGTTGCCACACATCTCACAAGCAAGTACTGATACATCAGAGGAAGTCTGGCCCGCTCCAATGTTACTGATCTGGTTCGATATGTTTGTTGAGAGCGAGTCAAACTTGCTCGTTAAGAGTGTAAGAGCATCAACATCTAGCTTTCCTCCTTTCCTTGGAATTGATCTCTCGGTTGGGTACAAGAAATTGTTGGACGCCATATCTTCAATAAGAGCTTTTACTGCAACGGGGGTTTTGTTGACAATAGACCCACCCGCGGCCGCATCAATAGAGATCCTGACATCTTGCCTCAACCCGTTGCAGAAAGTCTGAATGAGAAGCCACTCGGGGACTCCGTGATGGGGACATTGCCGCTGAAGATCTTTATACCTCTACCACGCCTCATAGAGTGACTCATACTCATGTTGCATAAAAGTAGTGATATCGCTCCTTAACTTTGCTGTTTTGGCCGGTGGGAAGAAATGAGTTAGAAAAGCCTTCGAGAGTGCATCCCAAGTAGTGAAAGTGTTGGGACTGTGACTCTTAAGCCACTCTTTTGCCTTGTCCCGAAGAGAAAATGGGAAAAGCCGCAAATGGAAGGCATCATCAATGACATTCGGAATCTTGATCATGTCACACTTTTCTAGGATTGAATCCAAATGATCATTTGGATTTTCAGAGAGAGATCCCGAGAATTGATCTTGCTGGACAAAAGTTGCCAAATTGGTCTTCAACTCAAAGCTATTGGCTTCAATGGCAGGACGAGTGATGGATGAGGTGGATCCATAGGTAAGCTCGGTGAAGTCCTTCAGAGTACGTTCAGCTGGAACTCCCATAACTACTTGTTTTCTCTTTTTTCTCCTTTCCGATTTCAACCTTCTTGTTGTAGCTTCAATCTCAGGATCGAATAACAATCGATCTAACCCCTGTGATCTCCGGCGCATACAAGTTAGTTAAATGGAAAACAAAAAAAAAACAAGATTAGTCATGGTTGCCGAAGTACAAAAAGTAAAATAGAAAATAGAAAATAGAAATAGGGAAGTGAAACATAAACTAGTAAATCAAAAAGTAAGTTAATGCTAGGCTACTCGCCTCCCCGACAACGGCGCCAAAAACTTGATGTGTTATAAATTTATACCGCAAGCATACGGGTTTTGTAGCATACGGGTCGATCGCAGGGAGGTGACGGTCTAAACACTAACCACTTAATAATCATATCTAGCTATGCGAATCAGATAATTCGATTTGATGATTAAACTAAGTGGACATAAAATTAAGCGAGATTAAGATAAGGAAAGATAAAAAGAGGAAAATAAAAGTAGACTAGGAAAATAAAAGACAACTATAACTAAAGGGGCACTGGGTAACGTCAACCTAGGATTTTGGTAATGGTGGGAATTCGTTTTACAAAATTACTTTAACCCTCTTTCGATGTGAAAAAGCTTTTCTAAGCCAAGACATATATTTACTCTTGCAATGTATGTACATAGGAAAGAAACATTAAGGTTTAAAACATGTAATTTTCCCAATCAACGTCCCTAACTATTCGCATGTTAGAGTCGTTGTCATTGACCAATTTAATCCAAGTAAAAGACTAAACTTTCATTTACATCAAAAACTAATTAAATTGACTAAATGCTTTGTCAAAAACCAATTAAATTAACTCCAACTTTCATTAGAATCAAAATGGATTAAAAACTAACATTCGTTTTAAGAACAATTGGTCAATACCAAATCCTCGGTCCTAAACGACGATTACCCAATAAAACGATCACTAATTTAAGACCAAGAAATAAGTAATTTAATTAAACTCTAACAAAGCTAAAGATAAAAGAAAACTAGATTTAACACAATAGCTACATAAGATGCAATCTATTAACAATTAACATTAATGAAAACTAAGAAAGAACAATAAACTACTAAGTAACATGTGCAGGAAATTAATTTAACTTAACCTAATGGGTGCAGAAAATTATAAAAATGCAGTAAATTAGGGTAGAGAATAAGGAATAGAGATAAAAAAAGGGAGAAAGATAATGAAATACACATAGGGAAGATGTAGAAAAACTAAGACTTGACACAAATGAACAAGAGTAAATAAGGATTGATGAAGAAATCCAAGAATGATTAGATAACTAGCAATATTCCAACAAAAACAAGAATTCAACTAATACATTAAAGAGAATAGGGAATAAGATACTAGATGTATGGAAAACCGATGGTGAATCGGATCCCAATGGCCTAGGCTTGTAATGCAATCCTCTTCCCAAATCTTGGAGATCGACCAAGAAGTTTTTTTAAAGCCACCAAATGTCGACTACTTCTATCCAAAATCAAAAAACACGTGTCCCCTAAAAAAAAAAAAACCTAAAAGGGGTTTTAAAAGTCTAAGCTAAAAAAGCCCAACAAAAGCCCAACGACCTTCGCGACCGTGAATAAATCTTCACGCCCATGAAGGTACAGCAGAAAATAAAAATGTTTCAGGAGCAGTTCTTCGCGACCCCGAAGAAATCTTCGTGCCCGCGAAACCGTGGCAGAAACTTTAGATCTTGAATCAAATATCTTTCTTCGCGCCTGCGAAGCATGGAGAACAACCAATCCCTTCCAACTTCATCTCTTTCGACGACTTCTCCTCTTTACTCTCGATCATGTTCATCTTCTCTTCATTCTCCTTGAGCACACCTTCACCTATCTCACCTTTAGAACGCACAATCTGCACAAAGCATACACCAAAAGCATAAAAATCATCCCCAAAAGAATTTACAACCGTGATTAGAGAGAATAGAAGAGAAATGAAAAATGATGCATGAAAAAGCTAAACTAAACACTAAAATATGAAGAAAAATGCAACTAGAATATACAAAGTTAGGTGCATAAAATGCACTTAACATTGGGCATCGTGAGTTTGACCGTGAGTTAATTCGCGGTGAAACTAGCGCCAGACACTGGAGCTTGGGCACCGTGAGTTTGATTGTGAGTTAACTCACGGTGAAACTAACGCGAGAACTGACTCGAGGGGCAAATGTTTGGGGCGACTTTTCTCGCGAGTTAACTCGCGTGGAAAGTTGCGGTGAGGCCTGTTATGCGTTGTTAAGGCCGATTTTTGGGTTTTTCACTCTCATTTCCTCGCCCAACAACCTCTTACTCGATTTTCTTCCTCCCTCCGTCATTAAATGCGATTTTGAGAGCATTGAAAACTCTTCTCCAACCATCTAAGGGGTTTAGTCACATCAAGACTAGAGATTCAAGTCTTTGGGCCAAGAATTCAAGTTTCTCATCACCATCTTCAAAAGTTTCTAGATTTCTAGGTTTTCATCAAAGACCTATCATTGTGAATCCTACTCTTTTTCTATACTATATACATGTCAAAATGCTATATTTTAGTTCCTTAAAGCTTTTATTTCATGTATATTTTATTAATTTTGGACCAACTAGGTCAAAAATGGAGATTTCGGTACTTCATGGTTTTTGATTATACAAATGCAATGGATAGTTTTTCCTTTCATGGAAAGTGATTGTTTCATATTTTGAATGAATATTGCAACCAAATATATAAATGAACTTGATGTGGTTTATTGGCAAACAAAAAAGGGATTTTACCCACTTAATGATTATTTGCATACAATTGTTCACATATCAGTCATGGTTGAACACTTTTAAAGACTTAAAGACATTAGACTAGATGCAATGGATCCATATTGTAACACCCTAAAATTTAGTGGCAAATTTTATAAAAATTTTCGCAATATAACGTTTATAAGTGGAGGGACTTAAACCTGAAACATTTTGAATAGAAATAACGTTTCGTAAATGACATCATCCCAACACAATTTGGGGAAAGTAATAGTGTTTACAAATTTTAATGAAACGAAAAGAGGACCGACAACCTACTTAATCTAAACAATCTAATTTAGATTACAATTGGGTGTTGACATCAATTTCCAAAAATATCAGCAAGTATAGTTGCACGCTCTAAGTCTTGTCAAAGCTATATCACCAAAAATCGGCCCAACTCTCCACTCAAGGCCTCGTTGCCCCACCACTAACAGAACCTGATATGAACACCAAGGTAAACAAGTGTTAGGCTTGGAGCCTAGTAAGATCATCAAAAGAATAAGTATAAAGAAGTACGATGCATTAATGAATATTTAACCGACAATTAAAATAATAACAATGAATACACTTTCAATGCTTGAACCTCGAGTAGGACGGGGGAGACCCGATTCACCATAGGTTGTGACGGAACACAGAAGTAGGTCACAACCCATATGGAGTCCTATTTCGGGATGGTTATTTACCGGTGTCAACTCTATTCATGAATCTTTAGCCGTTAGAACATAAACTCTATTCTTGAATCTTTAGTTCACGTAAATATGGGTTCAACTCTATACATGAATCTTTACCCCAAAGGATCACCAAGTTCAACCCTATTCATGGATCTTTACCTTAGGAACATACCATTCCGAAAACTTCATAGCCAATTAACATAATGATTTTCAATTAGTATCTTTCCAATCATGTTATCCAAATAAATCATCATACTAGTACAAGATAACTCAAATCATCGCATATCCCATTTCAAATTTATGAACTTACCTAAATTAGAAGAATGGTGGCATGCTTATTCAAGTAAAATGGTACTAGAAATAGAAGTATTATCATGAACTCTCAACTTTACTTTTCGGATTTAGATGTGAATAGAATATTTTACCCCTTAGAATACCAATAATCCATAATTTCCAAGTAATAACATACATACCAAATGTATAGAAATAACACGACTTCATAACCCAAAATATTCCAAAATGTGAAACCCTAGATCTTGCACCTATATTCAAGCCTTCCAAGTTATAGATTTTGTATGAACCAACAAGTGGTGTAAAGAGAGGTTTTCTATAGTCAATACATAATTATATCGATACTTAAAATAAGAGATGAACTCACCTTGTTGGTTTAAGGTTACAAACCTAAAAACCAAGGCTTCTCTAGATAAGATGGTGACTTGAGATGATTGGGGCTTGCACTTCACCTCTCTAAATGATTAAGGACCTAATGGAGCACAATAAATGGTTAAGTAGGTGATTCAAGGGTGAATCAATGAAGAAAGATAGGAGGAAAGGTAGTTGGATACCTTAAATGTGGAGAGAAATCGATCTGATAGAAACCCTAGAAGCCAAATCTGATAAAAATCCCGTCTAAGCGAGTTTTTATACCCCCAGACCCGACCTGGGACAGTGCTATGCGACTATGCCAAGGGCATAGTCGCGAGGCATAGTCGCCTGCTCGAAGGCACCCTCGGTACCTCCCTCACGACATTGACATCGCGACTGTGCCCCTGGCACTGTCGATGGGCACAGTCGCAGCAACTGTACCGAAAGGTGGTTGGTTCCAGCGATTGTGACACGCGACTATGCCAAGGGCATAGTCTTCGAGCATTCTCGCCCCCGTGGTACCGAGAGTCAGAATTTGGTTCGAGGATCAAGGGTTTCGATCGATTGAAAGGAAATTGAATTGAGGGTTTCATAAGAGAAATCATGAGATCAAAATACAAGGAATGACATCATGCTACTTACCAGAATTCCGGGTGTTACAATCCTCCCCAACTTGGAAATGATTTCGTCCTCGAAATCAATGCTCACACAAAGAGATGGGGATACCTCCTCTTCATGTCCTATTCCGCTTCCCAAGTCACGTTGCCCCCCCGATGATGTTTCCATTGGACTTTGACCATCGTGACTTCCTTGTGACGGAGTTTCTTGGATTTCCTTTCCAAGATAGCATCGGGTTCCTCGACGCAACGATTACCCTCATCCACTCTTATCTCCGAGAGAGGTATAACACTCTCTTCCTCCACCAAAATTTTTTGGAGATAACATATGTGAAACGTATTGTGGATCCCACTCATTTCCGGTGGAAGTTCCAACTAATAGGCTTGTAGGCCTACGCGCTTGAGCACCGTGAATGGCCCAAGGAAACGGAGACTCAACTTACCGCTCTTCCCGAACCGGATAATGCCCTTCCAAGGTGACACCTTAAGCATCACGCGGTCGCCCACTTGGAACTCCATCGGCCGCCTCTTCTTATCGGCGTAGCTCTTCTGCCAATCTTGAGCCGCTTTCAATCTTTTCCGAATGCCTTTAACTTTATCGGCCGTCTCTTGCACTATTTCGAGTCCGGCGAATTGCTTCTCCCCCACCTCAAGCCAACACACGGGAGTTCTGCACTTCCGCCCGTATAAGGCTTCAAACGGAGCCATACCGATACTCTAGTGGTAGCTATTATTGTAAGCAAACTGTTAGACCACAGTCTCATTGGATTCAAGATCATCCAATCTGAAGATCCAATCTGAAGCTAATGCCAGAAAGTCGACTCTCGATACAAAGTCTAATGTCGTTTGTAATAAATGTCGAAGTAAATTATTGTCTATTGTAATTTTAGTATTTAGTTTAACTTAGTTTAAATATCTAATTATGTTAGATATTAGTTTGATTAGATTAATATCTAAGTTATATATTATATTAGTTGTTAGATAATATCTAGATATTAGTTTTAGTTAGTTAGATATTAGGTGTAGTGTGTTTGAGAAGCTATCAGATTTCGTAGAACTTAGATCACTTTCACACACACACAAAAGGTGTAAAAACAGAGAGAACACATCAAGAGCTAAATCCGAACACCAAACCTTGTAATCGTTTGTTATTAATCAAACAGGTTGGTAATCTTGTTATTGTTGTTGTTTTGTAAGAACTTGATATAGTATTGTGGACCGACAATTGGTATCAGAGCACTTTGTTTATCAAAAAGGTATGGTGGATACCACTTTGTTTATTACAAAGGTACGGTGGATACCACTTTGTTTATCAAAAAGGAAAAATCCGATATCATTCTAATTCAAATCTATGTAGATGATATTATTTTTGGCTCTACAAATCCTAAGTACTGTAAGAATTTTTCAAACCTTATGGTGTCAAGATTTCAGATGAATATGATGGGAGAGATGAATTTCTTTCTCGGATTACAAGTCAAACAATTTTCATCGGGTATTTTTATCAATCAATCAAAATACATTCTTGAAATTCTTCAGAAGTTCAAAATGGAAAATTCAAAACCGATTGGTACCCCAATGGCACCAGGTACTAAAATTGGCACCGATCCTTCGGGAAAGGCTGTTGATGTTAGGACTTACAGAGGGATGATAGGTTCTTTAATGTATCTTACTTCTAGTAGGCCAGATATAATGTTTTCAACATGCTTATGTGCACGATATCAGGCCAATCCAAAAGAAATCCATATGTCTGCAGTAAAGCGCATATTTAGGTATTTGAAGGGGACTGCAGATCTTGGTCTGTGGTATCCTAAAGATACAAGTTTTGAACTAACAGCGTATACAGATGCAGATCATGCAGGTTATATGTTAGACAGGAAGAGCACGTCAGGATATGTACAGTTCCTCGGTGATAAGCTCGTAAGTTGGGCATCGAAGAAGCAACTTTGTGTTTCAACTTCAACGGCCGAAGCAGAATATGTAGCTGCTGCTAGCTGCTGTTCTCAGGTCTTATGGATGAGAACTCAATTGCGCGACTACGGTTTCCACTTCAACAAAATTCCGATATACTGTGACTCCAAGAGCGCCATCGCAATAACAGCGAATCCTGTTCAGCACACCAAAACCAAACACATAGACATCAGGTATCATTTTATTAAAGATCATGTCGAAAAATGAACAATTGAACTTTTCTTTGTAAAAACTGATTATCAACTTGCCGATTTGTTTACCAAACCTTTAGACGAAAAGAGGTTTACCTTTCTTGTCTCTAAGCTTGGTATGCTAAATCTTAAGATCTAATCAGTAGTTACCTATGAAAGTTTTCTAATTGCATACTTTTTCATCATTTCTTCATTCTTATTTCTGATTGATATCTGCACTTCAAATGTTCTGTTCATGATCCAAGGGGGAGTATAAGAAGAAATTGACAGTGGTCAATCTTATTTTGAGGGGAGCTCATAAGATTTCTGCATTTACCTTTTATGTCAAATTTTTTGTAATGCAAGATTTTAGGGGGAGCTCTTCAAGTCAAGGAGTATGGATATGACTTCTGATTATTTCTTATCAGAACTCGTACTTTAAAAGTTTTACTGCTTTTTGTCTTTTCAATTTAAGTGAATAAATTTGCTTTGACTTGACATAAGACTTTTGCAGAATTTTTGAGAGAAACTTACAAGTTCATATGTTTATGACTTTAAGCTTAGCTTCATGAGATGTAAGATCGCACGTAAAGGTACAATCCTTTATCTTAATCTCATAAATGGTTGAAAGAAGGATAACTTTCAATCATTTGAAAACATTGTTCTTAAATGTTCAAACCACTTCCCGAGTCTTAAACCAATTTCATGAATTGGAAGTGTGATTTTAAATGTTTTCAAGATCAATTTTGTGCCTTAACTGAAATAGTTAAACCATTTTGAGCATCATATGCATCATAGGAAAACAAGGATTTCATTGTGCTAGGAATTAACACAACTTCTATGGAATCACCTTAACCAGTGATTTCTACCCACGAAGTTAATCCATAGTGATTGAGTGTGAGAAGCGAAAAGAAATGAGTGTGTCAAACAAAGAAAAAAAGTTTGATTAGAGTGAGCTTAATGTTTAAAAGAAAGAGCGTGAGAGAACAGAGTTAAAAGAATATCACAACTCTGCACCAACTTTTTCTGAGCCGGGCAACCACAATTCTAATGTTTCACAATTCTTTGGTGATCATTATTGAAACAGGCAACTAGCCCATGCCAACTCTTGATCAAACCTCACCTACTACTCATTTTCTTCTTAACAAGAAAGTGTTTCACATTTTCAAAGGGGAAGCAGCACATTTGCTATCTGATTTTCATTTGGAAAATCTGGATATTGAAAAGAAGGAAGTCTGCCCCACCTTCGCACTTCAATCATGCACATTGAGTCTGTGTTTAACTTACTGTTGTCTCAGTGGTTTACACAAATTTTGAGCCTATAAGCAATCATCAAGTGCTTAATTATTTCTATCACAAGCACGAACACACAAGGAATTTGTTTCTTTGTCATAACGTTTATAGAAATTACCTTTGTGGTGTTTCGATGATTAAATGGAAGCACTGGGGGAGTCAACATCAAACAGCTCCTTTCCAATGTGTATTTGTTACACACAGTGACTTAGTGTTACTGACAGGCATGTTAACTGATTCATTAGTTGATTCAGGTGTTACACGATTATTTTGTCTGGATTTGAAAAGATCTGGATGAATATCTTTTGAATTGACGGATCAGAGGCTCCAAATGAAAGACATTTCTTCCTACAAGTTTTGATGAAAACGTTGCTCTTTTCCTCAAAAAGGGGGAGAATCTAAAGCTTGAAGAAATGTCCAGTCCATTACATTACAAGACATTGGAGAAGAGAAAATCCAACCAAGAACTGCGAGATCAAAGTATTCTGAAGACATGCTGATTTCAGATAAATTTTCTTTGAAGATACTTTGCTAAAGCATTCTGAGATAGAGAAAGAGATTGCATCTTTTGAGCTGAACAAGAAGACTGAATTGCTAAAATCTTTTTAGTAATGATCTTGATCCAAAGGGGGAGATTGTTTGACCACAGTCTCATTAGATTCAAGATCATCCAATCTGAAGATCCAATCTGAAGCTAATGCCGGAAAGTCGACTCTCGATACAAAGTCTAATGTCGTTTGTAATAAATGTCGAAGTAAATTATTGTCTATTGTAATTTTAGTATTTAGTTTAACTTAGTTTAAATATCTAATTAAGTTAGATATTAGTTTGATTAGATTAATATCTAAGTTATATATTATATTAGTTGTTAGATAATATCTAGATAATATCTAGATATTAGTTTTAGTTAGTTAGATATTAGGTGTAGTGTGTTTGAGAAGCTATCAGATTTCGTAGAACTTAGATCACTTTCACACACACACACACAAAAGGTGTAAAAACAGAGAGAACACATCAAGAGCTAAATCCGAATACCAAACCTTGTAATCGTTTGTTATTAATCAAACAGGTTGGTAATCTTGTTATTGTTGTTGTTTTGTAAGAACTTGATATAGTATTGTGGACCGACACAAACTCCACCAAAGGTATATGAGAGTCCCAACTACCCCCGAAGTCAATAACGCAAGACCTTAGCATGTCTTCATGGGTTTGGATCGTTCTCTCGCTTTGACCGTCGGTTTGTGGATGGTAAGCTTTACTCAATTTTACTCGCGTTCCCAGCTCCTTCTGCAATCCATCCCAAAAGTTCGCGACTATCGCGATCCGACACAATAGATAAGGGCACCCCGTGCCTCGAAACCACTTCATCGATGTAAAGCTTTGCCAACTTGTCCATCGGTAGTGTTTCGCACATGGCCAAGAAATGAGTGCTTTTAGTCAACCGATCAACTATCACCCATATGGTATCGTGACCTCGAAGAGTCTTGGGCAACTTAGTCACGAAGTCCATGGTAATGTGTTCCCATTTCCACTCGGGGATCTCCAAGGATTGTAGACTCTCATACGGTCGTTGATGCTCGGCCTTCACTTGCAAGCATGTCACACAACGCTCCACGTAACGTGCCACATCTAGCTTCATTACCGCCCACGAATAATGTAGCTTCAAATCCCGATACATCTTTGTACTTCCCGGATGGATGGCATACTTGGACTTATGGGAATCCTCGAGAAGAAGTTCCCGATTACCGCCCACTTTGGGTACCCACACACGCCCGTTGAACAATTTTACTCCACGACTATCTTTCGTTAAGAGCAAACGTTGTTTCGTCATGACTTCCGTCTTGAGATTTTCCTCCATCAAGGCTTCTATTTGAGATGCCTTAATTTTCTCAATGAGACTCGACACTAGCTCGATTTTTTAGAGAGTAGCTCGAATGCTCCCGTTATAGTCCTTCCGACTCAACGCATCCGCCACTACGTTCTCCTTACCGGGATGGTAAAGCAACTCGCAATCATAATCCTTGAGTAACTCGAGCCACCGCCTTTGCCTCATGTTCAACTCCTTTTGATCAAAAACGTATTTCAGACTTTTGTGGTCCGTGTAGAGTGTACATTTTGTGCCATAGAGATAATGCCGCTAAAGCTTCAAGGCGAACACCACCGCCGCTAGCTCCAAATCATGGGTAGGATAATTCTTCTCGTGAATTTTAAGTTGCCTTGAGGCGTAATCGATCACCTTGCCTCTTTGCATCAACACACATCCTAATCCCATTTTCGAAGCGTCTCTATAGACCACGAAGTCTTCCGACCCTTCGGGTAGCGACAAAATTGGAGCTTCACACAATTTCTTTTGCAAGGTCCGGAAAGCCTTCTTTTGCGTTTTGGTCCAAACGAATTTCACATTCTTCCGAATTAAAGTCGTCAAGGAAGAAGCGATTTTCGAAAAGTCTTGAATAAATCTCCGGTAATATCCCGCCAAACCCAAGAAGCTTCGGATCTCGGACGGACTCTTGGAAGGCTCCCAATTCATCATGGCCTCAATTTTGGAGGGGTTCACTTTCACTCCGTCTCGAGTGACAACGTGACCCAAGAATTGCACCTCTTCGAGCCAAAAATCGCATTTGGAAAATTTGGCGTACAATCTCTCTTTTCTCAACACTTCCAGAACTTCACGAAGGTGTTGCTCGTGTTTCGACTCGCTCTTGGAATACACAAGAATATCATCAATGAACACAATGACCGACTTGTCAAGGAATGGTCGACACACTCTATTCATCAAATCCATAAACACTGCCGGTGCGTTCGTTAGGCCGAATGGCATCACGAGAAATTCGTAATGGTCGTAACGTGTTCTAAAGGTCGTCTTTAGGATGTCTTCTCCTCTCACTTTCACTTGGTGGTATTCCGAACGCAAATCAATTTTTGAGAAACACCCCGCTCCTTGGAGTTGGTCGAACAGGTCGTCGATCCTTGGAAGTGGGTGTTTGTTTTTCACCGTTGCCTTGTTCAGTTCACGGTAGTCGATGCACATTCTCATCGTGCCATCCTTCTTCTTGACGAACAAGATCGGAGCTCCCCAAGGTGATGAACTCGGTCTTATGAAACCCTTATCTAGAAGCTCTTGGAGTTGAGCCATCATTTCTTGCATCTCTGATGGCGCTAACCGGTAAGGGGCCCGAACAATTGGAGTCGCCCCCGGTATAAGATCAATCCGGAACTCCACTTGACGATCAGGCGGTAAACCTGCAACACAAGTTTAGTTTTCTTTGGTACCCACTGGTATTTGGGTCCATATGTGTTAGTTGCAGTTCGTATGGGGGTTATGGAATAAGAACCATACCAGTAATGATCTTTGGTTCTGTGAACAGGATCATGTGTACGACAATAAGAACAAGAATTTTCCTTACCTGATAACCTGATAATTTGATCTCTCGTGTAAACATGAGCAGGTTTACTTTTCAGCGCATTGTTCTTCGGTTTATTATGCGTATGTACACATGAGCTTTCATCTTTAACTAGTTTCTTCTTCCAGAAAAGATTTTCTTCCTTGTAGCTCCCTCTTCTCTGAAGTAAACCTGAACCATCTAACTTTCTGTCAAAAAGAAGGTTAGTAGTACGAATCTAATTTGAAGATTTAGATTTATTAGGAAAAATAGATTTCTGATATTGGCTTTTCTTGCGTTTACCAGAGGTGTTCTGTTTCTGTGAACGCTGATTTTTATAAACACTTGGTAAAGCCTTTCTTTTTACAAGAAAAATAGAATGATCTGGAAGTGAAGCATTAAAATCAACCATATCTGCTCCTTCTATACACCCTTCTTCAGAATTTAAAAAATTATTTGCAGACTCAAATAAGTCATCAAAGAAATCAGTAGAAGTGTGAGGTGATTTTGAAACTGTAGAACACTTTGTAGATTTAGAATGAAAAACAGTGTTCTTCATAACAGTAGAAAACACATCTTGTTTTATATTCACCAAAATTCTTTCGTCAGATAAGACATTTTCTAACTCAAATATTTTGCTTTCTAATACGAGTGGAGGTAGATAAGTTTTATCTCGAACAGGTTTTGCCTCCATTTCAGTAGAAGAATAGGTAGCAAAGTATTCTTTTGAAAGAACATTTGGTTTTTCCGAAAGATAACTATCATTCAGTCTTCCATAACAGAATGGTTGTTGCATTTTCTTCAAATTCTTTCTATTTGTATATTCTTTTGCCTCAACTTCTTCTGATGCTTTGGTAATGAAATTGGGTTTCAAATGAGAATGTTTACCAGCATCATACATATAATCTGCATTATATAAACCAAGCTGTTTTCTGATAACATGTTTCAGGTAATGAGGATTATTACAACCTAATCCCCATTTTGCTTTAAAATCAGCCTCTTCATTAGGTGTATTCATGAAAATTGTTTGATCTGTTTGGCCTATTGAGTAAAGTTTGGTTTCCAGACCATTTACCTTCTTATTTAGATTCTTGTTCTCAAACTGCAGTTTATAAACAATTAAGGCAGTTTCTTTCTTTTCTAACTCAGACTTAGAAATTTGAGAAACAAAATCAGAAATCTTCTTTTCTAAACAAACGTTTTTAAGATTAAAATCAGAAGCATATTTGCGTAGGGAATCCATGAGATCTTTGTTCCCAATAACTGACTTATTTAGCTCAAAGATCTTTTGATGATTACGCTTAGCAACTCTGCCTTTTTCCCTTTTCAGTTTTGACTGAAGGTCTTGAAGTTCGACCATCATTGCATCCATTTTGATCATAAAATTATTTTCGGTTAAGTTTATTACCTCTTCAGCTGCTTCATCATCTGAATCATCATACTTTGCATGATTTCCCATCAAGCACATATTAGCAGCTTCTTCATTCTCTTCTTCTTCCGAATCAAAATGATCTAACCATAATTCATCTTCAGCCATTAACGCTTTGCCAGCTTCCTGTTGTTTGGCTAACATTAGTTTGTTCTTGTAATACTCCGTGTTGCGAACCTTTGGCTTTGGACAGTTTGAGGCGAAATGTCCAATCATGCCACAGTTGTAGCATTTGTTTGGGACATTAGCTTTCTTGTCTGTACTGGTGTAGTCATTCACAAATTGCTTCCTTTCTTTTGGTTTCTTCTCAAGAAATCTACTTCCTTCTACTCTTTCTCTATGCTCATGGTTCTTGGAGCTTGATGAACAATATCTCTGTGAATTTGATCTCGGTTTCTTGTAGAATTTCTTTTGGAATGCACGGGTCAGTAATTGCAGTACTTGCTTGAGATTTTCTCCATCATCTCCATCAGATTCATTTTCTGATTCAGAACTTGTAATTACTTTCTTCTTTTTCTTCTTATCTTTGACAACAAGTGCAATGGAATCAGGAACTTTCTCAACTTCCTTTTTCTTTCCACTCCTTTTTTCTTCTACTTCTTCTTCGTTCTGCCTTAGTGTCTCATACACCTCGTGGAGTGGAATGTCACTCAGATCTTTCATCTGTTTCATTCTTCGTGTATGTTTTTTCCATTCTGGTTGAAGGACACTGAGAAACTTGACGTTATTCTCAATCTGTTTCTTTTTAACTTTATTCTTTGACAGCTCGTTCAGAAGCAGAACATATCGTTCATAAGTGTCTGCTAGGCTTTCGTCCTCAAAGGCTTTGAATTCTTCATAACTGTTTATACAGTTTGCGACTTTCATCTGGTTCCCAACCTTAGATCCCATCATCATCTTTTGAAGTTGATCCCACATCTTCTTAGCAGTAGCTTTGTAGCTGTCTATTTTGATGTAAATATCATTCGGGATACTTTGAAGAAGTAAAGATCTTGCTTGCTTATCAGCTTTGAAACGGTTCTTTTGTTCTTCAGAAAATTGGGCATACTCTACTGTAACAGTTTTCATCTTCTCTTCTCTTTCCACGTTACCATCCTCACTGTCAGAAGAATCATCTTCAGCATCATCATCAGGTACTTGGACAGAAAGTGGTGCCATGGGACCTTCTTTTATTGATAAAAGAATGTTATCTCCGTTTAAGTGTCGATCCACAAAGTCAAGAAATCTGTCTTTCCATTGTTCGTAATCCCCTTTAAACAGAACTGGGGGTTTGACATCTGTGCCAATGGAAAGAGCGTCTTTTGAAGTCATCCTGATTCGATAATGTGAAATAAAAAAAACTTGATTTAAATTGTTAGTTCAGATAAAATGAATACAGATTAAAACAATTCAGAAATGACCAAGTCAGGTACTGGCGCGAAATTGAACTTTGCGCGAGAGGCAGGTCGCGCGAACTGGAGGTTTGTGCGAGTCTTGAGTGGCGCGAACTTGAGGTTTGCGCTTGTAGTGGGTCACGCAAGATAAGATTTTCTTGAGCAGTGGGTGGCGCAAACAGGGGTTTGCGTTTGTAGTGGGTCGCGCGTTTCTGACTTTGCGCTAGTAACTGGTCGCGAACTTCAGTTTGCGTGAGCCGAAGGTGGCGCAAAGTTGTTTTTCGACCGGTATGATGTTGTCGACCAGACTTTTGCTTGACCGGTAAGATGTAACGACCGGAGAGATGTTCGACCGGGAAAAATCTTCGACCGAACTGTTGCTTTCCCAAGGAAGCTCGACCGGTATTATTTGAGATACAAAGAATGGAGTTCGACCGGTACAATGGAAATTGACCGGTAGGCTGCTGTTTTGAAAGATCGACCGGTAGTGAGCTTTCAATTGAGGACCGGTATGATGTATGCAATTGTGGACCGGTAATGGTGCTTGGACCGGTAAGAAACAATAAGAGAGACCGATATATGGATGACCGATAGAGTGGACCTCGACCGATACTATGATGACTTGACCGGTACAATGTAGAAACAATTCGACCAGGGCTGTGGGGTTGTGGGTATTTCGACCGGTATATAGTGAGGAGTTCGACCGGTATCCAAATGAGGAGTTCGACCGATATAACAGTGATACTTTCAACCGGTATTGCTCTAGGACCGGTATAATGTAGGTAGATCGACCGAAAAATATCCAAGGACCGGTAATGTGATGGACCGGTAGTTGCTAAGCTCGACCGACAAAGAGGAATTGACCGGTACTAAGCTTGACCTGCATCTTTTTCGACCGGTACACTATCTTCTTCGATTTATCGGCCCTGCAACTCCCAAATTGAACTGCCTAGAATTCGATTTACAGTTCCAAACTTTGACAAAGGGATCGATTTACCAACTAGAACAAGTTACAATACTTTGATTTCGAAAACAACCACAAAATGAAGTTTTGATCGATAAAACAGTGTGCGTCAAAATGAAGAACACAGAGATTTGAAAATTTGATTTTGAATCTGGTATCAGCTCTGATACCAATTGTGAGTCTGTGTGATTGAACACGATCGTTTACCAGATAATCAAATAACAAACATATAAACGATAACCAACCTGTTTAGATATAACATTCAACGATTACAAGGTTCGGTATTGATCTGTTTGAAGCTCTCTCTCTTTTACACCTTTTGTGTGTGTTCTTGTGTGTTCTCTATGTTGATCTGATTGTTGAGAGAGTGAGATAATATCTTGATAAAGATATTATCAAAACATAATATAAACTAATATTAAACTAAAACATAATATCTAGATATTATAACTTTGACATTTATTACAAAATAGACCCTAGACTATTGTTGAGAGTGACTTGTCAGCTTTAACTTCAGATTGCGATCTTCGTATTGGATGATCTTGAATCCAATGAGACTGTGTCCTAACAATACTTAAAATAATAGATGAACTCACCTTGTTGGTTTAAGGTTACAAACCTAAAAACCAAGGCTTCTCTAGATAAGATGGTGACTTGAGATGATTGGGGCTTGCACTTCACCTCTCTAGATGATTAAGGACCTAGTGGAGCACAATAAATGGTTAAGTAGGTGATTCAAGGGTGAATCAATGAAGAAAAAGAGAAGGAAAGGTAGTTGGATACCTTAAATGTGGAGAGAAATCGATCTGATATAAACCCTAGAAGCCAAATCTGATAAAAATCCCGTCTAAGCGAGTTTTTATACCCCAGACCCGACCTGCGACAGTGCCATGCGACTATGCCCTTGTCGCCTGCTCGAAGGCACCCTCGGTACATCCGTCGCGACATTGACACCTCGACTGTGCCCCTGGCACTGTCGCTGGGCACAGTCGTACCAACTGTACCGAAAGGTGGTTGGTTCCAGCGATTATGACACGCGACTATGCCAAGGGCATAGTCGCCGGGCATTCTCGCCCCCGTGGTACCGAGAGTCAGAATTTGGTTCGAGGATCAAGGGTTTCGATCGATTGAAAGGAAATTGAATTGAGGGTTTCATAAAATAAATCATGAGATCAAAATACAAGGAATGACGTCATGCTACTTACCAGAATTACGGGTGTTACACATAGGCATAAAAGTCGAATTTCAGTGACACACCTTGTCTATAACGTATTTAAAGAGTTAGATATATAATACATATATATGTATTTAAATGTGTCTAAAATTAGTAAAAACACATGTTTTACTAAAAAAAATTCAACAATCCCTCACATGAATGGAGATCGATCTTTGCATACGAAATTTCCTTACAAAATTTCAATAGTCGAATCCTGCATAGGATAGGTAGGTGTTACCCTTTGAACCTTCCTTTGTGAAACACACTTAATCTCCTAGCTGTCAGTAGACTCGATGTCCTTGAACTGAACTGTCATTTATGTAGATGACAATACATTTCACACAGAACTCTTCCTAACAAGGTCATATCCTCATAGTCGTGTTCGTTATGGTCATGAACACTAGCCTGGTTCAGTGAGAGATGATAGGAATTGCGCCCCCACAATTCCCTTCGAAGCGACCCCACTTCTCTCTCACATAGGTGATTTTCCAATAATCATTAAAAGCCTTACGCTTAACCTCACTGTCACTAATTTCATAAATGGATTAGGAAGTTTATTAACTCCCCCATAGTGACCTCCCTTATTCATACAACTAGGTTGTCCTTTTGAACCCAGATATTGGGATCTCCAGTCTTCTGGGTAAGGTTTCCTTTGCATGAATTACTCATTCAAGGGCTTTAGTCCCATTTCTCTCGACGACTTGTACACCAAATCTTTACTTAGGCCTTTCGTAAGCGGATCCGCAATGTTATCCTTTGACTTCACATAGTCAATTGTGATAACTCCAGTAGAGAGTAATTGTCGAATCGTATTATGTCTACGTCTAATATGTCTAGATTTCCCATTATACATTGTACTTTGAGCTCTCCCAATTGCCGATTGGCTATCACAATGTATACATATGGCCGTTACCGGCTTAGGCCATTTGGGAATATCTTCCATGAACTGACGTAGCCATTCTGCCTCTTCACCACATTTATCCAAGGCAATAAATTCAGGTTCCATCGTGGATCTGGCTATAACAGTTTGTTTGGACGATTTCCAAGATATAGTCGCACCTCCAAGTGTAAACACATATCCACTGTAGATCTGGAATCCTTTATATCAGATATCCAATTTGCATCGCTGTAACCTTCGATCACCATTGGATATTTTCCATAATGAAGTCCATAGTCACGTGTGTATCTTAAATATCTTAACAATCTAGTAATGTTCTTCCAGTGTTATAAACTGGGATTACTAGTATACCTACTTAGCCTGCTCACTGCATATGCTAAGTCAGGTCTAGTACAACTCATAAGATACATCAGACTACCAATTATTCTTGAGTATTCAACTTGTGCAACACCTTCACCTCTATTCTTAGATAGATGTTGACTAATGTCAATTGGAGTTCTAGCTATACTAGTATCTCCTTCATTAAATTTCTCAAGAATCTTGTCCACGTAGTGTGTTTGATTTAACACCAAACCATTTTGGGTTCTTGTGATCTTGACTCTAAGAAGCACATCCGCTAAACCCAAATCTTTCATGTCAAACTTAGATTTCAACATATCCTTCGTGGACCTTATCATTTTGTCATCACTACCGATGATAAGCATATCATTAACATATAAACACAAGATAACATATCCATGAGTGGTATCTTTCATATAAACACACTTATCACACTCATTTATCTTAAAACCGCTTTCTAACATGGTTTGATCAAACTTTTGATGCCATTGCTTTGGAGCTTGTTTTAGGCCATACAAGGATTTAATAAGTTTACAAACCTTGTTCTCTTGTCCCGTAGCAACGAATCTCTCAGGCTGCTCCATATAGATTTCTTCTTCTAAATCTCCGTTTAGAAAAGCAGTTTTCACATCCATTTGGTGAATTTGCAGATTTCTAATGGCTGCAATAGCTAACACCAATCTAATGGATGTTATTCTTGTCACCGACGAATAAGTATCAAAATAATCTAGACCTTCCTTTTGTCTATATCCTTTGATCACTAATCTCGCCTTGTATTTGTCAATACTGCCATCAACTTTCATCTTTCTTTTAAAAATCCAACGGTAACCTAGTGGCTTACTACCCGGAGGTAGATCCACTAGTCCCCATGTATGGTTTTGTAAGATAGATTCTATCTCAGTAGATCCACTAGTCCCCATGTATGGTTTTGTAAGATAGATTCTATCTCACTCTTGATGGCTTCTTTCAATTGAGGTCCTTCCGAAGACGTAACCGCCTCACGATAAGTTTTGGGTTCACTTTCCACCACGTAGGTGAGAAAATCAGGACCAAACGATTTTTCAACCCTAGCCCATTTACTTCTTCTAGGTTCCACTTCTTCTTCTTCAGATAGAACTTGTTCATCCTCTCGAACAATTTCTTTATCTTTAGAAGATGAAGTTTGATCTTCCTTGTTCAAACAAGGAAACACGTCTTCGAAGAATGAAGCATTTCTTGACTCCATAATTGTATTCTTGTGTATCTCGGGATTTTTAGATTCATACACAAGAAACCGATATGCACTACTATTTTGTGCATATCCAATGAATACACAATCCACTGTTTTAGGTCCTAACTTTTGTACCTTAGGCGGAGGTACAACCACTTTAGCTAAGCACCCCCACACACGGTTGTCTTCTTCAATACGAAGACGTACCACTAGTTCCTCCACGAACATCTCCTTTCGCTTATGCTTAAGGTAGTTCTTGAAGTCTACCCAACCAGGAGGAAGCTTTTCAATCATCGCTGCAACTTAGAATGTTTCACTGATCACCATCCCTTCGGCAAGTATGTCATGAACAATCACTTGAAGATCTTGAACTTGACTCGTCACAGTTTTTGAGTCAATCATCTTGAAATCCAAGAATAGAGCAACAACATGATTCTTGGTTCCCGCATCTTCATTTTTATACTTCCAATCCAAAGACTCCCAAAGTTCTTTAGTCGTGGTTACTTTACAATATAAATTGTAAAGCGGATCGGCCAGCCCATTCAACACATAGTTGCGACACAAGAATTTTGAGTGCTTCCACGCCTCAACCGCGCTCACAGATTGAGCGTCGACCTCTCCTCCACTAAGTTGAGGAGCACTTTCAGTTAGGAACCGAGCCAGGTTCAGAGTGGTCAGATAAAAGAACATTTTCTGCTGCCAACTCTTGAAATTCAAACCAGAAAATTTCTCCGGTTTCTCAGCGTGATTAGCCATAGTATTTGGTGTAGGTGTGGTAGTAGTCACCATGGATTGCATTAGAAAGGTAGCAATGCTAGGCATCGATATCACATGAGTTGTGGTTCCGGTCGTGTTCACCATTCTGAAAAATTGATTTCACGTGAACAGTTAGTATCACAATATTAATCTGTTTACACAAAACAGAAAAACGATACTACAATATTAATCTGTTTACACAAAACAGAAAACCAAATGAATCGAGCTAAACTCGATTAGAATCTGTTTAAGATTGTTAGTAATCCACTATATGTATTTTATTACATACAACAAATGTAATAAACTACAAAACAATGAAATTATTAGTAATAATAATATAAATAGAAACGAAACTTGACGAAATCAATAGATAAAATATATCAACGACTAAACCGATGAATGAAACAAAGTTGAGGCTCGTGTGTAACACAATTCCCTTAAACAGATTCGCCGTCTGTTCCCAAGGTACAACAGCGTAAGCAGATGTACTGCCGGAGATGATCACTTGCCTGAAAAATCGCCGGAACAAGAACGTATGCAGTAGAAATATTAGAGAGACCGCGCCTCAACCCGCGCGAAACACTGGATCAAAACAAAAAAAATTCGCAAAAACTACTCTGCGCGAGCACAAGATTTCGGAGCGGCATTCGTGTCCACAGGTCGCGCCCACACACAAGTTCGCTGAATTTTAGCCTACGAAAGTCTCAATCGGCACCCCCCTGCGCGCGGGTAGGTGTTGGAGTAAAACCAAACAAAGAGCTTGTAAGCTCCTCCCACATTCAAGGTTATAAACCACAAGGAATTTGTTCCTCCTTCCTATGTGGGACAAGATTCCAGACCTACTTGATTTTGCCAATTTCATCCCAAATACTCAACTTTGAGCATCGATATCTCATTCACACATATTCCGTTTTGGACACATAATATATCGATTCGAAGCTCTAATATAGGAGAACACAAACCCACGAAGAGTTAGATATATATAATACATATACATGTATTTAAATGTGTCCAAAATTAGTAAAAACACATGTTTTACTAAAAAAAAAATTCAACAAAAGTTATGATTTCAACTTAAATGTTTTATAGCTTTATCCTACAACTGTTTGAACTCACTGGGTGTTAAGCCTAATATCTTTTTTTCTTAATATGACATGTATATCATTTTTTTTTCTTATGGGTTTTGTTGAATTATGGTTCTAAGATGTTGTTTCAATTTTGTGTTTAATGGAATATGTATATGGGTGCATGGTGGAGGATGGTGGTAGAGCAGGTCGGTGGTGGTAGAGAGGGAGGGTTTGGAAGTGGGTTTAATAGTTGATGGGATTTGGAGGTGGGTTTCACGGGGGTTTTTGGGGTTCACCAGAGTTGGAACACGATAGATTGGGCAATATTCAAGAGAATAACTGGACAATGTCTTTCATTTAATAAATTATCACGACACTGTGTCCAAACATAATTATTTGATTATTGGTTTTTGGGCATATACACTAAAAAATGTTCTTAGTCAAATATTAATTATGGTTTAGGTTGAATTAATATAATACGACTAGTATATGTAGGGATTCGTATGAGGATATAGAATCTACATATGTATACAAGATAGGATCCAGTGTACCAGACGTGACTCACTATGATAACATTTCATTGGATGTCACATGAGTGTCATAAATATTTCTCATGTGATCATTATACATATAGTCGTTTGATTTGAGATCATGTGATGTACTGATAACTGATTCTAATCCTTACGTAATTGGGTGACAGGATGGCAGTTGGGTATGTCATGTATCACTCAATAGTAATAGCATGGATCAAGATAGAATTTGTTCCTCTTGGATGACAAGAGTGATATTCCATGCTCAAATAGTTAGTACGGGATACTGATATTTGTCTTATCAGTATATTTCATAATCGAGAAACTAAAGATCGGACATAACCAGGATGAGATACCTCGTGTTCAATTTGGATACCGAGAACGAACTACGAAGGGACATAAATGTGTATACTAAGAATGATTACACCGTTTACTGATTAGTTGAATCACCAAATGTTATCATCTGGGTAACGATGGTGCGCTGCTAGATGTTGCTCTTTGTTTATAATTATAAATACGATTTATAATTATTACCAACATGATAAATGGGTCAAACACATAAAATTTATACATGAATAAAAATAATAAATAATTAAAGTGTTTAATTATTATATATGATTTTGTGATATTTAATCTAATTAAATATAATCAGATCAAATTTAGTTTGTTCGACAAGCGTGAGATAGAAAAGACAAGTAGTGACTTGTCAAATTAAATATGTGTAAAAAAGACAATTATGCCTATAGAAGATATGATATACCCTAAAAGCTTCAATCACTCTTCCAGGCGTGCCACTTATAATACTTGTTTATTATATGACCATCATTAACTTATATAAATAGATACACATTGTGAGACAATAGTAGTGCTGGTTGCAAAAATTGATTGTCCGATTCACTTCTCTCTCTATATTCCACAAGCTCTAATTTATCTATTCCAAATAGTTGGATCGTATCCAACATTCCAGGAGAAAGAGGACCTCCTCCTTTGGCTTTGGATTGTCAACTGGATTTATAACATTTGTATGGATACCATATAGGCAATGTTCGTTGGCTTAGATTCATATATGACATCAAAATGTTGTTACTCGTTTTTGTAAAATTTTAAAACACTGATCCTACTATGTTTCATATGAATTGATGGAGTAATACAATTATTTTTCATCAAGTATATGACTCTTGTATAGGGGTGTAAATGATGCGAGTCAAGCTCGAGTATCATTATACTAAACTCGAACTCGAAACCCTATTACCAACCAAGCTCGAACTCGACTCGAAAACTCGCGAGTAGTGAAAATACAAACTCGACTCGAACTCGATAACCGATTTCCAAACTCGAACTCGTTTCAAGCTCGAACTTAAACTCGAACTCGTTTCAAGCTCGAAAACTCGAATCAAGCTCGAACTCGAGCTCAAAAACTTGGATCAAGCACAAAATCGTTTAATGTGTAAAAAAAATCAAGGTGAACAAATAACTTAAAAGAACTCAAGGTGAACCCGTTTTCATGGGGTACTCCTATTAAAACAATCACATAGGCTCAATCCATTTAGCAAAGGCAAATGATGTAAACACAAGGGAGGGGAAAGATCTATATATAGTGGAGTTCAAAGCATTGACTTTTATTTCCCATCAATGTGGGATGGATTAGACACCATCAAGAGTTCATCCATGTCTTTTACACCATAATTTTTTTTTTCAAAAACTTGAGTTTTTCAATATATTATTATTATCAATTAAATTAAAATAATATTACTAGTAATTATTATTATTTTGCTTATCGAGTATCTCACGAGCTTATCGAGTCGAGTATCATGTCGCTCGACTCGACTCGTTAGTATGTCGAGTCGAGCTCGAGTTCGAGTCAAGCCTATTCGAGTCGAGTGTTGACCGAGTTGATCTCGATTAGCTCGCGAGTTGTATCGTCTCATTTACACCCCTACTCTTGTATTCTAACATCCCTCCCTCCCTCCCCTTTCTTCTTCGTAAAAGAGGACTCGAGAACACAACATGAAGATCATATATATATATATATATATAAATACAAAATTAAGGGGCCGTTTACCAAACGCTTACCAGGATAATCGCTTACCAATAAAATTTAACACTATCGCTTACTTAGCGGGTAAGATTTTAGTCCACCAAAGTAGTATCGTATGCAACAATTTTCCCAATAAGCGCTCACTGATAAATTTTAACACTATCATTTACTTACCGGGTAAGATTTTAGTTCACCAAAACGGTATCGTATGCAACAATTTTCCCGGTAAGCGCTAACCGTGGTAAAAGTCTTCGTCATCACTTGCCGGGGTAAGACTCTTGGTTCTTGCCTTAGCTTTTACCGGGTAAGATTTTTGTCATTGCCATCTTCTTCCACGTAATGTAATATGACTTGGTAAGCGCTTACCCTGGTAAGCGTTTAGTAAACTATCCCTAAGTAGATCTTACGTAATCCACATGTTTTATATGGTTAAAAAAATTGAAAATACCAAAACTTTGGGGGCCAAAACGTAAATATTTGGCAATCGCCTAATAAATAGAATTTTAGGGCGGCTTGTCTTCTAAAACCCTTCGCTTCCAAAACCCTCCCGCCGGCAGCTCCGTTAGTCGAGGTCGCCATAACAACGACTGGTCGTGTTGTTGTGATAGTGTCATCGGATTTCTTTCCGTTGAGGCAACGAAGATGCGGAAGGAAGGGAAGAAACTGAAGGACGAGGATTTGAAACCCATAGAGAAACAAGTTATTGGGAATGGAAGTGAAAGTGATTCTGAACACGAAAGCCCTGTTGTGTCTGATGATGACGAGGTACGTCCATTATTCCAATTGTCAGCACTTAATTTGGTTAATTAGAATGCATAGTTATAGATAATTAATAAATTGGAACCAAAATAGGGTGACATTTGAAGTTAAATTTTAATATAACAAAATTAACACTACAATGATTTACATTTGAAAGTTTAGAATGACTGCTTTTGAGTTCAGCTATATGCTTACATTACTATTATTGATATATGCACCTTGAAGAAGTTAATCATGTTGCTATTGCGAGTGTTTATCATTGTGGTGCTTGCTAACATGGTGTGTCTGGTTCCAGAGCTACTCCGAGGGTGATGACTCTTCAAGGGATTCAGAATCAGAATCAGGGTCCCAACATAGTGAATTCTCAGAAGATGAGGTACATGGTAATTACCTGTTTAGTAATTTTTACCTTGTTTATCAAATTGAAGAATTTTACAATTTACAAAATTCGTGGTCTTTCTCTTGCAAAAATTTTGAAGCCGATGTTCACATACTTAAATGTGATATTTACTTTGAGTCTATCTACTTATCTATCTTTATTTAGTTCTAGGTTTTCACATTGATAAATTTTACAATATAGAAAATTTTGCTGGTTTTTCTTTGGAAGTAAATCATTTACTAAATAACCTGATATGCAAAAAAAAATGATATTTACTTATCTGTATTGTTAAATGTCAGGATGGTGAAAACCCAAGCAATGAAGGTGGCTTGAGTGATGGAGTTGATGATCTTAATCAAGGAGATCAAAGTGAAAGTGATGATTCTCGTGAAGTAGTTGACGAGAGTGATTCATCAGAAGATGAGGTCTATATAATACCCTTTTTATGGTTTGAAACAGAGTTTTCTTTGGTGAAATCCATGCAAAGTCAAAAGACATATTATTTGCTTATGGAAGTTTCTTTTGTATGTTTGTAGTTGATACATTTTTGGTGTGGTTCTAATGTTAATCTTTTGTAATAGGTTGGTCCTCGGAACACTATTGGGGAAGTTCCTCTAGAGTGGTACAAGGAGGAGGAACATATTGGATATGATGTTGCTGGAAAGAAAATCAAGAAGAAGGAGAGACTTGATAAATTGGATTCATTTCTAGCCAGAACCGATGACTCAAATAGCTGGTGGGTTGGAGATTTATTTCACAGAACTATTAACTTTCCTACTGTTGTTTTCTTATTAGCTAAATATGTTTGTTTGCTTGGACAATGGACGTCATAAACGGTCTGATTTCTATTAACAGTCAACAAGTTTATGTAACTGAAAGACTAAACATACTTGGACAATATGGAATATCTAAACCACATACAACTCAGAACCCAACTGATTTAGGACCATCTGAGATCATAACCCAACCTGAACCTGAAATGACATGAAGATATATAACTTACTGAACACTGACTACACATGATCTGATGCAAATACAATTAACACAGATAAAGCTGAAAATATATAAACCGAGACAAAACAACCTAATAGAAAACCCTAGCCATTGCCTCAACCTTACAACTTCCATCACTCCATCACCGCCACCCAATCCACTGCTGAGCTACAAGAGGTTTAATCTTCTTTTGATACATGAAGACTGACTCAAAATCAAACCTGATAAAGCCGATATCAGAAGAAAAAAATTGAGATCTGAAACACAGAAGGGCAACCTTGATGTCCGTAGCCATAATCATCAACTAGCTGTTGAAACCTATAATGTGCTCATCACAATACACGACCAATGACTAAATGAATCTGAGAGCCTCCCACTCACCGTATTGATTGCTGAATCTACTGGTATCTGCTCAAATCAAATTCTAAACTTGTTGAAACCTCTGAAAATTGATGATATGGAATGGTTAGAACCAAGAGAACAGAAGGCTGAGTCCAGCGAGAACAATGCATTTGAGGTCGGTGGCCCTCTAGAGTTTTAATGATCGATTATCGGTGAGTTATGCAGTATATGAGTGACTTGCAACCTAGGGACAGCAGTGATTTTCTCTAGACAACCGGCATGAAGCTTTCATGACGGCCGCCGGCCGGCGACAAAATTGATATTCAAAAGCTACTTTCCAATATGATAGGCCGAGAGAGAGGGTTGGGTAAAGAAAATGGTTCAGTCTCTTAGTGCTTGTGATTTTTAGTGGACTATTCATCTTCATGTGACTGGATGAGTATATAATTCTGCATGCCATATTAATTGATGTGTCCAAAGGGTTGTTTGTATTCTTAAATTCTAAGTTGCAGAACGTTTCTTTTGTCTTTGTTTAACATTTTTAGGCGCAAGATCACCGATGACATTGAGGATGAGGAAGTAGAACTTACAAAAGAAGAAACAAAGCTTATCCGCAGAATGTTGAAAGGACATGCGCCTCATGCAGACTTTGATCCACATGCGGTTGGTGGCTTTTTCATTTTTTCATGTCAACATATTGTGAACGGTGTATAAGGGGATCTTTACCATTGTCGATCACAATTCTCATAATTTTTTATCCATCTGCAGCCTTATGTTGATTGGTTTGCCTGGGATGGTGCTAAGCATCCACTCTCGAATGCCCCAGAACCAAAGAGGCGTTTTATTCCTTCAAAATGGGAAAGCAAAAAGGTAAATACTCTTGTGACGTACTGCTGCTTAAGAAGAAACATGGTTCATGTAGTGCATGTTGTTATTATTATTATTATTATTATTCCTTTTCGATTAGTTTAAAAACAAGTTATTGATTGGTGTTTTGTGTTTGTGTTTGCTGTGGCATGAGTATGACAATACATTAAAATAATATTTGGGAAGTAAATTGTTGATGGTGACATTTTTTGTTTTGATTGTTAATGGTCATTGGTCAATGATCTCGCAACAGGCCAGGTTGGACACATGGTTTGACCCGTGTGTACAAAAGTACCTATAATTTGTGGGTACTTAATCTGATGACTCACTATCTATACCCGCAGGCATATCCGCAAAAAATCATGATTGTATTTATTATAATTTTTTTAAATAAAAGAATAACAAGATAATTATTAATTTATTTCACACTTGTATAGAAAGTCAAATAACAACAGGCAAACTGGTATTGTACATACATACATGCATAAATTTTTTGCGTAGGTAATTTTTGAGCATACTGGGTAGTTGTTAGCGAGTATTGAGCATACTCTGTTCTTTTTGTTTGTCAATATGGTCACGAAGTTATTTCACAGTAGGCAAGGGATGCTCTTTCTTGCTACTGAGAGGTTATATGTTAATTTCTCATGGATATGATCATATTTGTTTGTGCTTGAACAATTTGAGTACTGGATTAAGGAAGTTCCTATGACGGTTTGATTGCTGTTTCATTTTCTGTTTGGTGTTGCCTAATTGGACATGCCTAAGGAATAAAATTTACAATTGAACCAAATTTAACTTTAAGGAGCTATAGGTTTGTTCCTCTGTAGGAACTAAAACATATTCAATCCACTCATATTCTGATCTTTTGTACACCAGGTGGTTAGGTATATCAGGGCAATTAGAAAGGGACTGATAACGTTTGACAAGCCAAAAGAAGAACCCCGTTTCTATAACTTATGGGGTGATGAATCTAGCTCAACAGACAAGTCAGGACATGGATTATCATATATACCTGCACCCAAACCTAAATTGCCAGGTTTGAGTTTCTTCTCTGCTACTTTCTGAATTGTTACAATTGACTTCTTTCTGTCTGTAACTCTGTATTAAGCTATTAAGAGGTTCATTGCATAATTTTTTCTATATATAACCAAACAAATTACAATCCCAACTGTTTATTTTCAGGGCATGAGGAATCCTATAATCCTTCTTTGGAATACATTCCAACACAAGAAGAGATTAGTGCCTATCAGCTTATGTTTGAGGAGGACCGGCCTAAGTTTATCCCAAAGCGGTAATTCGCTGTGCACATCCATCAATTTGATTCACGCCTCGTGATTTCTTGCTTTACCTGAAGTATATATGTACTAATATGTCTACATCTGCCAATCATTTAGGTTCACATCTTTGAGAAGTGTTCCTGCTTATGAAAAGAGTGTTAGGGAATCTTTTGATCGTTGTTTGGATCTGTACTTGTGCCCTAGGGCACGAAAGAAGCGTGTAAGTGTTGGCAAAATAAAGATTTTTATGTTGCACAAGTACTAGCTTATCAGTTTATCGATTAAAAAATTTCATATAACTACCAATGATATTTACGTTTTTCTAGTATGACATGAAGCTTCATTGATGTTTCAGATTAATATTGATCCCGAGTCCTTGAAACCCAAGCTTCCAAGTCGCAAAGATCTTAAACCTTACCCAACAACATGTTATCTTGAGTACAAAGGCCATAAGGGTCCAGTTAAATCACTTTCTACTGACCCCTCTGGGCAGTATATTGCTTCTGGTAACTTATACTAGATCAATATTTATTTTATTAATTTATAGACATGCTTTTGGGTCTTTGTGTAACTTCTTTTCTGTGATCAATGCAGGCTCACATGATGGAACAGTTCGTATCTGGGAGGTTGAAACTGGTAGATGTATCAAGATATGGGATCTAGGTGAACCTGTGCATCATGTTGCATGGAATCCTTTACCAGAGCTTCCTATCTTGGCAGTCTCCATGTAAGACTGATGCATTAATTCGCTGATAATTTTTCTTTGTTTTTGTATGTATTTTTAAAGGTTGAATGACAGTATGTGTAAACTATTTGCAGGGGACAAGATGTTTTTATTCTGGACACTGGGATTGAGAAAGAAGAACATAAGATGATTGCAGATCTTTTGCATGTTGAAACTTCCACTGCCCCAGATGATTCTGGTTAGTGTCTCTTGGCTGCTCTATTCAGCTTTTCTTATAAATCGACTTTACTTGACTACTGGTGTTTGCTTTGTTTTAGAAAGCATGGCATCCGCTGTAAGCTGGTCTCAATGCGAAAGATACGGGGGAATCAGGATCAAGCACCTTAAGGTACTTCTATACTGTCACTATCACTTCATTTCCGAAGGAAGACGGAAGAACTTAAGTTAGTTTTGAACTTCTTCACATGTTTGTTCATCATTGCAGACTGTATCTTCGGTGGAATGGCATCGAAAAGGAGATTATTTTTCTACTGTCATGCCTGCTGATATCCTTGGTTGTTTTTCAACTTTTTTAATGCTTGCACGTTTCCTATAACTATCTTGTTTCTAAGTGACAAGCTACATGAAATCTATTTGTGAAAATTGGAATGCCATGAATCTTTTCACTTCTTTTTCCCCTTCTGTCTACTTGGACTATCGACTCTGAAAGAGCTCTCTGCTATGTATTTACTGAATTGTTAGACCTTGACTTGCTTCTTACGTGAATCAAAAGCCGTGCTAATACACCTGCTCTCAAAGAAACTCACCCAAAGATTGCCATTTAAGTTGCATGGTCTTCCGGTGTCTTCAACTTTCCATCCCACACGATCCATTTTCTTTGTTTCAACAAAAAAGAATGTTCGTGTTTATGATCTGGTAAAGAAGAAGTTCATCAAGAAGCTTGAAGCTGGGGTTCGTGAAATCTCATCCATATCCATTCATCCTGGTGGTATGTTTCAGCTCCTGGTTTATTATTCTAGCTCTAACTGCTCTTAATGAAAACTATAGTGGTAATCAATGAAATTTCTTTCCATGCAGGTGATAATGTTATCGTTGGGAGCAAGGATGGAAAATTATGTTGGTTTGACATGGATCTTTCATCAAAACCCTACAAAATTCTCAAGTATGTAAATGCTACCATTCCCTCAAATTCTTCATTAGTAAACAAACAGTAGATATTTTTAGTCACATAAAAGCTGCATGATCTGATGTGTCGTTTTTGGATCGACTACGTGTATCTATCTAGCTTTCTAACCGTCTCATGTTAATGCAGATCTCACCCAAAAGACATAACAAACGTGGCCTTCCATCGCACCTATCCTTTGTTTGCATCATGCTCTGATGATTGCACAGCATACGTATTCCATGGAATGGTGTATTCAGATTTAAACCAGAACCCTCTTATTGTTCCTTTGGAGATACTCCATGGTCATGCAAGCACAAATGGAAGAGGTTAGTTCTTAACCTACTTGCGATTTTAGCATAAGTGCAGCTTTTAGAACATCATTGAAATGATAAATGGTCTGGTATTGCATAATTTGTTTTGCCCAATAACACAGAATAAACTAGTTAGCACAAGACATGAAATATTTCTTCTGACATCATATATAGAATGAGTAGTGGTCCTAGAAGTGCATAATGACAACATTGTTTTGGTTTTGGCTATGACTTGATGATGTAACGACTCTTATGAGCCATCTTGCACATGTGATTATACCACTCCCTCCCGAAAAAGAAAAAAAGAACGACAAAACAGTAATGATGGAAGTCCACATTGGACTTTTGATGGTCAAATATATAGAAGTTAGAGGTTGTGGTGTGGTGTAGACTATGCACAAATGATAGTCCTGTTTGTGGGAGTCCTCTCTTCACAAACATTCACTATTAGCCAGCATCCCCCAATGTTTCTATAAGCATTAGAATAAACACATTTTGGAGATAAAAACTAAAGAAATTCTGTCAGTTTTTAAAATTTGGAAGTGTGATGTTTTGATCTCCAGAAGTGGACTCTTGAAGAACCTAAACGAAACCAAGCGAACCCTGTATATCATATGAATATCCCACATAGATGTAGGGTTTATCTCTACCCTAGAGGGTAGAGAAGCTGTTCCGTATTTGCTGAACCAGACAAACATAAAAATATATGGTATGAAGAAATACCCTTTTATAAGAAGACCAGGTGATTGCCAAATGACAAGTGTGCATCAGTGCTATTTAACATGAAACATTTAATTTAAAAGCTGAAATTTTGTTGTTTGATGTGTTATTAGGTGTGTTGGATTGTAAGTTCCACCCAAGGCAGCCATGGTTGTTCACTGCAGGGGCAGATTCTATAATCAGACTCTTCTGCCATTAGATTGATTGATTCAAACAATGAAAAACAAAAAGCTTGAAAAGTCAAGGGTTTGTAGGAGATGAGATGGTGGTGGTGTTGATGTGTTTGTGTGATGATGGTTAATTTAGCATCCCCACAAGACAATTATTATATTTATACTTGTATGAGACTCAAAAACACATGATTCTGCTTGTAATTCAATTTTGTCATTGTAGGAAATGCGATCAACTTTGGTCATGATGATGATTTTGTCTTTTATATGTTTATGCAACTAGTTGAGAAACTATTTAAATGAAACTAACCAAACATATCCTAGTCGGAGGTAGGGTTTGGGGAGTGAGAGATATATGCAAATTTGTCATTTTTGCAAGGAGTACGAGGACGGTTTTCATTAGTGGTGCTTGCGGTATGTTTTTAGCCAAAACCACAAACCAAACTCTATATGTGGTTTGAGCATTTCTTTCAAACCACAATCAACCGTGGATGTCTCAAACTGCAAACTTGCATCTTGCGGTGTGGTTTATGTGAATTGGGCCTAATACGATTTGTGCAAAAGTGGTAATACTTAGTTTCATAGTCTTCATACTCCATTCAAGATATAGTACCAATTTGTATGCCAAAAAAAAAAACTCATTTGTACAAAAAAAGTACATGGATTATTTATAACAAAAATTGAATTGTGTTGACTTTAAATTTATCATAATAATGTACATTCAATGGCATTATTCACATCATTAGTAACTTAAATTATGAGTAAACATAAAATCATGCAATAGTTATATAAATGTCACAAAATCAAAACAATATTTTAGAGACATAAAATATAGGAAATTTAATTTGATATATAGATTAATATGATATTTGTTTATTAGTTAAAATTCTATTAAAAACATAAAAAAGTAGAAATTTGGTAAATCAAAATAAATGACATCAACTATTAATATGATGTCATTAACTATTAATATTAATATGCATTGCGTTTTGAACCACGGTTTAAGATTTCAAATCCAAATAATGTGGTATATAAAATATACAAACAACAAACCTACCGCTAAACTTTTAAACTATGTGGTTGAGTGTGGTACGGATGAGTTGTACGATCTGTAAGGTATTTTAAACGACCCTAGTTTTTATGAAAACCCTTGATTTGCGAAAAGGTTTGTTCGAAAAAGTTTGGATTTGAAAATGCAACGATTAGATAAATGTGATAATACTTTACTAAACTTGTGTATAAATAGAGGGAAGTTCTTAAAAATCTTGTTGCCAGAAGATATTACTTTTAAGAAGAAAGTGGGGATCGAATGGTTATAAAACGACTATTGATGTCCAAGAGGCCGATTCAAATGAGAAGACGGTTAATTTACGAGATGTGTGAGAAGACCCAAATCACATGTGATACAGACACTCACTTGGATCAGCCATGGCGAGGGTGGGTTTTCACGTTGACCAAGTCACCCGTCCTTTTAAATGTGTTGTTTATATCACATGTGATTTTACTATAGAATGGCAATTTGGGTATTCTCACACTTTATGCAAGTTGATCGATTTCTCATATGATCAGTATACAAAACTTTGTGTTTGTGCTACCAAATATAAGTGGCTGTGTGTTCTGTTTAGAATATTTGTCATGCAAAATTATTTATTATATTTTTCTTAACATTACAACTACTTATAATTTTTGCAAGAAAATGATGTCATTTTTGTTTTAATTTCAATTTGGTGTTAAGTTTCTTTAGATTAATATTGTTCAAATTGATTGTCATTTGTTACAAAAATAATTGGTCATAATAAAATGTAAACAATAACAATCAAATCGAATCATATTACCCGAAGTCCCTAACCAAAATATTTTTAAAAGAGTAAACTCTAATTTTGGTCCCTGGGGTTTAGTGAAATCTTTGAAAGTGGGACCTGAACTTTGAATTACTCTAGAGATTGTCCTTGTGGTTCTCATTTTGCCCTGAAAGTTATCCCTGGTCACTAACTCCGTTAAACAACGTCTGTTAAGTGAGAGGCAATTTAGTCTCTTATCTAATTTTCAAAATTCATTTTAAAAATGGAAAATGAATATAATAATAATTATTTATATTATACATTATATATATATATGGGAAGGATCATTTGAGAAACACAATATATATGAGAAATAGAGAAGTCATCTTGACCATTGGTTAAAACAATGAACGGTCATGATCTGATGGGGAAAAATCGTACTAGCGGATAATTGCAGACACACGATAAGTAACATGGTACAGTTCAGGGGTAATTTTGTAATTTTCACAACTAGATGAATATAGGCGGCAAAAAGAATTATTACACTCTAAAACACTCATTACACTAAATCATCGAAAACCGTCGATGATTTTTTGATTATCGCTTCAGAAATCACTCACAATACACATATTCATCACACAAAATCATCGCAAATCGTTCGAAGTTGCTTACGAACATCAGGAAATGGCAAAAACTCGAAAGGATTCAAAGAATCGCCATGAACAACATTATGAAAATCCAGAAAAACCGGAAATCCAAAACGAAGAAGATGAAACGTTGAAGACGATGATGAAAGAAGGTAATGTAGAGATTATATGTATTTTTTTGTAAAATCATTAAATAATCAACATAAAACACTGTTATATTCAATGAATCTATGTTTAGACAAATAATGAAAGCATTTACAACATTTTAGGGTTTAAACAAACATTGAAAAAATATTAATGTACATTTCTCTTCATTTTTTATTACAGTGAAGAGCTCGAAGGTTCCAAAACTAAAAATAAAGAGAAAGACAACAAGCCAAAAAACAAAAGGTATATTCGTTCATATCTGAAATCGTGACATAGATTTGTTTTTCATGTATGAATGTTGAAGATATAGCAGTTCATAAATGAATATATGTACTATTTTACTGTTCATTTATGTTTTACGAAATACTAGGGTTTTTTAGCGAAAAGTTTAATGATTTTGTGTTGTACATAAAATAGTTCATTAATGAATCTGTAATATTTTAATGTGTTTGAGCTGTAAATACGATAGTTCATGTGTTTGTTTTAAATATACATACGATAGTTCATAGATGAATTTTTGAAATATTTTGTTGTTCATATATGAACAATAACATTTTTAGAGTTTGTTGTTCATTTATGTTTTTTAGGCTAAAATTTAAATGTGTTTTCAGTAGTAGATATGAATAGTTCATATATGAATGTGCGTAATATTACGTTGTTCATACATGAATTAGCACATATCTACGAAAAGTTTCATGTCTTCATATATGAATGTGTGTAATATTACGTTGTTCATACATGAATTAGCACATATCTACAAAAAGTTTCATGTCTTCATATATGAATGTGTGTAATATTACGTTGTTCATACATGAATTAACACATATCTACGAAAAGTTTCATGTCCTCATATATGAATGTGCGTAATATTACGTTGTTCATACATGAATTAGCACATATCTACGAAAAGTTTCATGTCTTCATATATGAACGTGTGTATTATTACGTTGTTCATACATGAATTAGCACATATCTACGAAAAGTTTCATGTCTTCATATATGGATGTGCGTAATATTACGTTGTTCATACATGAATTAACATATATCTATGAAAAGTTTCATGTCCTCATATATGAATGCGTGTAATATTATGTTGTTCATACATGAATTAACACATATCTACAAAAAGTTTCATGTCTTCATATATGAATGCGTGTAATATTACGTTGTTCATACATGAATTATCACATATCTACGAAAAGTTTCATGTCTTCATAAATTGAATATGATAATTACAAATACAATTTGTTTATACCAAAGATCAAGCTTATAATCAGAAAGGAAGAGAATCCCGAAGATAGTTCAAAACAAATTGTCTTGTGTATGTAAACAATAAAAAATAATATCAATTTCAAAATTGTATTGAAAATTTGTTTCATTAATTATATTAACAAGCGTATATGAACAGTTAAGGAACCAGATACAAAGAGAAGAAAAAAAGATACTGATGGATCGAAAGGAAAGAATCTGTCAAAGGCAAAAAATTCCAAAGTCATTGATGAAGATGACGATTTCGAGACTCCTGTTCCAAAGATAAAAAGAGCAAAGAAAGAAGGAAAGAAGTCACAACAACAACATAAATTTCCAGTCATTAAAGTTCGAACATCACCAAAACCCCTCTATGAAGCAATTAGAGCTTTAAGTGAAGACCAGAAAAAATGTATCAAAAACATGGGTTTTGGAGATCTTTTAGAAATGAAGGTAGATGGAATACCCTCAAAGTTGGGCTTTTACGTTGTGGACAGTTTCGACACCGAAACAATGGAGATTCATGTTGGGAAGGAAAGTTTGAAGGTTACAGAACAATCAATTCAAGATATGCTCGGTGTTCCTACAGGAGAAAAAAGCATATTCGATTGTAAGTACTTGGATGATGACAGTCAGTTGTTAGTTAATTGGAGATCCCAATTTTCTAAGGAAATCTTACGTCCGATAGACATCAAACAAATAATCATCGACAATGATGAAGCTGACTTCAATTTTAAGTTAAACTTCATTACCCTATTCTGCAACACTATGGGAGAGGGTAACAAAAGTGGAACTTGCAATCTTTCGGTGACAAATTTTATCCAACCAGACACAGATGTATCAAAGGTTAATTGGTGTGCATACATATATGATTGTTTGAGAAGGAGTAAGACTGGATGGATACGAGACTCAGAGATGAGCTTTTATGTCGGATCAGTTACATATTTGATTGTACGTTTACTATAACATTTATGAATTAAATATATATCTTACAATAATGTATTGATTATTTTAATTGATTCTTATTTGCAGCTAATGTATGTCGACAACTTTGCTTGTGAAGTTGTGAATGTTGGAAGAGACAGACCTGTTATAAAAAGATGGAATGTTGAAAGACTAAGAAGAAGAGAGGGTTATGAAGTTGAGAAAGGTGCATTTGGATTGGGGAGATTACTAGCACCAATGGAGAATATGACACTTTCTGATAAAGAAAGAAAAGAGAGAGAGAGGAGGATGATGACAGAACAGAGACAGAGGATGATGAAACAAAAGAGACAGAGGATGATGGACAAGTATGAATATTCAAAATTCATGATATAGTAAAAATTTCATATAAGGATATATGAATTGATATATGAATTCAAATATGAGTTCATATATGAACTCATTCATATATGAATTGATATAAATATTTCATATAAGAATATATGAATTCATATATGAAATGATATATGAATTCATATATGAATTTCTTATATGAAATGATATATGACTTCATATATGAATTCATATATGAGTTCCCAAATGAATTCATATATGAATGCTCATATGAGTTAATAAATGAATTCATATATGAATGCTTATATGAATTCATATATGACTTCATATATGAATGTTTATATCAGTTCATATATGAATCCTTATCATATATAACTTCATATATCAATTCATATGTGAATATATGCATTCATATATAAATCTTTATCATAAAATACTCTATACCTCATTTATGAATTCTTATATATAAATCCATATATGAATGATTATATGAGTTCATATATGAATGCTTATATAAATTCATATATGAATGCTTATATGAATTCATATCTGAATAACTATTATAAATTCATATATGCATCAATTTTTATGAAAACAATTTATAAATTTTAGGTTTATGAATCAATGATAAGAAGCAGAATGAACTGCTTAAAAACTGACAGATTGAAGATAGAAGAAAGCTTGGATGAAGCTTTAAATAAATTTCCAGATAATATTGTATTCAATGAATACAAAAAAAGAGTTTGAAAAGCTGTTTTTGAAGAAGAATGATGAAATTTCATCATGCATGAAGGAGCCCAAAATTCGTACTGGAATTGAGATTTGGATTGAAGAAGCAGAATTTTTGTTGGCAGAGAATCTACAGTTGCAAAAAGATGTAGATGTAGACAAGGTTACTGAATCACAGTTTTGGAAGGACCCAAAAACATGTGGAGAAGTGGAATTGGTGATGAAAAATTTTGAGAAAGAAAAGGTGGCTGAGACAGTTAAACAAGGAGTGGAAATAGAAAAAGGAGTGAATGAAATAGTGTTGAAAGAGAGGGAAGTAACAAATGACGAACTTAACAAAGAGGATCAGAAGAAGATGGATGAAAACGCACCAGATGTGGCCAAAATTGCATCTTCATACTTACTTGATATACCAAGTTTCAGTTTGGGAATGTCATTAGAGGAAGATGAATTACAGAAAAAAAAGATGAAGAGAAAGCGAATGAAAAGAAAATGAAGGAAAAGGAAGAGAATCAAAAAAGGATGAAGGAAAAGGAAGAAGATGAAAAAAAGATGAAGGAAAGGGAAGAGGAGAAACATTTAGGGAAGAGAGAGGTGAAAATGGCAGAGAGCCTAAAGTCACCATACATTGACAGACTTGTTCATATAACAAAATGTCTGTCACAAACAGAGAACAAGATTGGAAGATGGTTATTTGCATTGACAGGAGAAGCCCAGTAAGTATAACCTTTACTATTTCACTTTTATGATATGCATATATATTAAATTGCTTAATCATTTAATCATGATTCTGTTTGATTTATAGTGATATCATTTATGAAACAATCGATGATGTATACATGATACGGGTGGCAGCTGAGATCCTAATGCCTAACACCTACGTTGTTGCAAATGTTATCGACGCTTGGGCAACATTATTGAATAATGAAGAGGAATTGAGGAGCAGGGAATCCCTCACCGTCTATTCCTTAACACTGGGGTATTGGTAAGATTATCCAACTACTTTAACTAAACTAGTTCATATTAGCATGAGTTTTATGTTGATATTTTCTAACTGTTTTGATTCATATATGAATGTTTTGACTATTCTAACTATTCATATATTAATGCTTATATGAATTCATATATTAGTTCAATATGAATGTTTATATCTGTTCATATGAATATATGAATTCATATATGAATGCTTATATGAATTCATATATGAATCTTTGTCATAAATTACACTAATTGTTATAAATAAATTCATATATAAATGAATATATGAGTTAATATAATAATTCTTTGGTGGTTTATATATGCATAATTTTAAGTTAACATCTCCTAGCAGGTTTGATTCATATATGAACTAATATTTTAATTACTTTGTCTACTTAGCCGGATGGGATATTGGATAACAAGACTACTCATGATGAAAGATTTAGAATCTTCAAATCAAACATTACTGCTGCATGGAGGGAGAAAGCAGAATTGATTAATTTGGGAGATTATGATTTGGTATGTATCTAAACTATGTAAATGTTCAAAAAAAAAATACTAATTACTTTTTTCAAATTTTAATCATTTTCTATTTATAAAATGAAACATATATTCTTCCCAATTATACAATCATAACACTTTTTTTTGTTTGTATACAACTTGAAGAACCCACAAATCCAGGTGATAGACAACATGTCTACAAATGTCTCCATAGAAAGCAAATATGGAATCATACCACAAAGGCTGGTAAGCATACAACTGTTTACATTTTTAAAAGTTAATAAATGAACATATTATCAAAATTACTTATATGACTCATAATATTATGCAACATGAGTTGGTTACAGCATACTTGAGGTCAGTTGAGCACCCAAAAGCAGAAGTAGTTGCTCCACAACATCGAAATAGACACATTATTAAGTGGTGCTCAACTAAAAACAAAGTTGACTGTGTAATCTTTATCATGCGACACATGGAACACTACACAGGGTAGAACATACAGAAGTGGGATTGTGGGTTTTTTATCAAATGAGAAAGCATAGAAACAACAGATTTACCGATTGCGGTACAAATATGCCACCAAGTTGTTGCTAAATGCTATCGGACAGGAATTTGTAAAAGAAGATCGTGATTGATTGTAACACTCATCAAAATTTTGGGTTATCTGTGATTTATAAGAAAAAATAGTGTTCTTGTGGAAAATAAGAGAGTTGAGGGGCCATATTGGAAATATAGACATAAAATAGCTAAAACCCTTAACCCTTCCTCATTGTTGGAAAAGAAGTCAGTGCGTGTGTGTGTGCAGCGCGGTGGAAAGGAGAAGAAATCGGGAGGAGCTCTTGCGATTCAGGGATTCGGGAAGAAATCAGAGCATTTTGTGGGATTGTCTTCAAGAGGTAAGCATTTTAATCAAAACCTTGAAACTCCATCTTTGTTATTTAGAGTTGCTGCGATTTGGTTTAGGGAAGAAGATTGTGTTGGTCGAATGAAATCGATATTGGGTTGGGGTTAGGGAGTTTAATGAAATGATTAAGGACTCGATCCAATATTTGAACCTGATATATGCTATTAGATCGAATTAAGGGATGTATTGATTGGGATTTGATCGATTTCTGTTAACTTCGAGGGGTCTGCGAAGGGCTGCAATACCCTAGTTTCTGTGAACCAGGAGTGGCCCGGTACCCCTTCGACCGGGGTGGCCCAGTACCTCTTCGACCGGGGTTGCCCGGTGTATTGTTTGACTGGGGTCGCCCGGATGGACCGTGACCGGGGTTTCCCGGATGGACTGTGATCGGGGTCACCCGGGAGATTAAAGCCCGGGGTTCCCCAGGAAACCATTGACCGGGGTCGACCGCCCGGGGGTTTACGACCAGGGGCTGTAGTGCCATTTTCTTTTTAGGATTTTTGTGTTAGCCGAACCTTGGTCTAGAACCTCATAGGACTAGGAACGAGAAATTTAATGGCTTTGCTAATTTGTAATGTAAGACTTCGATCTATGCAAGACTAGTGTTCGTGTGTGTGCCGAGTTTCCCAATCAGGTGAGTTCCCTTATTCTAAAACTCTTGAAATCTGGAAATGGTATTTATTGACAATGTTTATTATGTTTACTGCTTTCCGTCAAATATAGTTTTGATCTGAGATGGATTGGGTTTATTTCAATATTAAGCATGCGTACTTTCCTACTGCTTATCATATGAGAATTGGTATTGTTTTATGAACTGAGTGCAATGACTTATCTTCAATCATCGGGGATGGTTGAAACCGGGTGTTTGGAATTCGTTTCCTTACACACGGTAATGACATCGACTAGGGGGCCGTATGGGGATCTACTGGGGGCCCCGAGGACAAGTAGTCCTGTCTCTTGACGAAGGATTTCGATGTGAAACTAGTCACTTCCTGTGACATGAAGTTTTTAAAACTAACCTTGTGAATTTGATTGTCCTTTCTATTGTTATAAAATGGACGAGGTTGGGAATTCACTAGACCTTCCGGTCTAATCCTCGTTTCCACTTTTCTTAAAACCCATTTTCAGGTAACAGGGTTGCTTCCAGATCTTCTAAAGGCAAGGAGAAGTGTTAGGAGCTAGTCCGAAAGGAGCGGGCCTTAGTAGCGGCATAGATGCAACTTTATTGATAGTTACTCGGTTGTAATAGACTTGATGTTAGACCATGTTAATCCTTTCTTATCTAATTTTTGTACGGGGAGCCGGTGTTTGGGAATTTGATCTTATTTAAATAGTTATGTTAAATTTTGGTGTCAGGATCGAAATTCAAACAAGAATTTAATTCACACACACTCAGAATCAATGCTAAAGAAGTTGCGAAAAAACACTTTAACACTAACAATCAATGAAACAGTATATGCACTTAAATCACAAGTTATATTGATTAAACTTGATGATTACACACAAAACCTCAATCTGTTGAACAAGCTCAACAGACGTTCTATACTTCTCTATAGAAAGGATCTAAACTAGTCTTGAGGTTAATTCTCTCTAAAACAAAACGTATGAATTATTATTATTTTCTATCAAAGACTTCTATACTATATATACAAGACTGATTACAAGATAATTATCAAAATAAAATTGATCTTCAGTCCATAATTATCTCCTTTACTTTAGCTTCAATCTATACATCTGTCTTCATTCTCATACGGAGTCTTCATCTCATAAGCAACACTATCTTCATGAGCAGTATTAATTCTGAACTAGCAGTATTAATCTCAGCAAGCAGTATTAATTTTTATCTCAGCAGCATTAACTCCTTCAAGCAGTATTAATTGTGATCTGGCAGTACTAACTTCCTCAGGCAGTAGTAATAGTCATGTCTAGCAGTAGTAACCATCCTTAGCACATTTCAGACCCAACAATCTCCCCCTAACTTAGCTTTTCAAATTGAGAAGTTAAGTTCTTCAAAAACTGGTCTTCATGATGCTTTCAAAACCTAAGTTTACACCCCTAGGTTAGGATCCAAACCTAAGCTTTGATTGATGATCCTGCTAACCACAATCCTTGCCATTTCTGAGCCTTGAGAACAAATTAGTTTGGCTTTCAGCATCCCCTGTAGCTTGGCTAGGTTGTGGTCATATATCTTATCCACCAGGTAATATTCATGGAAGCTTTTATCTATGGTCAAGATATACACCCCACACCTTTCAATAAGCATCCAGTTGTCCACAGACTTGAAGACATCTTTGATGACATGCTTAACAAGATCTGGACTGAACATCATGCATAAATACTCCATTGCTAGTTTCTTGATGTTCATCCCTGGAGTCTTCAGCACATTCCCATACAGAGTCATTCCTACTTTGAACATTTCTTCCAAGTCTAACCTTGAACAACATCTGACTATCTTCCCCCAAGTAGAATAGACTTCAAAGTGATCACCCATTCTTTTGATTCTGAAATATTCTTTGCCTTGATATTCAAGAATATCCCAGTGGATGATTTCAGGGGCTTGGACTGCAATGGGATCTGCCTTCACTGGATCATTATCTGTTACAGTCATGTAAAGTTCAAAATGCACATCAGATTGACTTGGTTGTTGTGCACTTTGACTTGATTGCTCAGCTTGACCTGTAACAGATGGTTCTGTTTCTTTCTCAGCTTCTGCAACCCCTGGCTTCTTAGACAGTTTCTTGGAAGCTATTGTCTTCAACCTTTTAGCAGATTTAACTTCTTTAGTAGTAGCTTCCTCTTTCTTTTCTGCAGCCTTAGGGGTGGTCTCCTCACTCTCAGGGAAGGGTTGTTGAATATTGAGATCATGTCTCTCTTTCATTTGTCTTTCAAATTCTATCCTTTGAGTGAAGTTCCCTTGAAGCTTTGCCATTTCCTTCTTGTATAGATCTTCAACACTTGAGTAGGACATATCAGCAAACATTTCTTCCTTAACCCCCACAGAGACTTTCAGAAAGTTGATCATCTTTCTCCTTTCTTGATTGGCCAGGTAAGTTTTAGAAGGTTGTCTTTTCTGCTTCTTTGTTGGCAGTCTTTGTATGGAAGCTTTCACAATGCTTTTCTTGGCCTCAGCTGCAGCCCTTAAGCTTTCTTGATATTCCTCATTCAGCCTAGTGGACAGATCTAGAGCAATCTGCCTATCTTTGGCCTTCTGAGTTTCTTCTTCTTGTTGTAGCTCAGCCTGCAGCTTCTTAGCCAGTTCCTCATCTAGTTCAATCTGTTTTAGCTTCTTTGGTGGCTTTGCATATTCATCCACCTTTGCCTTTCCTTTTCTCTTCAGTTCAGCCTCATTGATTTCTTTCCTTTTTAGCTCAAGGCCTCCCTCTTTGATTTCCACTCCCTTGGCCTTTTGAGTGGCTTTGGGAGTGTTTGTTTTGGCCTTTAGAAGGGTTTCTGCTATCTCTATTTCTTCAACAGAAAGCCCTGTTACTGCTGCTGCCTCTGATACTGCTGCTAAGCCAATTGATGTTGCATTCTTGAACGTTTCTACTGCTGGATCTGTTTCTACTGCTGTACTGGTTTCTGCTTCTTTGCCCTTCTCCCCCTCAAAAGTAGAGTCCATTCTAACAGGACTCTGTTTCTCAGATTCAGCTCTATTCTCCCCCTCTTTGGAAGCATCATGAGGGATGCTCCTCTTCTTCAGTATGAATTTGGTTCTCTTCTTCTTTTGCACATGCTTGAGGACCATTTTCTTGAGGTTGGAAATCTGGACTTGTTGGGATAAGATCACTTGTTGCAGTTTCTCAATACGTTTGCCCTGAGATAGGACATCATTATTGATATTGGCAATAGTTTCCGTCAATTCATCGTATGTATATCTATCCTCACCACCTGTAGGTGTGTTTACCACCCTTGGAGGATCACTGGAACTTTTAGTAGGGGTCCTCTGCCTTGCAGAGGCACCTTCTACCCCCATGGTTTCTTGGCACCGGGGACCTTTGGATAATTGCTCATCCAAAGTTGCCGTGGGGAAGGTCTTAGAGATGTTCACACTGTCCTGTCCTGCACTTTGTGCAGAAACAGTAGTGTGAGACTTTCTGCCCACATGCTTAACCTTCTCCTTAGTAAGCACCTTCTTGGGGTAGGCAGACACCCCTTTGGTTTCCCTTTGGATATTCTCTAATGAAGAATGCTCCATTAGAGGGCTTGTAGGCTTAGAGGGTGTTGGTACATGAAGTGAAGGATCCTTCTGCATCTTCTTTTTAGTGTATAATTTGGTGATGGGAGGGGTTGGTCTGTTTAGAAGGGACAGAGGAATTGTTTTTATGGTGGAAGGTGTGGGTAGGTCATCAGTGGGTTGGTCCAATGAGGCTTGGGACCCTGATACCTCACCTGTAGAGTGGGACACAACCATCATTGTTGAGAACAATGGTGTGTCAATACCTGAGAAGACCTTACAAGTCCTACTCATATTAGAAAACACCTTCCCTTTCGGGACCTTAGGTACATATACCTCATTAAAATGAGGTAATTCCGTCAATTCCTTATTCAATATAGCTTGTACAAACCTGGGATACATATAAAAGGATTTTGACTTGGTATCCAGGTTTGACAGAAAATCATTTAAGACCATTTGCGAAAAATTGAACTTTCTGGAGGTTGCTAAGCAGACCAAAGCATAAGCAATGGTACTGCTGAACTCACTCCAACCAGTTGTTTTCTTTGAAATGCAATGCTGGAGAGTATGAACAAAGAATCTCCACTGAGGTGAGAATTTGTTCTTAAAGAACTTATAAATCTAGTGGGACCTTCATATCCCATTCTTCTTAAATTTTCAAAAAGATCTTCCTTGGGTAGAGATGTTATACCTGAGGCATCATCTAAAAGTAGATGAATGCGAATTGTCTCCTCTGAGATGTTCAGGGGTTTATCACAAATCCTTGACTTGATAACCTGAGTACCCTCTTCATTATGGATAGTGGCATTTGCCCAGAACTGTCTTTGATGCTCCACATAGATTGTGGGATTGACCGTTAAAGTGTGGGCGATATGTGTGGATTTTAGGAAGTCCACAATCTGATGAAATCCTTCGGCTTGGTTGGGCTTATTCAGCATTGCCAACTCATTGTGGTCATCAACAAATACAAGACCTGCCATTTGAGAAAGATTTGTCTGCGAACTAGGGTTAAGAGCTTGAAGAGCAAGAACGTTAGCGAGAACGAGAGAGAAAGAATATAAATAAGCGCAAGAAATTCAAAGAGCCGTTTTGATTTTTGGCGGACTAAGGGGGTATTTATACAATCAGTGAAACAGTTAAGAGCAATACTAATTTACATTAGCAGTAGTAACTGACCCCTGCAGTAGTAACTCTTTGAAGCAGTAGTAATACTTACTAGCAGTAGTAACACTAACTAGCAGTAGTTATACAGACTAGCAGTAGTAATACATACTAGCAGTATTAACACAGACTAGCAACATTAACACAGACTGGCAGTAGAAAAACGAACCAGCAGTAGTAACACAGACTAGCAGTGGTAATACAGACTAGCAGTAGTAATACATACTAGCAGTATTTACTATACTTCACTTTTGTTTGGCCTTTCATCCTGAAACACTTAAGCACACAAGGGTTAATAGTACCAATTTAATGAAAGTAAATAAGGAGGAATCTATATAGGTACATAAAGAGAATGAGAATATACTTATTCATTGTTCATCATGCCCACACTTGTGACCAAGAATGTGAATCTACCCACATCAAAAGCTTTTGTGAATAGATCAGCAAACTGGTTACTTGTGTATACTTTCTGAACCTGAATTAGCTTCTTCTCATTACAGTCTCTGATAAAATGGTACCTTATTTCTATATGCTTTGTTTTTGAATGCTTGACAAGATTATTAACAATGCTAATAGCACTGCTGTTGTCTATGAAAATAGGAGTGTGAAGAAATGTCATACCATAGTCCATCATTTGATTCTGAATCCATAGCACTTGTGAGCAGAAGCTATGTATTCTGCTTCTGTTGTTGAAGTGGACACTGTAGTTTGCTTCTTACAATGCCATGATACTAGTCTTGCACCCAAAAACTGACATCCTCCAGTTGTAGACTTTCTATCCAAGTTAGCTCCACCCAAATCACTATCTGAATATGCATGTAGGTCAAATGGTGAGTCATGAGGATACCAAAGGCCTAAATAGGGTTGACCTTTGAGATATCTGAATATCCTCTTGACTGCTTGAAAATGTGATTGCTTTGGCCTAACTTGAAATCTTGCACACACACAAACAGGGAACATGATATCTGGTCTAGAAGCTGTGAGATACATGAGAGACCCAATCATGGATCTGTAATAATGAACATTCACATCCTCCCCCTCAAGATCTGCAGTGATCTGTTTGTGTGTCTCCATGGGTGTGCTTGCAGGCTTTGAGTCTAAGAATCCAAACTTATTAAGAATGTCCTGCACATATTTGGATTGACTTATAAAAATCCCATCATTCTTCTGCTTAACTTGTAGCCCTAGGAAGAAGGTAAGTTCACCCATATAACTCATCTTGAATCTCTTATGCATTAATTCTTCAAAATCTCTGCACAATTGATCTTTTGTGGATCCAAAGATGATGTCATCCACATAGATTTGCACTAACAGGATGTCCTTCTTCTTCCTTTGAATGAACAGAGTCTTATCAATGATTCCTCTCTCAAAACCATTTTCCAAGAGATAGGTAGACAATGTGTCATACCAAGCTCTTGGTGCTTGATGTAGTCCATACAGTGCTTTATTCAATTTGTATACTCTGTCAGGGTGCTTGGGATTTTCAAACCCTGGAGGCTGACAGACATATACTTCTTCTTCAATTTTGCCATATAGAAAAGCACTTTTCACATCCATTTGGTAGACTTTGAACTTCATGAAAGAAGCATAGGCTAAAAACAGTCTAATTGCCTCAATCCTAGCCACTGGTGCAAAAACCTCTTCATAATCAATTTCTTCTTCTTGAGTGTACCCCTGTGCTACCAATCTAGTCTTGTTCTTGATCACTATCCCTCTCTCATCCTTCTTGTTTCTGAAAATCCATTTTGTCCCTATAGCTCTGTGTCCTTTAGGCAGTTCTACCAAATCCCATACATTTTGTAGTACAAACTGCAGCAGCTCCTCTTGCATTGCTTCTATCCAGCTTGGATCTTTCATTGCATCATGCGCCTTTTTGGGCTCAACCTGAGATAGAAAGCAAGATAGTAAGCCTGATTGTATGTCTTTTAATCCTCCCAACTTACTCTGATTCCTTGTGATGATTGGAGAATTGATGTCACCAATCACCAACTGAGGAGGATGATTTTTATGCACTTTCGTTTGATGAATAACCTCTTCATTAATCTCTGCATCCAGATTAGAGTCATTTTTTTCAGGAGAGCTGCCACCAAACACTGAGGATTTCTCATCATCAGTATCATCTTCTGCCAATGCAGGCATCTCAGGTTCTAGATGTTCTGAAGTCAAAAGTTGATCCTCCTTTTCACCTCTCTCCTCTTCATTCTGAGCAGTCTCAGTATCCTTTGAATCTGAAGCATCTTTATTCTCTTGAACACAGAGTTCAATAGGATCTGCTGTAGAGATTAGGAACAACACAAACTCTTGTCTTTTGTCTTGTACTAATTCTGTCCCTGTTCCTGAATTATTCTCATAACTTTTCCACTAATTTTTCCTCAAGAAGGATTATCACCAAATGCAACATGTCCTCCATCAATTCTTTTGAAGTTTTGTAGGCAGGACTTATTGCCTGTCATGTGCCTAGAGCAACCACTATCAACATGCCAAATGTTCTTCCCTTTTAGCTGTTGGTTTCCCTGCACATAAAGTAGAACAGTTAGTTTTTAATAGGAACCCAAGCCAAAGTGGTCTTGGGTTTCCCATTCTCATCAACATATTCACAATCAGTTTTGATGAGCTTTTCAGACTGGGGAATCTTATGGCTTGAGTATTTTGTCAGGATAATAGGTCTTGCAGTACTAACACTAGAAGTAGTACTAACACTAGAAGCAGTACTAACTGAATTAGCAGTACTAACTAGGTTAGCAGTACTAACTCTGTTAGCAGCACTAACATTGGTATTAGCACTATTTCTGTCAGCAGTACTATTTGAAGTAGCAGTACTAACAACTTTCTTTATTTTTGGAACCCATACCTGGACAAAGTTGTTTGTTTTCTTCTTCATTAAGTTACTCCATGACTTGTTTGGAGTATTTTTCTTTGATTTTGCAAACTTGTTTTGAACATGAGTTTTTAAAGGTGCTCTTTTTACATTTTCAGCCATATGATTCCTTCTTTGATTCCTATAACCAACAGGATTTTGTATATTTCTTTGAAAATTTATCCTTTGGTTCATAGGATTGAAATAACAGTATTTGGCAATATGATTAAGCTTTCCACAAATAAAACAAGGTTTTGGTCTATTGATTTTACTCAGATCAACCCCTTGTTTTTGTGCCCACTGATTATTCCAGTTTCTTTGATTACCCCTTGTTTTATCATGTTTTTGGGGCTGATTCTGTTTACATGTACAGGGATTCACAACTGTGGTCTGCATATAGTGGACTCCATGTACCTTTCCCTTTTCTCTCTTTGAGCTATCCACTTTTTCACTCTTGATGAATGGTTTACCCCCCCCCCCTTTCATTTGTAAGGATATGATTATCTACAGGAATCTCTTCTGCATTCTTACTCTCATAATTCTCTTCCTCATTTTCTTCTTCAATCACCACACTTTCTATAGGATCTACTTCTGTTGTTCCTATAGGTAAGTCCTCCTTATTTTGGTTCTCTAAGAGATCTGAAGAGGGAGGGATGTAATTATTGTTATAAGGTGGAGGTGTTGCATTGTATCCTATACCACTCTTGATCTTATCATGAACTTGAGCTTTAAGTAAAGAGTCCATTGCTTTGGAAGCATAAGAGAACTTCTCAATGTCAAGCTTAGCTTTCTCATACTCACTCTTTATCTTCTCGCACTCCTCTTTAGACTTTTCTATTTGAATCTCTAATTGATTTTTCTCCCACTTCCAGTAATTTGTGTCATAGTAATGCTGAAGTTCATTGGCCTTGTAAGCCTTGATTTGATCTTCAAACTTCTCAACAATCACTTTATACTCTCTTATATCTCTCTCTAACCTTTTAAGGTCGTCACACATGCTTTGGTTATGATCCCTGTACTTTTGTACAGTCTGAAGACACTCTTTAGTGCACAGTTTAGTTTTTACCTCTGTTGGAATATCTGTGCTTGAAGATTCTGAGACTTCTGCCATCAAGGCTTGATTCTGAACAAATTCTTCAGCTTGATCACTCCAATCAAATCCCATTCCTTCCTGAGAAACAAGAGCTTGAGTGGAGTTTCTGTTGTTTTGGACGCTTGAGGAATGTGCTTGCTGGTGGTTGCTGCCATGTTGTTGAGGAATTCCTCCTCTGCATTCTTTTGCAAAGTGTCCCATCTTATGACACTTGTAGCACTCCACCTTTGACTTGTTAAACCCAGCACCATCTTCTCTCCTCTGAGAGAAGTTGTTCCTTCCAGTCCTCTTTATGAATCTCTTGACCCTCATAGTTAGCATGGCCATCTGCCACTTTATATCCATCTCCTCAAAATCATCTGCATTAATTTGTTCAAGATCATCATTAATTAAACCAGAATTAGCATGACTAGCAAGAAAAGCTTCTAATACAGAGTCATTAGATACATCCTGCTTAGATACATAAGCAGTACTAACTGATTCTGTATTAGCAGCAGAATCAGTAGAATAATAAGATGATAAAAGAGCAGCATTATGAGTGTATCCAGATGGTCTCTTCTTGGCTTCAACTTCAGCCTCAAACACCCTTAAGTCATTATAAAGATCGTCTAGTTCTTTGTCCTCCAGCTTGTCATTCTGTCTGAAGGAGACAGTATACATGGTCCATTCATCTCCAAGGGACCTTAAGAACTTTCTGTTTACATCATCTTGATCAATCTGCACTCCAACCGTAGCTAGTTCACCAATCAACTTGTTAAACCTGTCAAAAGTTGGAGTCATGGACTCATTCTTAGTTGACATGAAGTTTTCATACAGTTGCTTCAATATTGCCTTCTGATTTCTCTTGGTACTTTTGGTACTAGAGAATCTCTTCTCTAGAGCATTCCAAAGCATCTGGGCATCAGTGCAGTTGCAGAATTGATGTTGATACTCATTAGGAATATCCAAGAGCAGTGTGCTCAAGGCTTTCATCTTTGTCTGCCTTATATTCCTCTCTCCATCCGTCTTTGGTGGGATTCTTTTTCCATCTGCTCCAATCTTTCCTTCATCAGATGGGCCATTCTCAATGATGTCCCACATAGAGTAATATGTGAGAAGAATGTATTGCCTGATCCTAATCTTCCACATGTCAAACTCATTAGATCTGAGCATTGGAACCTTTGAGACCAGAACGCTATCACTTGAACCGTCCATGATGATTGTTGTTTTTCTGAGTTTAACAATGCTCTGATATCACTTGTCAGGATCGAAATTCAAACAAGAATTTAATTCACACACACTCAGAATCAATGATAAAGAAGTTGCGGAAAAACACTTTAACACTAACAATCAATGAAACAATATATGCACTTAAATCACAAGTTATATTGATTAAACTTGATGATTACACACAAAACCTCAATCTGTTGAACAAGCTCAACAGACGTTCTATACTTATTTATAGAAAGGATCTAAACTAGTCTTGAGGTTAATTCTCTCTAAAACAAAACGTATGAATTATTATTATTTTCTATCAAAGACTTCTATACTATATATACAAGACTGATTACAAGATAATTATCAAAATAAAATTGATCTTCAGTCCATAATTATCTCCTTTACTTTAGCTTCAATCTATACAGTTGTCTTCATTCTCATACGGAGTCTTCATCTCATAAGCAGCACTATCTTCATGAGCAGTATTAATTCTGAACTAGCAGTATTAATCTCAGCAAGCAGTATTAATTTTTATCTCAGCAGCATTAACTCCTTCAAGCAGTATTAATTGTGATCTGGCAGTACTAACTTCCTCAGGCAGTAGTAATAGTCATGTCTAGCAGTAGTAACCATCCTTAGCACATTTCAGACCCAACATTTGGGTTGTTACATTTGGTATCAGAGCCATAGTTTAAGCGATTTAGGTGACCTTTTGGACCTAAACTTAAACTGTAAGTGGGACACAACCGAGAAATAGGTTGTCGTAGGATTTTCGCCTTAGGCGCATATGTAATGAGAGATAGGGACTAACATGTAATGTAGATTTGGGATTACACCTGGCCAATGTAATTGCAAATTTACAGGTATATGTGCGTATCTATGAAATCTCGTTGCATATAGGACTGTAAATTGAAGTCTACCCATGTGTTGTTTCAGTTGTCGTCATGTCGGATTGAGCATTGCGAAGTAGGGCAGTGCCGATCGGGGAGAATCTGCCGGTAGATGAGGTTCGTGCTGAGATACCGAGGGGTCCTCCTGGAAGGCCGACAACTTGAGGAAGGGGTCGTGGTCGAGGGCGTGGTCCGGTAAGGACTACCCGAAAGGCTACGACGCAAGTTGAGGGAACCACTGCTGGAAATAGGGGAGGAGCTAATACGCGGACCACTCGCAGAGCGAGAAGTGCTGAGGTTATGGTGGATCGGGAAACCTCGCACCAAGAGAGCTCGACGACTATGAGAGGGCGGGGAGCCGTAAGGGCTCGGGGTCGGGCCCGAAACCAGGCCTTTGTGACTCACGAAACATTTGCCGCAGAAATGAGAAAGCTTCAAGAGACTCTGCAAGCGTTGTTGGCTCACCAGGAGAAGACAACCTCTGGAAGCAGAGATAAGAACGAGAGCAGGAAGATTACTGAGTTGTCGAGTCTGCCAGTAACGGAAGTGGGGGGTAACTCCTCATCGATGATTGTGACGACAACCAAGGTATCGGCGAAAGGTTGTAGCTACAAGGAGTTTGCAGCCTGTAAACCTCCTACTTACATGGGGGAGTGTGACCCAGTCCTGGTGATGAAATGGATTAAAGAGATGGAACTGGTATTTGCTACCAGCAAGTGTGCCGAGGAAGACAAGGTGACGTACGCCTTATCCATGTTGAGATCTGAAGCCACCTTATGGTGGGATGCAGAAACAGCTGGATTAGGGGTGGTTGCAGCAGAGGGTATGTCATGGGGGACTTTCGTGGAAAAATTCAACGCACAATTCTGCCCTCTGGGGGCAGTAAATAAGCTACAGGAGGAATTTCTGGGATTGGAACAAAAGAACATGTCGGTAAGGGAGTACACCACTAAATTCATCGAGAAGTCTCGTTTTGCTGGATCATACCTGCCAAACGAGGAAAGTAGAGTGGAACGTTTTATTTTTGGGCTGAGGAGCAGTTTGCGAAAGTGGGTCTCTGCAAGGGAACCAACTACCTTTCAGGCTGACATGCATGCAACTGAAATGACAGAAAAAGAAAAGAACCGTCAGATGACCGATAGAGTCGGCGACAAGAGAAAATGCGATGGGCCGACAACCGATCCGAGAAAGGGAAAGAATTCTAGAACAGAGTCGAGAGGGAGTCGAGGGTTTGAAGAGAGGCCTTGCGGGAAGTTCCATCGAGTATATCGGGGAGATTGTGGTTTGGGGGAAAGATCTTGTTTTCAGTGTGGAATGCCAGGGCACATGTCTAGGGACTGCCCGAACAAGAAGAGCTGTTATCAGTGCGAGTCGCCAGATCATCTTCGGTCAGATTGCCCGCAGGTTAAACGAGGTGGACCAGTTCAAACTGGGGAACGTGGGGGGAGGAAAGAGGGAAGAAAATAAGTGGGAGTCGGCTCGTCCGAAAGGGAGGGCCTTTAATATGACGACAACGGAGGTGGAGGAGATTCCGGATGTAGTCGCAGGTACGTTTATGGTAAACTCTACTTGTGCTAGAGTATTGTTTGACTCAGGAGAGACTTGCTCTTTTATATCCCCCGCGTTTGCTCGGTGTTTGGGATTAAAGTCTAAGCTTTTAGAGTGTGTGTTTGATGTAGAAATCATCGATGCTAATCAGGTGTCGATTAGGGAGGTGTTTGAGGGATGTGTGATAGACATAGAAGGGAGTTTAGTACCAGCGGTACTATACCCTATGTCGATGAGAGAGTTCGATGTGGTTCTTGGGATAGATTGGCTGGCTAGAAATGATGCTAGTATTGTCTGTAACAAGAAGATGATCCGTATGGTTTTACCTGAAAAAGGGGTGGTAGTGATCTATGGGGATAGACGGGAGAGGAATTCTAGTTTAATTTCCATGATCAAAGCGAATAAGAGTTTGAGAAAAGGGTGTAGGGGATTCTTAGCGTATGTAGTAGATGCCAAGAAAGAGAAGGGTAGAATGGAGGAAGTTCGGGTAGTTAGAGAATACCCGGAAGTATTTCCGGAGGATTTGACAGATCTACCTCCTGATCGTCAAGTCAAATTTCTCATCGACCTGGTGCCGCTCCGATCGCGCATGCACCGTACCGATTGGCACCCTCGGAGATGAAGGAAATGATGTCGCAATTGCAAGAATTGTTGGATAAGGGGTTTATATGGTCTAGTACTTCATCGTGGGGAGCGTCGGTCCTCTTTGTGAAAAAGAAGGACAGATCTATGCGAATGTGCATAGATTACCGAGAGCTCAACAAATTAACGATCAAGAATAAGTATCCGATTCCAAGGATAGACGATTTATTTGATCAGCTTCAGGGAGACAGTTTCTTCTCCAAGATTGATTTAAGGTCGGGATATCATCAACTCATGGTGAAGGAAGAAGATATACCGAAAACAGCCTTCCGTACAAGGTATGGACATTACAAGTTCCTTGTAATGCCATTCAGGTTGACTAACGCTCCTGCAGCTTTCATGGATATGATGAATAGAGTGTGTCAACCCTATTTAGACCAGTTCATGATCGTGTTTATCGACGATATATTAGTATACTCGAAGACCGAGAAGGAGCACGAGGAGCATTTGCGAACACTACTGGATTTGCTAAGGCGAGAGAGACTTTACGCGAAGTTCTCGAAGTACGAATTCTGGCTGCGAGAAGTGCAGTTTCTTGGGCACGTTGTGTCCCAAGATGGAATAAAAGTGGATTCGACGAAGGTGGAAGCAATTCGTAGTTGGGAGGCGCCAAAGAATCCGTCAGAAGTCCGAAGTTTCTTGGGATTAGCAGGGTATTGCCGGAAGTTTATTAGAGATTTCTCTAGAATAGCCACTCTGCTGACTTCGTTGACGAAAAATAGTGTGAAGTTCGTATGGACGGAAGCTCAGAGGGAGGCCTTCCAGATACTTAAAGATATGTTGGGCAGCGCTCCGATTTTGGCCCTGCCGGACGGCACGGAAGACTTCGTAGTATATAGTGATGCGTCTAGACTGGGCTTGGGATGTGTTCTTATGTAACGAGGGAAAGTAATTGCTTACGCATCACCCCAGTTGAAGGATCACGAATCGCGATACCCTACCCACGATTTAGAGTTGGCCGTCGTGGTTTTCGCGCTAAAGATTTGGAGGCACTACCTATATGGAACGCAATGTCAAATCTTCACGGATCACAAAAGTCTATGTCATTTGTTCGATCAGAAAGAGCTAAATATGCGCCAGCAAAGATGGATGGAATTATTGACAGACTACGACTGCAAGATCGAATATCACCCCGGAAAGGCTAACGTAGTAGCTGATGCTCTAAGCCGGAAGGAAAGAAGCGAAAGCCTTATGATGGTGGTTTCGAGAACTGAGGTGACGCAAACTTTATTGAATGAAATGAAAAGGTTTCAAGTGGAAGCCTTGAAGCCTGAGAATATTAAACCAGAGAGGTTAGTAGGACTTACAAGTTCGCTAATGGAAGACAATCGAGGATTGAGATGTTTCAGCGGGAGGATTTGGGTTCCGAAATTTGGAGAATTGAGAAAGGTTATCTTAGCGGAAGCTCATAAGTCGAAGTATTCGATTCACCCGGGAACGAACAAGATGTATGGAGATCTGAGGTTAGATTATTGGTGGCCGGGATTGAAGAAAGACATAGCTCATTACGTGGAGAGGTGCCTGACATGTCTGCAAGTAAAAGTGGAACATCAACGACCGTACGGGAAACACAAACCGTTAGATATCCATGTCTGGAAATGGGAACAAATCACGATGGATTTTGTGACTAAGTTGCTTAGAACTCCGAATGGTTACGACGCGATTTGGGTCATCGTGGATCGACTTACCAAATCAGAGCATTTCTTACCCATCAAGGAAACCTACTCCATGGAAAGACTCGCGAAGCTGTATATCGACGATATTGTCGTCCGCCATGCTGTGCCCTTGTCAATTGTGTCCGACCGGGATAGTCGATTTTCCTCAAACTTTTGGAAGAGCTTCCAACGAGAGATGGGGTCGAAAATCAAGATGAGCACAGCGTATCACCCGCAAACAGACAACCAGAGTGAGCGACCTATTCAGACCCCGGAGGATATGTTGAGAGCGTGCGTTTTGGATTTCCAAGGCTCATGGGAAAACCATCTACCACTAATTGAGTTTGCTTACAATAATAGTTATCACGCAAGCATCAAAGCTGCTCCTTATGAGATACTTTATGGTAAGAAATGTCTAACTCATTTGTGTTGGAACGAGGTTGGAAAAAGGCAGCTGGTTGGACCAGAGTTAGTGCAGCTGACTGGGGATAAAATCGTTCAAGTGCGATAGAGGCTGAAAGTGGCGCATGACCGTCAAAAGAGTTACGCTGATAAACACCGAAAAGATATAGAATTCCAGGTTGACGATAGAGTAATGTTGAAGGTATCACCTTGGAAAGGTGTAATCCGCTTTGGGAAGAAAGGGAAGCTAAACATTTCAATAGCAAAAACAAATAAGAAAGACAGGCAGGCTGCATTATAAACAATTCAAGTAATGGGTATAGGTGATATGTTTGGTTTATGGGTAAAACAATATCATATGGTTTTGGTGTTTGGTTGATGAACAATATTGTATGCTTTTCATGTTTGGTTGATGAACAATATTGTATGCTTTTCATGTTTTAGTATGATGATGTCTATGATATTACCCTTTATAAACGTTGTTGGTATATTTTTGGTAGATTTTTAGCATTTTTATATATGAACATTAGTTCATATATAAATTTTTAAAAATGTTTGCTATGTTTTAGTAATATATTACTAAAGTTCATATATGAATTTGAACTAAAATACTACATGTTCATATATACTTCATATATGAATCTTTCCTATTCATATATGAACTGCAAGTCTTATACATTTTTAAAAATGAAGAAAAAGCTTCATATATAAACTTTAATATTCATAAAATTCATATATGAACCATAATATTAATATATGGAATTTAAGTTCATATATGAATTCATATATAATATCAATTGAATATATGAATTCAGTAAGTATAATGGATTCATATATAAATCCATGCATGAATTCTTTAGACTTCATATATGAATTTGTGTGCAAGACTTATACATTTTCAAATATGAAGAAAAAGCTTCATATATGAACCCATACATTCATATATGAATAAGAATTGAATACCAACTGTGTTCATATATGAATCTTTGAGTTAATATATGAACATTAATACATAAACAACTATAAAAATAAATTCTAATCCACACAATAAAAGAATTGTCATTTATTCATGAAATTATTGCAATTAACAGTGATTATTGAATTAGAAAAATGACCTATAATATGTATCTATCAACTAATCAACAATCTTCAATGGGCAATTACGAGAATCATGATAGCCAGTCTTTTGACAATTTCTACACAACCTCTTAGACTTTTGACTCTGTTTCGCTGCTTTCTCCCCTGCACCGATCAAACGTTTTCTAGTTCCACAACCTTTATTGTGGATACCAGATGGTGGATGAATATCAATTTTGTTTGGTGGATTCACACCAATAAGATTTCTTATAGTGTCATTCTTCTTCTGAAATCTGGGTTGGTAAGGAACATGAGCATCTACGTCAATCTTCATACTGTGAATTTTGTCAACAACCTATTTAAGCTTCTCTTTGTCATTTCTAAGACTCATCAAAATATAATCCAAAGTTGCTTGTGCATCATAGGTAATTCTTGTCAATTCACCATTTGGATCCCCTTGCCTCCATGAAATGTACCTAAGATTAAAAGATATCAAGTCTCTTCTCCAACGGCGACATATATACTTCTCGGGTATGACATCAAAATTCTCATTCATAAACACTTTGAAAACATGACGACATAAATATCCATGTTGAACAAAATGATTGCATTGGCATTCAAATGTTGAATCCAATTGATTCCACACAACCTACAACAAAAATGAACAAGAAAATGTAAGTTGTGTTAATAAATAATAATAAAAATGCATATATGAATAATTGTTCTTACCTTAAACTGCTTCTTTTTATTATCCTTATCATTTTGCTGAATTGTATAAACTTGGCATCCATCCTTTTCAACAACATTCTGCTGAACACACGACCAAGCTGCTTTATTTATCTCTTTTTGAACTTCCAAAAATATACATCGTGTGTAAACTTCAAATGCATGTTTCTCAATAGCCTTTGGAGTGCACATATGAGGAATAGTTGTCTTTGTCATATGATCAAGCTTACGTTGAGAATTTCTTTGCACGCATTGCATTTTCAAATGCAAGCATGAATGTTACAAAGTTGTTACCATGGTGAGCAAATTTGTTGAAAAAAGAATTTATGCTCTCCGATCTTGATGTAGTTTTCATCAATGAACAAAAAGGAATAGTCTTGAAATAAGCAAGAATCCATCGTTGACGAATACGAAACATGTATGAAAACCATTTGCTCTTCTGAAGTTTAAACTCACAAATCAAATCCAACCACATACTTTCAAACTCTTCAGGCTCTAATTGAACATTCTAAACAAGTTTATTAAAGTGTTTGTTAAAATCTGTCTCCATGTGTATCGTTGTGCTAACCTACAAAATTGGTATAAAGAAATAATGTTTTATAACAAAAACACAACTATATAATGGATGCATATATGATTGTTGATTAAAAAACATAATACATGCATATATGAACTTTCATTATGAACTAACTAGACAAGAATTAATACACAAACTATCATTATATTAAAATAATTCATATATGAACACAATACTAAGTAAACAATAATTCATATATGAATTTTCATTATATAAAAATAATTCATATATGAACAGATTTAATACTAACTAAACACTAATTCATATATGAACTTAAATTATATATCAACAATTCATATATGAATAGATACTAACCTTGTTTGGAACTTTGGCCATAATATGCTACATACATAATCTGTGACGTGATTGCGTAAAAACCAATGGAATAACTTGTTTTATTGCCAAACACTGATCTATTAAAACCAAACTAGGTTGCTTCCCACAATGTGCTTTAAAAAACACTTCAAGAAGCCACTTAAAATTATCGAGAGTTTCACCAGGCAACAAAGCAGCACCAACCCTAACAGATTTTTTATGATTATCGATAGCAGTAAATGGAACAAACACCATTCTATACCTATAAAACAAAATATATAACAAAAACAAAAGGTAAAAACATAAAAACCAACATATAAATAATCTTAAAAAATGAATTACAGTTGACAAACTTACTGGTTTGTGCGAAAGGTGTAACACCCCAGATTTTCGTTATGTAATCGTGGTATTCTTGTATGTATTGCGTTGTCGTTAGCACCGCGTTTGGTTTGAAGTTTGAGTTTGGATTTTGGTGGTTTTGGGCAAACCATAGTGATCTACGCGAGTTGCACCGCGACTTGAGGTCGCGACACAACCCGCGAAACCCTCTGTTGTTTTGGGTTTTAAAGAAGCGGGCGAGTTATGCCGCGACTAGAGGTCGCGGCATAACCTGCGAGAACCCCTGCCCGACATAGGGGTGTTCTGCCTAAATATCTCATTTGGGTTGAAATATCTCAAAGTTTTGAGATTCTCTTTTCTCTCTCTCTTTCTTCTTTTCTTTCAAGTTTCCTTCAAGCCGTCGTTTGTTGCTAGTATTAAGTGCATCATCCGAGGTTTCGGTATAGAAAGCTTCATCTTCTCGAAGGGGTCGATATCTAGTTTTCGGGTTTTCGTTTAAAACCTATTTGGTGAGTTCCTACTATCATTTTCTAAACTTTATACATGTCAAAGGTTACATTTTGAACTCCTATATATCTCCATGGTTTTGGATCTACTTTTACTAAATTTTGACATAACTTGAGTTTTAGGAGATTTTAGGGTTCCCGATCATTTTCGACTAAAATGATGGGTTCCATCTTATTTGAAGTAAAAGGAGGTTTTACTTGCACATTTATGTGGATTATTTGAAAGAATGTATATAAACTCATTTTATGATTTTCATTCTTACCAGCAGTTAAACTTGAAGGAAAACATTTTGTTTATAAAATGTTTTTATACCATATGACTATCTATGGTTGGTCACATATGTTATTGTGACAAGTCTGTACCATTACTATTGGATCCCTAGTTTTGAGTCGGCTTTTATTATTGGGATGTCTATTCCCCTTTTTGTAGCAATGGATGCATTTGACCCTCGGGGGCCTTTGGTACGGTTATGTGAGATCGGTTACTAGCCATGGGTCATAATGTAGTCCTAGTGAACGAGTATGACTTGGTTTCCTCGGGGGCCCTCCCTCACATCTTAGTACGGACCTTGTTGTTCGTGGCCATGGATTCCAAGTATTTAGCTCACAACTCGGATTGTGGCCTACTTTTGTGTTCCGTTGCAATCCTTTGTAAATCGGGTATCCCCCGTCATCGCAAGATGAATTTTCGGACCGATCAGTCCTTATGTGGAAAATATTTCTTTTGTAAACCGAAACTTATTGAAAAGATTTCCTTTTGATACAATTGTTTATATCTCTTGAAATTATAAACTGTATGTTCTCACTAGGCTTTAAGCCTAACCCTTTTTCTCAAATGATGTGTATAACAGGTTCCCATTAGCGATGGGTTGCCAAGGGCTTGAGTGACAAGATTGGTCTCGGGGGCTTTTTGAGATGACTAGTATTTGATGTTGGGCAATTGTTTAAGTCCCATTCTTTTGGTGATGTTGGATTAACAACTGATGTAATCTAGATAGTTTATGTTTAGATTAGTTTGTTGTTGAATTCCATATCCGTATGCAGGTTTTTGTAAAGGATTAGTACATTTCCTCTTTTTGGGAGGTTTAAAACAAATTCAGATGTCTTTTTGCCCAGTTTCCGTTTTTCAAATTTACACTGAATTTTAGGGTGTTATAAGTTGGTATCAGAGCTCTAGTTTAAGTGATCTAGGCATGAATGTAAGATGTCTAGACTTAGACTGAGTATGTTAAGCATTGATTCGTGAGTTTGGGTAGAACTTCTAAGATGGGTTGGTCTTAGAGTCGACGGAAATTATAGTTATCAGACGTCGTAGCGATGGTATTAAAAACCTTTATGTATTGTATGTTCATAATCTCACTTAGCTAATGTTATTATGAGAATATTTATACGTAATTGTGCTTAAAGTACCGTTACTATTACAATTGGTAACGTAGTAGTTCGTTCTTTCGTACTTATTCTGTTGATCTGTCTCTTTTTCTTTTCGTGCTTGTGTGGCAACCATTACTTAGGTATGGTGAACACACGTGGTCGTCCGTTAGGCGATAGAGATCTTCGCGATGTTAGTTCGCGCGAGCTGAATCCAGTGGTTAGAGTGCAGGCAGTCGTTCCTTCGGGCATGCCACCAATATTTACTGGGGAAGTGGAGCTGGGGCCAAGAGTAGATTTGGCATCCACCAGCTCCGTTATTCAAGTGGCAAACCCTCAAGCTGATATGATGGCCAGCGTCATGCAAATGGTGACGTCGGCCATGGAGAAACAGCAAGAGGTTTTTCAGAAGATATTGGAGGACCGGGACACGAGCCTCAGGAGGCATGAGGCAGTGGAGGAGAATGTGTTGGTTGGATCTGGGGGCACTGGGAACAGAGACAGAACTAAGGAGCAGAGAGTTTTCGGTGCTCCGAGAAGTGGGAAGAGTTGTTCCTACAAATCTTTTCTGGGTTGCGGACCACCAGAGTTCTCTGGTTCCGAAGACCCAGTTGCGTGTGTTAATTGGATTCGAGCTATCGAACAGGCCTTCGGTTCATCCGAGTGTGGTGATGACCAGAGGGTAAGATTCGGTACTCAACTGCTCAGGGATACGACGCTGACGTGGTGGAATGTTATCCAGTCCACCCTCTCTCCTACTGTCTTGGCCCAACTGACTTGGGGCGAATTCAAGGTAAAACTGTTGGAAGAATACTGCAACGAGAGGGCTATGGATCGGATCAAGGCAGATTTCCGAGCGCTGGAGAAAGGGAATTTGACGGTGAGAGAGTATACCCGTCAATTCATGGAAAAGCTGGGGTTAGTGGGGCATGTGGCCTCAATTGATAAGGAGAAGGTTAAGGCCTATCTGAAGGGTCTACCGTCGGACATGATGACTATGGTCCGAAATTCGAAGGCTTCCAACCTTCGTGAGACGATTGAAGAGGCACAGTTTATGGAGGAGGTTTACGCGAGGGGTAAACAGGAGAAGGCTGTGGCGATTGTTGAAAAGAAAAAGTGGGAGAGCAATTCAGTACCTCCCAAGAGAACCCGACCTTTTGTCGGAAACCGAAGCTTCAGCAGTTATCAAGAAGCTAGGTGGTGCCAGAAGTGCAGAACCAAGCACCATGGTAACTGTAACACCACTTCCCAAACTTGTTTCAAGTGTGGTAAATCTGATCACACCACCCGCGACTGTCCGATCAGAGGACTCGTCTGCTATGAGTGCAAGACACCGGGGCACACGAAGAGAGATTGCCCGAAGCTCATGTCGGGTAGCGCGCCAGGGAAGAAAGAGAATCCATCTAGGGTTCCGGGCCGAGCGTTTCAGATGATGGCCGATGAGGCCAAGGCATCCGCTGATGTGGTATCGGGTACATTTCTTCTAAACTCCGTACCTGCGCGTGTTTTATTTGATACGAGTGCCAATTTCTCTTTTATATTTGAATTGTTCCGTCAAAAGATTGATATGCCCACTACTAGTCTTGAGGATGCGTTAGTGGTTGAGATAGCAGATGGTAGTCAAGTTCTGATCCGCAATGTTCTAAAGAAGTGTACTCTCGGAATCGAAGGGAGAGATTTCCCAATCGATTTGTTTTCGATGTTAATCGGGGGTTTTGATGTTGTGGTCGGCATGGATTGGTTAGCGAACAATCATGTCGAGTTTGTATGTTCCAAGAAATTAATTCGACTTCCCAATCCCAGTGGCGAAGTTGTTGTGATCTATGGTGAGAAGAGGAAGGGTGAGGTGGCAATAATCACCATGACTAAAGCACGCAAGTGTTTGGTGAAAGGATGCTCGTCTTTCCTAGCCTACGTGATCGACGCCAAGCTAGAGAAGTTAAAGCTTGAAGATGTGAAGATTGTGCGTGAGTTTCCAGACGTCTTTCCGGACGACTTGCCTGGGTTACCACCCAATTGTCAAGTAGAGTTTCGAATTGATCTCGTACCGGGAGCGGCTCCTGTTGCTAGAGCCCCTTACCGGTTAGCGCTAGCGGAGATGCAGGAGATGATGTCACAACTCCAAGAGCTTTTGGAGAAGGGTTTTGTAAGACCGAGCTCGTCGCCTTGGGGAGCTCCGGTCTTTTTTGTTAAGAAGAAGGATGGCACAATGAGAATGTGCATCGATTATCGTGAGTTGAACAAAGCAACAGTGAAGAACAAGTATCCGCTTCCCAGGATTGACGACTTGTTCGATCAACTCAAAGGAGCGGGGTGTTTTTCCAATATCGACTTATGTTCGGGTTACCACCAAGTGAAGGTAAGAGAAGAAGATGTTCCGAAGACAGCCTTCAGAACACGTTACGACCATTATGAGTTTCTTGTAATGCCTTTTGGCTTAACGAACGCACCAGCGGTATTTATGGATTTGATGAATAGGGTGTGTCGACCATTCCTCGACAAGTGGGTCATCGTATTCATTGATGATATATTCGTGTACTCTAAGAGCGAGTTAGAGCACGAGCAACACCTACGCGAAGTTCTTGATGTGTTGAGAAAAGAAAGATTGTACGCCAAGTTTTCCAAATGCGACTTTTGGCTTGAAGAAGTGCAATTCTTGGGTCACGTTGTCACTCGAGACGGAGTGAAAGTGGACCCCTCCAAGATTGAAGCTATGATGAATTGGGAGCCTCCCAAGAGTCCGTCCGAGATCCGCAGTTTCTTGGGTCTGGCGGGGTACTACCGGAGATTTATTCAGGACTTTTCGAAGATCGCTTCTTCCTTGACAGTTTTAACTCGGAAGAATGTGAAGTTCGACTGGACCGAAACGCAAGAGAAGGCGTTCCGAATTCTACAGCATAAGTTGTGCGAAGCTCCAATCTTATCGTTGCCTGAAGGGTCGGAAGACTTCGTGGTCTATAGCGACGCTTCGAAGATGGGATTAGGATGTGTGTTGATGCAAAGAGGCAAGGTAATCACTTACGCCTCGAGGCAACTTAAAATACACTAGAAGAACTATCCTACCCACGATTTGGAGTTAGCAGCGGTGGTGTTCGCCTTGAAGCTTTGGCGACATTACCTCTATGGCACAAGATGTACACTCTACACGGATCATAAAAGCCTAAAGTATGTCTTTGATCAAAAAGAGTTGAATATGAGGCAAAGGCGGTGGATCGAGTTGCTCAAGGATTACGATTGTGAATTACTTTACCATCCCGGTAAGGCGAACGTGGTGGCCGATGCGTTAAGTCGGAAGGACTATAGCGGAAGTATTCGGGCTACCCATTCAAAAATTGAGTTGTCTAGTCTTGTTGAAAAGATCAAGACATCGCAGGTAGAAGCATTGTTGGAGGAAAATCTCAAGGAGGAAGTCATGACGAAGCAACGTTTGCTCTTAACGGAGGATAGCCGTGGGGTAAAACTGTTTAGCGGTCGTGTGTGGGTGCCCAAAGTTGGGGGTAACCGTGATCTATTGCTTGAGGATGCTCACAAGTCCAAGTATTCCATTCATCCGGGAAGTACAAAGATGTACAGGGACTTGAAGTTGCATTATTGGTGGCCAGTAATGAAGCTTGATGTGGCGCGTTACGTAGAGCGTTGTGTGACGTGCTCGCAAGTTAAGGCCGAACATCAACGACCGTATGGTAGTCTTCAGTCCTTAGAGATTCCCGAGTTGAAGTGGGAACATATTACCATGGACTTTGTGACGAAGTTGCCTAAAACTCTTCGAGGTCACGATACCATTTGGGTAATAGTTGATAGATTGACTAAGAGCGCTCACTTCTTGGCTATGCGCGAGACTTTATCGATGGACAAGTTATCAAATCTTTACATCGATGAAGTGGTCTCGAGGCAAGGAATACCCTTATCGATCGTGTCGGATCGCGATAGTCGGTTCACTTCGAACTTTTGGGATGGGTTTCAGAAAGAGCTTGGTACGCGAGTAAAGTTGAGTACGACTTACCATCCACAGACCGACGGGCAAAGCGAGAGAACGATCCAAACGCTGGAAGACATGTTGAGGTCCTGTGTCATCGATTTCGGGGGTAGTTCGGACTCTCACCTACCTTTGGTGGAGTTTGCTTACAATAATAGCTACCACTCGAGTATTGGGATGGCATCATTTGAGGCGTTGTACGGGCGGAAGTGCCGAACTCCCGTGTGTTGGCTCGAAGCGGGAGAAAAGTAATTCGTCGGACCTGAGATCGTGCAAGAGACGGCTGATAAGGTCAAGTGCATTCGTGAAATATTGAAAGCGGCTCAGGATCGACTGAAGAGCTATGCCGATAAGAAGAGGCGGCCGATGGAGTTTCAAGTGGGCGACCGTGTGTTGCTTAAGGTGTCGCCATGGAAGGGCATTATCAGGTTAGGAAAACGTGGGAAGCTGAGTCCCCGTTTCCTTGGACCTTTCAAAGTGCTTAAGCGGGTGGATTTACAAGCCTACCAATTGGAACTGCCGCCGGAGTTGAGCAGAATCCACAACACGTTCCATATTTGTTACCTTCGGAAGTGTTTGGCGGAGGAAGAAAGCGTCATTCCCCTCTCAAAGTTAAGAGTGGACGAGGGTAACCGTTGTGTAGAAGAACCCGACGCTATCTTAGAGAGAAAGTCTAAGAAGTTGCGTCACAAAGAGGTCACTATGGTCAAGGTACAGTGGAAGCATCATCGGGGAGCCAACGTGACGTGGGAATCCGAGGAGGATATGAAGCGAAAATATCCTCGTCTTTTCGAGTAGATGGGATTTCGGGGACGAAATCATTCCCAAGTTGGGGAGGATTGTAACACCCCGGATTTTCGTTATGTAATCATGGTATTCTTGTATGTATTGCGTTGTCATTAGCACCGCGTTTGGTTTGAAGTTTGAGTTTGGATTTTGGTGGTTTTGGGAAAACCACAGTGATCTACGAGAGTTGCACCGCGACTTGAGGTCGCGACACAACCCGCGAAACCCTCTGTTGTTTTGGGTTTTAAAGAAGCGGGCGAGTTATGCCGCGACTTGAGGTCGCGGCATAACCCGTGAGAACCCCTGGCCGACATAGGGGTGTTCTGCCTAAATATCTCATTTGGGTTGAAATATCTCAAAGTTTTGAGATTCTCTTTTTTCTTTCTCTCTTTCTTCTTTTCTTTCAAGTTTCCTTCAAGTTGTCGTTTGTTGCTAGTATTAAGTGCATCATCCGAGGTTTCGGTATAGAAAGCTTCATCTTCTCGAAGGGGTCGATATCTAGTTTTCGGGTTTTCGTTTAAAACCTATTTGGTGAGTTCCTACTATCATTTTCTAAACTTTATACATGTCAAAGGTTACATTTTGAACTCCTATATATCTCCATGGTTTTGGATCTACTTTTACTACATTTTGACATAACTTGAGTTTTAGGAGATTTTAGGGTTCCCGATCATTTTCGACTAAAATGATGGGTTCCATCTTATTTGAAGTAAAAGGACGTTTTACTTGCACATTTATGTGGATTATTTGAAAGAATGTATATAAACTCATTTTATGATTTTCATTCTTACCAGCAGTTAAACTTGAAGGAAAACATTTTGTTTATAAAATGTTTTTATACCATATGACTATCTATGGTTGGTCACATATGTTATTGTGATAAGTCTGTACCATTACTAGTGGATCCCTAGGTTTTGAGTCGGATTTTATTATTGGGATGTATATTCCCCTTTTTGTAGCTATGGATGCATTTGACCCTCGGGGGCCTTTGGTACGGTTATGTGAGATCGGTTACTAGCCATGGGTCATAATGTAGTCCTAGTGAACGAGTATGACTTGGTTTCCTCGGGGGCCCTCCCTCACATCTTAGTACGGACCTTGTTGTTCGTGGCCATGGATTCCAAGTATTTAGCTCACAACTCGGATTGTGGCCTACTTTTGTGTTCCGCTGCAATCCTTGGTAAATCGGGTATCCCCCGTCATCGCAAGATGAATTTTCGGACCGATCAGTCCTTATGTGGAAAAGATTTCTTTTGTAAACTGAAACTTATTGAAAAGATTTCCTTTTGATACAATTGTTTATATCTCTTGAAATTATAAACTGTATGTTCTCACTAGGCTTTAAGCCTAACAGTTTTTCTCAAATGATGTGTAACAGGTTCCCATTAGCAGTGGGTTGCCAAGGGCTTGAGTGACGAGCTTGGTCTCGGGGGCTTTTTGAGATGACTAGTATTTGATGTTGGGCAATTGTTTAAGTCCCATTCTTTTGGTGATGTTGGATTAACAACCGATGTAATCTAGATAGTTTATGTTTAGATTAGTTTGTTGTTGAATTCCATATCCGTATGCAGGTTTTTGTAAAGGATTAGTACATTTCCCCTTTTTGGGAGGTTTATAACAAATTCAGATGTCTTCTTGCCCAGTTTCCGTTTTTCAAATTTACACTGAATTTTAGGGTGTTACAAAAGGTAGCAGCAAATGAAATAACATCTCCAAATTCCTAGTAATTCAGTTTAGCAATTTCATCAGCCCAAAAAATTCCACATAAGTCACTATCCTGCCGATTATATTCAAAAGAAAATTGTGCATCATCCTTTGATCTATCTTCCAACATACCAAGAACCATTTCACCATCACCAACACCAACAAATGCATTCAAATCTCTCCTAAAATTCTTATAATCATTAACAGTACAACCAGAAACATCAAAACCACCTTTCAAAGACATATGCAACGTATGCGCCTTTGTTGCTCCAACATTACAACTTGCAACATTGTGAATAAAAACTTGATCGGTTAAAGACAACTATCTTCGTTTTCGAGACATACTCATATCATTTTCATCAAGAAGCATATGATTATGTTTCTCCTCAAAGTGATAAACCTCATACAATGATTTTGAAGGTACAAAACGCACCCTAATGCATGCTTTACAACCTGTCCTCTTCGCAGTTGAATTACGATGACTTTTACCTTCAATAATATCATGAACATTATTAAAACTCTTTTTTGGTGGATCCCCTTCTTTACTGCAAACAACATACTTGATCTTCACAATGCCATATTGACCATTAACAGTTGTCGAAAGTCTAACATCAAATCCACCTTTCTCAGCATACTTTTCATACATTGAAATGACTTGCTGACAAGATTGAAAAAAGGTACCAATTCTTGGCTTCAAATCCAAATGCACATTTGGTATCCAATACTTTGAACCAGACGGTGAAAAAAAGACATGATGAACAACAGATGAAAATGAATTTGAACCTATTACATATACATAATATTAACACATAAATCTATTTCATTCTTTTAAATAAAAGTAATGCATCAAATAAAAAACAAATAATTCATGTATAAACTTATTATAACAATTCAAATAATTCATATATGAACATTATAAAAATTCATATATGAACACTTTAAAGCAATACAAATTAATCAAAAGTTCATATATGAATTAAAATTGTTTGAAAAAATAATTCATATATGAACGTTTTATAATAATTCAAATACTTCATATATGAACATAATAACAAATCATATATGAAAATTTCAAAGCAATTCAAATTCATCAAACGTTCATATATGAACTTTAATTGCTTTAAAATGTTCATATATGAATTTATTACATTCTTTTAAATAGAAGTAATGCATCAAATTAAAAAACAATAATTCATATGTGAATGTTTGATAACAATTCAAATAATAACTCAGATTCATATAATTAAATTAAATAACTCAGATTCATATACGAATCTACATTGTTTCTAATAGACTAAAACACAAATTAATGTAAAGTATCAACAAAATAGCTGTAAACAACTAAAATTCTTCAAATTTCGTGTTGAACAATAATAGTGAAAGTAGAACACAAATTTCGTAAAATAATTACTTCAAAATTCATCTTAATCAAACTACAAAAAACTAAAAAAAAGTAATCATAAAATTAAAAACGACATCTTTATCTTCATCAATCACATCTTCATCATTCGATAAATGATCGATTTCTTGATCGACTTCTTGATCGACTTCTTGATCAAGAACAGTTTCTGGATTCGACATCTTATTAAGAAGAATATGATCCGAAAACCTAAATTTTTCGATAGAAGAAGAAAACGAGAGCAAAGATCATCAATCTGCAAACGATAACTGAATTGGAAATCTCTTAATGATACGATTGACGCTAATTTAGGAAAAAATATGTTTAATTTGAATTTGATTGTAATCGACATGATGCTAATTACAATTTTACCCTTCCGCTTAAAAAATTAGATTAGTTAATCCAAGGGCCCTGATCACCAATGTTTTAAAACCCGGGTTGACCCGACCGGTTCAACCGGTTGAACCGGGAACCGGTGAAGAGACCGGGTCAATTACGACCCGGAATGAACCGCCGTTTTTTTGATAGAACCGGTTGAACCGGTCTAATTGAACCGGTAAAAACCCGGGTTGACCCGGTTAAAAAAATCAATTTCTTATATTTGTGTTTTTGGATTGATGTAAAACTTGTTGTTATGTGTTTTTTAATGTTTTTGGATTGATGTAAAACTTTTTGTTATGTGTATTTTTAATGTTTTAACTTGTGGACATCAAATTCTTGGTTTTATATATACATACATATATATATATATATATATATGCACGAAAATGAAAAATACATAAAATTTCTTGAAACCGGGTCAACCACCCGGTTGAACCGGTTGGACTGTGACCCGGTCACCACACCGGGTCAACCAAAAAACCGGTTTTTAAAACATTGTTGATCACTTCTCTATTTCTCATGGATTTGGCATTTCTCAAATGAACCACTATATATATATATATATATATATATATATATATATATATAATCATCAAATTCGGCGACCAACCATTCTCATTGGTAGCCTGTTATGCCAAGTCACCAAGGAAATTTGGAAATAACAGAATTGGAGACAGAAGATGGACATGTGTCAAAATCTCCACACCATCAGGGGACACGAAGGAGCAAAAGGGAAAAGGTGCCTAACAAGAAATATTCTCACAATTGGGTTATATAAGGAGGGTTGGATGAGTGATGAAGGCAGAGAATTTACTGGCTATCTTCTTCTTCTCTGAGTCCTTTTCTTCCTTCTTTGGTTGCTTTTCTTAATCTCCATAAGCATTAGATAATCTACTCCTATTTCTTCAATGGCAGTAGACTTGTCCTTTTTCTTTCCCTAAGTGTACTGATTTACACTCTTGTACTTCTTTTTTAGTGAAATATATGAAAAGAGTATCGATTTTTAGCGTCTTTTTTTAAATATTTCTACCACCAGATCTTACCCTCTCTAAGGTTGTATCCCTAGCAAAACTTTTTGATGAAAAATATCACCCCCCTTCTAAACCGTATGTTCCATCGGCCATTCCTAAAACCACTACACAGACACTTTTCCAGCCTACTCCTAAACAAACACTACCTCCATTACTGCCCAACTCCATTACACAAACCACTTGCCATTACTTACCGCCCTCACAACGTCAAACACATTTCTCCGGCTGAGATTCAGCTACGTCGAGAAAAGGGGTTATGTTATACGTGCGACGAAAAGTTCTCCATTCATCACAAGTGCCCTAATAAGCAGTATCTTCTTTTGTGGGGAGATGATAAAAACTCATCAAATTCTGATCCTAGTTCAAGTGAAGAGCTTCCTATCCCTGTTGATTCTCCCCCACCCGATCACCACCTCTCTTTCAACGCTCTTAAAGGCTCACAAGGCAGGGGAACCTTACGATTTCAAGGCTCCATTAGAGGTGTTGAAATACAAATATTATTGGACAGCGGAAGCTCCGATAATTTTTTACAACCTCGAGTCGCACAATGCTTGAAGTTACGGATTCAACCGGCCCCCAATTTTCAAGTTATGGTGGGAAATGGACATAACATTACAGCTGAAGGTTTTATTGACGATTTGTCTGTACACATTCAAGGTCACACACTTCACCTTCCTGTGTATTTGTTACCGATCACGAGTGTTGATCTGGTGTTGGGTGCTTCTTGGTTGGCTACTTTGGGTCCTCACATAGCCGATTTTAGTGCTTTATCACTCAAATTTTATTTAGGCAACCAATTTGTTACTTTGTATGGAACCAAACCTAAGTTACCTCAACCTGCTCAGTTCCATCACATTAGACGAATGCATCACACACAAGCCATTATTGAGTCTTATGCAGTTCAGCCTCCAACAACATATGGTTGCACCCCAATTGGAAATGCCACCAGATCTCTACGCTCTTCTGGATCAATTCCAGGATGTTTTTCAGACTCCGACTGGTTTGTCGCCCCCTCATATGCAAGATCATTCCATTCCCTTGTTCACCGGCAGTAACCCGGTTAAAGTAAGACCATATCGTTACCCACATAGTCAAAAAACTCAAATTGAGACAATGGTCCAGGAGATGCTTTCCCAGGGGATAATACAACCGAGCATTAGTCCATTTTCGTCACCGGTTCTCTTGGTTCGCAAGAAAGATGGCTCGTGGCGATTCTGTACAGATTATCGAGCACTTAACGCAATTACCATCAAGGACAGTTTCCCAATTCCCACCGTGGATGAACTATTAGATGAGTTATATGGTGTTGTTTATTTTTCCAAGTTGGACCTACGATCAGATTATCACCAAATCTTGGTAAAACCCGAGGATCGACACAAGACGACTTTTCCGTACTCATCAAGGGTTATATGAATGGCTTGTTATGCCATTCGGACTGACAAACGCTCCAGCCTCCTTTCAAAGCCTAATGAATCAGGTTTTTCGTCAACATTTACGTAAATCTGTGCTTGTTTTCTTTGATGACATACTAGTTTACAGTCCATCTTGGTCTACTCACTTGACTCATTTAACTGAGGTTCTATCTTTGTTGAGAGAGCACTGCCTATTTGCAAAAATGTCCAAACGTAGTTTTGGACTAACTCAGGTGGATTATCTTGGTCACCTGGTCTCGGTCAGGGGAGTTGAAATGGATCAATCCAAGGTCACAATAATTGTTAATTGGCCTTACCCAAAGACAATTAAACAATTGCGGGGGTTTTTGGGTCTAACCGGGTATTATCGTCGCTTTATTAAGGATTACGCAACAATTGCCCTTCCATTGACATTTCTCTTGAAGAAAGATAGTTTTCAATGGACTGAACAAGCTGCCATTGCTTTTAGAGCCCTACAGCAGGCTATCACGCATGCCCCGGTGTTGCGATTACCAGATTTTTCAGAGACATTCATTCTTGAAACCGATGCATTCGGAATGGGTATCGATACAATCCTCAGTCAAGGTAAACATCCCATTGCTTTTTTCTCTAAAAAGTTGAGTTCCCGAATGCAAAAACAATCAGCATATGTGCGTGAATTGTATGCAATTTCGGAGGCCATTTCCAAATTTCGCCACTATCTTTTGGGACATCATTTTATCATTCGCACGGATCAGAAGAGCTTACGCTCCCTAACCGATCAATCCATTCAAACACCAGAGCAACATGTCTAGCTACATAAATTCTTGGGCTACGATTTTTCCATCGAGTATAAACCGGGCAACGATAATGTGGCGGCAGATTCCTTATCGCGATCCTTTTCATGGCGGTATCTACGCCTCAATCCAGTCTCGTCCATCTCATCAACAAGGCTGTCTCACAAGATGAGACTTTCAACCAGCTCAAAACAGAGTGTTCTAAAGGAATACAACTGGACAAAAATTATCATGTCAAACAGGACATGTTATTTTGGCAAAACAGGCTCGTAGTCCCAATGTTACCTGAGCTCATTCATCACATTCTGGTAGAGTTTCACTCCTCGTTATTTGGTGGCCACTCGGGGATCAAACGAACCAAGGCTAGGATTGCCAGCCAATTTTTTTAGCCCACTATGTCGAAAGATATCATCAAGTTTATCAAGGAGTGCCTTATTTGTCAACAAACAAAACAGGACCATTCGTTGTCGGCTGGGTTACTCCAACCCTTACCAATTCCCAGTCAAATATGGGATGATGTTGCCATGGATTTTATTACGGGCCTTCCTCTTTCAAATGGCTATTCGGTTATTTTGGTTGTGGTTGATCGATTGTCCAAATATGGCCACTTTGCTCCGTTAAGATCCGATTTTTCCAGCTCGAAGGTTGCTGAAACTTTTATAGCCAATATTGTCAAGTTGCATGGGTTTCCTAAGTCGATTGTTTCCGACCGAGACAAAATTTTCACGAGCAAGTTCTGGCAGCACCTCTTCAAATTGAGCGGTACCACTTTAGCGATGAGTTCATCGTATCATCCTCAATCAGATGGGCAATCTGAGGCCCTTAATAAATGTCTCGAGCAGTATCTCCGTTGCTTTACGAGCAATCAGCACAAAGGCTGGTCGAAACTGTTGCCATGGGCAAAATATTGGTATAATACCTCTTTTCACAGCAGTCTGGGTATGACACCTTTCAAGGTGGTCTTTAGACGTGACCCTCCTACTATCATCAAGTACGAAAACACGGACAAAGATCCTCCATCCTTGCAAGAATTGTTACAAGAGAGGGATACGATGATAGCCCAACTAAAGGCTAATCTTCTCAAAGCCCAAGCTCATATGAAAAAATATGATGACCGCAAGAGACGACCCGTGGAATTTAACATTGGAGATATGGTTTTGGTCAAATTACAGTCGTACCGTCAACACTCGGTAGCATTGCGCCAAAACCAAAAACTAAGCATGCGATACTTTGGTCCATTTCCGGTGATTGCTCGCATTGGGTTGGTTGCTTATAAATTGCAGCTGCCACCTGCTGCAAAAATCCACCCCGTTTTTCATGTTTCTCTTCTCAAACCATGCCATGGTAAACACAACGAGCCGTATCTTCCATTACCATTGACTACCACTGAACATGGGCCTCATCTGTTACCCAAAGCTATTTTGAAGCGTCGTTTTATATTATCCAAGGATCAACAAGTTCCTCAAGTTTTAGTCCTGTGGGAGGGCCTGCCACCAGAAGAGGCTACATGGGAAGATTGGATGTCATTGCAAACTTCTTTTCCATCACTCAACCTTGAGGACAAGGTTCTTTTCATAGAGGGGAGAAATGTTATGCCAAGTCACCAAGTAAATTTGGAAATAACAGAATTGGAGACAGAAGATTGACATGTGTCAAAATCTCCACACCATCAGGGGACACGAAGGAGCAAAAGGGAAAAGGTGCCTAACAAGAAATATTCTCACAATTGGGTTATATAAGGAGGGTTGGATGAGTGATGAAGGCAGAGAATTTACTGGCTATCTTCTTCTTCTCTGAGTCCTTTTCTTCCTTCTTTGGTTGCTTTTCTTAATTTCCATAAGCATTATATATTCTACTCCTATTTCATCAATGGCAGTAGACTTGTCCTTTTTCTTTCCCTAAGTGTACTGATTTACACTCTTGTACTTCTTTTTTAGTGAAATATATGAAAAGAGTACCCATTTTTAGCGTCTTTTTTTAAATATTTCTACCACCAGATCTTAAAGGAAATCAGTACATAACACAGCCACCGTCCCTCCCAAGTCCGTTCACCATCTCTGATTGAAGCCTACAAATGTTCATATATCGTCATCAATTTCTCCCCCTAAAACCTTAATATTGGCATCTCTCTCTCTCTCACACACACACATACATACACACACGTAGACTTTCTGTTGTTAAAACATACACACACACTGCAAAACCCCCATACACACTCTCTGTATGTCTTCATCGAAACAAACACACACTTGATCTGTTGCAAAGAATTTTTGGGAGAGACATACATTGTTTCAATGGATGATGTGATATGTGTGCATGTGTTTTGCAGACTTATTCCTGGGTTTCGTTTTGGTTCTGAATACAGACAAGGGGGTGGTTTTCAAAGCCAGACAGAAGGAGTGAATGGTAGTTTCAGTTTGGTTGTTGGGTTCGTCTTTCTGAGCTTGATATAATAGTTTCATGAGTGATTGGAACCCATCTCATGAGTGGTGTAGATCAGACCTGGATTGAAAATGTAGATGTTCACCATTTTTCTTATTCTTCAATGTAAACCATTACCTAGTGATCTTATTTTGGGTGGAAGACGACGGGATGGGGACTCACCGGCAAACAGGAAAGGATGGGGTGGGGGGTCACCCACGAAAAGGGTAGTTTCTTTGCCGGTACAAGCAATTGTGTTGTATATATATATATTATATATAATATTAAAACAATATTATTAAATAATGTTTTTTCTATTTTTAGTAGAATAAAAAAGAAATGATTGCTAGGTAAAAATACAAAACAAGAAAAAGACAAATTAGGAAAAGACAAGGAAATAGGTAAAAAAAACTAAATGGACAAAAATGTCCCACCATCTAACGGAAAAAATAAACGGGGTTAATGACTAGACCACTTTCAGAACAAAATAAGAACCATAAGGACGATTTCTAGAGTTATCAAAGTTTACGTCGCACTTTCAAAGATTTCATTAAGGCATTGTTTGGCAAACTAGCTTATAAGTTAGTTGATAACTGATAAGTTAGCTTTTCAAAACGCTACTATGAGTAGCTTTTTAATAAGATAGCTTTTGGTCATCCAAACATGTATTAAACCTTAGGGATCAAAATTAGAGTTTACTCATTTTTAAAATCTAGTGACCAAATAAGAAAGTAGATAAAAATTCTTTTTTTTTTTTTGCATTCAGGTACTCCCTCAATCCCAAAATAAATGTCCACACCGAAAATGAGACAATTTTAGGAATATATAATATTATATTTTAAATAACTAAATGACATTTTTACCCACAATCATAATAGAGAAACTTTCTCCATCTCATAATTAAGGATAGAATGAAAAAATGGATACTTATTTTGGGACAAACTAAAATAAAAAGATGGACACTTAATTTGAGACTCAATAGTACTTTTCTAAATAACGAAATCGGTGCATCCCCTCCGCTCCAAAAAGACATAAAGCTGCTGCAATTCTCATCAATTTTAGTATGAAAACTGTTGCCAAGATATTACTAGCAAATCCATTACTTCTTCTTCAATACAAAAAAGTATGAATGTAGTTGCCTAATTATTCATATTAACACCACTTCACAAATAATCTTACAGTTTCAAAGATAACTAGATAAGAAAGCAAATGAACATCTATTGTAAAAGTTGAACGGCAGCTATGGCAGGTATTTTTTCGCGTAGTTTCTGAGTCAGTGCTACTCTTACCGTCATTACACTTGCTGCTGGACCCGTTAACCGTAGTTTCACTATTGGCTCTTCGATTGACACCAGTTCCACCAATCCGCCTGCTGCCCCAACAAGATATGGCCGTATTTCTTCCAGCACCTGATATATATATATAGTTCACAGAATCACATCAAGAAACAACATTTTTCAACATATATATTATATAGGTAACATACAAAAGCATGATATGAGCAATTAGCTCCATCCAACTTGTATCCTGTTTATTGCAAATGAAACTTATTGGAGATGGTGAAAATACCTTCTCTATGTTTTCTTCATTCAGCTCAAGGCCAGTTTCTTCATCTGGGATTGGTTCGACTGCAACAATTTCAGGGATCTTCTCCATCAAACGGCGCTCAATGCCCAGTTTCATGGTGGTTACAGAACTTGGACAGGAACCACAAGCCCCTTGCAGCTTTAACCGAACAATGTTCCCATCTATTTCATGTAATGCTACATTTCCTCCATCTGCAATCAGATACGGTCGAATTTCATCCAATACACTCTCTATGTTCTCTGCTGTAAGAGGCAATTCAACAGCCGATTCTGGAGTAGCAACGGCCTTCACAACTGCAACAGGGGATTGCTTTAACAAGTTGCGTTAGTAACGGCAAAATGATTATGACGCTACACAAGAGCTTTCATAAGAGTTTCTGGTATACCAAATAAAAATGGAAAGAAGTTTTCCTAGTGTCATCAATAACGATAAGAACCAAACCAAACTGACCCAGTAAAACCCACCCGAAAGTATGGTTTTTTTTTGGTGGTGGTGGTGGGGGGGGGGGGGGGGGGGGAGATGTATACAGACGTGTTTCTGTAAAGGCCCCTGGCTTGTGCAAGAGTGCGAGCAAACATGTAGAGGAAGCAAAGACTAGCCCGTAGTGAACATAGAACGAGAAAAATATATAAAAACAAGTAGATACATTGAAAAGCTGCACTAGGCAAGTTAAGGAAAAACACACAGAGCAAGTAAAGCAGAATACACACAGAACAAGGCAAACACACAACCCTCTACCCCCAAGTCTTCAACTCTCTTCTGCCCAACCACGTTAGCTACAAGTCCCCACATCTAGTCTGCTAGACTTCTACCCTAGTCTTTCGTCTCCAAGTACTCCAATCATAGGTCATGTTCATGGAAATGTCTAAGGCCACCATGTCCATCCTCAGTTGCTCATCTCATGTCCTCCTCGGCCTTCCCCTCCTCCTCACCCCCTCAACTGACACTCTTTCTACTCTCCTTGTCATCTCTCATTGTCAACTATGCCTGCCATAAATCTTTTTAACCAACTTTAATATACTTCTGTTCCAAAAAACCAAATCTAGCAATCTTGAAGATCTTATATTTCTTCCTTGAGTGGCACAACTATTGAATATGCTCAGTTTCTATTGGATGCCAGATGCACCAATTTTTACTTCATATGTTTACTTGATCATTAAAGTTAACGTGCACGCTGCACACACACACACACAGTATTTCGTCTTTGTTACCATTGAAGAATAACTTATTACATTAACAACTCCAGAAAATATCTCAACTATTCATTGATCATCCGAGCATACCATGTTCTATAACAAGTTGCCATGAAACACTAAATGCATGAGGTAAGAATTTACTTTAACCATGAGTATTCAAACGATAAATACCATAAGTTCTTGCAAATTTAGTGCAACTCCTCATTTCTAGCATCTGATTCAATTTATAACTTATAAGCCCCCTTTTGCAGGAACAAAAGAACGGGAAGAGATAGTTTAGCACTTCCAAATCATAACCTTCCTGCCAGTATCTAAAGGCCTAGCAAGAAAATGCAGGATTAGACTTGTTAGATTGTTAAATTCTTGTATTCAGATCCCATGCGCAACATATCATGAGTTTCTTGAACCATCTAACTTGCATCTTCCAAATCTCAGTATATCTATATGCTCTTACTACTATTTTGTCAGTAGTAAATAACTGTTGATAACGAGAAGGCTCTACTAATGAGTGAATTACCAGCCGTCATGTGACAATAGGGACACACCATTCATCTTTATAATTCATATATATGAAATTATGGTCTTAAGAGAGCCTTCACAGCAAATTATCAAAACTGTAATCCTTCCGTATAATATATAAAGATTTCCCAGCAGAGTGCTGAGGATGTGTCACTCACTCGCTCACTCACTCTAATGATGGCTCATGAGAACATCACATCTCTAATTACCCTATCATCTATGTTTGCTTGATATGTGGATGTTTAATGGTATCACATCTCTAATTGCTCTATCACCTAGGGTGCTTAGAAACTTCGGTTCCATGATTTCAAACAGGAACTCCAGTGAATTAGGTCAAAATTTTTAAAGATTCCAACTCAAAAGTCAGAACCTCAAAAGCAAGCTTTCAAACAAAACCCTAGACATGATCAATGTCACTAATTCCAAAAATTGAAATTAGAATGGAGCAAAAGCAGCTGAAACTTTGAACTAGACGAGCTACACCTCTAATTCCAAGCCACTACCTTTTAGATAAACAATATCTTCAAGGATCACAAACGTACACTTGGAAAATCATACCTTTCCAACGGGTTGATGATGAAAATCGAATTTTTGGTGACCTAGAACCGGCCCTTGCAAAAGAAAATCGATTTTTGCTTGAAACACCAGAAGATATCTGCAATTGTTCAACATCCAACAAAGAAGTCAAGAATTGTGCATAAGCAAACACAATTATATATACAGAAAGATTAATAAAAGAAAACCTACCCTGGAGAAAAGCGGCGTAGGTGAATATGAAGAGGAGGAAGAAGCATAAGTGGATGATGAGTAATCTAGGGTTTGTTGTTGAGGCCTAGAGACGTATGAACATGATGGATGGCTCAAAATTGCAGCGCCCTGCATCGTCGCCTTTGTTGTTGTTCTTGTTCTTGTATAAATTAGTACTAAAACAGTAACAGAAAAACCTATTTATTTCTGTGTGTAGAAAGTTCCTTGCATTTTGTTTTGAAGATGTTGTCAATGCGACGGGGTTGGTGATGATGGAAGGGAAGGGAGGGGTGTGGACCAAAATTAATTGGAATTATATTCTAAAGAGTAAATTACACCGTGGGTCCCTGTGGTTTGCTCAGAATTTGGATCTGGTCCATCGTTTTCATTTTATTACGAGCTAGGTCCCTTCCTCTAACACTGTTAACTCCTATCCGTTAACTTAGGGGACAATTTGGTCATTTTACTATTTTATTTATTTTTCTATTAAAAACTAGAAATCATATTAAATTATATTCTATATAATAATATATATCAGGTGAAGGCGTAGGCCCCACCGGCCACCCCATCAGTTTCCACCATCGTCGTTCTTCATTTCCGGTTTCCACCACCGTCGTTATCCATTTCCGCCTGTCACACACATACACAATATTTTCTAGTTTTCATTCTCACTCCAAGGAACTACTCTCCTTATGCCCACCTACAACATTCATGATGATCTGGCCTTCATTGAAGCTTCACCATAATGTTTCCTGCAACTAGGGGTGTTTGCAGTCCGGTTTGGGCGGTTTAACCCCTCAGACCACAAACCAAACCGCAAGTGGCGGTTTATTGATTTTTCAAACCGAGCGGTTTGACATCAAGTGCCCAGACCGGTCAAGTCGGACCGCGATTTAGGCGGTTTGGGCATTTTAGTGGACTTTTAAGTTTAAACATAAAAACATATAAAACTTTGAATTTTAAAAGCTCGTTGGCTTGAGTCCATTTGAAATAAATAACAAAGTCCACAAAAGTTAACTAAATATCCGAAGACAAAACACTAAAAAAAAGTAATATGCAAAGTGCAAATAAAATCAACGGTTTCACTTCTTCATTTTTCCGTTCTTTATATTCCACAATCCATAAAGATTTCAATATTTTAAAATACCTTTGGCCTTTTTGTATATACTTGGACATTTGGGCTTTATATCATCTATTCTTTATAATAAAGGTATATATAAAAAATAAAAAATATATATTTATATATTTGGCGGTCGGTTTGGTCCAAACCGTCCAAAAAAACCTCCAGACCGCAGATCGGACCGGACCGCCCGGTTTGGCAATTTTCCAGACCAGACCGGACCGCCAGACCGCTCAAACCGCAAAAAACGACCCGGTTTGACTTGGTTCGACCGGTTTGAGTGGTCCAAAGGTTTTTTTGAACACCTCTACCTGCAACCTACATCATTCACTATTTTATCCTAACTAGCAGTAGCCACCACCATTACAGGTTCCATTTTTGTTCTCTCTTGCATCTCCTTTTCTTCTTCTCTCTTGCATCCCCCTTTTTGAAAATTAAAATAGAAACCTTATGTTTGAATTTTGATAAGCTTTCTATGGCACAATGGAAGTGCTCAAGGATGAAATATCAACACACTTTGAAACTATCAAATTAAACTATAAGGAATCGATGGGAAACGACATATTTACATATTTACACCAGCTTCACCATCAATCAAGAAACAGAGGTCGTGTAGATCTTCTCGAAGAAGTTTTTATGGGTTTCATTTGTGTGTTTGTCGACTTCATTAACTACAATAATTTATAAAGATTTTTGGATGTGTGGATCTCATTAACAACATTTATTTAGGAAGATTTATGGGTTTATAGGTTTCATTAACAACAAAATGGAAATAATGAAACCCACAAAAATGAACCTGGTGCTTCGTGTTGTTTGTATGTGTGATGGACCTGCTGTAAACATAGAAATAATTACTTCACAAAATTGGGGATAGGAACATCCAAATTGCATTGGGGGTATCTGATGGTGGAAAAGTAAAGAAAGCAAAAAAAATAGAGGGAGATCGAGGGGGTATTTCGTTGGAGAGAGGGTTCCCGATGGTGAAAGAGAGGAAGATAGAGAAGAGAAACGATTGGTGATGGAGGGGCGGTAAGTGGTGGCAAAGAATAAGTGGTAACTGGTGGTATGTCGGGAGGAGGGGATTTGAAGACATGTTGCATCGGAGAAGGGTTTTTGAAAAGAGAAGGGATTGTCAAAATAAGAGAGAACACATGGCGTGTTTTAAGTGGTAGTTTAAAAAGTTTTTTAGTTAATAGATAAAATGTATAATATGTCCATTAGTTAATGGATATGATTTAACGTTGTTAGTGAAAGGGATCTAGGTTGAAACGAAATGCAAACCACAGGGACCTTGAGTATAATTATTTAGAAAGAGGGATCATATCCAAATTCTAATCAAACCACAGGGACCAACGGTGTAATTTTTTACTCTTTTCTAAACGTACAAAAATGAAACGATTTTTTTGTTTATTTTTAGAGTGGATAACGATTTTACACTTCATTCTTTACATAAAATGTTTTGGTCCCTGAATCAAACGGACATCCATTTTATCCGTTTAATATAAGGGCATTTTGATCAATTTATCAATTTTCTCTATTTAGTATTTTCAGTATTCTTTTTATGAATTCATCTTCTCTACCTTTACCCTTAAAAACATATCTTAAAATTAAAATATAAAATATAAATCATTTATAATTTAAAAACTTTTGTCTAGAATAAATCAAAAATTCAAATAAAATTTTGTTACAAAACTTATGTTAATCACACTTGATCTCTATACCTATAAGAGCATCTCCAACAACATTGCTAAAATAGAACATTTTGGTTTTTTCTTTGCTATTTCTCTCCAACAGTTTTGCTATATGGTTTGCTAAAATAGAAAAAGATAAAAAAATCTCTAAATATAGAGAATTCTTTATAATCTCTAAATTGGAGAGAGAAAATATTATTTTATTCAATCCAACCAATAAGATTCAATTTTTAACATTTTATTTTAAGTTTTTTTAAAAAAGTGTATTGGGATGATAAATTATGGAATATTATAATAATATAAATAATGATTGATTCTCTAAAATATAAAAACTGTTGGAGTTGAAAGAAAATGTTTTTAGAGATTTTGACTTTTTATTCTTTATTTTAGAAAAAATTTAACAATGCTGTTGGAGATGCTCTAAGTGCCACTCCTGTTTCTTTACCTCTACACCTACAACCATAGAAGCCCATGTGGGGTTTGATTATTGTTTTTGATTGATTTTAGGGTTGTTCATGTTTTTTAAGTAAAGAAGATGAAGATAAAAAAATTGGGTTTTATATTTAGAATTAAGGTTTTTCATTTTTTTTTTTGGAAAGGGTATCCTGGACCTATGGTCCAGACTAATCCCTGGCAATTAGGGCCTTTGGCCACAAGTGCTGCTAGTGGGGCTCGAACCCGGGTTGAGAGCTATGAACTCCCCAAGCCTTTACCACCAGACCACAACCCTTGTGGTTAAGGTTTTTCATTTTGATATAAGTTTTTCATTTTAATGGGTTTTATATCATAATATTTTGGAATGTGTTTGTTATCTACGTTCTTGATGTGTATATGATGTTCTTGATAAAAAGTTGAAGATAATGTTAGAGAGAGAGAGGTTTTTGTATTGTTTAGTACTAAAACAAGGAAAATAGAAAGAAAGAAAAAGACCAATATGTTTTCAAAGTTAACGGAGTTAGTAGACGACCGTCCGGTCTAAAGACCAAAGTTATGATAAAATGCAAACCACACATTCTTTTATGTAATAAATGATTCTAGAAACCAAATCCATGATTTTTGACAAGCCACAAGGACCAAAACCATAAGTTACTCTTATTTTTATTTTATGAAATCACAAAAGTAACTAAAAACAAACTTTACAAATAATTAAGGTTTGGATCTCACGACCACATCTCTCACCATTCCCACTTGGCATTTCGTATTTTTTTTAAGTGTTAACGAGGCGATGAAGCATAGGGTTTTCTGCTCATGAAAAATAAAAAAGGTAAAAAAGTAGAGTACACTACGTGTCGAATTTTGCTCTCAAGATTGTGGTTTTCTCATCCATGGCACAACTTGATAATCTATAAGTTTACTGTCTTTCTGATTCTTGATTTTGTTTTGATCTCCACATTATTAATCAAACAATTTGACAGCAAATTTTGTAATCCAAAATAACTTCTTTATTTGATCTTGAATCTCCCCTTACAAAACATGACTTTTGATACAAATTCTTGCACCAACAAAGTTCTTAATTTTGACCAGGGTTTTTGCATGCGTCGGCAACGATATTCATGATGGTGGCCGGTAATGGGATTTTTTGCCAATGAGTATCAAAGTGGTTGTGGCATGTAAGTAATTGACACCCGTATTGTTGATGTTAATGTATAGTTGGGTTTTATAATACGTATGACTTCACCGGCTTGTGAAGACCAATAATTGAGCACACATAAATATAAATATGCATATGGTTATCGGTAAGTTTCAAACCCACAATTATTGTTATAGATTGAAAACACCTCCGTGGAATGAAAATGGGAATGATTGGTAATGGGAATGGATTTTCATTCTCCACAGTTTAACATGGAATGAAAATGTGGACTTATGAGGGAATGGAGTTGTTATATTATATAGAATCAAACAGTTTTCTTTTATTATCATTCTCATTAATTACTGCTTAATACATTCAACTAAATACCCCCAACTCATCACAAACTTCTTTTATAAGGATATTTTTCACAAACTTCTTTTATGAGTATAATTTTAAAAAAGTATAATGACATATAAGGAAATGGTGACACAATTCAAGAACATAAATCTTTTTTCACTACGAAATATTATAGGGCCACCCTATGCTCTCACATAGATGTGTTATACACACACACAAAAAAAAAACACCTCAAAAAACATAAAAAATCAAACCCTTACGATTAATCACACCAAAAAACTTCAATTATAAAACGATTTAAGTAATCAATGAAACAAATAAAATGATTTGAATGAAAAGTAATCGATGATCATGTGTGCATGCATGAAAATATAATCACCTAAACCCTAGTTTTGAAATCCAACGCACCCGAGAAGATGTGTAGACCGGATTTACAAAAGAAGCATTTGATTTTCTCTTTTTCTTTGAAAACAAGTCTCTCAGCAGAGGAATTATAGGTTTTTTCTTCACCATTTTCCTCTCCACCGTCTTCCTCCCTCCACCACCACCACCGCTCACCACCAGATCCAACCCTCTAGACGCCGCTACTTTCTCCGCCTCCGATGCCTGATCAGGTTTCGCGATCTTCGACATGTTCTTGTGGAGCTCGGCGTTTAAAGAAGCCAACGCCACCTCCGTCTCGGACTCTCTCTCTTTCAGTAACTTCAACTCTTTCTTCGTTTCTTCGAGTTCCGACTCGATCTTTTTCATGGAAGCGACAAGAAACGACGACGATGGTTCTTCTTGGCTTTCGCGAGAAGACGAGCATGATTTCCATGAAATTTGGGGGCTATATTGTGCAAATTTCCATGGTGGGGTTTCTTGTTTGGGTAAAGTAAAAGGGGGTTTAGGTGGTGGTAAGAAGATTTCTCCGGTGAGAAACCGCTCCCCGAAGATGGCTACGGCTTCTTTTACGGAGCGGAACGTACGGGAGGTGTCTACGTTGGAGCTGTAGTCGACGGCGGGCGGTGGTGATGGGTTTTCCGGTAGGGTTTTGGTTTCCATGGTGATATGGAAATGAAATGAGAGGAGGCAATGAGGGAGCTGTATTGTAGTAGTTAATGATGGAAGGCTGAGTTTTCTTTGCTTTCACTTCAAATGTGATGCTAGATTTTCAGTTTGCTGTTGTTTGAAGGTTAAATGCGAACTGGGAAATAAATTGACTAGTCAACTACTTTGACTTTTTGAGACTGTTTATATTCTATTTCAGATCAAACAAACACAAACGGATAAACTGGTTCGTGTTCGTTCCTTAAGAAAATTGATTTGTTCATGTTCGTTTCTTAAAAAAATTGATTTGTTTGTGTTTGTTCATGTTTACATGATAAGACGTTAAATGATAAAAAAAAAAAAAAACGAATATATACAAAAAAAAAACATAAACAAACAAAACAATCACCATTACTCATGCTCTTGTACCTCTTGAGGAAACAACATAATATGATTGTTTGAAAGTTGAAAGATTTTGAAATTTGAAGAAAAAAAGAAACTAAATTGAAAATTTGTAATATATTCAAAAGTGTTACAAACAATCAATATAGAGAGAATAATAATAAGATAGAGAGAAGAAGTCTGCAATTCTCATTAACCATAAGTCCTTTAAATAGGGAGTAATTTACAAATAAAAGGAAACATTTATTATGGTAATCTAATACTAAGAAAATATTATGTCAATCACTTCCTTTTGACACTACAAAACAGAGGCTTATCACCGACGAATGAATCCGTCGGTGATCCGTCGGTAAAATCGAAATTCGTCGGTGATCCGTCGGTAAAAAGGTGGTCGGCGTTCAGATCACCGACGGGTCACCGACGGATATTACCGACGGATCACCGACGGTTTAATTTTCCGACGGTTACCGACGGCGTGGGTTATTTCCGACGGATCACCGACGGTCAACTTTCACTACAAGAAAATTGTTAATTAGTGACCACTTATTTTTTGGTCACTAACTTCAACGTTAGTGACAATAATTTGTGACGACTATGTTTTTCGTCACTATATTATAAATTGAAAGTGTTAGTCACCAAAACAAAGTGGTAACTAAGTGAGAATCATTAGCTATAATTACATTTGATGGATTAGTGACCAAAGAAAGGCGGTCACTAAATTAAAAGTGTTAATGACAAACAAAAAGTAGTCACTAAATGATATTCATTAATCATAGAGTTGAAATGGTTAGGGACCAAAAATAGTAGTCACTAAATTAAATGTGTTAGTGACCAAAAAATAGTGGTAACTAAATGAGATTCATTTGTTGTAATTGAGTTAGATAGGTTAGTGACCAAAAAACGTGGTCACTAAATTGAAATTGTTAATGACTCGACAAAAAGTAGTCACTAAATGATATTCATAAATCATAGGTTTGGAAGGGTTAGTAACCAAAAAATGGTTGTCACTAAATTAAATGTGTTAGTGACAAAAAATAGTGGTTACTAATTCGAAAATGTTAGTGACCAAAAGATAGTGGTCACTAAATGTTATTCAATACTTAGATAATTATTTAGGAGGTTTAGTGACTAAAAAAATAGTGGTCATTAAGTTGGTATGGTTAGTGACCAAGAAATTGTGGTAGTTAAGTTGGAAAGGTTAGTGGCCAAAAAATTTTCGTCACTAAGTAGTAAAATTGTAGCAAAATTATAATAAATAGAAGTTCAGGGGCTAAAAACGCCAATTCCAGAAACTTATTTAGAAACATGTGGATCCTCTTTGGTCCGACCCACCCTTGTTGACCCAGGTATACAAAATTATTTGGTTTCCCTTCGTTAAAAATCCTCGTTCTACCAAAATGCTCTGTACGTCGTCCTCCAAGAATCGATATATCTCAGGAAACAGTGAACCGATCGATTTGGTTTTTACTAATCAATGTCTCCAAGAGTTTTCCAAGGTACGTATTCTCTCTTGTGCCCTAGTTCTTGGATAGGTAGACTTAGGACTCATTATATGTTTTTTTTATGTTTGTGAGTTCAATTAGATCTTCAGAAGTTAGGATCCTTCTTTTATTATCCTGTTTGTGAGTATTTAGTTTAGTTTTGAAATATTTGCAAGATTGTTTTACTCTATAATTCTGCTTTTGGCTTATTCAAATTGAATTGAATTTGGATAATTAGTAAATTAGGTTTTCAATTTTTATAGATATAATTTCGATTGGAATTAATGGATATGATAATATGTTGGACTTGATAGGACAACTTAAAAGTTGTAATACATACTTTATTACAACAAATTGCCTACTGGTAGAAGAATTTCCACTGATATTGTCATATTCGTGTAATAGCTCATGAAATGGAATATCAAGGTTTTTCATAAATTCTAAAACAACCTTCTTAAATTCTAAAACCATGTTCCAAATTCCAATTTGAATTATAAGGTTTTTCATAGGCAAATCATTTTTCCTTCTACTCTCTTTATACCTCTTCTGGAGTTAAGTTTATGTGCTCCAGAATGTAATATTAATAGAATTTGTTACAGTAGAAGATACCATTATTGATCCATCAGTAAGTTAAAGAAACTAAAAGTTATCTCATATCTGTAACATTCTTCCAACATGAATAATATGATTTCTCCTATTTGTGAATTCATGATTTAGCTATTAGTAATATGTTTCTTGCGAGTGATTTAAGGTGGCAATTTTAACAAACCATTAATGCTTAATGGCAATTTTATTTCAATTTTTGAGTTTTGCGAAGTTGCTAGTGCTATTAACAGGGAGAGTTTTCTTTCTTTTAGCTCAATTTAGCTTTACACCTTCAAGTTGCTTCATTATATAAGTGAAATGCCATGTTTTCTACCTAATGGGATGTAATGCTACACGTACGAATAAAAGGGTGCAAGTGCTAAAGATGTGTGGCAATTAGTATTTTTAGCGCCCAATACGGGATATCAATTGTTGTTGTTTCATCTTTTGAGAATTGACAGTTAACTGGTGTGGAACATCTATGAATTTGGTCACCTACTCACCTGTGTTAAAAAAAAATTATAGATATAATTTCGATGGGCCATAACAGTGAGAAAGGTTTTTCCAGGTTGATCTTTTAATAGCAGGGGATGTTTCCTAGGCACAAGCTGCAAATTTTGGTAAATATGGAGTAATATTATACATGTAGTATGTAATCTAAGCTTTGATTTTAGTCTGATTTGCAATTTCTCACGAGTATCAACACCATGTACATGATAAAAGATTTCGATAGAACCTGTTAATTAAGACCTCTGTTTAGATCTGTGTCAATCTTTAACGTTATCGATTTCATATGTTTCTTTTCTTTTCTATGTGGTTGCCGACTCAGTACTACACAACTGCAGTAATATTTTTAGGATTAATTTATGCAAATGTTCTTGTTTTACTTTGTTTAATAACAAATTAATCTTCCTCCAATCTTCATGTTTAATCTAACCCATGTTGTTAATTATCAGTTTTACACAATTAGTACAATAATCCACGTGTTGCAAAGCTTATAATATGATCATATCTACACATGGCTCAAATCAAGAAAGGTCAATGCTAATGCTAATGCTAATAATATAGTGGTACAACTCCATTGCCATATTTCCCTTTTTGTAATTAGACTCATCTTTCCAAAACTCCTAATGCTTAAGATTAAGATTAAAACCTTTCGTTAGTTTAATTGATTCTAAATGAAACTCTAACAACAAAAATTATGATTCTTTTAGGTGGAAGAAGCCAAGAAACCTCTTAGACCATCGAACACCGAAGAACCCCATAATTTGAATTCAAGAAGTCGCCCGATCAGAACATTTGCATCGCCCCACCAGGACTATTTCTTCACGCCTGTCTTTATGTTCATCCACCATTATAGTTTATAGTTATGTTGATCCATCATTATAGTTTATAGTTTTGTTCATCTACCATTATAGTTTATAGTTATTATAATTTTTTGTAATGATGAAAGAATGGAATATGAAATCTGTTTGCAGGTCCAACTTCTGCCATGGCAGGTGAAGATGACTCTTCTTCAGAAGATGAGTCGTTTGTTCAAATACCCAACCCAAACCCATCCCACGTTCAGTAAGTCTAGTTACATCTATAAGAACTTATTATAATACTATTCAAGATTTGGTACTAGTATGAAGTTATATTTCTCAAGTTAACATCCAAATATATCATGAATAACCATTTCAAACATGCTTTCTACATTAAGGTTCTAGGTTTTACTTTACTGCTGCTTACATTACTTGATAAGTTAATCTCATATTCAATTTTTTTATTGCCAGGATTATTAAAGAGTTTGATCGAGAAGTGAATAGAAGAGATGTTCAGAAAGCTCTTCTTTCCCGCCTTATTGAAGTCATCAATATCTAGTATTAGAACATGTAATGTATAACCAAGAAAGTTATAGAATTTTTTTTGCATAATTTTGGGTGATTTATTTTCAAGATTATTGGACCCCAGTTCAAATCTGACCTTGACATATTGTGGGTATTATTGTAATTTTGCAGCTGTGAGTGTAGCTTCGCAATGGTTAGAACTTCTTCATCAGGACATTAAAGGTTGTCTTGCAGGTAATGTTGCAGTTTCTTGAGATCATGTTCTTGGTTAAGATTAAAGATTGATATGTCTACGTTGATAATCTTGTTAATGTTTTTTCTTGAAGCATTAAGACGTAGTAAGAAAAGAGTTCAATCTTTAATCCAAACGGAATTGCCTTTATTGGTATCACGAGAGTTGGTTTCTGATCAAGAAAACAATTACTATGCTGAAAATGGTAACTTTAACAATGCAACTGCCGAGTTGCATTGGGCGAGATGGGGTACTCTTTTTGATCAGATGGATAACGCACTCTCTGAAGAAGAGAAACATCTAGTGAGTTAATATCAACACTTTTCACGCTTTTCATATGTGAATTATCTAAGAGTCTTGCAATGAAAAGTGGACTAAAAACTTACAATTAGCGAGGATTTACAATGAACAAGAATTGGTACATCTTGTTTTTTTTTCTAGTTTTCAAGTACTCTAACCTTTTTGTCTTTCCACCTGATACTTTCTAGGAGAGTCCATTGAATCAAGTAAATGAAATGATGGTGCATTGTGGACATGGTCTTCTTCAATTTCGTCCAGAAAACGACTTGCAACAGCGCACCAGCAGCGACTACAGGTGATCACTTGATGGTTCCTAAAAAGACACTAGTTATCATAGTTTTTTGTTGTATTTCCTCGCAGATTGTCTCGAATGCAAACGAGGCCCACGTGGGTGAAGTTCTTCACCAACTTGGATTGAAGAACTGCTTTAATGATGTTATCTGTTTCGAGTTTCTGAATCGTCCAAACCAGGCTACCGATGCTGATAATATTTTTAAGATTTGTGTTATCGAATCTAGTGATATACTACCAAAGAGTCATGTTATCTGTAAACCCCTTTGAAAATGCTTTCAACCAGGATTTCAAGATGGAAAACATTAACCCTGATAAAACAGTAAGTTATCTTAGATCTTAGATAATACAAAGTTCTTCTGCCACTTTTGTGTGCTAATTATTCGTTAATGATTTAAATTTTCACATTTCAGATGTTCTTTGATGACAGTATACACAATATACAGACTGCAAAAGTCACGATCTTTAACATTGTGTTAAGTCGATTCTGCGGTGAAAGTGGCATGTTGGTAGTTGCTGTTGTTGAACATTATATTGGCGTTTTTAACAGGTTCATCAAAGCATAAAAAAGGCGAGGATTACACTTTAGAGAGCATCCATAACATCGGGAAGGCGTTGTCGGAGCTATAGGAATCGGTGATGAAGTCGAAAGATGTTTGCGATTAGCAGAAGATTGCAATTGAGACTCCTGTGAAAGCTTAGACATGCATGGAAATGTTACTCTTCTAACCTTTTATTGCTCTAATCGGTAATAAAGTGGAAAAATGTTTCTTCTAAGTTTATTTTGCAGAATCAATAGGACTTCTTTTTCAGGCAACTTGTTTTTAGTTTGGATCAATTACGTTATGCAATTGGAAATAATATTTTAGATTTTCGTCATTACAAATTAGTATTTTTTATTTCTACGGCAATAACAATTATAGTAGTAATTAGTGACAAACTTTTTCTTCATATTTTCTTAATTAGTGACCACTTTTTTTTGTTACTAACAGCCGTTAATGTCAGTGACCACATATTTGGTCACTAATAGGCTTTAACGGATGTTAACGAAGCCGTTACTTTGAACCCAATTAGTGACTTACTTTACGGTGGTCACTAATTTTATCATGTTAGTGACGACTTTTATCGGCTTAGTGACGAATTTCAGTGACGATATTAGTCGTCACTATCACAGTGACCACTTTAATTTTGTCACTAATTAGTGACCATTTTCGTGTTTGGTCACTAAAACAAATTAGTGACGGACTTTTAGTGACCAAAAGTGACGACCCAAATTTTGGTCACTAAACAACTTCAGTGACCAATTTTATGTTGTTAGTGACCAAATCTTTTTGGTCACTAATTAGGATTTTTCTTGTAGTGTTTTAGCGACGGATTACCGACGGCTATTCACCGACGGATTTAGCGACGGATTTCCGACAGATTTTTATTAAATAAAAATTAAATTAAAAAATATTTTCCGACAGATAATCCGTCGGTAATTTAATTTTTTTTTTAAATAATTAAAAATTAAAATTTTCCAGTTTTTATCCTGTACAAAACCTGCCAATTTTTAAATAATACTAAGTCTTAAACTGTTCAAAATATCTATAAATACATAAACGTAATCCTACGGAGAGGGAAAGGGGTGCTGATTGTTAAACTTGATCATGAACGCGTCAAACTGTGTCATTCGTTCCTGCATCTGTCTCTTCTCTGCTTCATCTCTATCCATTCGCTCCTGCATCCAGATCCTCTCTGCTTCCTCTCTCTGTAGTCGCTCCCGCAACTGGATCCTCTCTGCTTCCTCTCTCTCTAACCTCTGCCTCAGCTCCTCCAACTGAAATTCAACATTTGACAAACATATATAGAACAATGTCAGACAACATTTAACAAACATATGATTAACAATGTTAAACAGCATTTGACAAGCATACCTCCTCATCGCGACGGTCGCGCGTGCTCCCACTCGAACTGGCACCTGAATCACCGGTCATAGCATAATAGGGATCCTGACTGGCCCCCCATCCAAAAATACGACCCTTACGCCGTCCTCCGACACTACGCTCCCACAACTCGGCGTCATTGGGAGGTACAGTGTCGGGAGGTAAGTTCGGGTACTCCTCCTCCCTAATCCGATGGTAGGCATCCTACAGTTTACCAAATTAGACATTGTCAAGTCAACTAACTTATAGAAAATTCGGCAGCATTTCAACTGTGATTTGAACATATATCCATGACCTGCTTTTATCAAAACAATCCTATCGTCTGCCCAACAATGGCAGCCCAAACTAAGTTTGCTATAATTTCTATCTATCTTATAAAACAAACAAATATCTAGTCATGCATAATTGAACTTACAATCGTATGAGCCGCCTTTGGGTAAACATAGATCGGAGGATCCGTGGACAGACCAGTCGCACCCGGAACAAGCTTCCTGTTGGTGTAGTGTGTAGCCTCCCAATCCTCGTCGCTGGTAGGCTCACGGCTCCATGCATCTCTCTACAATACACAACTTAAATTGTTAGTAGGTAATAAAATCATGTATATAGTACATATATTCATCAATTATATACATTTAGTCTAGTGTATGATAAATTACCAAGCGGTCCCGATGCATAGCGGTACTAATAGATCCAGTACAGTGTCTGGATGTCATCCCCTCATACTCGGTGGCCCGATTGGCCGTATTGGCCGCACATACACGCCGGAACGCGTCGGTGTTCCATACCTGTTAAAAAGAAGACATAAATCAATATAAATCCTAGTACAACCAGATATAAGTATTCAAAACAAAACAAACCTGCTCAATCATCTGGACCCAAAACTCACTCCGGATCCACTCTGGAGGGTGTGGCACAAGAATCGTGTAGTCATGTCCGTTGAACTCGACACCATCAATGGCTAAAGCCCTTTCCTCGGCGAAGCGACGTGCATCTCTCATCATGTTGGCGTACCTATTATTTAGGTGGTCCCGGAATGCAGCTAGTACTTCGGCGTCCATCTCAGGAGGCCAACTATAATACAACTGCAAACACATTGTTTGGATTAAGTAAAAATAAATCCACTCAATAAGTTAAATAGAGTAAAATACCTACCCGAAATTGATCCAGCAACAGTGGATAGTGCTCATTAGGGACATCCCTAAAATGAGCCCAAGGACCATCGAACATGGACTTAAAGACGGCAATGGCCCTCTGGACTGCCGACTTGTCCTTAAACCTTCACAATTGCAAAATATACAACATAAAAAACATTAGGATCGGTTTATTATGTACTAGAATAAATAATATATCACATCTACTTACCCGCCCGCTTCAGACAACAAAAGTGGCGGTCGCTGACTCGGCTGGGGCGTCTGTGATGCCACATTCGGGCCTCTAACCCTCGAGCCCGCTGCTCCGTCATCGGAATGGATCTGATCTAGTGCGTCGCCGGTGAACTCATCGGCCTGGGGGTCACCACACCCAGCGGAGCTGCTACTGCCCCTACCCCTATAACTCCTACTACCCCTAGAAGGGCCAGACATCTAAAAATAGAGAATGGTTAACACAAAATGATATAAGTGTACATAAATCATAAGACCCAAAAATGTCTACATAAGAACAATAAAATAGAGGGTGTTTAACACGAAAAATGTCTACATAAGAACGGAAAAATAGATAATGTTTAGCACGAAAATGTCTACATAAGAAAGACACACTAGTTATCAGACGAGTGATCAGATAACATAAGTTCGTCTTCGTTATCTTCATCATCATCCATATCTTCATATTCTTCTTCCTCGTCGCTAGCTTCGTGATCTGATGCATCTTCCTCGCTAGCTTCGTCATTTGTGGCGACTACGTTGAGCTCCCCAGTGACAAGAGGGATGGAATCGAGGTCCTCATTTACCCAGTTGTTTGTATTATGAGTTACCCGTTCGTTGGTTTGAAAGAACGGTTCTCCATCCACATTATCATCATCCAACACATCGATAGCCCTTTCTGCAACTTCATATATTCCACGGGCTTTGGTCTTCACAACTGCCCACCAGTCCTTTAAATCCTTACTTCCTGAAGGATAGGGTGTGTAATACACTTGTTCCGCTTGTGATGCTAGGACGTAATAGTCCTCACATCTGAGTCTAGACTTGTATTTGATATCAACCAACCCATGTTTAGGGTCAACTCTAACTCCATCTGGACTATCAAACCATGTACACTTGAACAAAACTACAACACAATAGCCCACACCGTAATACTCCACCTCTAACACGTCGTCCAACAATCCGTAATAGTCAAACTCGGAGTCGTCATAACAAGATCCTCTCACACATACGCCACTATTATGTGTGACATGCCCAGCAACATGTGTTACCTTATGAAACTTGTAACCATTGACAAAATATCCCTTATGTGACCAAGCATATCGGCCTGGTCCACGTGCTAGGGATTTCAAGTGGTCGGAGAAATCGCCTGATCCGAGCATGACCTATAAAACCACAAATAAGAAATAAATTACATATGTGTAACATTACATACGTAAATTTCATATGTTTGTACTCACGTGTTGTTCGAACCAAGTAGAAAACCTTTCATCCCGAGCTTTATCCCGTGCAACTGCATCAAGATGAGGTTCTCTTTGTCGTATCCACTCATCGAAGGTCCATTGAAAAGGTCGAACTTCTTCACAATTCAACAACACATATGTGTGGATCTTTTGAATCTCGGCTTGAGTCAAGATGGTCTTTCCCCCCTTCTCGAATAATCTACAAGATGGAACCTTGAATATGCTCAAGCGATCGTCTATTCCTGAAGAACTAGGAATATCTGGGGCAAAGTTTCTTGACTCGCGATTATGTCGAGTTTCTATCTGTGGATCAAAATACAGGGAGCAATAGGTGGATAGTTCATTTACTAGATAAGACTCAAAGATAGACCCCTCCACCCTTGCTTTGTTTCTAACAGTCCTCTTCAACGACCCAAGTTTCCTAAACAACGATTGAAATACGTGTTAGAAAATAAATGGGTAAGTATTTGAATGAAAATTATTTGAATGGCAAAGTTCATTTACCTCTCATAAAGATACATCCACCTATATTGGACCGACCCACCATTTATGGCTTCTCGTGTCAAATGTAACACTAAGTGTTCCATAGAATCAAAGAATCCGGGCGGGAAGACTTTTTCCAACTTACAAATTGTTTGAACGATACTTGTTTGCAATGGAATCAAGTCTTCTAAGTGTAACACCCTTGAGTAGATTACACGAAATAATGTGCATAACCCCGTTATTGCATCCCATATGGGAATCAGTATCATCCCTCGTAACGCAATAGGAAGCAATCGTTGCATAAACACATGACAATCATGACTCTTGAAGCTATAAAAGCTGTAATCTGCCATGTTTACACAGCCCCCAATATTCGAAGCATACCCGTCCGAAAACTTCAGTCTCTTCAACCATTCACATACTTGTTTTACTTGTTGTTTCGTCAAAGTGTACGACGACTTCGGCTTCACTACTTTATTGCCTGACGTGGCAATGTGCAACTGCGGTTGGTTGCAATAAATCTCTACATCCCTCCTTGCTTTTATATTGTCTTTCGTTTTTTATGTGTCCATGACAGTGTTAAAGAGATTCTCAAAGAAGTTCTTCTCAATGTGCATGACATCCAGGTTGTGTCGGATTAACAACATCTTCCAATATGGCAGCTCCCAAAAGATGCTTCTCTTCACCCAATTATGAGTGATTCCGAAACCGGTAATTTTTCTATTGGTCGGTCGAAATGGGGAGCCATCGTAAACAGTTGGAAGATGACGGACCTGTTCCCATATTTCTTCACCGGTTAACTCAGGTGGTGGACCGGCTAACACCCTAGATCCATCCAGAAACCCTGTTCGATCACGTCGGAAGGGGTATGCACTAGGTAACCATCTCCGATGACAGTCAAACCAACAAGATTTACCTCCATTTCTTAACTGAAACGAATCGACTATACCCATGCAGTACGGACAGGCTACCTTGTCGTGCGTGCTCCAACCCGACAACATTGCGTAGGCAGGGAAGTCGCTGACGGTCCATAGAAGTATAACCCTCATCTCAAAATTATTCTTACGATAAGCATCATGCGTAAGAGCGCCCACTGTATACAACATCTTGAGATCATCTATTAGCGGCCTAAGAAAGACATCCAAATTCTGACCGGGGCTCTTTCTACCTGGATTGACCAATGCAAGTTTCACGTATGAATCTTTCAAACTCAACCAAGGAGGTAAATTGTAGATGGTAAGAAACACTGGCCAAAGTGAATACGGATTCGAATTTGAATTATTTGAGTTGAAATCGTCGGTGCATAAGCCAAGACGCACATTCCGGACCTCAGAAGCGAAGTCAGGATGTACCATGTCGAAATGCTTCCAAGTCGCACCATCACTTGGATGTACCATCACACCTGGTTCTGTCTGATGATCCTTGTGCCAAGTCATCTCTTTAGACGTCTTCTTTGACATATACAATCTTTGAAGTCTAGGAACAATCGGCAAGTACGTCATCACCAAGTTAGGGACCTTGCTTCGACCACTTGTCTTGAAACGATATTCATTGCACACTCGGCAGTGGGTCAACTCAGAATCATCCTTATAAAATAACATGCAATGGTTTTTGCAAGCGTCGATCTTTTGTTTTGGCAGAGCAAGCTTTTTCAAACTCGTTTTCATCTCATAGAAGTTACCGGGTAGTTTATCACCCTCGGGTAACATCTCTTTAATTATAGCAACATTGCGGTTATAAGTCGTCTCGGGTACATTACATTCTGCCTTCCAATTCAACAATCTCGTCGGAGCTCCTAATTTCGAGTAATTTGGACACCCGTCCCATAGTGGCTCGTCAGTAGCTTGTAACATGTCATAAAATCCTTGGGCAAAAGGATTAGGGGTTTCTTCTTCCCATGTCATGCCATCATGTATTATGTGATCGTTCACCATTTCAACATAACCTTCATTATGATCTACTACCGGAGTAGAAGATTGACCCACGTCTTGATGCCCTTCATTATGGTAATAAGTTTCACCATGTGCCCACCATGTGGTATAATCAGGCATGAAACCGTGCTTCATCAAATGCAGCCTCACGTCAGTACTTTCTTTATAGCGTAAGTTTTGACACTTCTTACAATGGCATCTAATACGAAGCACTATCCCATCACGTGTAGGTTTCCTTTCAACAGTCCTTACATCGGCATAGGCATAGTCCAAAAAACTTTCCATTGCAACAATATAGTCGACGTTAAGAAACCCCCGACTGTCGTTCTTTCTATACATCCATCCTCTATCTGTTGACATATTCAACCACTACAACAAAGAAATAAGTAGTTAATCGACATAATCAAAATAGAGGTGGTGTAATGGTTTGACTATTGAAAAGTCACACCGTAGGTTTAGATGAGCTTTGGATGACTTTAAAACCCTACGTGTAATGGTTTGACTATTTAAAAGTCAAACCGTAGGTGTCAACGAAGGTAGAAGTCTATTGAACACTACATGTAATGGTTTGGCTTCTTGAAAGTCAAACCATAGGTTTAGAGGTGTTTTGGACGACTCTAAAACTCTAATGGTTTGACTATTGGAAAGTCAAAACCGTAGGTTACAATCAAAGAAAGGTGTTTTGGAAAGTTTAAAACCCTACGTGTAATGGTTTGACTATTTAAAAGTCAAACCGTAGGTGTCAACGAAGTTAGAAGTCTATTGAACACTACATGTAATGGTTTGCCTTCTTGAAAGTCAAACCATAGGTTTAGAGGAGTTTTGGATGACTCTAAAACTCTAAATGTAATGGTTTGATTATTGGAAAGTCAAACATATGTTTTTTAAAATTTCGGCGGCATAACGGCTATAAAATGAATATTTCCATATATCAACCTAATGTTTGCCCAACAATTGGCAACCCAACTAAAATAAATAAATAAAATCAAGTATAATCAAATCCTAAATCATACCAAATGTTTCCATTTATCAACCTAATGTTTGTCCAACAAATGACAACCCAACTAATTAATATCACAAGTTTATCAAACCAAATCATACCAAAATATTTTCACAAAAACCAAATCATAAGCTAAACTCATACAAAAACATTATCACAAGTTTATCAAACCAAAAATGACGTTTTCATAAGCTAAAACAACTCATATCAATTTGAATATACAATATGCTCATATCAATGTGGACAACATGTTTATAGTGTCCAAAGATGCAAATTAAAATATAGTGTCCAAAGATGCAACTAGTTTGAGATAAATGCTTTGACATTAAAATATAGTGTCTAAAGATGCAAATTAAATGGAGACAATGGTTCTCCACTCAAACAAGAAACATATCTGCTTTATTTAAGTTCCAAATCGTTATTTACCTGAAGAAGTACTCACGTGTACACTCGAATAATCTGGGTCTCCTTGTTTTAAAAAATTTGATGTGAGAACTCCCTTGAGAATCTTGACAAGCAAAACTTACATGTTAGACTAGTTTGGGATAAATGTATTGAAATCAAATGTGATAAGAAAAAAACAGATTAATCAAATCAATGATAAGAAAAAATACACACACACACACACACAGATTCGTTAACACACACAGATTCATTTATTTATTCATAAACACACAAACACACACACAGGTTCGTTTATTCATTGCCCTGCCAAAATGCGAATCATCTCTAAAATAATTATAAATAATATTCACCAACATGGATGAAGATCATAGTTTACTCTTTAAAAAATCATACCTGATTGAGACAATGGCAGTCGGTGGCCGCCGGTGGCTGTCGCTCGAGGTCAGAAACGAGAGGAGAGTGAGGGAGACGATCGAGAGAGATCGAGAGAGATCGAGAGGGAGATGAGAGGGAGAGTGAGATCGAGAGGGAGACGAGGGCCGAGAGGGAGAAATCGAGAGACTGAGGGTCGATTAGGGCTTTAAGCTCGCTTATTTTTTTTAGAAATTTTCGAAAATGCACCGAAGGATTATATCCGTCGGTGATTACCGACGGATAATTATTTTTTATTAAATAAATTACTTTTAAATTAAAATTATATTTAAAATTATAATTATTAAATAAATTATTAATTAATATATTATTTAACATTAAAATTAATAAATAAATTATTAATTAATTCATCAAATTATATTTAAAATTATTTATTAATTTATCAAATTATATTTAAATTGACTAAAATACCCCTGAAGTAATTGGACTTAATGGAAACAATTAACGGCCGTTATCTTTTAATGGAAACAATTAACGGTCGTTATCTTTTCCCGTTAATTCCAGTTAGATCAGGGACCAAATGTGATCAGTTAGGTTTTAACGTACCTAGTTGGGCTTTAAACGAATACGGTTGGGCTTTAATGGATCTGGTTGGGCTTTAATGGATTTAGTTGCGCTTTAACATTACAAGTTAGGCTTTAACAGATCCAGTTGGGCTCTAATGGATTCAGTGGGGCTTTAACGTTCCCAGTTGGGCTTTAACGTATCCAGTTGGGCTTTAACGTACACAGTTGGGCTTTAATGAATCCAGTTGGGCTTTAATGGACCCAGTTAGGCTTTAACGTACCCAGTTGGGCTTTAAACGAATCCGATTGGGCTTTAATGGATCTGGTTGGGCTTTAATGGATTTAGTTGGGCTTTAACGTTACTAGTTGTGCTTTAATGGATTCAGTGGGGCTTTAACGTTCCCAGTTAGGCTTTAACATATCCAATTGGGCTTTAACATACACAGTTGGGCTTTAATGGATCCAGTTGGGCTTTAATGGACCCAGTTAGGCTTTAACGTACCCAATTGGGCTTTAAACGAATTCGGTTGGGCTTTAATGGATATGGTTGGGCTTTAATGGATTTAGTTGGGCTTTAACGTTACTAGTTGGGCTTTAACGTTACCAGTTGGGCTTTAATGGATTCAGTGGGGCTTTAACGTTCTCAGTTGGGCTTTAACGTATCCAATTGGGCTTTAACATACACAGTTGGGCTTTAATGGATCCAGTTGGGCTTTAATGGACCCGATTGGCTTTAATATATCCAGTTAATGGATTCAGTGGGGCTTTAACGTTCCCAGTTAGGCTTTTAATGGATCCAGTTAGGCTTTAACGTACCCAGTTGGACTTTTAATGGACCCGATTGACTTTAATGGATCAGTACATGATGTACATACATACATGATCACATATGTACATGTACATACATACATATTACATACATGATCACATACATACTATACATGGTGTACATACATTCATGATCACATACATACATGTGTATATACATACATGATCACATATGTACAAGTACATACATACATGATCACATACATACTATACATGATTACATACGTACATATATATACATACATATTACATACATGATCACATATGTACTATACATGTACATGATGTACATACATACATGATCACATATGTACATGTACATACATACATATTACATACATGATCACATACATAAAAACATACATATATATGTGTATATATACATACATGATCACAGAAAAAATTAATATTTATTAAATTATTAAATTTACCGACGGATTAGCGGCAGAGTCTTAAATATCGTCGGTAATCCGTCTGTAATTACCGACAGATCACCGATGGACGTCAGAAAAAAATAAATATTTATTAAATTATATAAATTACCGACGGATTTCCGACGGATTTGAAAAAAAAATAATAATAATTTAATATCCGTCGGTAAATATATATATTTACCGACGGATAGTCTATCTGTCGCAAAGTTTTCATTTCCGTCGGTAATTACCGACGGATATTATCCGTCGGAAATCTTGGTCGGAAATAAGCAATTTTCCAGTAGTGTGATGATGACACATAATTCTTCAACACTCCCCCTTGTGCCGAGTCAAATGAGTGATGGTACATAGTTCTTGCCTCATTAAAACCTTACGCCAAAGAAACAAAACCCAATGGGAAAAATAAAAACTTTGGACGAAGGAAAGAGTACAATGCACCAATAAACAATTTCTTTAGTTTATTATATTTCTTGATTTGTACATCAATCAATGGGTTTATAAAACAAGATGATTTATAAATTGTTGCCTCACTAAAAACTTACACCAAGGAACAAAACCCAGTGGGAAAAATAAAACTTTGGGTGAAGGAAAGAGCACAACATACCATTGTCACATGTATAGTAGACTCCCCCTTTTGCCTACTACTCCCCCTGATTCGTACATTAATCACGGGAGTTTGGAAAACATTTGCATTTTAATATTTTCTACATGTTTCCAAAATATGGTTTTAGGTAATGATTTGGTAAAATATGTCACATTCTCCTGACATCTTACTTGATTCTCTTGAATCTAGAGGAGAGTTTGTTACTACTGATTGTATAGAAACTTAAACAGAATATGCTTTGTGTTATCACCCTTGATGTATCTTACTTTCATTTATTCGATACATGATGCATTATTTCCATATATGCATGTAGGATAGTGGTTGAACTCAAAATTACCAGCTCCTCTAATATGTGTAATGACAGTCCTTAATAATATACATTTCTTGAACAGTCTCATGGAGAGTAATATTCTTGGAATCGTTCAAGGAGGTAGTTACAAGGGTTAGCTTAGCTTACTTCCAAGCAATTGGAGTGTTCACCGTGGTAATTCCTTATCAAGTTTGGGAACAACCTTTGTATGGATCAGACACATACCTAATATCAGCAAAGACATACCAAGATATTGTTTGGTGTTTTTCTATAAGAGTTGGTACTTTTGCTGCTTACATTCTAAGTAAGTATTGAAGTTTCATTATCAATCCCATTTTTCTTTCTATGGGGAAAGTATAAGCCCATGTCAATTTTTTCAAAAGATTAATTCGATACCATTCCAATAACGTTGCGTTGGCGCTGAGCTAAATCTAGCTAACAAGTTCACTGATAAATACAATATACGGTCAAGTGTATTGTGCTAAGTACGATAATGCGCATATTGTACTTAGATAGGGAATTTCAGCTCCCCAACACTTTTTCGTCATCATCCTTTAGATGAAATGGATCTTTCCTTATATCCAACACTTTGACTGATCATGGGAGTGCTAGACGGATGCGCTTTGTCCATATTAAATTGTCTGATTATTTTCTAGACATATGTGATCGGTGAATTAATATTTCACAAACTCGGTGCCCTAGCTCAAATAGTTGGACAAAACCAAGTTTTCCCAAAATTTTCCATCTCAAATTTAGATTTCAAGTAGCTTGTGGTTTCTTTTAGTTCATCAAGAGTGTCTATTATGTTCATAACATCGACATATAAAGCTATTTTGAAGATCTGGAACTTGTTTTCCTAAATAAATACACAAAGACACAGTTCATCGTTCTTATATATCATTTCTCAATGAATTATTCACTTAGGCGGGTATACCACACCATATAGATTGCTTTAACTTATAAAGTAAGCATTTTAATTTTATTGCAAATGCGTTTCGTGGTTTAGAGTTACTTGATTTTGGTAATGTAATATCATCAAACACTTTTATATATCTCTGAATCTAGATCCCCGTAGAGATATGTGGTAACCACATTCATGAGCTTCATTTCCAGTCCTTCGGAAACTACTAGGCTAATTAATTAGCATACGTTATAACGTCCATCACGGGAGAGAATTTTAAAAGAGGCTAAAAAGTCGGGGGCCTGCCAAGGTTTTTTCTTTTTGCCATAATTCATGTCATTAGTATCATAGTCGGTATTTGATCATTCTGCGTGTTGCATACCACTCCTCATGATTCTGTTAACTATAATAATTATCTTGTTTTTAAGACCTGACCCAATATGAACTCTAAAGGAGAGAGATTAATATGGGAATAGTTATCCAAGTAAAACCGTTTTGGGGGTCCAGTGTTTTTAATGCTATTTTGAGGGCACCATTCTTGGCAAACAAAGGAGGATTGGTTGCAAGGAATTTGTGACTTCCTGTTTATTGTGGATAAAGGACAAAATGGAAACTTGTCCCACGTTTGGTGCAACATTAGATTGGGACAGGACATGACTGAGATGGCACAAAAATCAAGAAAATGAGACAAATTTGGTAAATTACTAATCTACCCATTTCAAATTAAAAACCTTCTACAATTCTTTCACGCACCTACCTCAATTTCGCCCATCTAGACTCGTTCACATATCAAACGCACCCTTTAAGTTAGTATACAGACTACGTTTCTAGAATGTTATGACATTTGTAACCTCGTCCTCGACCAAACATAGGTGAAAATAACCATTGTCATGCCTTTGTTTACGTGGACTAGGTATTTGTCTACGTTCGTGGTGGTCCGTATGCTTGGCATTAATAACAAGATATGATATTTTAATCTCTATGGCAGCCATTTTCAACGTGTTGCAACTGCATTACCTATAACTGAAACCCAAGAAGCACCGAGAAAGGTTAGCAAGAACGAGCTACAGAATGTCGCAGGAATGGCCGCAACTTCAACTGCGAGTGGTGGTAAATTCGACAAAAAGTTGGCTGGTGAAAAGCCCCCTAAACATGAAAAGAAATATAGGAAGGTGTGTAGACTGACCCCGATCGTTAAATAATTCATCCAAAGTCTGTTTTATCCTCGTCACTTTATGTTTTCAGTTCATAACCATGGTTGAAGGTTCGGGAATGGGTTCCCTAGAGAAGCAACAATCCGACAAGATCCTCAATAATCCGACAAGATCCTCAACAAGCTAAAGGCCAAGAATTCACATGAAATTTTCAATGTTGGAAAGGTAATATTTTCATACCTCGTTACTTATGTCCATTCAAAATTGTAATCCCCAGTCCCAAAATAAATGTCCAAACGCACAAAGTTTTAGAAATGTGTAATTACTTTTCATTAACTAAATGACAAGTTTACCCTTCACAATAAAGGGAGTACTGAATTTCTCCGTCTCATAATTAAGCGTAAAACTAGAAAGTAGGCAATTGGACACTTGAGACAAACTAAAATTGAGTTGTGGATTGTGGACCCTTATTTTGGGAAGGAGAGAGTGACACTTTTCTTTTACGAGTGCCCTTAATTGCAAAATTTCCTTCTTTGAAACGTCTGATTTAAAATTGCCGTTTTGCCCATCATATTTTTACAAATATGTAATTTTATGAACCACAAGGGTTGTGTCGTACTGGTTAAGGCCCTGAGGGATGTGGTGGAATATCCCATCTGCCCAGGGTTCAAATCCAGACGTACACAACAATTACGGCCACTGAGGTTTAATCAAGGCTGATGTCTTACAGTCATAATTTGCCAAGGGATTAGTCTAGGCATAGCTTAAGACACCATTCCCAAAAAAATATGCATTTTTTGTTGATTTGAGCTTTCAAGATTTTTTTTCTCGTCGTCATTGAAGGGTTCTTCAGATATTTGACATTTTGTCGAAATATTATTTACTTAAAACGTTTGTAATTTCATGGACAGAGTATGTGTTGGGTTGTAGGGCTCTTTTCTTTTACTGATTTGTTGGTTGGAAATAGGCGGTGGACACGTACAACGCAAAGAGCCTGTATAAAAGCGCATCGAAGAAGAAACCTTTGAGTAAAGGGAAATCAAAATAAAGACATGTTTACAATTCTTTTGAATGATCCAATCAACATCAAATATGTGATGTTCTACTTGTAGCAAACTATTCAAATTTATATATCATCTATTTCCACCCTTTCGTGTACACATATTTAGTAGTTTCACACTTTGAAGGCATATCAGGTATACAACTGTACTGACTTAAGAGTCTAGTGCATATAATTCAGATATTGTGGTTGAGAACCATCATCTGTTTTTTAAAATATATTTAGAGTTAAAGTTACGATTTCTATTTGACAATAAAATTGAACTGGTGTGTTAATACCATCTTTTTTTTTGTTAAAATTACTTGCAACTTTGTCATTGTAATCACCAACATTGTATTGTACATAAATACTAGTATTATGATATTACTGCCATAATATAAAACTATGTTTATCTTGTTACTTTTTTTAATTGTAGTTTTTCTTCTATGTTTACATTTATACATGGTACTAGAGCGTCTAGTTAATGGTAAATGTAATTGTGTGCCAAACCAATACAACGTTGGTACAATGACCGTACAAGCTCTCTTTTTCGGTGACTAGAATAAAGGCAACAACGAAAGCAAGTTGTGGCAATAGAGTCGAAAACAAATATACATCCTTTCCTTCTTACCGATGAAGCAAAGGCAACAACAATATAGACAAATAGAATAACACCATTATACAAATGGGTCTTCGATGTGTAGCACAATTAGTTATCTATAATACAGTAATACACTTCTTGTATTTATGATCCAAGTCTTTCAATCGTTTTTCATCTTCCAGATGAATGATAGAATAATATATCAGTGACTCACAACTCACTTTGATCATTATATGTAATTGGCATTGTATTCCTTGTACTCGGGAGATTTAAGAAGAGCCCACCTGGTCCCTTGCCACTAATGAACTTCTCAGTTGTAGCGTCATTTTTTTACAAACCTTAATAGTGCTACCAGTAGTATGATTCGTTTTGTGTTACCACTGGCACACAAAGCTTTTCGGTGTGAGTCATTGTAGCTTGGTCACTGATTGAGAAGACCGAGAATCAGGCGTGGCTATGGTACAAAATTCACGAGAAGGGCAAATCAAAAGTGGTGAGGTAGACGCATGGGAGCAGATTGCAAAGCCCGCATCAAGGGAAGTGAACGACCTAACCGTGCGTCGACGAGTCATTACACGATGACAAATTGACAATGTGTAAAATCCAGGATTTAGGGTGCCACTAGTAATATAAATTCTTGGATGTGTTACTATTTTACTGATATAATATGAAACAACATCTCTCTCCCTATTTTCACATTCTCATGGTAGCTATCATTTTCGGCAAAAGCCAAGACTATCAAATTCACAAAAGCTATAATCATCGATTATTAAACCCTAATCAATGTTACTTATTTTTTGTTTCAAATCATTTATGAATACGTCTTGAAACCAACACAACTTCGGCAACATAAAGTACACATGAACTCGTTTCATTACATATAGAAACGTCTACTGTCCTTGGGTCTTACCTACCCTTCAAAATTGAAACCATAAACCCACAACTATAGTACTTCCCTGAAAAAAAAAAAAAAAAAAAAACACAAAGGATGAATGCTATCGATCCAATTCGTTGCATCGAACGACTGATTTAAAGGTGTATAACAGTGAATAGGTGCAGACTATAGAGGAAGACTACAATTAACCTGCTGCATGTAATGTTGTAGTTTAGGCGCCACGGGACATCTTGATTTTGGGCATTGCTTTCTTGAGTTGTCGAGCACGCTCTTTTGCTTCTCTCTTTCGAAGAGCCTCAGCGTTAAGTTTTGACTCGGCCTCCTCCATCATCTTCCTCCTCTCTGCCTTCTTTCTCTGCAACGCTTCTTGCCTTGCATTCTGAAGCTCCTTGTACACCTCCTGGGCAACCTTGCTTCTCGCTGCTTCAGTTTTCGATCGGGCCTGTTTCAATTTTCGAAATGTTATGCATGCTATCATCCACTTGCGATTCCCATTTCTTACTAAAGAAAAAAAAATCAAGCCACCTGAGAACTGAGTTTGTAACGCCCAATTAAGTCGATGTAATAGGGAACTAGAGCCACCAGTCGAGTCATTTCAGCCATATGGTTGGCATCAGGGATAGCAAACTTCAATACCAACATCTTCCTGTGTGTACTCTGGTGCTGATCTGAGAAATGCATTGAGATGAACCACTTTCCAAATTTCTCAAATGCTTTTTCACCAAATACCTGCATTTATTACAGGCATATGATATGACTGCAATCCAATTTCTATGTACAGACTCGAATAAAATACACATAGAAATTCATCCAAAATGACATCATGATTTATGCAGCATGTTTGCAGATTCTGCTTAAAACCATTTCTTTCTTTTCTTCATTATTCGCTTCTTATGTTGTTTCTTTGTTTTTCCTTCTTTTTTGCAGCGAGGGAGGCATCAGTTGGTATAGTAAATGTAACATAAGAAAGCTGGTCACATATTCACTTCCTAAAAGAGATGCAAGCAACTTCCTATAAATAGATCTCAAGCCGTCTTTGAAGCACTGATATGTGACTTCAAGTGTTACATCCACACCTAGTGGAAGTGGGTGTACCTAGAAAGGCAACCAATTCATGCATGTTGATTAACATAAATCAATAGGGCACCAGTTTGGCTCAGATGCAGACTGCAGAAAAAGGCTTGAGCATGGGTGTAAAATGGCTTGACTTGTTTTTTAAGGGTGCGGCTTGCTTCCGTTGTTTTCTGCTCTGAATTCAGCACTCCCAATTAAGAAAGTAGAACACTTCTGTGGTATTCTCTGTTATATGTACCTGCTGGTGTTTCTTTTCCTTTAATAATCACACCATAATTATTTGTATCGATTATTTTGATATGGCTTGCAATAAGTTGATCATATTTCTTTCTTGAGTTATCATTTCTGTTTTGTGTACCATAGGTGTCTGTGTGTGCTGCTAAGTTCTAGCCTTTTAAAAATTTAAACCTGCACATCAAAATATTACTATTTTTAAAAAGAGTAAATTACATTTTTGGTCCCTGTGGTTGCCACTCACTATCAATTCTAGTCCCTCTTTTAAACTAATTACAGTTTTGGTCATTGTGGTTGCCATCTACTTCACTTTTGGTCCCTGAGACTAAAGGGGCCGTTTATTAAACGCTTACCCGTTAAGTGCTTACCAAGGTATTTACCTTACCGGATCGGCATGGCAAGAGCATAGAATCTTACCCAGTAAGAGCGGTAATAAGGATGAAGAGTCTTACCCGGTAAGTGAGAGTGACAACTCTTACCCGGGTAAGAGCTTACCAGGAAATTGTTATATACGATACCATTGTGATGATTACAATTTTACCCGGTAAAATAAGTTAATGTGTCGAGTTCTATCGGTAAGCGCTTACCGGGTAAGCAATTGGGTAAACGGCCCCTAACTTCCGTTAAAAAGGTCCATTAACTTAAAAGGCATTTTTGTCTTTTCAGTTTTTATTTGGTTTTCAATTAAAAAAATTAAATAAACATATTATTACTATATATACACACATATAAAACGCCTCACACGGTCATACCCCGTGAACCCAGCCACATGCCGATTCCAGCCTCTCACCCCTGTAACCCATCTTCTCCGACGATTTCTTCACCAGCGGCCACCAACCTCCCCTCTTCTCTCTTTTATCTCCCCCTTGTCTCTCCTCTATACCTCCTTCAAGTGTGGAAGCCATAGAAAAGTAAAGATAGAAGACACAAAAACAGTTAGAAGGAGAACGAAACGATCTAAAATACAGCCGCCATGGGACCCCTTGTAAACCCCCATCGTAAAACCTACAAACAAACCACCACTGTAAACCCCCATCTAAGACCACCACCTGCAAACCCATTCTTTCTTCCCATTTTATGTGTTCCATAACATCGAATGCTGATGGTTGATTCCAACCACGACGTTCAAAACGAAAACCAGAAGATCAATCAGAATAAACATTAGGAAACAGTAGACGATTGACCCACAAATTTAACCGCCATTTCTTCTTAGAGTTGAAAAGTGGGGTTTAATTTTGACGGGAAGGGAAACGATGGTCATGAATCGGATGAGGGATTTTGGGGGGTTAAAGTGTGTCTTGATCAAAAGCGAACAGGAGGAGCTTGAAATTGGCAAGCCAAGTGATGAAGAAGGTGGCGATGATGATGGTAAAGGCGGAGGAAAGTAGCAAGGGTACGATGGAAAGAAGGTAGAAGATGGGTAAGGGGAAGATGAACCTGTAAATGCCTTTGGGAAGCTTTGAAGATAGAAAACAAGTGTAAGATAGAGCATCAACAATGGCAGAGAAGAAGAGGAGGCTACTAAGGGGACGATTAAAGATCGACCTTGGCTTGGAGATGGAGCTTTTTGTCGTGTGTGGGGTATTGCGGAGTTTTCTCACTGTAAAGGGGGGGTGGGTGTCACCGGAGGTTTTCTACCGTAAGGAGGGAGGGGTATCGTCGTGAATGGGGGGCCGAGAAAGGGGGTGGGGAACTCCGATTTGGTGTGCTTTGTTACTGTGTTTGATATATATATATATATATATAATATTTATTTATTTTTTACTGAAAATTAAAGAAATATTAAAAAGACGAAAATACCCCTTGAGTTAACGGACCTTTTTAACAAAAGTTAGTCAGAGAGACCAAAAGTGAAACAGATCTGTAACCACAGTGACCAAAACTGTAATTAATTTAGAAGAGGGACTAAAGTTGATAGTGAGTGACAACCACAGGGACCAAAAATGTAATTTACTCTTTTAAAAATGTTGAACCCATACTCCGTCACAGTGCTTCCTAGGGGACTCCCAGCCAGGGTTAAATCATCTTTGCTTCTACAAGACAGTCTATGCATCTCACCTAGGAACAAGAAACAAAAATAAGAATAACAAAGGCAGCCTCTCTATACCATAAAAAAGAAATTCAGAACACATGGAAACATCATTACAGGAACTGAATTAATTAGACCAGGGCATGAAAAGCACATATCTACAAAATCACCTTGATATCCAAAGTAACTTTTCTCAAATTAATAAAAAGAACTTAGCTACGGGTGTAGAAGAGATGATCTGCAGCTCATGAGTCTGACGTTTTCTCAAACTAATATAAAGGACTTAGCTATGGATGTAGAAGAGATGAGCTGCAGCTAATGAGGAATTCTAATGCGGCTCATCAAAAAGCTTGGCGAGCTCAGGCCTAGTATCGCTTGGGCTGGTTGCTCGAACAAGCCGAAAATGAGCCAAGTCTGCTAAGCCTATACAGGCCACACAAGTAATTTATATTTACTTGTGCTTTTTTAGGAATGGTTTAGTGTTGGCTTCATTAGATGGGTTCAACTTAAATTTTATACAAGCCAAGCCAAAGCTCAAGCTTATAGGAGTTTATTTGAGCCTATATATACTAAGCCCATAGGAGCTGAGTCAAAGCTCGAGTTTATACAAGCCTATACAAGACCATATAAACCAAGACTATATCAGTTAAGACCACATTTTTTTGAACAAGCTAAGCTATGAACCCTATATGCTCGAACGCGGCTCGGCCACTTTCACCCAAAGTCAAAATCCTATGCACATCATTCTATATGAAATCCAGATTAAGAGAGGCTGTATACAAGACCCTTTCTGCCATTTGCTGATGAGCAAACAGGTCCAAAATCTGATGAGGGAACCGAAAAATACAAACAAAAGAACACCCATTGCAACTATCAAAATCAAAAATGAAAATACAATCTACGTGAAGGGGGCCATGAATGAAAACCTCACATGAACCCCATATATCAGGGAAAAAAAAGGAAAAAGGATGCCGTATATAAATGTTATATACTTCAAAAAAGAAAGAAAAAATGACGTTGCATAAAGACTGGGCTGTTAATATCGCCGATATATCGCCGATATATCGTGCAACGCCCCTATGAATAATATCGGTTGTAAAATATCGGTCATTATATCGGCAGCCGATATATCGGCGATATTTTGAATAAAATCTCGGCCGATAAAACCGATATATTTCTGATTTTGTTTTGGGCCATTTTTTGTAATTCTATTATGGGTGTGGGCTGGGTTTTAATTTGTATGGGCTGGGTTTTTTTAATTTTGTAAGAAATCTAATCTAAGTTAGGTTTTTCAGTGTTTTTTTTACCATATACCACTTCATACTACTTGAGTTCTTCATCTCTGGTCGACTTCTTTAGTTCTCAATCGCTTCTTAGTTCTTTCATCTCTGGTCGACTTCTTCAGTTCTTCTTCAACAATTTCGACTTCTTCTGCTCCTTCTCTGTAGTCTGTTCGACTTCTTCTACTTCTTCTCTGTTGGACTTCTTCTGCTCCTCTGTTCGACCTCTGCAATCTGCTGTTTCTTCTCTTCCAGTTCCAACACAGAAGGTAATTACTTGATTCTGTTTGTGGATTGTTGGTCTAATATTCTGTTTGTTGTTTGTGGATTATGGTCTAATCTGCCTCTAATATAAATATATATATATATATATATAATTCTGAGAAATATTATATGAACAGATATTTTTGACCGATATATCGTGTATCGGTCCCTGACCGATACACCACCGATATACGATATTAACAGCATAGCATAAAGAAGCAACCCCTTGGCCAAAATGTGTGTCCCACTAAGCATAAAAAATGTGGATGAAGGGGAACTGCACATACAGAATCCATAAAATTAGGTCATCAACTATCATTTAAGACTTCATTTTAAAGCTCACATGGCTTTGGCGTAAATTTACAGAACATCTTCGCAACTTCTATTTAATGATATCAAGAAAGTGAGACTCATTAACAACTCAAAGTTTAAAAGGAGTGTCTATTTTGTTATCTAAATGACTTAAATACTCTTTAATAAACACAAACTATATGAATCTTGTGGTCACAAATCAAAATCATCCATTCTTGATAACCATGACACAAACTATTGTAATTGTTATAGTAGATCACTTTCAATATCCCAGAACCCACTTAGAACAAGATTCTGAAGCATTTTATAATTATCAATCTAGACAACAACTAATAAACCAAATTGGGAAGTAAAAAACCAGTTACTGAAGCATAATCACAAACCTGATCAAGCACAGTCTCTGTGATCAGATCTCCAGCCACCTCTTTCGACTCCGTGATCGCTGTCAATTCATCTGCAACCCACTTCCTACCATTCGGTCCAGACGGCATCAAATTCGCAAACCTCTGAAGATCCACCACTTCCTTCTGCATTGCTTTTGCAGCCTTCCTCTTAGCCAAAGCGAAAACCACATGATCCATAGAATCTTCATTCATATAAACCTCAAAAGTAATCTCATCTTGACAAGGCACAATCATATTATACAACCTCGCTATCAGATCGTGTCGGCTCTTCAGCTCCATTGTAGCCAACAACCCTTGGCAAAACCTACGGCCACTAGCGTAAAACTTAAACACGTTTTGACCTTCTTTCAACAACAATGGCGAGTCGTCACCTTCACCAACACCTAACAAGCTAAAGTTCTTGTCGAAAATCGTGTCTCTAGAGGCGAACCTTGCCGCCCAAGCTAAGGCTAGGGTTTCGTTCTCCTTTCTTCCAGTGAAAAAATTGATTGTGAATATAATCAAGAAAGACACACAGGTAATCTCAATTGTATACGATCTAATTCTCTTCGTGAACGAAACCGGTTCCGAAACCTTCGCGGTTTCATCGGATTCAGCGGTTACAGAACCATCGGCCGGTGTGGTAGGTTCCGTATCTTTGGTGACTTCCGGTGGTGTTACTTCAGCAGGAAACCCTTCAAACTCGTCCTCATCCCAATAGTCAAAGGATGTGGAGGGTTTACGGGGAAGATCGGAATCAGACGGCATAGACGAATCGGGGGAAGTGGGATTAGGTGGGCCATGATGCGATTCAGGATCTGAAGAGGTGGTTAAGGTAGTGGAGGGAGGAGGGGAACGACGGGGGAGATCGGAGAGCGATGATTGGAGGAGAAGGGAGTCGTCTTCTATTTCGTCTTCGGCGTCGAAACCCTCGAAATGAGAATCGGCGGTGGCGGCGGTGGAGATTTGTTGGAGGAGGAGGGAGAAGATGGAGAGAAGTGCGATGAGGTAGAGGAGGGTGTCGCCTCTTGGGGATAAGAGAAACGAAGATCGTGGATTCGCCATTAATGGAGGTTGGAGAGCTTCGATCTGATTCAGTGCGTTGTTGATTGAAGTTTAGAGTGGCGAATGGTTCGATGGAATTGGATTTTTGTTTTTATTCATTTTTTAACTATTATATCCGATTTATTTGGTTTAATAAATTAAATAAAAAATAGATCAAATGAATTAAAAATTGTTAGTGAAAAAAGCAAGACCCAAGTAGCTAAAAGTCTCGATGATTGGTTACGGATAAAACACAAATTACCCAATAACAAATGAACTAAAGTTCTAGATCGAGATTCTAAGCAGAATAACGATTAACAATAAAAGATAATTAACCACTAAGAAATGTAAACAATGATCAAACCCAATAAATGCAAAATTAAGCATTAGTAAGAGAGACACCGAGAATTTTATGTTGAAACTCGGAAAGGAAAAAGCCACGGGCGGAGGACGTCGAGAACTGATTCACTATCACTTTGATGGTAATACACTTGAGAAATTTCAGCTTTTACAATAATGGAAAAATTAAAAGAATTCTTGAGGCTTAGAGAGTAAGGTTTTTGAGTGAGAGAGTAGAGAGTATAAGGGGTTTCCATTCTTGTTTGATAAGTTTAAAATCAGTAACTCTCATTAAAAGAAATAGAAGTTGATGGGTCTTAAAATTGTTGTATGCACAAAAGCCCACTAAGCCATTAGATGGGCCATACGAGCCTGTGAGATAAACTCGCCTCACACAGAGGCTGAAGTCCAGAGCTCTGATTCGATTGAATAGAGTTGCATGAGGGGCACCAGATTTAGGGATTGAAGGCAAACGATCTTCACTGATCTCCACCTTGCATTCAATCCAAATAGTTCCACCTTGTCTTCGAACCAAGTAAACACATTAAGAATTAAACTCCACTAATCTTCATCTCAAGCAAAAATTGATCGCCTATAAACAAAGCAATACCAAAGTAATCAAAGTTCTCGAAAAGCAATATCCTCCACCAATTCACCCCTAAGGGCCTCTGTAAAACTCAAAAAAAAAATAATAATGAATAAATAATATTTATTTGTTCCTCAAATATATACACATGTATATTTATATACATATATAAATATATCTACATTTTTATATATATACACACACATGTGTATACATATTAGAATCATTCAAAAATCGAAATAGAAGTAAGAGTAGGGGGCAAGGAGTAAATATCAGAAAGTTTAGGGGATGAATGTACACTTTCTCATAGTTAGGGGACCTATTCCGTCAAAAGTACAACCCTGTTACCATCTGATACGCTAAGTGATACGTTGAGAACGACTTCACAACGGGGAAGAGGCTTTGGATCACTATTAGTTGGTATTGTCAACTAATACGCCAAATGTTTTTACATATAAATAAAGAGTAACTACTGAGGAATATTTTTGTTCCTATAGTTTTGAAAAAAGGAAATTGGCTTAATTAACCACATTACAAAGCCATTTGCATCTCCTAGCCATTTCTCTACCGGATTGACCAAAATAGCATTGCGGACCTGCAAGTCCGCCACCATGCACAAAAAGACAAAAAATATATCGATCAAAGCCAGATCCGCAACGGGTCGGGTCGGTAGGTCCGCCATAAGGGCACGTGTCATGCTCTGATTCAACCACAACTCCGCCATCTGACTGCAGGTCCGCCATGCGGACCTGCCGTTTTTTCAGTCAATTAATTGTTTTATTAAAAGACCCCACCTACCTTCCCTTTTGTATATATATAAACGGTTTGATGGTCTCCCATACCCTACATCGATTATTCTAAGGAAGAAATACAAATTAGGCTCGTTTTTTGTCGAATCTTTGTACGTGCTTCCCTACATCGACAAGTGTGAAACATGGCACCAAAGGTAAGTTATACCCCCCCCCCCCCCCGCCACCACTACATCCGCTACCACCACCTCCGTCACGACCACGTCTGTCACCACCACGTCGCCACCGTGTGACTGGCGGACCCCTGCCACCACCGCCATTGAATTGGCGGACCTATGGGGGACCTTGGTCCGGACCTGGAGTTATTTAATTTTTTTTTGAATTGCCCTTTATCTTTATTAATTAATTATTAATTATTGATTATCCTTCTATGATTATCTTTTGTTTGTATTTGGAAATTAATTATTGTTGAGGAATCATTATCTTTGGTTTGTATTTGGATATTTGACACTTTAGGTCAATTAAATTTAATTTGTTTCACTTTAGCTCCTCAAACTTAATTTTAGACACTTTAGGTACCTTAAACTTAATTTGTTTCACTTTATGTCCGTAAACTTAATTGTTGTTACTTATTTCCCTTAACTTATATATGTAACATTATTGGTCCCTTAAATTTAATTTTAGACACTTTATGTCCCTAAACTTCTATATTTGACACTATTGGTCCCTTATTTTTAATTTTAGACACTTTAGATCCTTAAACTTATATATTTGACACTATTGATCCCTTAAATTATATAATTACACTATTGGTCCCTTAAATTTAATTTTAGACACTTTAGGTCCCTTAAATTTAATTTGTTTCACTTTATGTCCCTAAACTTAATTGTTGTCACTGTATTTCCCTTAACTTATATATGTTACACTATTGGTTCCTTAAATTTAATTTTAGATACTTTAGGTCCCTAAACTTCTATATTTGACACTATTGGTCCCTTAAATTTAATTTTAGACACTTTAGATCCTTAAACTTATATATTTGACACTATTGATCCCTTAAATTATATAATTACATTATTGGTCCCTTAAATTTAATTTTAGACACTTTAGGTCCCTAAACTTATATATTTGACACTATTGGTCCCTTAAATTTAATTTTAGACACTTTAGGTCCCTAAACTTATATATTTGACACTATTGGTCCCCTTAAATTTAATTTTAGACACTTTAGGTCCTTAAACTTATATATTTGACACTATTGATCCCTTAAATTATATAATTACACTATTGGTCCCTTAAATTTAATTTTAGACACTTTAGGTCCCTTAAATTTAATTTGTTTCACTTTATGTCCCTAAACTTAATTGTTGTCACTTTATTTCCCTTAACTTATATATTTGACACTATTGGTCCCTTAAATTATATAATTACACTATTGGTCCCTTAAATTTAATTTTAGACACTTTAGGTCCCTAAACTTATATATTTGACACTATTGGTCCCTTAAATTTAATTTTAGACACGTTAGGTCCTTAAACTTATATATTTGACACTGTTGATCCCTTAAATTATATAATTACACTATTGGTCCCTTAAATTTAATTTTAGACACTTTAGGTCCCTTAAATTTAATTTGTTTCACTTTATGTCCCTAAACTTAATTGTTGTCACTTTATTTCCCTTAACTTATATATGTTACACTATTGGTCCCTTAAATTTAATTTTAGACACTTTAGATCCCTATACTTGTATATTTGACACTATTTGTCCCTTAAATTTAATTTTAGACACTTTAGGTCCCTAAACTTATATATTTGACACTATTGATCCCTTAAATTATATATTTTACACTATTGGTCCCTTAAATTTAATATTTGACAATTTAGGTCCCTTAAATTTAATTTGTTTCACTTTATGTCCCTAAATTTTACACTATTGGTCCCTTAAATTTAATTTTAGACACTTTAGGTCCCTAAACTTATATATTTGACACTTTAGGTCCCTTAAATTAAATGTTGGCATTTTATATCCTTTAACTTTTAATATTTGACAATTTAGGCCCCTTAAATTAAATGTTGGCATTGTATGTCCTTTAACTTTTAATATTTGACAATTTAGGCCCCTAGCTTGACTTTAAGGTCAAAGTTGATCGTCATAGATCAATTTAAAAGTAAGTTGAGCGGACGAAGGCTGGAGATCTTCAGGCAGACGATTTTTGGTCATTGGTTGTTGATGGAGGACTACTCCTATGACCCATTACTGATGTACACCGTATTAAAAATGGAGATCTTCCCGACGGAGGACGTGGAGCATAACATGTTCTTCAAGGTGGGAGAACATATTCTACGATTTGGGCGCGAGGAGTTCTGCCTCATTACAGGACTCCGGTTTGGAGAGTTTCCATCATTGCCAGCGAGGCAGAGGCAGGGGTGCACCCCTTTTATTCGTCGGGTTTTTGGTGATCCGGAAAAGCTGTAGATCCGGAATTTAGAAGAGAGATTTGCATCACTTGGAGATAGAGATCAACTTACGGACGATGACGATGTCCGTGTTTGCTTGATCATGATGGTGGAGGTCTTTTTTCTTGGTAGACAAATCCATTTACCTGTTTCCTCCACCGTGCTTACTGTAGCACAGGATTATCGGTTCTTTAACCGATATCCTTGGGGTTCTTTTGTCTGGGAACCCACCTTTCGGCAGATGTTCGGTGCTATTCGAAAACGTACACCAGATCGGCCGAAGTTGACACTTACAGGGTTTTTACATGCCTTCAAGGTTAGTTGATTTACTATTACTATACGTATACATAGTTAATGCATTCCATATTTTAACAACTTGTAACTCCCAGGTTTGGATCTTGGAGACATTTCCTGCTGCTACCAAGTTTTTCACGATGCATCCCAGGCTTCCTAGGGGTGTACGTTGGACTAGGATGATTATCCTTGGCAGTAAACATGTCGGGGTAATACTTGATACGTCAGAGGTACGTATTTTTAAATACTTTAAAATATTGATTATTTTAACGTTAAAAACTAACATTATAGATTATGAATATCAGCATAGTCGGCCACTCATCGGACTTCTTGTGGCTACCCCTCAGGAGGAGTCATTTCAGTGGTATTAGATTACCCACCGATATTTCCAGGGGATGGAGGAGCAGGAGATAAAGAGGACGAGAGTCTCCGGTGACGATGACGACGACGATGACGACGACAACGATGACGACGACGATGGTGGTGACGGTGTTGGTTTCCACCACGACGCTGGTGTGGGGGGGACTTTGGTCCACAGATCCATCAGGGACCCCAGCATGAGCCTCCCCATATGAGTATGCCTACCAGTGATCCCTATACTGCATATTGGGATCATTTGACCACCCTGGAGGGAACTGTTAGTGAAGTACAGGGAACAATTAATGATATAAATGTGTGGCGGGGTGGTCAAACGGATATATATATTCATATACAGGAGATGTACCGTGAGATGCAACAGTGGCATGTAAGTATTTAATTTTAGTTATGTATTTAATTTTAAACTTATGAACATTCATTAACAATTAATATTTGTACGTAGTTATCCGCTCATCCACCACAGCAACAACAACCACTACGGCAAGAATCACCGTACGACCCCTGGGTTTCGTCACCCAGGATTCCGGATCCGTCGTACGCTTTTTTCCCCTCCCATATGCCGACGGTAAGTATCATCAATCGGTTAATGTTTAACTTATTTTTTTTACGATATCAGAGAGATATTTATTTATTTCGTTATGCAGGGAGTGTCAGGTATGACAGGTGTGGGTGGCCCAAACATGACAGGGACATTCGGTATGGTTGGCCCAAACATGCCAGGGCCGTTCGGTATAGGGGTGTATATGTCGTCCCCAGTTCGTTACTCCTAGACCGCCCCCATCATGGCTCCGAGACCACCTATGCAGGAAAACCTTGGGAGGAGGGCACGTGTACGACATCCTTCCCACCTTCAAGTCTCTCCATACACCGCCCTTCCTGATTATACCCCCCAAGTCGCACGACCAAAAAAAGAGAAAGGTAAGCGACCTTCCGAGACTACAGGTTCACAGAAGGGATCTACGGTGGTGGAGAGCATGTATCGGGATGGCACGTTGCCTGCTCAGATGAGACTTACACTTCTACCAATCCGGCCTGTAGATCGTACCTTTTGGGGTAAACTTTTGGGCTTGGAAGATAGTGGAGATTTTGAGACGGAGGTACGTATTTTTTTTAGTTATATAATTTTATTAATAATAATTTGTAACTCATGCTTAACATGTAATTGTTTATTAATAGCACCTCGAGGTATGGGTCCGACTTCATCTAGAGTCACGCTCGTCGCTGGCTACTTGGACCATGGTGCTCCCAGACTTCATGTACTACGTGACTGTGCTTAAGGATCTTTCATACGTAATTGAGCAGCGCAGTGGTGCACAAGGAAGTGCTGGTTTTCCAGCGTGGGGCACCGTGAATACAGTATGAAAAACATTTTACATGTATATTATTTAAGAAATTTCGAATTTATATAACTGACATATATTTTTTTATGTTTCAGGTGTTCATTCCAATATGTATAAGGAATAAGCATTGGGTGGTTGGGCGCTTCAATATGGACTCCATGATTATGACCATATATGACAGTCTCAAGATTCCGACCTTTGAGGTACCCCTTAGAGAAATGATGACCGAATTCACTATCAGGATGTCGCCATTGTTTACGACTTTGGGTGAACATTCATGTGCACAAACGTTTAGTAATTCCTTCAGTTGGGAATACGGGATGGATGTGCCACAGCAGAGGGGACCGCTTGGCGATTGTGGTCCATGGGCTTGTAAATTTCTCGCTGAATTGGTGCACGGGCGACATCCATCTAGCACGGATACATCCAAAGACTGTAAGCGGTGGCGGTATGTAACACCCTCAAATTTGGTAAGAGCAACTAATTTAAAATTTTGATATTACATCAACTAAGAGATAAATCTTCAAAATAAAACTTTCTAATTAGCTTCAATAGAAATAAACTCCAGTCTTATACAAGGACTAGACCAAAGTCGGTGTTACTTAATCCCCACTATGAGCTGCTCTTCCCGAAACAAGTGTGGAATACTTCACTAAGATATCCACCTCTTGAGCACACGACTAGCACTCCTCTATACACAGTGTCACTAGAGCTATTCCTAACCGGAACCTGTTGCACATGCCGACAAATAAAAAGGTTAGGCTAACGCCTAGTGAGTTCAAGAGTTTTCATCATGATTATAAAAACCATTAAACGGAAATAATGCAACTTAAATCACGATCCTTTAAAATGACTTGCTTTAAATGTGAGGATGACCAGTTTCCAATATTATGTAATTTATAAATGGACGCCTCAACGCCAAACGTTATTTCATGAAGTAATGCAATCCAACACTTACTCAAAACGTGAATAGAAATCAAACTCTCCATTATGAAAATACGGTTAAAACTTTGTATCCCAAAACACCCAAAACACGGGTGGGACATAATACTCAACCCATAAATCATGGATAAAATCCACTTATATAAAACGTCACCGAAAACTTGGATAATAAAACTCAATACCCAAAAACAACACCTTTCGGTGACGAGGGATACCCGAATTCCATCGAATGTGGCAGGCACACAAAGTTAAGCCACGTATCAATGTTTTCGAGCTTCACATAAGACCATGGTTCCCCGTATCCGGCTCCTCTGAGCTACCACCGCAAGACACCACTGATCCTAGTGTCTACTCGACCTCTAATGAGTGTCACAACCGAAGCCACCAGTCCCCGTATCCGGCTCATTTGAGCTACCACCGCAAGACTTAGCTCCGTATACGGCTCTGCAGAGCACCACCGCAAGATTACATAATCAACCACATGACTTGGGGACCACTCACTAGAATTCAAACGCGGACACTAAATTCCACGATGAATAACCAGACTAGATTACAAACGGGCATCAAGTTCAACCATCCACGATATCTACCTCGAGCCCTCAATAAAGGTTACGCGGTCGTAGAGTTCAACCACCCACGATATCTACCTCGAGTCCTCCCGTTAGCCATATCAACATCCAGTCCCAAAACGGGGATAAAGTCCCCACTAAACCAACCGATTGATTCATATGCCTATGGATCCAATGCATTACAGTCTAAAATGTTACATGACTCAAAAGAATGAACTAACACATTCAAAACATGTAACTCTCAAATAAGATGCAACTAAGTACACCATACTTCCAAGGCTCCTTAACGAGCAACCAAAACTGAACAAATGTTCCAAAGACTCGCTTGAGTACAAATCAAGCCCCAAACGGCTTAACAGACGATTGGCTAAACCACGAGAGCCAATATGGTTATATAAACCAAATTATATCTTTCCCCAAAATCTTTGTTTCTCAAATCATCAATGGCTTTCGGCCCAAAACCCAAAAAGGTTATTATTTCCAAAATGTTCCCAAGGTCGGGAATGACTCATCCCAATGACTCATACACTCTTATTTCCAAAGTGCCCATTTATATGAATGATGCATAAATACCCAACAAGCACTAAAATGCAATTGTGACCAAAAATCCATTTACACAATAAATCATTAAAACACTATCGTTTATGACTTATTTATCAAAATGCCCAAAAATCCCAAATGTGGTATTTTACATGGTTTAATAAGCCAAATACTTCAAATAACCAAAAGTTACCAAATAACTCAACAGTTGATAATTTCATGTAAAACACATAAATGCTTTAAAATAAACCTTTTGGCATGTACAACGTTTTCACAAATCAACTTGAACTCACCTTGCTAGATTTAGGCTAAATCTAGATTTTACCCCACTTAGAGCTTTCCTTGAAGAAACTTGAATCCACAAGCACGATTCTTCCAAAACCTAGATCCACACATTTCTAACCATAAATAATCATATTCAACCCTTTTAGAAATGTTCCTCAAACATTTACATGAACTTTTCATCTTATACCAAAAATCCTAATTTTCCATACTTGAAGAAGGAGAAGGTTACCTCAACCAATAGCTTGAAACGCCAACCAAAACACTTGAAGATCTTCAAAACAAACCATAAGCTTCCAATCTTCAAATGGTGAAAGGTTTAGACGCAACCCCCAAGAACTTGGTGAAGAAGATGAAGATGAAGGTGGTTTATGATCTCAACTAGATAGATGATGGAGATTCATATGGTTTAACTGTTTAAGGAGGAAAAACCCTCAATATTGGTTAAGGTTCGACTTTGGGGTTTGGGGTTCGGTTTGGGAGAGAAAAGGGGGAGAGAGTTAGGGTTTGGTTGAGAGAAATGAGGCTTGAGGGCTGAAAATCGCGTTTTGACCTGACAGTGGGTTTCGCGGGTTATGCCGCGACCTTAAGTCGCGGCATAAGTCGCCCGTGCCCTCTCAAGTCATGAGGTTGGCCCTAAGTCGCGGCACAACTCGCGTAATGCACTGTTTGCCCGGTTTTCTTCTTATTAACTGCTTTGGCCGTAACTTCTTCGTTAAAGCTCCGATTTCGCTCCGGAAAGAACCGGTGGACTCGTAATTGAATCCTTCATCTATTAAGACTATAAAATCTAGAATTCAAGTCCAAAATCAAATATCTTATTTTTCCCTTTAAAGCTACTCATTCAGTATTAACTTGAAATGATGCTTTTCAAAATTCGGGGTGTTACACAGTATGAGATGGCGGATATTATATGGTCTTTCAGGGAGGATGGATCACCCGATGTGTAGTACCTAGTGTTAAAATGTAAAAGATTATTGTACAAACTATTTTTTATTTAGTTCATTACTTTTACATCTACTAAACCTTATTATACATCTTTTACGAATTTAACTTACCTTAGAAACAACATTATAGAGGCAGTAATTAAATTTAAAACTCATCAAAACACAAAAATACTGAACTATTTTATTCACGAACAAATTAGAACATCGAACAGGTACGAAACAGGTAAAGTCCAGATACGAAATGGTCAAAAACACTTGCACAATCTAAGGATAAAGTGCTTTACATTGATCAATCCAATTTTGTTTCTCGTTTATCTCAGCCTGCATGACTGTGAACTCTTGAATACACTTGTTCGTTCGTTCGTTCGTTGTCGTAACGAATACAGTCTTCCTTATCTTTTATCTCCCGCTTCAATCTTTTTATCGCTTCCCTGTCTTCGTCTATCCTTCTCAAGTACCCTTCCTTCTTGGCCAAAATTTCTTTCCACCTTTGACTGAGTTCCTTGATCAGCCTCAACTTTTTCTACGGATTGTCTCATCCTTTCCGGCATTGTTTGTGAGGAGGGGGGGTTCGAAGAAGAGGCTCGATTTCCGACCATAAGATATTAGTTGATGAAAAATGGTGTGTGGATGGGGTGACTTATAAGTTGGAAATAAGGTGAGTATTTATAGCCAAAAAACTAGTTCTAGGTCCGCAATTGCGGACCTAGATTAGGTCAAGATAAACCTGCACATTTTCAGGTGAATCTTGCAGGCGAATATTGCAGTTCCGCCATTGCGGACCTAGTGCACCTCCGCCATTGCGAACCTAGTGCACCTGAACGACTATAAATACCCCATGGTTAAGTGGTTGTAAACCATCAGAGTGATTAAACAATTTCTTCTTACATGGCATCTCCGAATCTTCATGTTTGGAACTTCAAAGGTTTAACTCAATCTCTTCCAGACACTACCACCGAGTTATATGGTTCGTGTTTAATTTTTTTTTTTTGGTTTTGCTTGTGTTAAATGTCGTCGAAGGCTAATGTTGTTTATGTTTATCAACAGCGGCTTATCCACAAATGTTTACAATGAAAGTCCACCATCAAGGGTACTTCACGAAACCACCTAGAAGACACTACTTCTGTGGTCTAGAAATCTATGTTGACATGTTAGATGTCGACGATCTTTCCATGAAACTGTTTCACCAAATCATGAAAGAGCTAGGTTATGACGAACCGAAATATTATAAGTTGCATTTTAAAAGGCCGAATGGAGACTTATTGACTGGACTGCAAGCATTGGCTACTGATGAAGATGTAACCAATATACGTCAGTATGTTGATGGCCATACCGTAATTGAAGTGTACAGCGAGAGAATGGAGCTTAACACTTCCGGACTCGTATCACCATAGCATATTAGAAGTCGGTGGCGATTCCAGAAAAACCAAGCATCGTGTAGCCGTACATTGACATTTAAATGACCGTGTATGTTTGTAATAAGCAAGTTTGAAACTATAATATGTTGTAATAAGCAAGTTTGAAACTATAGTTTTGAAAAAACAACAAGAACTGAGGGAGAAATCGAAGCTGAAAAGAAATAGTTTGGTTTCTAGTTTTTTCAAGGATTAGAGGTAACATACTAAACCAATATTCTTCAAGTGCTTTATATGTTTGGTTTCGTTTTCAAGCCCTCATTCAAACCCTAGTAGTTTTGTTTCTCATATCTAAGTCTAAATGGTTTGATTTTGATGTCTAAAGCTTTTTTTTGGTTTTGGTTTTAAATCGAAGTTTAAATCCAAAAATAGAACTCAATACTTGATGAAACCTTATGCCTTTTAAGTCAAAATGTTGGGAGAAATTCATTTTATAAAATGATTCAAAAGGAACGAAGGAAAAAGAGACATAAACAAACCTTTGAGCTAAAAAATGGTGTTACGAAAGCTTTGACGTTTTAGTCTCTGTTTGGGAAGAACCACCAGCTCAAAATTATTATTTTAGAATAATAATAATAATAATAATAATAATAATGAAATAGAAAAAGGTTGGTGGGGTCTGTCTTGAAATGACCACCTGAACCAACGTGTTTGAGTTGTATTACTATTTAATTGATTTTCTTTTCTTAAAAAAAATAAGTAATAATAATAAAATTAAAATCCATTGGTTACAACTTCCACTTCTAACTTCCTATTGAAGGAAACAAGAGAAAATAATATTATATTGACTTCATATATTTGTATTATAGTCCTTATAGTTTAAAATGCAATTTTAACCATAAACATTTGTAAATTTTAGAAATATTACTTAGACCTTATAAAATGTATTGTATTTACTTACAATTGTACCAAAATGTTTACATTTAAAGGGACCAATACTTTAAGGTCGCGTTTGGTTTGCGGGATTGGAATGGATTTGGAGGGATTTGGATTTCAAATCCATTCCAATCCTGTGTTTGGTTTGCAGGAATGGATTTCGTTGACCGGATTTGAAATCCGTTGACCATTTAAAAATCCCTTACTTGATGGATTTCAAAATCCTTTGCAATGAGCCTGAATTTGAAATCCAAATCCTAATGGATTCTAAAGCCTGATGGATTTCAAGTTCTTATCCAAACACATGAAAGGATTTTAAATCCCCCAAAATCCAAATCTTTCCAAATCCAAATCCCTCCTTGAAATCCAATCCATTCCATTCCAATCCCACAAACCAAACGCGCCCTAAGTATTTTGCTTTCGAAATAGTCTATATTTGGGGTTTATATTTTTAGTTAATTATTTCTAAAAGGATTATTAAAAAATAAACTACTTATTGACTTTGGTGATTTTAATAACGATATTTAAGTGTCGTAATTGGGGATTTATAGCTTATCACGACACTTTATTCATAAGTTAAGGATCCTAAAATTTTAAGGAGGACAATTAGACATTACTAGTCGTTTAATTATTAAAACGTCGCTTTGTGTTAGAAATTTTTAGGACATTGAACTTATAGTTATGTAATTATTAAATTATTTATTTACATAATTTATAATTTAATATTTTTGTTTAAGTTGTCATTTTAAGATTTACAAGTAGATGAGACACTTTTAGTCGGAATGGATGACTTCTATAAATTATAAGTCGACGTAAGTAACAATATTAAGCATAGTTGACAAAGATTGACTGTAGTTGACCGTAAGTCGACTTTTGGAGAGATTAGTCATTAATAAGCTATGTGACTTTACAAATTGTAGGTTACCAGTCAGCGACTTTCACTAAGCAACCTACATCGTCAAGTGAGTCTTCATGAGACTTACAATGGGATACATACCTACGTATAAAATTATTTTGAGCATTATATGATTTATACGGTGATATGTACGTATGCATGATGTTTCAGTTTACATAGATGATACATAATATTTTACATGTATGTTCTTTATGATCAGTTGTATGCTATGTGTTTATTTTGTTTTTAAATAACTCAAGTATGCTATTTCATACGCAAGTTTTATGATCAATTTTAGTGGGTGGGCTTTTGACCAGTAAGTCACGACCAGTATAAGACACGACCCAGACAAGTGGGTGATCAATTATGACAGATATATCAACCTAGGGCGTGTTTGTGACTAAATGTCCCATACCCGATTAGACAGTATATGAGATCTCTTTATTTTCAGCGTCACGGTTTTTCATTTTTGAAACTTCATGTTTTCATTATGAAGTATGCATATACGTCTAATGTGTACACCAAGATATGATTTTACTCACGCAAACCATGAACTCACTAAGCTTTATAAGATGACTATAGTATGCATATCAGGGCCAGGTAGTTCAAGGTTTGATAAAGGCAAGGGACACGCTTAGAGACTTATCTATTTATCATTTTAAATTCAGTCTTTTGTTTAGACTTTTATGTATGGAACAGTTGTAACTTAACCTGGTATGGGACGAGTTAGATTTTAAGTTACATGTTTATGTATTTTGAAGACTTCCGCTACGAACGATTTTAAAGTTTTAATTTAGCCGTTATTTTGGAATATTTATGGAGAATTTATTTTAGATTACGTAACATTTCTCATTAAAAAAAAATGAGGGTGTTACAAGTTGGTATCAGAACCTTAGTTTAAGAGAATTAGGTTAACATTTCTATAGCTTAAGCTTAAACTGGGTGGATTTTAGAAGTATGTGTATATTGCGTGTTAGTATGTGTATATTGCGTGTACTAATGCAACAAGGCAAGGTCATAGCCTACGCGTCACATAAACTATGGATTAATGTTTTGCTACTAGCTATCAATTTCACTATTCACTCCTTGTTTCTGAGTTTCGACCAAGTGCTTCTTGATGAGGTGACGTACATTATTTCACTTGGGTGGGCGGCTTGTTTGCAGGCTAGCATATTCTTCAGAACACTGAAGTGTTATAGGGGTTGTAGCAAACCCTCTCAATCTTTATTGATTGTAAACTATACGGGGATCATAATAATATTTGTGCGGAACCGGTAGGTTCGCCTAATTAGTCGTTGTCGGTAAACCTATTCTAATATGAACCTTGCAAAAGGGTTTTGTGAACTGACAGTGAAGTTGAGAACCTAGTGCTGCATCATTTGCTGCAGCATCAGTCCTATTATTTAGTTGCTTACAACTCCAGCCGGATCTTACACCCATGCTTTCTTTTAATCTATTTTAAGCACTTTAATTTACTGTTACCAACTCTCAAAGATCATTCCTTCCAAATCTCATTCTGAAATCACCTTTTAAGATTGACTTAAGAATCACGACTTATTTTATTGTCTCTGTGGGATCGATACTTGGTACTTAGTACCACATTATTACTTGTTCAAACGATAGTGGTTTTACATGTATACTTGCATGGGATTCCATTTGTGATTTTCGGGTAACATAATCTGCCGACCACTCACTGAGCTTTATAAGCTGACTATAGTATGCATCTCAGGGCCAGGTAGTTCAAGGTTTGATAAAGGCAAGGGACACGCTTAGAGACTTATCTATTTATCATTTTAAATTCAGTCTTTTGTTTAGACTTTTATGTATGGAATAGTTGCAACTTAACCTGGTATGGGACGGGTTAGCTTTTAAGTTACATGTTTATGTATTTTGAAGACTTCCGCTACGAACGGTTTTAAAGTTTTAATTTAGCCGTTATTTTGGAATATTTATGGAGAATTTATTTTAGATTACGTAACATTTCTCATTAAAAAAATGAGGGTGTTACAAGTTGGTATCAGAGCCTTAGTTTAAGAGAATTAGGTTAACATTTCTTTAGCCTAAGCTTAAATTGGGTGGATTTTAGAAGTATGTGTATATTGCGTGTTAGTATTGCTTCTCATGCGATTAAGTTTTGATCTTACGTCATTATATGACATAGTGTTTCCTTCATGATCTGTAGGAGAGATGGTTCACACCATTCATACTAAGGTTGTCAGTCATGGGCGCGGACGTGGACGCGGGCGTGGAGCACGTAGGACACCTTATGGGTTAGGCCCAAGTAGGGGATCTTTTGACAGTCACCGCTCTAGTACCAGGAATGTTTCTGACTACCACGTCAGGAGCGACAGTTCTATCCACGAGGGGGAGACGTCATTACGAGAGTCCGTCAGGCGAGAGTCCTCACTTGAGCTTTCTGAAGAGTACACGCCTCGCACCCCCACTCGGGAGGACATGGCAGAGACTATAGAGACCCTAAGGTGCGAGAACGATGAACTAAGAGAAAGACTAGCTCAAATTCTAAATGGGAACACTAGATTGAGGGGATGGTGAACAATCTTCAGTAGGCACACATCCAGCAGGGAGGAGCCCTAAACGAGTTACTGATAGAGAATGCATATTTGATGGATGAGTGTCATGCCCTGATTTGGGATAAAGTCGCACTTGAACAGGAACGAAGAATTGTTGCTCGCCCGATGGGCACTAGAGTCAGAGACGGGGTTCGCTTCTATAGGAAAGTGATTATAGATTATGCTGACGTAGTAAAAGGCTATTTCTCCGACTGGGTCGAGTGCTTCAAAAAGGGCCCAAAGGCTAGTGTATTGTGGCATTTCAGACCATATTCGTCTTTTGATCAGTAGGTGAGGGACCCTTACCTCCCTTACTACCCCTCAGATCAGTTTTAGAGGTGGTATCAGTTAGAGAGAGAGAGAGAGAGAGAGATCTTTTGAGTATATGGTTTTGTTATGCACGTCTAGATAGTTGACCGAGCGTTTATCCGGTCCAGTGCTTCATTAGAATTTTTGAGTAATTGGCAAGGTTTATAGACGTGTCTATGATTATTAAGTATCTCCCATCTTTTGTAAGTAAATGGGATTATGTAATGACTCTCTCTCTTCATGATTAATGAAATATGATTTTATGTTACAATGTGTTAATGAAATTTGGTGTAAATTCCTTTTTACGTACTTCACTATTATGTATGGCAATTGAGTTATAATTAATAGTGTTATATTATGACTGAATTTAGAACCCTCCGAAAATGACCAATACCTTATTATGTCAGTATGGTTTCTTGTGGATCAACACGATCATTATAGATGGTAAGGATTTCCCTGTTAGACTTATGCCAATGCGTTTAGGGGGTTTTGACGTAGTTTTAGGAATGAATTGGTTGTCCGACAATCATGCACAAATTTTATGCCATAAGAAGATTATCAAGATTCAGACTCCGGCTGGAGAAACGATTCATGCTTACGGCGACCAGAAGAAGAGCGGTGTAGGACTAATCACTACACTTAAGGCAAGTCGGTGTCTGCGAAAGGGGTGTGTGGCTTACTTGGCGTATGCTATTGACGCCAAGCTTGAAAAGAAGGCTGTGCAAGATGTTCCAGTGGTAAGAGACTACCTAGAAGTCTTTCCGGAGGAATTGCCGGGAGTGCCGACGGAACGTCACGTAGAGTTCCGGATCGACTTGGTACCAGGTGCGGCGCCAATCGCGAGGGCACCTTATCGATTGGCCCCAACGGAGATGCAAGAGTTGATGAATCAACTACAAGAGCTCTTGAAAAAAGGGTTTATTAGGCCAAGTTCGTCGCCTTAGGGAGCGCCGATATTATTCGTCAAGAAAAAGGACGGTACGATGAGGATGTGCATCGACTATCGTGAATTGAACAAAATCACGATAAAGAATAGATATCCCCTACCAAGGATTGATGATCTTTTTGATCAGTTACAAGGAGCTAGCTACTTCTCGAAAATCGATTTAAGATTCGGTTATCACCAGTTGAAGGTTCGAGACAAAGACGTACCTAAGACTGCTTTTAGAACTCGTTATGGACACTACGAATTCGTAGTAATGTCGTTTGGGTTGACGAACGTGCCTGCGACATTCATGGATTTAATGAATCGAGTTTGTGGACCATACTTGGATCAATTTGTTATAGTCTTTATAGACGACATCTTGATTTATTCGAAGAATAGAGGAGAGCACGAACAACACTTAAGGACGAACTTGGCCTGATAAACCCTTTTTCCAAGTTAGCAGCACCTTTAACAACGTTGACGAAGAAGTCGGTCAAGTTTGACTGGGGACCGAAGCAAGAAGAAGTGTTTCAGACACTCAAGAAGAAACTTAGTAGTGCACCTGTTTTATCCTTACCAGAGGGGGCAAAAGATTTTGTCGTTTATAGTGATGCATCGAAGATGGGTCTGGGTTGTGTACTAATGCAACAAGGCAAGGTTATAGCCTACGCGTCACATCAGTTGAAGGATTACGAAAAGAAATACCCAACCCACGACATGGAATTACCAGCAAGTATTCGCACTAAAAATTTGGAGACACTATTTGTATAGCACGAAGTGTATGATCTATACGGATCATAAAAGCCTGAAGTACTTGTTCGACCAAAAAGAGTTAAATATTAGACAAAGGAGATGGATGGAATTACTTAAGGATTATGATTGTGAGATCCACTACCATCCGGGTAAGGCAAACGTAGTCGCTGATGCATTTAGTAGGAAGGAGAGGAGCGAACTGATCCTGGTGCGGGCCATGTGGATAAATGTCAAGGTGGAGCTGATAGATCGAATTCGGGATGTCCAAAATGGAAGTTTTACTTGTTGAGAATGTTAAGAAGGAAAGAATGGTAGGGCAAATTAAGACTTTAACAGCAGGACCAGATGGAATATTTAGACTTGGGGATCGGGTTTGGAGTCCTAGTTTGGGAGACCTAAGAAGCATTGTAATGGACGAAGCACATAAGTCTAAGTACACTATGCATCCAGGTAGCGACAAGATGTACAAGAATTTGAAAGAAAGCTATTGGTGGCCTGGTATGAAGAGGACAGTAGCTAGCTATGTGGGAAAACGCCTAACATGTTTGAAGGTAAAGACAGAGCATCAGAAACCTTCTGGAATGTTGCAACAAATGGAGATCCCTGTATGGAAATGGGATATTATAACAATGGATTTCGTAACCAAACTTCCAAGGATGGTAAGGGGGCATGATGCCATATGGGTAATTGTTGACCGACTGACGAAGTCTGCTCACTTCTTACCAATCAATGATAAGTATACGTTGGAAAGATTGGTCCAACTATACGTCAACGAAATTGTGTCAAGACATGGTGTGTCGATATCCATTGTCTCATATAGAGATGCGAGATTCACTTCAAAATTTTGGTCAAGCTTTCAGCGAGAGATGGGACTGCAATTGAACATGAGTACTGCATATCATCCTCAAACCGATGGTCAGAGTGAGAGAACGATACAAACGCTAGAGGATATGTTGAGAGCCTGTGTGATTGACTTTGGGGTAGTTGGGACAACCACCTCCCGTTGATAGAGTTCGCTTATAACAATAGCTACCACTCAAGCATCAAGGCGACACCGTTTGAAGCATTGTATGGCCGCAAGTGCAGAACGCCACTTTGTAGGGTAGACGTTGGAGAAAGACAACTAGCTGTACCTGAGTTAGTCCAGCAGACGTCTGATAAAATAGTCCAGATCAAGGAAATGTTAAGGGTTGCGCAAGATAGACAAAAGAGTTATGCGGATAGAAGACGTTGACCTTTGGAATTTCAGGTGGGCGATAAGGTTTTGTTAAAAATATCGTCGTGGAAAGGGGTTGTGAGATTTAGGAAGAAAGGTAAGCTAAGTCCGAGATATATCGGACCATTTGAGATAACTGCAAGAGTTAGAGCAGTAGCATATTGGTTGAAACTACCTGTAGAGCTAGGCGGAATTCATGACACCTTTCATGTGTCAAACTTGAGAAAATGTGTAGCCGACGAATCAGTCGTTGTCGATTTGGAAGATGTCGAGGTTAACGACAAACTCGCTTATGTGGAAGAGCCAATCGATATTTTGGACAGAAAGACAAAAAGACTAAGGAAGAGAGTTATACCTTTGGTGTTAGTTAAGTGGAAATTCTACAAGGGTGCAGAAATGACGTGGGAAGCAGAAGAGGAGATGAGGGTTAAATACCCTGAACTGTTTAGGCGGTAATAATTTCGAGGACATAATTTCCTGAAGGAGGGGAGAGTTGTAAAACCCAAAAAAAATTAATGAATAAATAATATTTATTTGTTCCTCAAATATATACATATGTATATTTATATACATATATAAATATATCTACATTTATATACATATATAAATATATCTACATTTATATATATATATATACATACATATGTATACATATTATAATCAGTCAAAAATCGAAATAGAAGTAAGAGCAGGGGGCAAGGAGTAAATATCAGAAAGTTTAGGGGGGCGAATGTACACTTTCTCATAGTTAGGGGACCTGTTCCGTCAAAAGTACAACCTTGTTACCATCTGATACGCTGAGTGATACGCTGAGAACGACTTCACAACGAGAAAGAGGCTTTAGCTCACTATTGGTTGGTATTGTCAACTAATACGCCAAATGTTTTTACATATGACACAGCGTAGGTTTGCGGAAGGATCGACAAGCGTCTAAACCCTTTAACGGTTGAGAATTACGACGCGTAAAACTCGAAATTAAGAGAGAACTCTTAAAAAGCTAAACTTTTATTAATTGATAACTTGATTGAATTGATAAACAATGAATCCTAACTATCCTATTTATAACTTAAACTAGGGAAAAAGATAAATACTAAATTAAATTAACTAATCCTAAATTACTAGCTAAGATACTAATCCTAAATTAAATCTAATAAGGAAAACAAAAGACTTAGAATGATAGTAGGACTAATGTCACGTGGATGAAAAAAAAAGAATTGCATGCAATAGTTTTAGTGGGAGGTCACGTGATTATCTTAGGCAAACAATAGTGTTGTACGCGATTTAGCATGTGGGTGGAAATTACTTAATAACCCGCGAGAGACACTGTCATGTGGGTGTCATGCGGCTCAAGTCGCTTGGCACTCGCATTCGCTTCTGTTTACGGTTTACGATTCATTCTTCAATCTCTATCGCAACTCTCTTTATATTCGGTGCTTTATTTTTACCTCTTTTTCGATGCCAAATCTCAAGCCTCTTTCGAGCTCGTTTTTCTTTTCGAGTTCGTTTCTCCTTTTCCCAATTATTTGCGAAAACCCTTCTTAACTCACGAATTCTCCCTGTATCAGTCACCCTCACTTGAAAAGAACTCGTCCTCAAGTTCACTTGAAAAAGGTATTCATCCGACCCCATAGAACAATCTTTTCTTCGAAATAATTGGATCCACATCCCAGTTTTCAAAATTCAAAAACTTTGGTCGGTCTTCAAATCCACACTGAGGTTGTCGTGATCGTCTCCATACGAACGATATTTTATCAAATTCGAAAGCGTAAGAGATTAAATTAACTTTACCGGGATTCGTTTCGGTTTGAACCAGAGCTTTGGGTGTGGTAATAATTGAAGTGTCACCTTCGGAATCACCGTTCTTGACTTCTTGTGACAACGCTTTCGTTGGCTCGAGAATGTCTTCCACTATCTTGCTTTCGGTGTCTTCGGTGATTGGTCCGAGATCTAGTTCCGACACTTTGGCCTCGATAACAATTTCTTGTTGTGACTCGGTTACGACTTCATCTTCAACTTTGTCCAGCAAGACTTCGTCGTCTTGTTTCGACGGCCCCTCCAGAATGGATGGTTTACTGACCAGAGAAGTAACTGAACCGATAGTATGGTTGTTGATGTTGCTCTTCTTGTTGGTGCCCGCATCGAAGCTATCAATCGGAGTCACTGCGATCTTGTGGTCACCACAATGGAATAGTACGAGGTCGTATCGACGCTTGTAAGTGGCATGATTGTCGAATTGCCACGGTCGGCCCAATAGAATGTGGCAAGCATCCATATCAAGGACATCACATAGTACCTCCTCTCGATAGTATTTTCCAATTGAGATGGGTACTCGACAAGTTTTTGTAACTTTAACTTGAAAACCGTTCTTGATCCACCCAAGAGAATAAGGACATTCATGGGGTTGAGTGGGTAGATTAAAGTAATCGACCAATTTTTGGGATACTAGATTTTCGCAACTCCCGTTATCAATGATGAGGTTACATACCTTTTTATGAACGGAGCAATGCGATCAAAAAAGATCTTCGTGTTGGCTTTCCTCTTTTGACGAAAGAAGTATTCGTTGAAGTACGATATGGATTTTTTCTTCTTCCTCCTCCTTTTCGGATTCGGAACTCGAGAGATCGACCCGGTTACGGTTGCCATTGCATGGCGCCATATCCGGTCCTTCAAACATGTCTATTCCCCGACGATTGTCGTTGACGATGTTGGGTTGAAGCCTGTTAACAGCCGTTGTTAGATTAGTAAGTGGTGTGGATAAGGCCACATTCATCTCTACTAAACCCGCTTTGGTAGTCGGCTGTCGATTTGCAATTGTTAGTGAAAAGACAGGCGAATCCTGCTCTGATACCAACTGACGCAACATAGGTTTGCGGAAGGATCGACAAACGTCTAAACCCTTTAACGGTTGAAAATTACGACTCGTAAAACTCGAAATTAAGAGAGAACTCTTAAAAAGCTAAACTTTTATTAATTGATAACTTGATTGAATTGATAAACAATGAATCCTAACTATCCTATTTATAACTTAAACTAGGGAAAAAGATAAATACTAAATTAAATTAACTAATCCTAAATTATTAGCTAAGATACTAATCCTAAATTAAATCTAATAAGGAAAAGAAAAGACTTAGAATGATAGTAGGACTAATGTCACATGGATGAAAAAAAAAGAATTGCATGCAATAGTTTTAGTGGGAGGTCACGTGATTATCTTAGGCAAACAACAGTGTTGCACGCGATTTAGCATGTGGGTGGAAGTTACTTAATAACCCGCGAGAGACACTGTCATGCGAGTGTCATGCGGCTCAAGTCGCTTGGCACTCGCATTCCTTTCTGTTTACGGTTTACGATTCGTTCTTCAATCTCTATCGCAACTCTCTTTATATTCGGTGCTTTATTTTTACCTCTTTTTTGATGCCAAATCCCGAGCCTCGTTCGAGCTCGTTTTTCTTTTCTTTTCGAGTTCATTTCTCCTTTTCCCAATTATTTGCGAAAATCCTTCTTAACTCACGAATTCTCCCTGTATCAATATAAATAAAGAGTAACTACTGAGGAACATTTTTGTTCCTATATTTTTGAAAAAACAGCAAGAACTGAGGGAGAAATCGAAGCTGAAAAGAAATAGTTAGGTTTCTAGGTTTTTCAAGGATTAGAGGTAAAATACTAAACCAATCTTCAAGTGCTTTATATGTTTGGTTTCGTTTTCAAGCCCTCTTTCAAACCCTAGTAGTTTTGTTTCTCATATCTAAGTCTAAATGGTTTGATTTTGATGTCTTAAGCTTTTTTTTGGTTTTGGTTTAAAATCGAAGTTTAAATCCAAAAATAGATCTCAATACTTGATGAAACCTTATGCCTTTTAAGTCAAAACGTTGGGAGAAATGCATTTTATAAAATGATGCAAAAGGAACGAAGGAAAAAGAGACATAAACAAACCTTTGAGCTCAAAAATGGTGTTACGGAAGCTTTGACGTTTTAGTCTCTGTTTGGGAAGAACCACTAGCTCAAAGTTATTATTTTAGAATTATTATAATAATAATAATGAAATAGAAAAAGGTTGGTGGGGTCTGTCTTGAAATGACCACCTGAACCAACGTGTTTGAGTTGTATTACTATTTAATTGATTTTATTTTCTTTAAAAAATAAATAAGTAATAATAATAAATTTAAAATCCATTGGTTCCAACTTCCACTTCTAATTTCCTGTTGAAGGAAACAAGAGAAAATAATATTATATTGACTTCATATATTTATATTATAGTCCGTATACTTTAAAATGCAATTTTAACCATAAACATTTGTAAATTTTAGAAATATTACTTAGACCTTATAAAATGTATTGTTAACTTGATAATTTTATTATTTAATTACAATTGTACCAAAATGTTTTACACTTAAAGGGACCAATTTTGCTCTCGGAGTAGTCTATATTTGGAGTTTATATTTTTAGTTAATTATTTATAAAAGGATTGTTAAAAAATAAACTACTTATTGACTTTGGTGATTTTAATAACGAGATTTAAGTGTCGTAATTGGGGATTTATAGCTTATCACGACACTTTATTCATAAGTTAAGGATCCTAAAATTTTAAGGAGGACAATTAGACATTACTAGACGTTTAATTATTAAAACGTCGCTTGGTGTTAGAAATTTTTAGGACATTGAACTTGTAGTTATGTAATTATTAAATTATTTATTTACGTAATTTATAATTTAATATTTTTGTTTAAGTTGTCGTTTTAAGATTTGCAAGTAGATGAGACACTTTTAGTCGGAATGGATGTATTCTATAAATTATAAGTCGACGTAAGTAACAATATTAAGCATAGTTGACAAAGATTGACTGTAGTTGATCGTAAGTTGACTTTTGGAGAGATTAGTCATTAATGGGCTATGTGACTTTAGAAATTGTAGGTTACCAGTCAGCGGCTTTCACTAAGTAACCTACATCGTCAGGTGAGTCTTCATGAGACTTACAATAGGATGGATACCTACGTATAAAATTATTTTGAGCATTATATGGTTTGTATGGTGATATGTACGTATGTATGATGTTTCAGTTTACATACATGATACAGAATATTTTACATGTATGTTATTTATGATCAGTTGTATGCTATGTGTTTATTTTGTTTTTAAATAACTCAAGTATGCTATTTCATACGCAAATTTTATGATCAGTTTTAGTGGGTGGGCATTTGACCAGTAAGTCACGACCAGTATAAGACACAACCCAAACAAGTGGGTGATCAATTATGACAGATATATCAACCCAGGGTGTGTCTGTGACTAAATGTCCCATACCCGGTTAGACAGTATATGAGATCTGTTTATTTTCAGCGTCACGGGTTTTCATTTTCGAAAGTTGATGTTTTCATTATGAAGTATGCATATACGTCTAATGTGTACACCAAGATATGATTTTACTCACGCAAACCATGAACTCACTGAGCTTTATAAGCTGACTATAGTATGATCTCAGGGCCAGGTAGTTCAAGGTTGGATAAAGGCAAGGGACACACTTAGAGACTTATCTATTTATCATTTTAAATTCAGTCTTTTGTTTAGACTTTTATGTATGGAACAGTTGTAACTTAATCTGGTATGGGACGAGTTAGCTTTTAAGTTACATGTTTATGTATTTTGAAGACTTCCGCTACAAACGGTTTTAAAGTTTTAATTTAGCCGTTATTTTGGAGTATTTTTGGAGAATTTATTTTAGATTACGTAACATTTCTCATTAAAAAAATGAGGGTGTTAGAGCCTCAACCCCGTCTTGCAACACCAACCAAGTCCAAACACAAATTGAACTTGGCTACCGAAAGCGACTTAGTCAACATATCTGTTGCGTTGTCGTGAGTGCTAATCTTGACCACTTTAACATCACCTTTAGCCACTACCCCACAGACATAGTGATGACGAATATCAATGTGCTTTGTCCTATCATGAAACATCCGATCTTTGGTTAAGAGAACTGCACCTTGATTATCACAAAAAAAACCTCTACGACATTCAGATGATCACTCAATTCACCAAAAAAATCCCTTGAGCTAGACAACTTCTTTCACAGCTTCATTAACCGCCATATATTTCGCTTTCGTTATGGATAAAGCGACGGTAGGTTGCAAATGTGCCTTCCAACTAATGGCATACCCGTTAAGAGTAAAAACATATCCAGTGATGGATCTTCTATAATTAAGATCCTTGGCATGATCGAAATTCACATAGCCAAGCACCCCCGAAGACTTCTTCCCAAAATGCAAACACAGATTTGTCGTGCCCCTCAAGTAACGGAAGATCCATTGGACGACTCTCTAATGTTCTTTATCCAGGTTGGCCATATATTTGTTCACCAAGAAACTGCATAGACAAGGCCAGGATGGGTACAAATCATGGCATACATCAAAGATCCTACTGCACTAGAATATGGTACTCTTGCCTTATAGGTAACATCGGCTTGAGTCGAAGGACTTAAAGCGGACGATAACTTGAAATAAGGCGCAAATGGAGTGTTGACAGGCTTTGCTTCAGATATGTTGAACTGGGGAAGAACTTTCTCATCATACCTTTTTTACTAAGGTATAACTTTCTCCCCTTTCTGTCACGAATAATCTCCATACCAAGAATTCTCTTTGCGGCTCCCAATCCTTCATATCAAATTATGAATTCAACTGGTCTTTCACTTTCTGAACTTCTCCCATATCTTTAGCTGCTAAGAGCATGTCATCCACATACAAGAGCAAATATAACATCGACACATCTTCATACTTCTTGAAATAAATGCAGCTGTTGTACGAAGAATTTGATAAGCCGTGTGCGGTCACAAATGCGTCAAATCTCTTGTACCATTGCCTAGGAGACTGTTTGAGGTCATAAATAGATTATATAAGTTTGCACGTGTGACCTTCTTTACCCGAAATCTCGAAACATTTCGATTGTTGCATAAAAATCTCTTCCTCAACTTCACTATTTAGAAAAACGGTCATTACGTCCATATGTTCAAGCTCAAAATCATTGGACGCGACCATCCTGAGCAATGCACGTATAGGAGTATGTTTCACCACAAGTGAGAAAATGTCATTATAGTCAATATCGGGAATTTAACTATAACCTTTCACGACTAACCGAGCTTTATACCTTGGCTTTTGATAGGGTTAATTTATTAACCCTATTATGTAACACCCTCAAATTTGATAAAATCAACTAATTTAAAATTTTCTATATAACATCAAAATAGGGACAAGAATTCCTCTTACAATACAAAACTCAATATACCTCGAGTTAAAAATCTATAATTACCTCAACAAATACAAACTCCAACAAGATACAGGGTCTAAACCAGAGTCGGGTGCTACATAACCCCAATACAGGTTGCTCTTCACAAAACCTAAGCGGAAGACTTCACAATCACGAGCACACAACTAGAACTTCCATCTTCACAGAGTCATTAGAATTATTCCCAAAAGAAGCCTGTTGCACATGCCGACAAATAAAAAGGGTTAGGCTAACGCTCACTGAGTTCAAAAGTTTTACATGAATAAACATAGTTAAAAAGAAGGAATGCAATTTAAATCATGATCTTTCCAACTGCCTTACTTTAAACACGAAACGACTCATTTTCTGATAACATGCATTTTCAAAGATGAACATTTCGATAAAAAACATTCTTTATAAAAAGATGCAACCCTCCAAAGGAGAATAGAGATCGACGCCCAATTTATAAAAATGCGGATAAACTTTATATCCCGAAACGCCCATAAAACGGGCGGGGCATAAAACTCAACTCATAAATTATGGAATACAATCCATATAAATATAATGTGCCACCGAAAACATGGACTAAATTCAATATCCATGCGACCATGAAATGGAATGAAATTCAAATGTAAAAACATGGACAATTAAATATCCAAAGTACTGATGGCCGACAACGAGGGAGACCCGTATCCATTGAGAGTGAAGGAATACAAAAGTATGTCACTCATTCAATGTTAATCGTATGACACGTCCGACCCGAAGTCCAATGTCCCTGCGACTCCTCATCAAGTTTCACCCAAAGTGACGGTTGACCTTAGTTTCTATCGTCATGGATTTTTACCACAAGGCTCGACAACATTCGGGGGTTACAACTATGGCATTGCCCCAAATGGCGGAGGTCCTTGTGCCTACCCACACAGGGTAGCACCACCCCGGACTCAACCCTCCTAGTGACCACGCGAAAGGTTAAGGTCATAAAACATGGGTTCCGGAGTCAAATCCCGCAACACCCAAATGACCATCAAAAACAGACTGACTTACGTGCCTATGGATCCAATGCAACACAGTCTAACATTACATGACTACTCACGAATGACCAACGCACTCGAGCATGTAACCAACCTCAATATGCAACCCGGTGCATTAGTACGTACATCATAACTGGGCTCTACATTGAGCCATTAAAACCGGACAATTGTCCACAAGACTATTTTAAGTCAACATCGAGTTAAAGTGCTCAAAATCCCTTTTGACCAATGATTAATGATTCCCAAATAATGAACGCACTCGACCCATGTCATGCAAACACATGCTCCAAAATACTTGAGTAGAGTCCAATACAATTTTGGTTGGAACAAATGGTTTTCTAAATAAATTTATACTCTTTATCCTTTCAAAACGTCCCATAACACGAAAATCAACCCATTTACCCAAACAAACACTAAAAGCGTCTTTTTACCAAATAATTTCCATTTATGCAATGAATCATCAAAATACTTTTAAATGACTTATTTTTTTCCAAGATATCCAAAAATCCCAAATATGGTGTTTCCTAAGATTTATAAAATCTTACTTGTGCAAGTAGCAAAACTCATCGTAGCTTTCAACATTTGATAATAATTATGTAAAACACACAAATACTCTAAAATAGACATTTTTGGCATGTACAACGTTTTCACAAATCAACTTGAACTCACCTCGCTAGGTTAAGTTAAACCTAGGTTCCAAATCCAACCATTAGCCTCCAATAGTGTAGATTCCACCATTTTCAAGTCATCACCAAAATAAGATAGGGTTTCCAAATAACCCATTTCTTCAAGTCTAGAATAAACCATCAATAATTAAAACCTTTATATCTACAAAGATCCTTATATTAAAGCTTGGAATATTCAAGGAAACTTACCACTTCAAGATATTGAGACTCTCCACCCAAAGCTATCCAAGTAACCCATCCAACTCTTCAACCCGAGCTTCCAAATACCGAACCTTTATGCTTTCTTAGGATAAATCCACCATAGGTGCTCCAAATCTGAGATAAGAGCTCCAAACAATCGCACCAATGGAGAGAAATGGAGAGTGTGGGAGTAAGAATGAGAGAAAACCCTAAAAAATGGGTTTTAATTCGATCAGACTGTCCCCGCGGCCTTGGCCGTGACCTCAAGTCGCGGGCCAAGCCGCACGTGTTCCTGAGCCGTGGATCCCAACGACTTGTGCGGGCCTAGCCGCGGCTTGAGGCCGCAAGCCAAGCCGCGTGTGTCACCTGTGGTGCCTTCTCGCGTCTCGTGTTAAACCGTTCCCCGATCGTTTCTCTCTGCCGGCCACCGACTGTTTCCTTGGCCGATCATTGAACGTTCTCTAGGAAGTTACGGGTGTTACAATCCTCCCAACCTTAAAAGAGATTCGTCCTCAAAATCTAACACCGACCAAACACTCGATGATATATTTAATCGATTTCCTAGCATTAAGATCTCGGTTGCCTCCCAACCTTAGATTGCGCTTATCACCTCATAAGTAACTCACGACCTTAACTAACCATTTCCACCAAGGGTACTCCACTCCCTTTTCCTGCCTCCAAGAGTACAACAACCTTTGCATAAGTGTCCAACCATCGCTTGCCCATGTTCTTTTCAATTTCAAGTATCCTCAACCAGGTTGACTTTACCCGGGTGATAAGGGATTCACATAAGATTGTTGGGTCAGTCACCCACTGCTGTCATAAAATGATACTCCTACCTTCGACAAATTAAGGTATCCTCAATGATCGACTTCTACTTAAGGTTTACCTCGACATTTTCACCCAATAATCCATATCGTGAAAGATCCATCGTCCCTACCTTGACGAATTTCCCTAACAACTAGCTTGGTTCGATCCAATCACAACACTTGATCCGTTCCTCAAGCTGGCATGACACAACATCCGTAGACAACGGATCACCCCAAACTCCATGGTTACTCAACTCCCAAAGTGCATTCAAGCATCGATTGACAAATCAGCGAAACCTCGTTGATTACAGAATTATCAATGATCGATCCCAAATCGCCATCATCTAATATCCTTAAGGTTACCACTTAACTTGCAACCATACCCAATTTCAACGAAAGTGCACGGAAGCACCCCAACGGTCACTGTACTCAATCGAGTGTTGACACCTATCCTCAAAATGGTTGCACCTCAGCCGTGGATATACCACCATAAAATTTCTTCCAGATTTTGCACTGACAAATTAAAGTTGACACCTATCATGGTACTAAATTCCTACAAACAGATCGTCATAATTTCTTTATTTCGGAAGACTCACCCGGATGGTACACATCCGACTCATCGGCTCATATCCCACCAAAATCAAGCAACCACCCAATGATTTATCCCGAAGATTCACTGACAAGGCAAGATTAACATTCAAATAGCTGGCAGATTGCATAATTCTAATATACCAAACATTCATGCGTGCACCTATTCACAACTGAAAACCCAAAAATTTAAAACTAACCACCAGCCAGTCCACCGATACTTAACTTCCCAAGGACCCCTCTAGTCCTTACTCACCACTCGTTCTACAGAAGGGTTTAAACCTATAGCCACGATTGAGTTCAAGGTTTTTCAAACTAATATGCCAATTTGAAACTTTGTAAAACTCCTAATTGCAAAGTTTTATAACAATTAATCGCACAAATTAAGTCCACTACCGTTTACTCGGTAGGTGTATAAAGTGGTTACAAACGTCGCACGTATAAAATCCTTTCAAAAATCGTTTAATTATTATTCAAGCTAATAATGTTGACAACGAAAGACATTCAACAAACCTTTCAAAGGAACCGCTATGGTCCTGACATGCATCTCTTTTCCTTGAATGAAAAACACTTTTACATACTAAGACAGTGTATAACAAGACGTTTGTACAAAACCCCAGAAGGAAATTCACATAATCAGATCCCAAAAGTTTCTTATTTAACCACTTAATGACATGGGATAAAATTTCCTACAAGACCCACATACATCGGTTTATCTCCCAAACTTAGTATAACGATCAGTGCTTGCAATTTGGTTAGACATAAAACAATTTAAATTGACTTCAACTTTTAACTGCACGGGTAAAACGCTCCTTGACCTAAGATGGTGGCTATAATGCCATGCACACGAGTAAATCAGTATAATGCATTGCGTGAGACTATAACAGTAAAATCAACAACCCAAGGATGTTAAAAGCAAAAGTTTAACACAAACAATCATAAATCATCCATACGCTTACTCACACCAAAAGCATAAATCATTTATAGTACTAAGTAGTGTGCAGCGAAATATGCTCGTATAAAACTCAAAAGAGAAATCACACGATACTGAAACTCCAAAAATAACATATGGGGTAACATCCACCAACAAAACTCTCGTGAAATAAATTTTTTTTATACCATAAACCAACACACGCCATGAATCTAGCCTACGCATTTCAATGTTCGTTCAAGACACCGTAAAATAATACTCCATAAGACTCCTCAAAACTCACACAGAATAAATTTTCCAATAAACATCAAACATCAAAATAATGAAGGATAACTCTTCGTCCAAAACCCTAACACGTGTGGAGGAGGTCCAATGTTAAGGTCATAAGCCGTAGTTACTTGTCTAAGACCCTAAACAACATCAAAATACGAACATTGCAATATCCGAAAATAGCGTTGGACAACAATGAGAGTAAAGAAAGTCTCGACAGAGTTTGCAACCTCATGCAATCAAATAGTTTTATGCATGTTTAAAATCACGGTTTAAAACCTTGTGTGCGCTAAACATCTTTCCAAGATTTTGTAATATAATCCACATGATTATTTCGGAAACATGAGAAATAATTGATGCAATTTATTTTAGAATAAACTTTTGTGCAAGAATTTGATTGGCACTCAATGTCTCGAAACCACCTGCCTCAAGTTCCTCAGACCAAAGATCCTCAATTTCCCGGCACACTATTGTCATCCGGATACTCAAACATCTTAGGATAATAAATCAAGGGTTCCATAGGTTCTCCTTACAATTTCTCCTCGAATAATGTCGATTCCAAAAGTGTATGGTTCTAATCCAACCAATCATTCCAACCCGAAAGGGTCCACTTAATGCAATCACCATGCTTATTGTCACTCCAAGTGATGAATGCTAAAATCGTCAGCCTCTCCTAACGGCTACCCACTTAGAAGTTTCTTCACTACCCCAACGGTCGTCACATCAAAGTAGTCTAAGCATACTCATGTAACTCGTAGGCTCACCATAACACTGGCCAGGTGCAATTATGAACGCACCGTACATAATCATCCTTGCTACCCTCGACGAGTTTCCCGTTTCTAGCGACACTATCGACCTCAAAATATCCTATCTTAAAGTGTCTAATGGTGCAATTCTCTCTCTCGATCACTTAAAAGAACACTAGTTTGAGTCTAGGCATCCAAAATCAACACTTAAATCTCTCAAACTTAAGCTCTGATACTAACTTGTAACACCCTCGAATTTGATAAGAGCAACTAATTTAAATTTTTTTATATAACATCAAAATAGGGACAAGAATTCCTCTTACAATACAAAACTCAATATACCTCGAGTTAAAAATATATAATTACCTCGACAAATACAAACTCCAACAAGATACAGGGTCTAAACCAGAGTCTGGTGCTTCATAACCCCAATACAGGTTGCTCTTCAAAAAACCTAAGCGGAAGACTTCACAATCACGAGCACACAACTAGCACTTCTATATTCATAGAGTCATTAGAACTATTCCCAAAAGAAGCATGTTGCACATTCCGACAAATAAAAAGGGTTAGGCTAACACTCAGTGAGTTCAAAAGTTTTACATGAATAAACATAGTTAAAAAGAAGGAATGCAATTTAAATCATGATCTTTCCAAATGCTTTACTTTAAACACGAAACGACTCGTTTTCCGATAACATGCATTTTCAAAGATGAACACTTCGATACAAAACATTCTTTATAAAAAGATGCAACCCTCCAAAGGAGAATAGAGATCGGCGCCCGATTTATAAAAATGCGGATAAACTTTATATTCCGAAACGCCCATAACACGGGCGGGGCATAAAACTCAACTCATAAATTATGGAAGACAATTCATATAAATATAATTTACCACAGAAAATATGGACTAAATTCAATACCCACGCGACCATGAAATGGAATGAAATTCAAATTTAAAAAATGGACAATTAAATATCCAAAGTACTGATGGCCGACAACGAGGGAGACCCGTATCCATTGAGAGTGAAGGAATACAAAAGTATGTCACTCATTCAATGTTAATCGTATGACACGTCCGACCCGAAGTCCAATGTCCCTGCGAATCCTCATCAAGTTTCACCCAAAGTGACGGTTGACCTTAGTTTCTATCGTCATGGATTTTTACCACAAGGCTCGGCAACATTAGGGGGTTACAACCGTGGCATTGCCCCAAATGGCGGAGGTCCTTGTGCCTACCCACACAGGGTAGCACCACCCCGGACTCAACCCTCCTAGTGACCACTCGAAAGGTTAAGGTCATAAAACATGGGTTCCAGAGTCAAATCTCGCAACACCCAAATGACCATCAAAAACAGACTGACTTACGTGTCTATAGATCCAATGCAACACAGTCCAACATTACATGACTACTCACGAATGACCAACGCACTCGAGAATGTAACCAACCTCAATATGCAACACGGTGCATTAGTACGTACATCATAACTGGGCTCTACATTGAGCCATTAAAATCGGACAATTGTCCCCAAGACTCTTTTAAGTCAACACTAAGCTAAAGTGCTCAAAATCCCTTTTGACCAATGATTAATGATTCCCAAATAATGAACGCACTCGACCCATGTCATGCAAACACATGCTCCAAAATACTTGAGTAGAGTCCAATACAATTTTGGTTGGAACAAATGGTTTTCTAAATAAATTTATACTCTTTATCCTTTCAAAACGTCCCATAACACGAATATCAACCCTTTTACCCACTAAGTCCATGACATTTTGAGGAACCAAAGTGGAAAAACTAGGGTTTTGGGGAAAATACAAGTATTGGTCTAACCAATGATAAACATGAAGTTAATTTGGAATATATATATATATATGGTATATTGTTGTTGGGTTATGCTCTCTAGTCCTCTCATTTATAAGAGTCAATACTTTATGATTTGTATAATTGTACACATGATTCATTTATATACATGATTAATATGAGTATGGTATGTATTGACATGTTTTGGGTATTTGGTCTTAAGTGCAATGGATCCATAGGCACGGTGTACCTATGTCCCCGTTTTGGACATTAGGTTCACCACTTGGCACGGAATAGGCATCGGTCACCATGATAAGTAAGGTATGGACCTATACGGTCGGGCAGCGTCTCATGGGCAGTAAAGTGTAATTCCCTTGTGCTAGAGTTCCCCGTTTTGGAACTCTCAAGAATAGACCTAGAGGGGTTGACTTGATGTTTTCGAGCAATAGACTTAGAGGAGTTGAGCTCATTATGTGATTGGCTTATTTGTACCATGTTTAATCACTAATGGTTTGTTTGGTTTATTGGTTTAGCTCACGGCTTTATCCCCCGCATGACTTCCAATGGGTTTAGTGCTCTTATTCTTATTTAACTCGTTTTCACTAGGCTTTAGCCTAACACTTGTTCTTTGTTGTCATGCTTGACAGGTCATCTTAGCGGTGTGGCACGTCGGGACTGAGAGAACGACCTTGGGGTCGTGAGTGGTCTTTTTGAGGAATTATAGTGACCAACATACAATTGATTTTGAAGACACACATTTTGAAAGTATAGCGACACCCGACCATAATCTAGTTACTTATTGTAGATTAGTAGGTTGTCGTCTTATGCTTCATTTATTGGGTTTGTAATTACCTTACATTATACCCCATTTGGGATGATACACTTGGGTTTTCGAATGGTTTACCTTATTTCACAGGTTTAAATTATTCCCTATTTTAGGGTGATGGATTTACTCTATTTTCAAACGTTATATTGCCGAATTTTCGAATTTTATTTTCCGCCTAAATTTTAGAGTGTTACAAGTTGGTATCAGAGTTTTAGTTTAAGTGAACTAGGTATGATTGTAAGATGCCTGGACTTAAGCTGTGACTATTAAGTTATAACTCATGTGATGGGGTAGAACTCTTAAGATAGGATTACCTTATAGTCAATGGAAACTACATAAGTGAGAGTTATGGTAATGGTAATGAAAATTTTTATGTACAACATGTTCATAATTTCGCGTAGCTAACGTTATTATGAAGATGTTTTACGTAATTATGCTTGTTTTCCATTGTTATGATGATCAACGAATGCAGTAGTACGTTTCCTTGTCTATAATTAGTATAACCATAATCTCATCTTTATCCTTGCGTTGTATGGCAGACTATGGTAAATACTAGAAACCGACCGGAGGGTCAAGAGGCCACAGCATCCACGGCCGATCATCCGCGAGTGACTGCGGTAGAGGAACCCTCTTGTCGGGTTGGTGTGTTGGGTGGAGGACCCGAGCACATACCCCGATGCAACTTGGAGACTGAAGAGGCTGTTATGGAGGAAGTAACGGCCGATACTAGGATGATGGATCGCATGATGCTAGCCATGAACAGAGCCATGTCACAACAGCAAGAGATGTTCCTCAAACTTCTAGAGGATCGAAACACAACAACCGTAGACACGAAACAGTGGATGAAAACGTTGTTGTGGCGGGATCTGGAGGCACCGGATCTGGGGTCCATACTGATGCAGTCACCATTCCGGGAGTCAGGCCCGCAACAAAGGCTTGCACATTCAAAGCTTTTCTTGGGTGCCGACCGCCATAATTTAAAGGTTCAGATGACCCGATAGATTGTGTGAACTGGTTACGGGAGATGGAACAAGCCTTCCGATCGAGCGAATGCGGAGAAGGACAGAAGGCAGTTTTTGGCTCACAGATGCTGAGGGGTGCGACCCTCACTTGGTGGAACGTGTATTCCGCTTCAATTGAAGCGACAGTCTTGGCAAAACTGTCTTGGGCAACATTCAAAGAAAAATTACTAGAGGAGTACTGCAACGAGAGGTCGATGGACCGGATAGTGGAAGATTTTAGAAACTTGAAGATGGGTAACTTGTCGGTGAAAGAGTGCAACCGTCTGTTCATGGACAAACTGGGGCTGGTGGGACATTTAGTCCCGACAGAGAAGAAAAAGATCAAGGCTTACATCAAGGGTCTTCCGTCAGACATGATGTCAATGGTACGGGTCTCAAAGGCCTCTACTTTGCGGGATGCAATTGAAGAAGCACAACTTATGGAAGATGCCTACAACCTCGGTAAGGAGGAAGGTAGTCGTCAATTTGAGAAGAGGAGATGGGAGGGTGGTTCAATATCTTCAAAGAAGCCTAGATATGCCAGCAACAGTCACCGCGGCGCCGATCCTCGGCGGGATGCCAAGTGGTGTTCCAAGTGCCGGAGCAAACATTTCGGCCCGTGTAACTTTGTTCCCGGAAATTGTTACAAGTGTGGGAAGACCGGGCATATGTTTAAGGATTGTCCCGTCAAGGAGCAAATATGTTTCGAATGTAAAGAGCAAGGGCACGTCAGGGCGGAATGCTCAAAGTTGAAGGTCGGAGGGACCGGTGGAAAGAAGATAGAGCCTCCAAGAGCAACCGTAAGAGCTTTCCAAATGACCGCAGAAGAAGCCAAAGCATCTACAGATGTGGTGTCGGGTACGTTCCTCCTAAACTCCGTACCTGCGCGTGTATTATTTGACTCGGGTGCTAGCTATTCTTTCATATCAAATACATTTTATCCAAAGCTTGTCATGTCTAAGAGTAGCCTAGAGTATGCCTTAGTGGTAGAAATAGCCGATGGTAGTCAAGTAGTGATCCGGGCTATCGTGAGAGGTTGCACTTTTGATCTCGAAGGAAAGGAATTCCCTATAGACTTGATACCTATGCACATCGGTGGATTCGATGTAGTGGTGGGAATGGATTGGTTGGCAAGGAACCAAGCGGAAATTTTGTGCTCTAAAAAGATGACCCGGTTACCAGTTAAGGATGGAGAGCCGACAATAATCTATGGTGAGAGAAGGAAAATCGAGGTGGCGATTATCTCGATGGTTAAGGCGCGAAAGTGTTTGACAAAGGGATGCTCGTCCTTTTTGGCATATGCGATCGACACCAAGCTGGAAAAGAAGAAATTGGAATATGTTAGGGTGGTGCGTGAATTTTCCGATATATTTCCGGAAGATTTGCCTGGCTTACCACCCGACCGTTTAGTGGAGTTCCATATCGATCTTGTTCTGGGGGCGGCTCCGATTGCCCGAGCTCCCTACCGGTTGGCCCCTATCGAGATGCAAGAGATGATGACGCAACTTCAAGACCTCCTTGAAAAGGGTTTTATACGACCGAGCTCGTCGCCTTGGGGAGCTCCGGTCCTGTTCGTTAAGAAGAAAGACGGTTCAATGAGGATGTGCATCGACTACAGAGAACTAAACAAGGTAACGGTGAAGAAAAAGTATCCACTTCCGAGAATTGATGATTTGTTCGATCAACTGCAAGGCGCGAGCTACTTCTCCAAGATTGGCCTTCGGTCGGGTTACCACCAAGTAAAGGTGGCAAAGGATGACATTCCGAAGACGGCATTTAGGACACGTTACGGTCATTACGAGTTTCTAGTAATGTCGTTCGGCCTAACTAACGCGCCAACAATATTCATGGATCTGATGAACCGAGTGTGTCGACCATTCCTTGACAAGTCGGTGATAGTGTTCATTGACGATATTCTAGTATACTCCAGGGTGAGACGGAGCACGAGCACCATCTCCGAGAAGTGTTGGAGGTGCTAAGACAAGAGAAGCTATACGCGAAGTTTTCGAAGTGCGAATTTTAGCTGCAAGAGGTGCAGTTTTTGGGTCATGTGGTTACAAAGGAAGGAGTGAAGGTGGACCCTGCAAAGATCGAGGCGATGATGAACTGGGAACCTCCAAAGAGTCCGTCCGAAATCCGAAGCTTTCTAGGACTAGTGGGATACTACCGAAGGTTCATTCAAGACTTTTCGAAGATAGCTTCATCACTGACGGCTTTAACGCGGAAGAATGTTAAGTTTGTATGGACCGAGAGTCAAGAGAAGGCGTTCCGAACCCTACAAAGAAAACTTTGCGAAGCTCCAATTCTATCCTTGCCCGATGGGACTGAAGACTTTGTAGTGTATAGTGACGCGTCAATGATGGGTTTGGGTTGCGTCCTAATGCATAGGGGTAAAGTAATTGCTTATGTATCGAGGCAACTCAAGGTCCATGAAGTCAATTACCCCACCCATGATTTGGAGCTAGCGGCGGTGGTGTTTGCATTGAAGTTATGGCGGCACTACCTTTACGGTACGAAGTGCACTCTTTATACGGATCACAAGAGTTTAAGGCATATCTTTGACCAAAATGAACTAAATATGAGGCAACGAAGGTGGTTGGAATTATTGAAGGATTATGATTGTGAGTTGCTTTATCACCCGGGGAAAGCAAACGTCGTCGACGATGCCCTTAGCCGAAAGGATTATGGAGAAAGTTCTAAGGACGTTTTTACGCGAATTGAATTAGCTTCAACACTCATCGATCGGATTAAAGTGTCACAAGTCGAAGCCTTGCTAAGGAAGAACCTCAAGGAAGAGATCATGACAAAGCAACATTTACTGTTGATATAGGATAGTCGAGGAGTGAAACTCTTCAACGGTCGAATTTGGGTGTCGAAGATCGGGGGCAATTGAGAACTCCTTCTCGAGGACGCCCACAAATCGAAGTATTCTATTCATCCGGGGAGCACGAAAATGTATCGGGACTTGAAATTACATTATTGGTGGCCGGTCATGAAACTTGATGTGGCGCATTACGTAGAATGATGCGTGACTTATTCGCAAGTAAATGCCGAGCATCAATGACCTTATGGAAGTCTACAATCTTTGGAGATCCCATAATGAAAATGGGAGCACATCACGATGGACTTTGTGACGAAATTGCCAAAAACTTTGCGAGGTCACGACATCATTTGGGTGATAGTGGACCGTTTGACCAAGAGCGCTCATTTCTTGGCCATGCGGGAGACTCTACCTACGGACAAATTAGCAAAGTTGTATATCGATGAAGTGGTATCTCGTCATGGAGTGCCGTTATCTATTGTCTCAGATCGCGACAGTCGGTTCACGTCCCATTTTTGGGATGGGTTGCAAAAGGAATTAGGCACGCGTGTTAAGCTGAGCACGACCTATCATCCTCAGACCAACGGTCAAAGCGAGAGGACAATTCAGACGCTAGAAGATATGTTGAGATCTTGTGTGATCGATTTTGGGGGTAGTTGGGACGCACACCTACCCTTGGTAGAATTTGCATACAACAATAGTTATCACTCAAGTATAGGGATGGCACCGTTTGAAGCCTTATACAGTCGCAAATGCCGAACTCCCGTATGTTGGCTAGAAGCGGGGGAGAAACAATTTGCCGAACCCGAAATTGTTCAAGAAACGGCGGATAAAGTGAAAGGTATACGTGAACGCTTAAAGGTGACCCAAGACCGGCAGAAGAGCTATGCCGACAAGAAGAGACGACCGATAGAGTTCCAAGTGGGAAATTGCGTTATGTTGAAGGTGTCCCCTTGGAAGGGGATTATTCGGTTTAGGAAGCGCGGGAAGTTGAGTCCTCGTTTCCTTAGACCCTTTAAAGTGCTTAAGCGAGTCATACTTCAAGCATACCTGTTGGAACTCCCCCCGGAAATGGATGGAGTCCATAACACATTTCATGTGTGTTATCTTCGTAAATGTTTAGCGGAGGAGGAGAGTGTTATTCCACTATCCGAAATCAGAGTTGATGAAGGGAATCGGTGCATTGAGGAACCCGAGGCGATTTTGGAAAGGAAGACGAAGAAGCTTCGCCGCAAGGAAGTCACAATGGTAAAGGTTCAATGGAAGCACCATCGGAGTGCTAACGTGACGTGGGAGGCCGAAGAGGATTTGAAGCGAAGATACCCTCACCTCTTCCCCTAGTCAATATTTCCAGGACAAAATCTTCTCCAAGTCGGGGAGGATTGTAACACCCGTGTTTTCGGTATGTTTCAAATCCAACTTTGCTTATGTTAGAACCTAGTGTCGTGTGCGGGGATTCGTTGGATCAACTTGGGACGAAAATGGGTTCGGTACACTCGGGGAGACATTGTCCGCGATTGTGACAGAAGTCACTATCGCGGGGCACAATCGCCAGAATTGTATCGAGAGAGGGTGTAGCAGCGCGATAGTGCCCGCACGATTGTGACATATGTCACTGTCGCGTGGCACAATCGCCAGAATTATATTGAGAGTTGTGTTTCTCGAGCGAGAGTGACACTGTCACTCTCGCGAGTCAAGGTCGCGGTCGGGCCTAGATTGCTTAAAAACATATTTGAGTAAGAGGTAGGTTTTACCATCTCTCTTCATTGATTGCTTGTGGTTGAGAGCATTGAAGACTTATGTGTGATTTATTCTAGGTTTTGATAAGCTTTCACCTAAGGAGTTTAAATATACAAGCTTCAAGGGGTTTTCTCCTCATCATCTTCTAGTTCATCCAATACCTAGGGTTTGAGTATAATCCTTGCAAGGTGAGTTCCTCCATTCCCTAAACCTCTCTATGGTTGTATGTATTAATATATTTATGGGGTTTTGGTCATCTAAGTCTTTTAAAATAAATGTGAATATGAAAGTTAGGGTTTTTTAATCCCAAGTATTAATGGGAGAAATATTCCTTTGAACTAAGATTTATGGCTTCCTATGTTTTCTACTTCCTTGATGGTCAATCCTAAGTCCATGAGATTTTGAGGAACCAAAGTGGAAAAACTAGGGTTTTGGGGAAAATACAAGTATTGGTCTAACCAATGATAAACATGAAGTTAATTTGGAATATATATATATATATATATGGTATATTGTTGTTGGGTTATGCTCTCTAGTCCTCTCATTTATAAGAGTCAATACTTTATGATTTGTACAATTGTACACATGATTCATTTATATACATGATTAATATGAGTATGGTATGTATTGACATGTTTTGGGTATTTGGTCTTAAGTGCAATGGATCTATAGGCACGATGTACCTATGTCCCCGTTTTGGACATTAGGTTCACCACTTGGCACGGAATAGGCATAGGTCACCATGATAAGTAAGGTGTAGACCTGTACGGTTGGGCAGCATCTCATGGGCAGTAAAGAGTAATTCCCTTGTGCTAGAGTTCCCCGTTTTGGAACTCTCAAGAATAGACCTAGAGGGGTTGACTTGATGTTTTCGAGCAATAGACTTAGAGGAGTTGAGCTCATTATGTGATTGGCTTATTTGTACCATGTTTAATCACTAATGGTTTGTTTGGTTTATTGGTTTAGCTCACGGCTTTATCCCCCGCGTTACTTCGAATGGGTTTAGTGCTCTTATTCTTATTTAACTCGTTCTCACTAGGCTTTAGCCTAACACTTGTTCTTTGTTGTCATGCTTGACAGGTCATCTTAGCGGTGGGGCCCGTCGGGGCTGAGAGAACGACCTTGGGGTCGTGAGTGGTCTTTTTGAGGAATTATAGTGACCAACATACAATTGATTTTGAAGACACACATTTTGTAAGTATAGCGACACCCGACCATAATCTAGTTACTTATTGTAGATTAGTAGGTTGTCGTCTTATGCTTCATTTATTGGGTTTGTAATTACCTTACATTATACCCCGTTTGGGATGATACACTTGGGTTTTCGAATGGTTTACCTTATTTCACAGGTTTAAATCATTCCCTATTTTAGGGTGATGGATTTACTCTATTTTCAAACGTTATATATTTTCGAGTTTTATTTTTCGCCTAAATTTTAGAGTGTTACACTATAGTACCCTGTGGGATTGAAAAAGAACCTGACCTAGAACCTACTTTGCAACCTGTTCAAATACCTATTCAAGCACCCATTCTAGCACCTACTCTTCCTAAGACTCAACCCTCTACTTCAGTTGGTCCTTACATTCCTTACCCCCAAAGGTTAAGGAATCAAAAGGAAGAAATGCAATTTAAAAAGTTTCTTGATGTTTTTAAACAGCTACACATAAACATACCTCTAGTTGAAGCATTTGAGCATATGCCAAGTTATGCAAAAATTTTGAAAGACATTTTGAGCAAAAAGAAAAAGTTGACTGAATATGAAACTTAGCTCTGACAGAAGGGTGTAGTGCTATGTTATCTAGTAAAATCCCTCCAAAGCTGAAAGATCCTGAAAGCTTTACAATCCCATGTTCCATAGGAGGAAAGGAAATAGGAAAGGCCTTATGTGACTTAGGTGCTAATATAAACCCTATGCCCCTATCTGTTTTCAGTACTTTAGGCATAGGTGAAGCTAGGCCCATAATTGTTACCCTCCAATTAGCTGATAAGTCCATAGCCTACCCAAAAGGTAAAATTGAAGATGTCCTGGTCCAAGTAGATAAGTTTATTTTTCCTGCTGGTTTTATCATCTTAGACTTTGAAGCTGACAAGGATGTTCCCATCATTCTAGGAAGACCTTTCCTAGCAACTGGAAGAACCTTGATAGATGTCCAAAAGGGAGAGCTAACCATGAGAGTCTAAGACCAGCAAGTGATTTTTAATGTGTTTGATTCCCTCAGGTACCCTGAAGAAAAAGAAGAGTGTTCTACTTTAAGTTTGATTGAGACTTGGTGTCAAGAAAAAAGTTTGGGGAGGATCCTTGGGATAGCTGAATCTGATAGTGATGAAGAAGAAAAATATTTTGAGGACCTAGATAGACCACAAGAGACTACTGCTTTTGAAGTATTAGAAAGTGAGGATAGGAAAACTCTTGTTCCTTCCTTAGAAGTTGCACCAGATTTAAAGTTAAAACAAGTTCCCTCACATCTGAAGTATGCCTTTTTAGGGGACCCAGGGAAGTTGACCGTCATTATTTCATCATCATTAGAATCTGATCAAGAAGAGAAGTTGGTCAATATTCTTAAACTTCATACCAAAGCTATATGATGGACCATTGCTGACCTGAAGGGCATAAGCCCTACCACTTGTCAACACAAAATTATTTTGGAAGACAAAGATTTCACCTCAGTTGAGCTTCAAAGAAGACTCAATCCTGTGATGAAAGAGGTAGTTAAAAAGGAAATTTTGAAATGGCTTGATGAAGGCATAATCTATCCTATTGCCAGTAGTACATGTGTCAGTTATGTGCAATGTGTACCCAAAAAGGGGTGGAGTTATCGTAGTACTCGCTCACTTGATTACTGCAAGGGAAAAAATTTACGTGTCATGAAGGTGCACCCGCTTGATTTTGAAAGTGCCATCAAATATTTTAAAACCAACCTTGTAACAAAAATGAAAGTCAGGCAATATTTGTTTGTCTTATCTACATGCACAAATAGTACGAAAGTACAAAAGCAAACTTGTTTTTTTGTCCATAATTGTACAACTACTCTTTCTACCTCTCTGTTTGCAAAAACGACTAAAAGCATGTAAAGGATAAATTCAACCTCATGAAGCCAATCCTTGGTGAACACGTGGATAGTACATTCTGGCATGCATTATTTGCAAAGAGTATAACTAAGAGATAAACCCTTCTTTAATCTTTATTGAGAGATCCCTTTTCTGTATCTTTGAAGAAAATCTTTCTTCTCCAAACTCTCTTCTCTCTTGTTCTTATTTCTTGTGCAAGAACCTTTGTGATTCTTAGATTGTTTAGATTTGGTTTACCTTGTCTATTTCTGCAACAATCTGTAAATTGTGTTTTTGATTTACTCAATAATCAATAAAGAAATTTAAAAGTATAATTTTGTGTTTGTATTTACCCCCTTCTACAAACTAAACCCTTATAGAACCCTTTGTGGGACCAAAAACAACTTTAACCCTCTTTGATCTGTCGTTGAAGGGCTTCAAAAATCGTAGCCTCAAAAATCGCCCAAATCGGATGAAGAATGAGTGAGATATCGCCAAATGAAGGAAATACTCGAAAATCAGATTTTTACCCTCTTGGCGATCTGACATGCAATAGTGACCTCTAGCACTATCGCCCGATTATATCGAAGCTTCCTCCCCTTTGGCGATCCTGACATGCTATAGTGCCCAATGGCATTATCGTCGGTTACTATAGCCAGATTTGTACCGATAACCTTCCCCCGCCCCCCCCCCCCCCCCCAATTTTCACCCATTTGAGCATTTTTTTTTACTAAAAGATGACATCCAAGATGATTAAATTTTAAGACACTAATCCAAAATTATCTTAATGATAAAAACTATAAAATCTTAGAACTTTAATTATCAAAATTTTAGGTGTTACAAATGAAGATCCGATCAACAAATACATATATTGATTACGAAATAAGAGCATTCTTACCTTTTTTTGACAACACTATCCATCTCATGCATTTAATGGGCATTTGAGTGGCAAAACTATTGGGGTTAACAATTATTGTCGCCAAGCCTAGATAAAAGTCTTAAAATAAATGCAATAACTTTAATTTTGTTTCAATGAAAAAAATTAATGTATGATATCACTTATATCCTTGTGGTTACAAAGTACATCAAATTGTTTTGGATTAGTTTTTTTTTTTTTTTTTGGTCTTTATCAAAATATAGTTTAGATCTTTTAGATGTTTAAAAACATTTAAGCACATTCATTATATATCTAATCAAACATTAAATTTATTTTGACCGGAAAAAAATGTATATTATCAAATAAGCATCATCTTATGTCAAAAATTATTTGAAGTTATGGTATATTTTGTTAAAAATCAAATAAAATCAAATCAAATTTGCAAATAAAATGGTAATAGATTATTGTTTCTGAATACGTATTCAATTATTAATTACTATATAATACGAAAAGTAAGATTAAAATTAATATAGCAAGTTGATTTTGTCTAATATAATAATCCACTCCTAAACATTTTCAATAGGGAAATTAATTAAACTAGCCATTTCTGAAAATCAGTTTTACCTCCCAACCATTCTCTCCCTCAAATTATTAAAATAACCCCTACGTTCGTGAAAGGAGTTCGTATATATGAACACATCCTTAAAACTGATAAATTTGACATATCTTCGTAATATACGTTCGTATATACGAACATAATTTAAAAACTCAACAAAATTTCATAAGTTCGTGAAATGGTTTATGGAAAATGAAATTAGTTAAAAAAAAGTTACATTTTTTGCCCCTGTTCGTGAAATACGAACCAAAGTTACATTTTTGGCCCCTGATCGTAAATGGGATGTGTTATACGAAGAATCCAAAGTTACAATTTTGGCCCCTGCTCGTGATTATCAATGTGTTATACGAAGAATCCGAAGTTACAAGTTTGGCCCCTGTTCGTGATTATCTATTTACGAACTAAATTTATTCAAATAAAAAGTAAGTTACAATTATGGTCTCTCATCTTTGGAACATTAATCAAAGTATTTACATTTTTGGCCCTAGTTCGTGGAATATGTTCGTGTATCACGAACATATGGTTTCAAAAGTAAAATAATAACAATTTTGACCCCTTATCGTAACAAAATAAATTAAATTTTACAGTTTTGGCCCGACTCGGACCTGCCATTTTTGTCCCCATTACTCCTTTTTCAGATATTTGTCACGAGTCCCTATAGTTATTTGACTACCTTTTGACTACTTTTACCCCTTATTTACTCTTATATTAATACACTCATCTGTCCTAACCACCTTTCTCTATATAAATAGAAGTCTTGGGACCATTTCTTCACCCACACCCACTTCTCCCCTACTCTCTTCTTGTTATCGTGTTCTCCACGCGTTATTAAAACACATGTGAATTTCACACGTGGATCTTGTCACGCTTTATTAAAAAGCACGTGAATAACGAACGTGGATCTTGTCTTTTTCGTCGTCATCAAAACATTTCTTCAATGGCTCATGAAGAAGTCTTTGTAACCATTTGTTATTTTATACGAGTTTTCGTTAAATAAATATATTTTTTTAATTCATCACGTACATCTTTAAAGATATTGTAATTGTTGATCATAAAATATATTTGTTTGGGAGCAAATAATGGGTTCCAAATATTGTTTTCACGTGAATGTGTTGTTTACTATTGCTATTAAATTTTAGTTACTTGTGTTTTATTTTAAAAATACATATTTATTTTAAGATCCAAATATTCTACTTCTTGAAACTAGAATTAGCATGGTTGGGTTTTCAACACGTTCACACATCAAAATAAATTTAAAAATCCCTTATCATTATATCATTAATTGTTATTGTAACTATTATTATTATTATCAATGTAATAAAATATTGAACGGATTCTTATTACTGATTATATAAATCATGTATAATATGTAGAGATGTTTACACTAAGTGAATCAAACAATCAAATATATGAATGAGATATCAAAACAAACAAACAAAAATAAATAAAATAAATAAGGTGCCTTAAGTTCATTTTTACGGATAAATTCAAATAATAACAATTATGCATATTTACATCTTAGGTTCCTGTAATTTATAGAATAACAATTTAAGTCCCTATACTTTGCATAATTAAAGATAAGGTCCCTATACTTCGTATTTTTTCCATATTAGGTGCCTTAAATTTATATATTTGCAAATTAGGTCCTATACTTCATAATTGTACATATAAGGTCCCTATACTTTATATAATATTAGGTCCCTGTACTTTATATTATGACATACTAGGTGCCCGTAATTTATATATTTACAAATTAGGTCCCTGTAGTTTGCATAATAATTATTAGGTACCTTAACAACATCTATTTATTACTATGTAGAATGATTTTTGGTATCCGATTTTGACGATAAAGTCCCGAACTAGTTTGTTGGGGGAGATTAAGGAGGCTTTGAGTGCTCCCGCATTGACGATTATTAGGGACACACCATTCGGTCCATGGTTGGACCTTACTATGTCAGGTGGCGACCCCATGCTGGTTTCTATGTTCCTACAGAGGCAGGTATATCGGCCCTCATCGGAGGCAGATGAGCTATGGTACGATATATACGGTGAGGTTCGTCGATACGACCGAGAGGAGTTCTGTCTTATTACAGGACTCCATTTCGGAGAGCCACTCACCCTCCGTATCCTAGGACGTGATTGCTTCCTTACCAGGGTTTTTTCAGGATGCACTTCTCCCACAGATGTGCAGATTTCAGGCGTCCTTCATGTCTTTAGGGACATGAGTGGTCTATCTGACGTCGATGTTGTTTGGGTATGTCTAGTATTGATCGTGGAGTTGGTATTTCTAGGCCGTCAGCATCGGCAGAGTGTTTCTGATCTTGTTTTTAAGGTTATGGAGGATTTACGGATATTTAACCGTTATCTATGGGGATCGTACATCTGGGCACCCACTTTCAAGCAAATGGATGGTGTTATGCATAAACGGGTAAACAAGGGTAAGAAGATGACGATGACGGGTTTCTTATATGCCTTCAAGGTTAAATAAGTACTGTAAAATAATTACTTATTCATTTGAGGTTGGCTTCCTTTAAAAATACTTATTCATTTTGTTGTATAATTCCAGATATGGATCTTGGAGATGTTTCCAGTCTCCCGGTCGTACTTCACCATGCACCCCGGTAAGTCTCCCAGGGGAACTCGGTGGGAGAGGGGTGTGGTCCTGACGAAGTATCATTGTCTTTCCTTTTTTTCTTTTCCGGAGGTAAGTTCTTTACTATATTTTCTATTCGAGTTATTAGTCGTGCAATTATAATGTGATATTTTTATGAATATATTTAGGAGAGGTGGAATCCTCTGGAGCGCCTTGTGGCGGAGCCTCACGAGGAGCAACAAGCTTGGTATCGCGAGAGTCATGCATTCTTTAATAGTGAGGTAGGCATGCGACCGTCGAAGAGACCCCGACGCTGGCACAGGTCGCACGACCCCCTCCCTCCCCACCTGGCTCCGATCCTTCCACAGGGTCCGTGTCAGACCACAGCGATGGCGATGTCGATGCAGGGGTGGGCGAGGGATATGAACGCCACTCCCACCGCCAATCACCATATCACGACCCATATCAACATAGGTGGGAGAAGGTAGATGATCACGAGAAATGGCTGAAAGCCGTAGAGGACATATGTGCTAGGTTTATGTCTATTTAGGTAAGTGTTTAACCTTGGCTATCGTCCACGGTGTTATGAGTTTGTTTATTGATAGGTCATTACATTCTTTTATTAGGTGTCAGGTGGACGCCCACCCCACTACCCGTATGGGTCTGGACACACGCTGTTTGCACCCATGATGTTCGGCTCTACACCGTCCTGCTACACGCCACACGTAAGTTACGATGAATAGTAATTTATCAAATATAGACTTTTTGTTTATGCATGGTTTATATGTTCTAATGACCAATGTGAAATTACAGGGGGCATCGAGCCCATCGATTTACGTACCTCAGCCGCCGAGTCCCACTAACATGTCAGGGTCGTCGTACATCACACCTCCACCGTACATGCAACTTGTAAGTTATTAGTAGCTTTTGATTACTTGCAAACCTTACGAAAATGTACTGAAAATTATCAATATGAAGTTTCAGGGGACATCGAACTACACAGGGACTGCGTTCGACCCTTTCGTGCATACTGTAAGAAATTTTTGTTGTTTGTGTAATTTATGTTTATGATAAAATATGCTGATTTAGATCCATCTTAATTTCCAGGGCACAACCCCTCAGTCGGGGTTAGGGGAGGGCCTTTTTCAGTCCATATTTGGCGACTTGTCATCGTTAGATGGGCACCAGTCGGTGCCCTATAGTGATGTGCCTGGTTCGATGTCGGGGTTCGACACCTTCCGGACGATGCCCTCTACGTTTTCTCATCTGACGGGGTCGGGATTTGACACCTCCCAGCCGCAGTCTAGCGGTATGTCGGGTCCTTCACCGTCGTCCTCTGCTGCAGTGGCTGACGTTTGCAGTACGTCGGTCACCACCGCTCTGGAGAGATCACCCCTGGTTGAGGTCCCAACAGCCGTGGTTGTGGCGCCTCCGACGGTCCAGGATAGGCCACAACGTGAGAAAAAGAAATAAAAACTCCGCGTGTGGTCGTGGACCTCCTTCCGCACGGACAAATTGAAAAAGGAAACTACCAAGCTCGGGCCTTTTTCTTCTGCAGCCTTTTCAAGTCAGTCCATGGGTTTTGTGAAGGCATCTACCATCGCTGCCCGATTCATAGAAAAAAGTTTGCTCGACATGTATCTCACGTTCTACCCGTTAAAACCAGCGAAGAATAAATGATGGGGCATACTTCTGGGATATATGGAGGATGGGAATCTCATGGACGAGGTTAGTAGTAAGGTTTCATTTAGGTAAAGTACTATAGTCAGATACATATCTAAATAGTTGTCTAACAATTTTTTCTTTGGTATTTAGCACATTGATGTGTGGGTCAATATGCTCCTCGACTCCCGACCTAAAAACACAAAGTGGACGATAATGGTCTCCAATTTCTTTGAATTCCTTGTCGTCCAACAAGGAGGGGTCGATTCAGCGTATACCATGGCCGGTGGTTCTTCTGAAGACTATCCATCATGGTTGGGCCTCCAATGGGTATGTAAATCATTTTACTTGTCTTTTATTTAACCGGTGTCTTACTAACTAGTTGTATGTTTTTTTTGTATATTCAAGTGTTCATCCCTATATGCATTCAGTCTCGACATTGGGTTCTGGGAGCTCTGGACCTGGACAACATGCCTATGGCCGTATACGACACCTACCGACCCTCCGTATACTAAGCACCATTTGCATCCATGATGGAAAAATTCTCCAATATCCTTTTGAATCTGTTCAAAAAATTAAGGGATTTTCGTCGTATACGGACTAGCAAAAACTTCCGTTGGGACTACGCAGACGACGTACCACAGCAAATGGGGGCCACCGGAGATTGTGGCGTATGGGTCTGCAAGTGATTTCGATACCAGCCACGGGTTGTTGGTGAGGCCATATCAGCCACAGGTGACACCCGAGAGGAGGCCAGGCAGTTTCGATACCAGATGGCGGAGATCCTGTATACGACGGGACGTGCAGTCCCACAGGGGAATTAGTTTGTTTTTATGTTTGGCAATTTTTTTGTATGGATATTATATAACATGCTAACAGTATATTCGTCATTATAGTATGTTGTAGTCCACCGTCAAGGGTTCGTGTTGGTATATTAGACGTCTAATTCGGACGACGTATGAATGAGAAATTAATCATCAAAGTTGGATAGTTGAATGGTTTATAAAGTGTTTTTGTACCCAATACCTGCTAAGATGGTTTCCTTTTCATTTAGAACTCAAACTACATTTTAAAATATCATCTAACATTCTATAACAAATTCCAATTAGAAATGATAGAGTACGAAAACAACCGATTCTACATTAAAGCAAAGATGATTTTGACAACATTAAAAATGACAACATGGTTCAACGGAAACATACAGAGAAACAATAACAAGTACAACAAAGCAACGTAACAACAACATTCACTCTAATGATATAGTGATTTCAACTACTCGAGCAGTTTCGTTTTCTCCTGATACTGCTAAAAAAATTTGGAATTTTTTTGCTCATCTCTTTGACACGGGCGTCATCTTTTTCAATCTCCTTGTACAGCTTCCCAACAGCTTTGTGTTTTTTGTCTATTGAGGCAAGAACCGTATCTCTTGCTGCAAGAACGTTCGTCCACTTCTCGTCTATTTCTTCTCTCTCCGTTTCAACCTTCCGGATTGCTTCTAAAATCTTTGTAGGAATACCTTGGGAAGAGGGAGGGTTTGAAGACGATGCGTTCCTAACCCATGTTTTTCTGCTTAGTAAGTAAGAGCATCTCCAACAGCTTCTCCAAAATGGAGATTTTGGGGTTTTTTTGCTCCAACAGCTTCCCCAAAACCTTCTCCAAAATGGAGAAAACATGAGAGAGAAGATGAAAATCTCCAAATTTGGAGATATCTCCAAAAATGATTACACATGAGAGAGAAATTATTTTTTATTCATTCTACCAATGAGATTGGTTTAAAATAAATGTTTAGGAGAGAGAAATAATATTTTATGAGTTGTATTGAATATTTTAATATTATAATTAATTGTGTAATCTCCAAAATGGAGAATCTGTTGGAGATGAAGATGATTTTTTTTGGAGATTTTCACTTTTTACTTCTCCATTTTGGAGAAGTTGTTGGAGATGCTCTAAAAAGATAAAATTTGCTTTGCTATGTGAACGTTGTTAATTGTTGCGATACATGGATCTCAAATGCCATCTTATATATACACAAACCACGGGATGCTCCTAGACTTTATACAGGCTAATCTTTAGGCTTTTCAGACGAATCTGTAAGTCTTTTTACGAACTAAATCTGAAAGGCTTCTTTTTACGAAGATGGGTTGAAAGTGTAAATACTTCTTATTTGTTCCATGAGAATCTTGAACAATACCATGCTACAATTTTGGCCCATATTCGTGAAAGGAGAACTTTGGTGAAAAGTGTAATTTTATACTTTGCAGGAATCTCATCATCATATCTTACAACTTTGGCCCATATTCGTGAAACGAGAACCGGGGTGGAAAATGTAATATTTAAATGGAACAATTTTATTCACGAACATGGGTGGAAAATGTAATATTTAAATGGAACAATTCTATTCACGAACCTGGGTGGAAAATGTAATATTTGTCTAAAGTTGAATATGTAAGGCTTTTTAGAGGATAATCTTTAAGGCTTTTTCAGGCGAATCTGTAAGGCTTTACAGACTAATCTGTAAGGCTTTTGACCAAACTTTGTGAAATACTACACTCCCTCCTTCAAACTCAACTAAAACTTTGTGAAATATTACACTTTAAACATTTTAACAAAATGTTTTTCCCCGTTTAGGCACCCAAATTACGGATATTATATAACCTAACATTACATACATTATTATAGTATTTTGTAATCCACCATCAAGGGGTCGTGTTAGTATATTGGATTTGACCAAATCTAACATTATATAAGACGTTCCAATTGTTGGAAATGTAAAAAAAAGGAATGTATTTTTAAAATTGCGAACATGGTCCCTAGAGTTTCAAATATTTCTTATCTTTTGTTTGGGTTCGTAAATGCAAAGCCTATTCACGAAGGCCTTTGCAGGTGGCTTCGTGTGTCTATAAATACCGAACGCTGGGGGGTCTTAAACCATACAAAACGAAACGAAATATTCAATAAGACAAAAGTTTTACACGTCTTCTTACATGGCATCCCTAAATCCTCATGTCTGGAATTTCAGATGTATATCTCAAGCACTTCCAGCCTCTACCACCGATTTATATGGTTAGTGTTTATTTTTATTTTTGGGTTTTGCTTGTGTTGAATATTGTGTAATGCTAACGTTGTTAATCCCTATCATGAATAGTTGATCATCCACAATTGTTTACCATGAAAGTCCACCATCAAGGGTATTTCACGGAACCACCTAGAAGACAGTACTTCTGTGGTCTAGAAGTCTATGTTGACATGTTAGATGTCGATGATCTTTCCATGCGACTACTTCACCAGATCATGAAAGAGTTAGGCTGCGAAGAACCGAAATATTATAAGTTCTATTTTAAACGTCCGAATGCAGACTTGTTGACTGGACTGGAACCTATGGCTATCGATGAAGATGTAGCCAATATACGTCAGTATGTTGACGACCATACCGTCATTGAAGTGTACAATGAGATAGTGGAGCTTAACACTTCCAGACTCGTATCACCAGAGCATATAAGAAGTCGGTGGGGATTCCAAAAAAAACAAGCATCGTGTAGCCATAGTTTGACATTTAAATGACTGTTTATGTTACCATGGGGTCTTCAACAAATTAGAGTGTTTATGATGTGCGCTTAAATAACTTTGTCCCCTATTCTTGTTTTGTAGTAGTTAAAAATAATATTTGCCTTTTCACGAACTAACTCGCCATATCTTGCAAAATCAATTAAACCATTTTATTCACGGACAAAGTAGAACATGATACAACAACATATATAATGGAACAAATACACCACTAAATAACCCTACAAATAGATTAAACAACCCAACCAGAAAGGGTTCGCCAATACGGAATGGGTTCCAAATACACTTCAAGGATGGTTTCACCGTCAATACAATTATGCATTTCTAGAAAGTCTTCATCAACCACCAATTCTTTTAATCCAGTCTCTAAGTCTCCGTTTGGTCTTTTAAAATACATTAAGGTTCCACGAAGAGCAAAGTAGACATAACCAATTACATTAGCTATTCACTTCATGTGTGCGACACAAAGATCGTCACCATCTATTAGGTCAACAAAAACTTCTATGCCACAGACATAACGATTATTCGGCGGCCTAGTGAAATATCCATTATGGTATACCTTCATAATGAAGAGTAGTGGATAGGCAACTGTTAGATGGAAGAAAAAAGTTAGAATTTAAGGTAAGACAATATATTGATAAACTGAAACATAATTACTTACTAATCAAGTCTTCGACCCATTTAGGAATCGGTTCAGATGGACCTTTAAGCCTCCATAGGCGCCCTCTTGTAATTGGTGCCAGTGGCATCTTCAATTGTTACTATTATCATGAAAATGCAAGCTTAGTGAAGATATTACAGATGAAAATGTTGTGACTTTAAAGTTTGAAATAATGGGACTATTTATAGCCAGAATGGAACCACCAAAGGAGAATTGGTCAAGATATTTTAATTGCTACTTTTCAGTAGAATCTTGCATGTTTTTTCAGACTATTTTGCTTTTTTTATATTATTTCATCCTATCTTCCCATTTTGGCCCATGTTCGTGAAAGGAGAACAGGGGTGAAAAGTGTAATATTTGCCTTTTCAAGAATTTACTTATCATATCTTACCATTTTGGCCCGTGTTCGTGAAATGAGAACCTGGGTTAAAACTGTAATATTTGCCTTTCCTTTTGTTTTGAATGTTGTTGGTTTAAATCGTGGCTAAAACACTTAACGAGTATGTTTATTTCATTTAACAACGACCACTTAACATACACGATTTACTCGTTAAAAATCAACATTGAGGTCAATGCTATCATATCTTAGACTTCCATGTGGTTCTAGCTCCGATGATGCCTGCGATCGTCTTCTCTGGCTACCTGAAGCTCTGCTCCTAGGCACGCTTGATTCAGCAGGATTTGGACATTCTGCACGAGTATGTCCTACAACTCCACACTTAGAACATTTTCTCTGGATGGAACTTTCACCACGAGATGGACGTCGGTCGTTGTTACTGGGTCTCCTGGCATGTCTTTTAGTTATTAAGGGTGGATAGCATGGCATAAGGGGGATATCTGGAGACAACCATGATTCTGGAAGTCCAACCGACACAATTACCTCCCGATATGTTGCCCGGTAATTCTCGGACGTGAAGTAACCTATTGCCAAATTGCTGCAATCTCTGGAACCTTCACTTCTTGCAACAACAATAGCATGACCGCAAGTTAACCCGTAAAGTTGCCATTTCAACATTCACAACTGTAGCGGGGCATATCGACCTTCGAGATCCTACGCTCATCCCGAACCTCAAACACACCATAGCCAATTCCGTGTACCTTCCATGTGGCAGACTTGCTCCGCCTTTTCTGAATCTTGGCCTCCGCCCACGGTGTGAGCGCATTTTGCATTTGACCTAAAAAAATGTGTATATTGTGTTACAATATAAAAAGAACATGAACATACAAATATATATATATAACTTTAAATTTTCATAGTTTTTTAACCTCCTATATCCCGTCGAATTAGGTACCACTGTTGTTGAAAAGCTCGGAAGTACTCCATAAGTCCGACAATAGGTAATCTACGCGCAAAACGGGACATTGCATTCACCGACTCCGCATTATTTGAGGTCATAATATTGTATCGTATACCAGGAAAATGGACCCTTGACCACCTCTCCTTGCCAGCCTGGTCCATCACTTGAGCACCGACAGGTATAGCAGTTTGTAGTGCCATCATGTACCGGTCAAACTCCTGCACCGTATAAGCTTTGCATGCCTTCCAATATGTCGTCTTATATATTTTTATCCGTTTGTTCCTACTTTTTACATTCATCTCGAGATGTCGACAACATAGAGCATGGTGGGTCGTTGGGAACACGGCGGAAATCGCCGCGTTTATGGAAGCAGCTCTGTCGGACATAAACATCAACCCTTCCGGCTGTCCAATACATTCCCTTAACATGGACAAAAACCAAGTCCACTCCTCCCCCGTCTCGGACCTGCCCACTCCGAAAGCAATAGGCACAATGTTATTATTTGCATCCATGGCAACCACCAAGAACATTGTACCCAAGAAGCGACCCTTCAAATGAGCGGCGTCTATTACAAGGACACGACGCAAGTTTGTCAAAAAAGTCTGGATCTGAAAACAAATATATGGTTTACGTTTGTAAATGTTATAGTTTATAATAAGCAAAAAATATATTACTTAGCAATACATACCACGCAACCAAGGGCGGCAAAACACTCCTCAAACCGGCCGCAAGAATCTGTTCTTATTCTGGTACGTGTACCTGGATTTTGCAGCTCCAGATTATATAAAAACGTAGGCAGTCGGTTGAACGACTCCTCGGGAGTGCCCCTCACCAACAGTAGTGCATTACATCGCGCCCTCCAACCTTGGTGGTAACCAATAGTAATACCGTATTGTTGGTTTATATCATGCACGATGTCTTTTGGACAAAGCGCCCTACTAGAATCTATGAATTTTTCTTTCAGTATATGGCCTAGAACCTTTTTGTTTGCTTGGCGGTGGTTGCAAATCAATTGGGTCTTCGAACAAGTGTGTATGTCCACCAATTCTTTAACGTGGAACATAGGGGATTTCCCACGACGCCCGCCGTCATACGCCAACTACAATGATCTCCGCGGCACACGACCTCGTATCTGGTTTTGCTAGATCTCTTCGTGAAATACTCGAACCCTCCTCAAGAAACTTTGTTCCGAACTCTATCATCATTTCATCCTTCATATCAAATATTTGTTCGGATGCTATTCTTGCACTACGATTATAAGGCGTGGGTTGGTTGGCTGTTATATAGGGCTCTAGGGTTGGAAGGAAATGAGGCATATCAAAATAATCATTTAACCCGCGAAATGATTGAGGGGTTACTGTTTCTACTTCTTCTTCGTTTTCATCTTTATCCGTTTCTGATAATTCAACATCAGACATACCCAATGTAAAAACATGGGCTTCGTCATCATCAAATCCGACAAACCGTCTTTCTTCTTGTTCTTCATCATCATCTTCTTCTCCTACTTGTTGTGTCTCAGGAACAAAATCGGGATAATACTGACTACGACCATATGTATGCTCTGGAATAGAAGTTGTGCCGTAGGAGGGCAGAAACTGAGAATCAAACTCCGGTTGAGGAATATACATTCCTTCCGTCTGATATTGATCTTCAGATTCACGGTTTTCAGGGTTGGAACTACCACCGACATCACCTCCACCGCACATCGAATCATCAACAAACACAATCAGTGAAATCAATTTGTTCGACTCGGCGGCAAATTCCATGAATCCTTGAACATCTTCATATTCGGTTAACTCATAGAGTGAACCTTCATTCTTGTACATTAGCTTGGTTACAACAGCAAACCGCTCGATTCCGAATATTTTCTCAACATAACCAATCAGGCTTCGGTGTGTATGTTCTGTTCTATTCGCACTCGTACTTTAATCTCGACGGAATCATCAGAACGAACATAATCCCACACCTTATTGTTGTCTTCAACCCATTGACCACCGTAATGAAGACATAGTTTCACTTTTTCGGGACCGGAAGTCATTTTTAAAGGAATTGAAAAAGGAAAAAAATTTGTGGACGAAGAAAGCAAGAACTAGCTGATATCGTATAAAGGGGTATCGTCGTCGTTCGTCTTTCTTTGATCTTTATAGATGACATGCATTAAACTCATCCAACCAATTGCATGACAATAGTACAATAATTGTACTGGGTCGTTGAAAAAAATAGTGTACAATCGTAATAATTATGGAAAAAACACGTGAAAAATACAAAATCTTAAAAGATTGCGAAGATACATGTAAAAAAAACTTGGTCTTTACGAATAGTTGTTGAAATTGTTAAAAATTCAAAGTTCAGGGGGTGGAAATGTAATCTTTTTTTTGGAAATGCAATTGAGACCAAATGAAGAGAATAGGGGCCAAATTGTAATTTAATTTTCAAACAATATGTTAGTGATACACGAAGTGGTTCCACGAGTTGGGGCCAAAAATGTAAATACCTTTGATATATGTTCCAAAGATGAGGGGTCATAATTGTAACTTGCTTTTTATTTGAATCAATTTAGTTCGTATATTGATAATCACGAACAGGGGCCAAAATTGTAACTTTGGATTCTTCGTATAACACACCCCATTTACGACCAGGGGCCAAAAATGTAACTTTGGTTCGTATTTCACGAACAGGGGCAAAAAATGTAACTTTTTTTTAACTAATTTCATTTTCCAGAAACCATTTCACGAACTTATGAAATTTTGTTGAGTTTTTAAATTATGTTCGTTTATACGAACATATATTACGAATATATGTCAAATTTATCACTTTTAAGGATGTGTTCGTATATACGAACTCCTTTCACGAACGTAGGGGCTATTTTAATAAATTGAGGGAGAGAATGGTTAGGAAGTAAAACCGATTTTCTGAAATGGCTAGTTTAATTAATTTCCTTTTTCAATATTCAAATCAGAAGGAATGAACAAAAAAATCAATTAAATTTTTTATTTTCATTCCCAACATTTCCATTTTTATGATGCATCCTTTTCACAAGAAGGACTGTAGTGCAATTTAAATGTAGTTCAGGGGGTAAATATTCACTTTTATCTAATAATAGATGTTACAGCTCAACCGGGTCGGATTTTTTCCGGTTAAACAAAACCCTAAGAGTAAATTACACTTTTGGTACCTGTGGTTGCCACCTACTATCAAGTATAGTCCCTATTTTAAACTAATTACAATTTTGGTCATTATGGTTGCCATTCTTTTTCAATTTTAGTCCCTATGACTATAATCTGTTAAAAAGATCTGTTAACTAAAGGTTATTTTTGTCTTTTTATCATTTCTTTATTTTTCAATTTAAAAATTAAATAAAATACTAAAATTTTTAATCAAATTTTATTGGTTCTTAGAGATGCACCCCAACAACAACCACAATCCAACGAAGACCCACCCCTTCGGTCATCTTCTCCACAAATCCATCATTCCAACAAAAATCTTAAAACGCAAATTTTAGTTTGTTTACATTTTGAAGTGTTCACTCAAGTTGTAATCAACTTTTGACCCTTTTTGAAAACTCAAATTTGAGTTTTGGTTTAGCTTTGCAATGAGGATGCATCTGAACCCAAATCAACAAGCAAATGAAATCACATCAGAATGAACTCAAACTGGTGTCGAATCAAAATCAAGATCCGGAGAATAAAACTCGTAGACATATCAAAAAACCCCAAAACCAAAACAAAACCCAATTCGAAACCAAAACCCAAATGAATAATGAACTTGTAGGTTCTCATTGCAAATCGAAACCACCAATCTAAAGAAATTCCAAAACCAAAACCAAAACCAAAGTAAAACCCAAATGAAAATGAACTCGTCGCTTATCATTGCAAATCGAAACCAATCTGAAAAATCTTAAAAAAGAAAGCGAAATCCCAAAACAAAAATGGAAACCAAACCAAAAGAAAACCCAGATCGAAATTGAAACCAAAACCCAAGTGAAAATGAACCTGGCGATTCTCATTGCAAATCAAAACCAACCCTCGTTCGTCATCGTTGCAGCAGGGAGAGGGGTCTCGTTGGATCAGGGGGTATCGTTGGTCATCGTTGCAGCAGGGGGAGGGTCAGCGACGAAACAGAGATGTTCTCGAACCAGATCTGAGATGGATGAGGGAGTTCTGCCGGAATTTCTATCAAAGAGGAAGAGGTGGCGCTAAGAACGGGGGGAGGGATGTGAGAGTTCTGCTGGAGTTCCAGCGCCGGAAACGAGGGAGGGATTGGGGAATTGCTGAATTGATGAAGACGTACGATGTGTGTGTGTATATATATATATTAAAACTATCATATAATACAAATAATTATAATAATTTTCAATCTAATATAAAAATTAGTATTTTATTTAATTTTTAAATTGAAAAGAATAAATAAACAATGAAAAGACGAAAATACCCTTCTAGTTAACAGATCATTTTAACAAAAGTTGGTCATAAGGACCAAAATTGAAGAAGAAAGGCAACCACAAGGACCAAAATTGTAATTAGTTTGAAATAGAGACTATATTTGATAGTAGGTGGCAACCACAGGGACCAAAAGTGTAATTTACTCAAACCCTAATTAAACCCTTCCCAAGCCGCTTTGCTAGCCTCCCTCTCTCTCAATATCCTCGTCGCCGCCGGCTGAACCACCGTAGCTTTTGCATTCGCCGTCGCCTACATACGCGTTCATAACAGGTTAGTCGACTACCTTCTTTCTCACTTAATTCCAGTCAAATCACACACAAATAATCTCTGCAAAAGTTGCTGCAACCTCATTTGTTGCCATCTTCCTCCATGGAATTTGCTTTGTTCAGGAAATAGATTGAGATTTGTTCGTCGGACTTTGTTTCTTTAAAATTTGTTGATTTCTAGATACATGTATGTGGATTTGTTGCATTGCATATGAATGATTGCTAATTGTGATTTGATTCGTGTCTTGACAGAAGTATCATTTAGGTTAATATTGTTTTGCCGCCTTGACCAGGGAATGGGAAAGAAACGGAAAGATCGTGAAGTCCAATCTGACGATGATGATGCAGCGAAAACGCGCACAAAGAGAACGGATATTGATAAGTCAGGTGCAAAGCCGCAGCTGCTTCCATCAATGATAAAAAACAAAGAGAAAAGATCGGCTGTATACGCCAAAATAAAGCATGAGAAGAAAGTAGAGAAGCGAAAGAATGCCAAGGCTCGTGAAGCTTTGGAGAGCAGAGCTCTTGAACTTGGAGAGGAGGTCTATTATATCTCTGACCCTGCTGCATTGTACTTGCATCTTATGACTGCTTCAATCTGTTTATGAAGACATTAGAGTTCACATTTGCATTAAATTAATTGTGCAGCTTCCACCAAAGAAAGTTCCCCGTACAATTGAGAATACTAGAGAGGCTGATGAAACTGTATGCAAGCCTGATGATGAAGAGGTTTCGTATTGTCTCTACCTCTTTTCCAATCTACATAAAGCATGATATTGTTTAGACTACATTCTATGGGTACTTTCTGTATCAGCATCGATTTTGATATTCCATGTATGTTTCTGCAGCTTTTTGCTGGTAACGATGCTGATGAATTTAGCTCAATTTTGAACCGAGAACAACCTCCAAAAATACTGATCACAACTTGTCGTTTCCATTCCACAGTAGGTTTTCTTTCTAGTTCCTTGTGCTTGTCATTTTGTAGGAGAGGTTGCTCTTGTTAGTTTCGAGTGTTATGATGAACATTGAAGGTATCACTTGTTTTTGCAATGTCTATTACTATAGAAACATGCTTATGTTGCTAATCACATGTACTGTAATCCACCTTTAACTACAGAGGGGACCTGCATTGATCAAGGATTTAATCGCTGTGATCCCCAATGCAGAGTACTATAAGAGAGGAACCTATGACTTGAAGAAGGTAAGGCCTAAGGGTCTATGCTCATATTCTCTGTCCATGGTTTTTCCTGGAGATATATGCTTCTAAAATGCTTGTCCACAATTTTCAGATTGTGGAATATGCAAACAACAAAGAATTTACATCTGTTATTGTTGTCCACACCAGCCGTAGAGAACCAGGTTATCTTTCATCTGGATTTCAGTCATTGATTTGATCTTTTAGTTTTCACTTTTTATCTTAATTCATCTTTTTTCTTCTCTCATACTTACCAACCTTGTTGGCTAATTATAGATGCTCTCCTGGTTATTGGATTGCCCAATGGACCTACAGCCCATTTCAAGCTGTCAAATCTTGTCTTGCGCAAGGATATTAAGGTGGAGAAATCATCAACTTATTTCTCTTCTGAAATTAGATCTTTCTGTTTCCAATTAATTTTCTTTCTTTAGATATACTCTTTAATAGTACCTATAAAGTCTAACTTGGATCAGTTTTCACCATCATATTGCTGAAGTCTAGAAGTGAATGGAAAACTATATAACTTGCAAGTTGCAACATAAAATGGATGTGGAGAGCATAATATTATTAATTTTTAATCTAGACATTTTAGCACATATACGAATGGTAGGGGATATCAACGTGTGTAGGGCTTGTCATGCTAATGTATTACTTCCCTTTCCAGCTGAAATGAATGGAATAGTCTTAAGCACTTGTCCCAAAAATATTAATTTTTATTTTGAGTTGTCTCCAAAAATGCATTGCTTCTTTTTCTGGAGATCTTATAAGTTTATCTGTTTGCTATTGATAATTAAGACAAATTGTTGGTCGGATTGGTTGTTTACTTGTTTTTCACATGTTTTATCAATTTTGTTGTATTTAGGGGTATTTTTAGTATTTGATTATTAGTAAGACGTTAATTAAAATGCCGGTCATATCAGACAACGCATTACTTTTGGGACGGAAGGAGTACGATATTGGAGTTGACAAATCATCCATGCAATTTATGTTTGGCACTTCTCTTATGTCAGCTTTGATATCAGACACATCCATAATTGACTTGCAAGGTTAATTAGTTAGTTAAAGTGGTGAAGCTTGCAGTAGTTAAACCTTTTATCCATCTTAACAAAATAGCAGCAAATAGCTCATCTAGCCAAACTCCAAATAAGCGAGACTAAAATAAATTGAATTATATCTTAGTTTTCTTTTTCAGTTTCACATTATAGGCCTGGAACATAAAAACTTGTATGCTATGGAATGTAACTGATAATGAACAAAACAAAGTGAAAAAGTGTTGTATGTGGTAATTTTGATTATGTTATTAACTAAGAGTTATGCTGATTTTTCATTTCTCTCTTGCCCTCTCAACCTTTTTTGCGATGAAAAACAAAAACTTTAGTAAATGGTAGTTGGTAAAGAAGGTTTCTGACTATCTGTCTGTCTACTTTGCATGCATAGTAAAAAATTACTAGCACTACCTAAGGTTTACTGATCATGGCATAAAGTTTCAAGCACCCATGGAGAAGTATTTAGAAATAAATTCTTTAATGTTACACTGTGAAAATTTATTCAAGGTCTCAGATGTCTGGTTTTTGTGCTGGACATAGATGCTAGTCCAACATGTGCTGGACATAGATGCTATAACTCTGTAGATGTGATTGTGTTTCTAGACCCTGGGCAGGCCTAGCTTTATACTTTGAAGAGGATTGCCTGAGCACTTAAGCTCATTCGGAATTTGTCAACCCATCAACAAATCTGTATGTTCAATTGTTCATGTACTTTTACAACACAAGTATGTGTAAGTAAGATTTCGTATCATATGAATGCAGAGAAATAGATCTTTATGGCTTTTAGTATTGTAATAAGTTTTTTCATGTTTCATTTGGATAAGTAGTACCTATAAGTAAATAAGATAATTCTGACACTCCAATGCTTAATGTTTAATGATTGATAGACAATGGGCCTATAAGGGGTGGATACAGAGATCCACCTTTGCATCTGAATTTGAAATTCAGAATCCACATGGACATCTGGAGATATAATAGAATCAGAATCCTCACCAACAAATTTGATTGATAAATAATTTATGAGAGTTATGTATGAATGAACTGCGAAGTGGAAACGAGGCTCTGCTTGGCAAGGCCACAGCTGGCAGCATTTTCCACAATTAGAGCAACACATGAACTCAATTAGGCAAGGATGTGATTGCGCCTGCCATTTCCTTGGTTCGTAAGGCGGCACACACAGATAAAAATCAGTTATAATAACACAAGAGCATAAATTGGCACCCATAAAGACAAAGTACGAGTTAGGATACAAATCTTTGCGCACATCCTCTGACTGGTGTCCTAGTCAGGGGATGAGTCTGTGTTGCTCTCCTCTGTTCTTGGTTTGAAAAGGGATTGTGATGTTCATGTGGGACCTTCCTTATGGGCCAAGATCTCACTTCTTGAATTGGTAGACCTTGAGCTTGATTGTTGTGGATGACCGAATATTATTGATTGTGATGATCCACAGTACAGACACGATACATACATATATACATATAGAAACGGTGCAATCAAAACGGTTATACCCCTTTGAAACGTTGCACCCTAAACATATAAAAACTGTTTCTTAATGGACTCCTAAAACGACCCAATATTAATGGCCTACGGCCCAACAAACTGATCCAACAAATAAACTTAAAAATACAAATAGATATATACCAATTTAACTGATTTGTCATTATCTTTTAACATTCCCTCTTAATGACAAAACAGGTAAATTTCTTAATCATTATTCGTCAAAGAAATGATAACAAAATCATCGAACTCATTTGAACCACAAGAGCTATCTTTTCCACTGCTACCGTCTTTTGACACTTCATCGGTAACATCCACAATTGAATCTTGATTATTAAACTTGTTTGGAGCAACCATATTGCCCCCCTTCTTGATCAACAACTTGCACACCTTTAATGGTCAACTCTCTTGGACACATTGGTCCTTTCTTAGCGAACTCATATTTTTCACAAATTTCCTTAAACTTCTTCTCATACCATCCCTTGTAAACATCATCCATCTCAACATTCATATTATCTTGTATCTTTTCAACAAGATCATCATCTTTAACAATCTTCAAGTCATTCTTAAGCAAAATATCACAAATTATTGTGATGAATTCAACTTCTTCCATTTGGAGCGTTTCTCTGTTCAAACCATCTCGTAACTTATGTTTTTCAAACTTTTTCTTGAACAAGTCTTTGTTCTTGTTTGATGACTGGTTGTTTTCTCGATTGATCCTTGGATCTTGATCATCTTCTTGAACACCTTGGTCGATACACATATGTGTAATTGTACACTTCAAATCTTTGAATTTAACTTCGAAGCCTTGTAGTATCAACTGTTTCAAACTCAACACATTGATGTTGATTTGTGGTGTGTATGAAACGTAGGGAACATCGAATGTTCTTTCGTTTGTTGTTAGTTCAATCTCTTCAATACCATGTATAGGAATTTGATCGAAAACTTGATCTTCATTATTAATAAAGAAACGACCTTTGAGTTTGACAAATAGATCTCGATTTGGAGTCATATGTTTGGAAATCTTTGTGTTCACATACCAAATTGAATCCCATGTACCTTTGTCCGATCCTTCAAGGAGATAATCTCCGTTTATGATGTTCGATCAACATACTTTTGTGTGAATGGTTGTAAGGGACTAATAAGAGTGATGCCCATGTTTGAATTATGAGAGTCCTCTTCAGCATGAAGACTCGATTGTTTCATAGGGCATTCCCACGCAAAATGGCCCTTTCCAAAACAACGGTAACATGACGATTTTCAATTTCTCTTCTCGCCGATTTCTTCACCGAGATTCCAACTGCGAAGTAAACTTGCCAGTTCTACACTTCTCTTTAAATTTTGAAATTTCCTCCTATGTAGACTTCGTTTGGTCATTCGTCCTTTTCGATTGATTCGCCGGTTTCTTCGATCAAACCTTGCAGTTCGATCGTTTCTTGTGTTTGCTGCCAATCGATCAATTCTTCTTGCTAGTTGATCGATTCCTTCACTTTCTCCCAGCGACCGGTCAGCCCTTGGGCTCTGATACCACTTTGCTGGAGATGAACTTTGATCGTTGTTCTTCCAAACAGAGTGTAATCAAACGGTGCATACATATATAACACGATACATACATATATACCATGAAACGGTGCAATCAAACGTTTCGAAGTTAGTTATCCGCTGTGATTATGTTCCAAAGGTGATGAAGGCTGATTGGAAGAACAATAATCAAACTTCATCTCGAACAAAGTGGTATCAGAGCCCAAGGGCTGACCGGTCGCTGGGAGAAAGTGAAGGAATCGATCAATTAGCAAGAAGAATTGATCGATTGGCAGCAAACACAAGAAACAATCGAACTGCAAGGTTTGATCGAAGAAACCGGCGAATCAATCGAAAAGGACGAATGACCAAACGAAGCCTACATAGGAGGAAATTTCAAAATTTAAAGAGAAGTGTAGAGCTGGCAAGTTTACTTCGCAGTTGGAATCTCGGTGGAGAAATCGGCGAGAAGAGACTGAAAATCGTCATGTTACCGTTGTTTTGGAAAGGGCCATTTTGTGTGGGAATGCCCTATGAAACAATCGAGTCTTCATGCTGAAGAGGACTCTCATAATTCAAACATGAGCATCACTCTTATTAGTCCCTTACAACCATTCACACAAAAGTATGTTGATCGAACGATCATAAACGGAGATTATCTCCTTGAAGGATCGGACAAGGGTACATGGGATTCAATTTGGTATGTGAACACAAGGATCTCCAAACATATGACACCAAACCACGATTTGTTCACAAATTTCAAGACTAGCTTCACTGTTAACAAAGAAGATCATCATGATCAAATCGCAATACATGGTGTTGGGGAAATCGAAGTGAAATCGGATGGGACAGTGTTTTCTATACCTAATGTATCGTATGCACCCGGGATCAATATAAACGTGTTGAGTCTGAAGCAACTAATCTTGCAAGGTTTTGAATTTGAGATCAAGGACTTGGGAGGTGTAATCACTCACATGTGTGTTAATCGACAAAATCAAGAAGATGATCAGAATGAGTCTACTTCAAGGATCAATACAGAAATCAACCAAGGTTTAAACGAAATTGAAGAAAAGACGGTACCTCTGATTGTTGAAACTTTTGATGATTTCATCTCATTCATGGTTTTAGTGAATTGTGATGGAATATGTTACAAGAACAAAGAAATCATGTGTATCGACCAAGGTGTTCAAGAAGATAGCACCACAGAAAATAAGGAAATAAGAGATGGTTTGAATGGAGAAACGCTCCAAATGGAAGAAGTTGAATTCATCACAAATTATTGTGATATTTTGCTTAAGAATGACTTGAAGATTGTTAAAGATGATGATCTTGTTGAAAAGATACAAGATAATATGTATGTTGAGATGGATGATGCTTACAAGGGTTGGTATTAGAAGAAGTTTAAGGAAATTTGTGAAAAATATGAGTTCGCAAAGAAAGGACCAATGTGTTCAAGAGAGTTCACCATTAAAGGTGTGCAAGTTGTTGATCAAGAAGGGGGGCAATATGGCTACTCCAAACAAGTTTAATAATCAAGATTCAATTGTGGGTGTTACTGGTGAAGTGTCAAAAGACGGTAGCAGTGGAAAAGATAGCTCTTGTGGTTCAAATGAGTTCGATGATTTTGTTATCATTGTTTGACGAATAATGATTAAGAAATTTACCTGTTTTGTCATTAAGGGGGAATGTTAAAAGATAATGACAAAAACAGAGTATTTTAGGTTTATTAGTTTGGGTCAGTTTGTTGGGCCGTAGGCCATTATTATTGGGTCGTATTAGGAGTCCTTTAAAAACAGTTTCTATATGTTTAGGGTGAAACGTTTCAAAGTGGTATAACCGTTTGATTGCACCCTTTCTTGTTATATATGTATGTATCGTGTTTGTACTGTTGTGGTATTAGATCACAATCAATAAAATTTTCTGTTTGTGTACTTGGTTATCCGCTGTGATTATGTTCCAATGGAGATGTAGGCTGATTGGAAGAACAATAATCAAACTTCATCTCCAACAGAATTGGTAGACCTTGAGCTTGATAGTTGTGGATGACCGAATATTATTCTGAAACGTCATGAGTTAATTTATATTTTGCACTTGTTGGGTATTGGATATATCATAGATGTAGATACCAGCTATATCCGTATCTGCTTATAGTGTGTCAAATAATACTCCCCCTGTCCAAATTTAAGTGTTAACATTTCTATTTTAGTTGTCCCAAATAAGTGTCCATTTTCAGAAGTGTCTACTTTCCAATTCTATCCTTAATTATGAGATGGAGAAATTCATTACCTCCTCTATTATTAAAGATAAAATTCTTTTCTAGTTAATTAAAAAATGTCATAATTTCTAAAACTATGTTTCTTTGTCATTGTGGGCATTTATTTTGGGACCGATGGAGTATCTGCTTGCTAATTCCGGTTTTGACAGATATGTGGGTTTTCATATGTCAGCTTTCATCCCTACTATCTTCTTGTTGCTGTAACTAGGTTTTAACACATTTTCTTATATATTATTGCAGAATCATGGAAACCCAACCAGTCATAAACCTGAGCTAGTGATGAACAACTTCACTACCCGCCTGGGTCATCGTGTTGGAAGGTTAAAATCATTCCGTTAATAATTATCTCACTTTCTAAACCTGCTTACTGCAATATTTTTAATGTCAATACAAAACGGGGTGAAAAAACCCGAAAACCCCTTTTTTAAGTTCCTCTCAGATGCATGGTTTACATACCCGGCTCAACATCCTGAATCCTACCTACTAATAACACCTAAAACTATAGCTGCTTACTTTGTTCTCGCTCCATGTAATTGGCTTGATTTTGGTCTCCATCTCTCAAGCTTAAAAATTCTTACCTGTTTTTTGTAGGTTAATACAATCGCTTTTTCCACAAGATCCTGAATTTCGTGGTCGACGAGTTGTCACTTTTCACAATCAGCGAGATTTTATATTTTTCCGTCATCATCGGTGAGTCGGTTATAATTTTATCTGACCAGATTTTTGGGATGAGGCGTCCTTAAGGTAGATGGGCTTGTATAGGTACATTTTTGAAACTAAGGAAAACAAACAGCATGATGCAAAAGAAAAGAACAAGGATACTGGGGATGAGAAGATCCAAAAAGGGAAAGTAATTGCTCGTCTGCAGGTATTTTTCTTCTTCACGATCCACAAAAACATACCCAGTAAATCCCATCCGGAAGTAAGATAGGATATTTCTGAGCACCGACCTTTTGTTTGATGTTTGTAGGAATGTGGACCCCGTTTTACCCTAAAATTAACGAGTTTACAACATGGAACTTTTGATACAAAAGGAGGGGAGTATGAATGGGTTCACAAGGTATTAACTAATCTAGCTTTGCTTTCTTGATTTTTGAATATACTTAAATGTATTAAAGTTAATCTATCTAACTTGATTCCCTTTGATTTGTAGCCGGAAATGGACACTAGCCGAAGAAGGTTTTTCTTGTGATGTGCTATTGAAACTGGAGGTCAATTTTGTTTGTAACCGAAGGTAACTATTATACGGGAATAGAAATCGATCTGATAGACTTTTTAAAGTTGTGTTATTTTATTTTGAGTCGCTTTAGTTGCATAAAATCGGGTTTTTGTAGTCTATGTACATGCATTCTTTAAGAAGCATGATCTTTTAGTTTTATAGATTACATAAAAAGAATGATGAAAGAAGAAACCTCAAGTTGCAAGGTCGAGTCCTATATTTGTTTTTGACACGAAAACATGTTTCTCATAAAAAATTAAAAGCAATAATTATCATGCTTGTACAAAATTTAATAGCAATAATCACCCAAAAATATAAATGAGGTAGTTGTGTCATGTTATCAAAATTTAAATGGTGAATTACATTTAAGATAGCGTGCATATTTATTCAATTATAGTTTCGGAGAAAGTTCATTTGGAAGATATGTTTGATGATTTATAATTTGAAAAAAAAAATATATTTTTTGAAAAATATTTCGAAAAAATAGAAAACATCATTTTTTTTTTCATATTACTAGAAACGTACTCGCGCAATGAAGCGAGATACATCACGATTGTAATGTTTCATTTTATTTTTTGTTTTTTTATCGATTTACAGTACGATTTTGGATGGTTTTAAGAAAGTGATGGTGTTTTTTTTATAAATTTGTTTAATTTAGGCTTAATAATATAACATTTTTTATATAAACAAATTAAGTATTTTGTTAGAATTCAATGATTATCTTATATATTTTAATGACATCTTGAAATAATATATTAATTAATAGTGATATTGGAAATGTCTGCATTAAAGGAAGACCCTGTACATACCAAATTGGTGGATGTTAGAAACATGCAGTAGTAATATGTATCTTGTGCTTTGATATTTGTAAATTAAGAGATTTTTAAAATCTTGCATAAAATGATGGTACCTTGTGCTTAATAATTTGTATTTGAGAGTTTTTTATCCGTGTTTTATAATATAGTATAAATAAGCTTTTAAAGACGTGTTTTTTTGGGCAAGGACGGACCCAGGTCGTGCATCGCTTTGTTCCTCCATCGTAGTAAAATTAAAGGGTTGTGAAAAGTGTCATTATATCAATTTGTTATGTGTCATCGTGTATAATTTGAAATTACAAGAACACAATTTTTTTGGTAGAGTTGGTTTGTAAGGTTTTTCTTCTATCTAGATCTAAGTTTGAATCCCGTTGATGTCATTTTCTTAGTTATTAACTTTTAATCTTAAATTTATTATGTTTTTGAAGGAAAAAAAATTGAAATAAAATATTTGAACATAGAACCTTACATGTGAGAGCAATAAACTAATCAATAGACCAATAATGATTTTATGAAAAATATTCATATAATTGTTTTTTATAGGCAAATAGTGTCACCACTTATAAAAAATTATAGTCCCGTCTCTAATTTTGAGATATGTTTTTTGAAATGATAATTAAATAGAAATAAAGTTTTTTTTAAATAAAATTGGTCCGTTAACTGAAAGCGCAAAGAGTATGGTTTACCCACGTAATTGTATATTTATACAATTATACATCATCAAACTGCAATTCCGTGAACGATTCGTTTATATTTGTCAGAGTGAATTATACTGGTGGTCCATGTGTTTTGTTCAAATTTTGGATTTAGTCTATAAAACAAACTATCTATATTGATGATTCTTAACTTTCCAATTTCATAACGCTTAAGATTCGTTAAGATAACACCATCAATTACCAACTGCTAGAAGGGACAAATCATTATTTGCACAAACTACAAGGAATTAAAAGTGTATTTACTCTAAAATTAATTATGATTCGCATATTTTATTTCAATATATATATATATATATATACATATTTTATTTCAATATATATATATATATATTTAAAAATATTTGACATATGGTTAAAAAAGTATTTTGATTATTATATGTGAATACTTTTTTAATAAATATGTGAATAATTTTTTAATAAATATGTGAATAATTTTTTTAAATAAATATGAGAAAAGAAATATTTTTTAAATAAATGTGTTGATTAAAAATTTTTATTTCAATAAACATATTTTAAGTACTATAACAAAAAAAATTATTTTCATTATTACATGTGAATAGCTTTTTAAAATAAATAAGTAGTAAATTATAATAATACTAACATTTACCAGGAAGCTTTACTGTTCATGAACAGTAACTTCCTGATTTGGTCCTTCATGTTTTTAACTTACATATTTGGTCCTTCAGATTTTTAGTAAATTACAGATTTGGTCCTTGAGCTTTTATCTCCCTGTTAGATTTAGTCCTATGTTTGTAGAGTTACAGATTTGGTCCCTATAGTTTTATTTTCCTCTTGGATTTAGTCCCCATAATTTGTTGATTCCAAAATAGACTTTCGATTTTGCATTTGCGTAACGTTTTGGTCCTCGAAACTAAAAGTTGTTAGCTCCTGACCGTTAAGTAAATGACATTTCGATAATTTATAACTTTTTCATTTTCTAATTTAAATAAATAAAAGTTATATTATAAAAATTATTTTTATTATATAAGCATAAAATAAAGATCCCTTAACATTCATCGCATCTCAATGACTGTGTCTTCTCCAACCCAAAACCTATGTAAAATTTGTTTAATTCATATTTTTATTATAATTTAATTTAGTCCCCATAATTTGTTGATTCCAAAATAGACTTTCGATTTTGCATTTGCGTAACGTTTTGGTCCTCGAAACTAAAAGTTGTTAGCTCCTGACCATTAAGTAAATGACATTTCGATCATTTATAACCTTTTCATTTTCTAATTTAAATAAATAAAAGTTATATTATAAAAATTATTTTTATTATATAAGCATAAAATAAAGATCCCTTAACATGCATCGCATCTCAATGACTGTGTCTTCTCTAACCCAAAACCTATGGAAAATTTGTTTAATTCATATTTTTATTATAATTTAATTTAGGTTTAATAACAATGTAACTTTTTTTAAGTTTAATGATGTAATGTACCATTTGCCAATTTATTTTCGCTTCCTATCATACACACACATCATCCTCATAGGGCATTTTGTAAATTATAGTGATGCTGTTAACAGACACAAAATGTTTTGTTCTCATAATTGGTGATGCTCAAATTTATGGTCTTAATATTTCTTTCCATCCGCAGCAACGCGCGGGCATTAATCCCACCTCGTTTTTAAACAAATATATGAATAAAAATATTTTAGTAAACAATATTTTTAAATAAAATATCTGAATCACAATTAATATTAGAGTGAATTATACTTTGGTCCCTGTAATTTGCCTAAATAATAATTTGTCCCTTCTAATGGTTATTAATTGACGATAGTAAATTGAAGGACCTTGAGTGTTATGAAATTGAAAAATTAGGAACCATCAGTGTAGGTAGTTTGTTTTAGGGACCAAATCCAAAATTTGAACAAACAACATGGACCATCAGTCTAATTCACTATTCATAAATATATAAGATCTTATAAATACATAAAGATAATATATGAAATAACAACTTATTTTCATAACTTATTATAATATTGTACATTCATTTTTATTTATTAGTACAATATACTTTTAAATTATTTTTACTATAATATTGTATTTTAATTTTTTTACCATTATAGCAATGGGTAATTTTTTATTTGACTTAAGATGACATGGTATAAGTTACCGTTTTTTCATGTCATGTAATTGCCCATATGAGATGTCCATGTGTGACATATTGCTATTACAACACGTATTTTTAAAAAGATTGAGTTAACATATTATTGAATAAATATAGTAAATGAAAAGTAAATTACATTTTTGGTCCATGTGGTCACTACTCACTATCAGTCTAGTACATATTTTAAATTAATTACACTTCTGATCACTACAGTTGGCACTTCGTTTTGCTTTTGTTCCCTCCGACTAATACCTGTTAACAAGGTCCTTGAACTCAATAATAATAGTCTCAACCATCGGATTTGTACATAATACATATAGACATCCAAAGTTTAAACACTTAAAAATAAGTTATCTTCTTTATAAACAAAAATAGGATCAATCCGATGTATACTTCACACATCGGATTAGTCACTCAATAAGGTTTAAAATCCGATGTTGGATCCCAGATTTAACCTTTTAACGATGATATAAACAATAATAATAATGACAATGAAAGCAATATAGTTTAATATCAAAGCAGATTCAAATCACAGTTAATAAGAAGATATCTAATAAGGTAAATATAAGAACAGACTTAATATTCACTGGATAAATCAGGTAGATTGATAAATCGTACAAGATCTTCTTAGAATACTTTTCAGTATATTAAAGATAATTCAAAATACAAGATATATGAAAAGCACACTTCAAGCAATGGGGTGATGGTCCTATTTATAGGACCATAAAGTGAACAATGTACTATCCTGACATAAGAAGCATGCTTGAACAGTGTTTCACCTAAAAGGTAAACTCAAGACATGCTTGAACAGTAACCTACTCAAAAAAGTAAGTCTTATCACTATGTGACGTGTCATCTATTCTTCTGTCAACACTTGTAGAATTTCTTCAGCTTGATCTTCAGAGAGAATGTCTTCAGAGCTCTGACTTAGATCTCTGATGAAGCTATCTCTGATATCTTCTTGGCTGAAGAGTCTATCCCTGAACTGACTTCAGAGGTAGACTTGACTTTCTTTGCAGTAGTCTCTAAACGTCTTCAGAGGAAGACTTGAAATATTTTCAATACTTTTATATTACAGAATTGGGACTAACATCCGATGTTTTCTCAAAAGGGAAACAATCTCAAGAACCATTGGATTTACAACCATCAGATTGAATGCCTTAGAGTAAAGGTCACAATCTGATGAAAGTTTCTAAGCAACCATTGGATTGTTACCTTCATCAAACTTAATATGCTCCTTTGAATTATTCCATGCATTTAATATCCAAAAAACCCATCCTTCATAAATGTCTATAACTGGTAATTGTTGTATAGCTTATACTTCAGAATAGACAAATAAGATTTTTACTTGTAAAAGTCTTATTACTATCGGTACTATTCCAAAAATAGAGAGCCTTCAACAAAGTCAAAGATTAGTTGAAGAGTGGTCAGATTGTCACCAAAGCGGATTGGTTCGTCATCTAGCAAAAAAAAAAAAAAAAACAATACAAGATACAATCAATATGTAGTATGACAAATACGACTACTGGCAAGCCGAATTTGAAATACAAACTTGGCCAACAAGTTTGGTCCACCAACTCTTCCTGACTCTCATCCTAAAGTATGGGAACATGCAAAAGCATGTCGATTTAAGTATGTTCTAAAGTATTATTTTAATACTTGTTATACTTTACTGTTCTTTTTTCATACAACAGGATGGGAAGGGTTAACAAGTGTCTACTTCAACCCAAAAGGCTGAAGTGAAAAGTACATGCATGCATGGATCAACAAATTTGACAGGGAGATGTGTTGAAGTTGCAGGAGAGCATTTAATGCAATGAAGGCTATAAAAGAGAACATATCTCTGTGATAGCTTTAAAGTAAATTTGGCGTCCAAATCCGAGAGCTATCTTAGTCTCTCATATCTGAAAGAGAACCTTCTTCTTCTCTCTTTCAGTGTGTAGATTTGTCTCCTTAGATAGCGTAGAATAAAGGTTTTGTCTCCTAGCTTCCGCAACATATCTGTAATTTTATGTTTGAAATAACTAAAATTAAAAAGAGCAAATTTATTGTGTTTGTATTCAACCCCTTCTACATACACTTTACGTGTGAGTGTATCACCCTAAAATTTGGGCAAATTTAAAATTAAATTTCGATAATATAACGTCTAAAATATATGTGTTTATAAACCATGTAAATGAACAACTAAAACCCAAATAACGATGGGGTAGTTTGTATCAATTATAGTAGCGGAAAAATGAAACATAAAACACAACAACCTAATTAATCTAGACAACATTCAAGCTATATTAAAAGTGGGTGTCGCTATGTCTCCCAAAATGCTCTTCTCGAATGTCCCAAAAACCCGGTCCTTCAAATCTCCTAGGTACACAACCGACATATCAAAGTGTCTTATGAACTCCACTAGAAAGACCTGTGAGCCATATAAATACCGAACAGGTGTTAGACCAACAATCTAATAGCATTGCAAGGTTTGACATTTTATAATATAAACATTTACACCATATTAACTGTTACCGATACGCCTAAGAGTGGAACCATCGTCAACACTCGCTTGGAAAAGATAGCCCACACCTGAAAAAATACACAAGAGATATCTCTTGAAATACGAGGGAGACCCATTTCCATCTTGGGTGACGAGAACACGTGAATGGAGTCACCCGTGACGTTACTGGATTACAATACATGTCCCGGTTCTAGTTCACATGCCATAAAGACATCACAATCCTCAAACCGTTTATGCCTTTATTGTTCACTTCGTCGAGTTGCACCTCAAGGACTTACAGACATTATTGTCTATCCAATCTAGACGAGTTACACCTCAAAGACTATGAAGTCCTGTATTGCCTACTCGCTAGCGGTCAAATAGGACCAAACAACTTTTACCCACATATAGATAAATCTAAATCCTCGTGCACAAGGATATTCACAACTATGCATAAATCACATTCCAACACATGAGCATGTTAGTTATTTTATAAAGTTTCCCATCTCACGAATTTGATCATTTTACTCTCATGACATCTCAATCGCATGTATCACATAGTAAGTCTATCACATGTAACACCCCATATTTCTATCCCAATTGAATAAAAGTGTTGAACGGGGTGAGTACATAAAGGAAGAACCACATATGGTCGTCTCGGCTATAGTGCCATGTGGGTGTGTCATTAGTCACAATAGCACCAATGGTACTAAGAGTATGGTCTTCTTGGCAATAGTGACATGTGGTTGTGACATCTTTCACAATAGCACCAATGGTACTGAAAGTGTGGTAGTCCCGGCTATAGTGCCATGCTATGTCACAATAGCAACGGCGATTACCAAGTGGTTAGTCGTCCCAACGAATGTGCCATGTAATTATGACAATGGTAGGATATCTGGCATAATAACATCAAATGTTCCGAGAGAGCGGTCGAGGAATGGCTGGGAGAACGGTCGAGAAACAGTCGGGAAAGTCGTCGAGAAAGCGGTCGAAAAGACCCTCGGTACATCTCGCGCGACAGTGCCCGCTATAGTGACAAATGGCATTGTAGCATGGCAGGGTCGCGCGGGGCAAAAGACTTTCGGTACATCTCGCGTGACAGTGCCCGCTACAGTGACAAATGTCACTGTCGCGTGGCAGGGTCGCGCCAATCTCACAGTGCATAAAATCGGGATTTTCTTCATTTGGTCATATCTTACTCATTTCTACTCCGTTTTGGGCGATTCAAAATGCTATGGTTTCGTTTTTGAGATATTTTCAAGGCTAAAGTGTTAGTTGTGAGAGGATTAAAGAGTATTTGGTGGTGGATTGGAAGCAAAGGTCAAGAGCTCATCATCTTCACCTCCATCGTCAAGAATTTTGGGGTTTTCTAGGTTTTCATCAAAACCTAAGTGGTAAGTGTATCCCTCCCATTTATAAACCTTAATATAAGTTATTGATGCTCCATTGATGGTTTCCTAGTGTTTGATTTCTTTAATTTCGGTTTGGAAGATTTTGGAAGTCTTGGGTCAAAATTAGGGTTTTACCCAAAATGGAGATTTTGATGCTAAGTGTTTGGGGAATGTTTCTATATGGTTGAATATAGTTATTTACGGTTGGATACTTGTGGATCTAGGTTATGGAAGTTTTGACCTTGAAGATTCAAGTTTCTTCAAAGGAGATCAAAGTGGGGAAAATCTAGATTTAGCCTAAATCTAGCAAGGTGAGTTCAAGTTGATTTGTGAAAACGGTGTACATGCCAACATGTTTATTTTAAAGGGTTTTACAGGAAATGGTTAACTGCTGATAAGTTTTGAGTATTTAGAAATAAAATATGTTTTACTTGGTTATTTGTCAAGGTGTGAGTATTTTGATAAGTTTTTGAGAGTCCAAGAATCTCTAAATCTTTAGAGAGAGAAAGTAGAGAGAGAAAGTAACAAGGAAGCGCAAAGTGTAATCTGATTAAAGTGAGAGCAAAAGTTACAAAACAAAGGCTCTAAGGGGACTTAAATACCCCAAGCCTTTACAATACAGAAAATAACATTAAGCACAGTAAAAGCTAGAAAATAAATATAATGATTACTATAAAAACAAATCTAACAATCTCCCCCTTAGTAATCATTGGCGCCGTGGTCTTCAAAAACAATCTTCAAAAACAGCATAGACCAACCAGGCGACTTTGGAGAATCACTGACTCTCTTCTCGTTGACGAAGTCTATTCAAACCAACTAAAACTTCCAATCGTCTTAAAGTTGAGCGTAGATTCAATCTTTCTTGAATTGAATCTAAAGTCTTCTGGATAAGACGAATTTCATCATTATCAACCAGGAAAGCATTTTCTCTTGTTTCTAAAAATCTTCTTTTGGCCTCCTTCAGACGTTGCTCTAACTGAAGCTTGATCACTTTTAAGGTTCCATCGGAGTAGTGAGCAATTTCTTCAAACTTGAGAAAGCATTTTTCGTTACAGCCATTCTTGTACACAACTCCATATGGATCTTCAATAATGGTGAGAAGAGGATAAGATTCTAAGTTCGGTAAGATTTGATTGGGCCTGAGAAGATTAACAACCGGTTGAAAACTTTCGACAGCCATCTGAAAATCAAAAACTCGGAAGAATCTGATTTGTCGTCGTATGAATCTTTTAATGACGAACAAAGCTTGAGAAATATCCTGTGTTCTATGATACAGATTCCTGAAGTGATCAAATAAGAATTCAATATCATCTATAGAAAGGTTAGTGAAGTCTGCCTCTGAAAATTTATACCGCTTGCAGTCTCTTCTTTCAACTTCAAAATCAGGATACCAGATGTTCACAAACTTGTTGTTTGTGACATTGATGACTCGAACAATCAAGTGTTGAGAAGAAACGGTATTATTCCTTTTGCGCTGACACTTGATGAACATCAAGTACTCATATTGATAGGCATCTGACTCTTTCTCTACTCCAAGGATTGCATAGATGTTAATCGCCCTTCTTCTAGAAACAAAAATATTTCTCTGAGTGTCTTCTAGAAAGGCTGATCTTTGTCTTGATGCCAAATATCTACGTTGCAAATTCCTTTGTCTTTGATGTCTAGATAAAGCTGGTCCTTCTTCTAGAATAGATGGAGGAATTACAGGATCAGAAGGTGGTACATCAGCTTCTGCTCTTGACGACTGACCAACTTCAAATGATCTTGAAGGAATAGTGGTAGTCGGAGCTGAACTAGCAACAGGAATAAATGTGACATTAGCTGATTCAGGAATCTCATCATGAGCAGGAAGATCACCGTATAACAAATCTGCTTCTTCTTCGTCTTTCACATCCATGAACACTAAGTCATCTTCTGTATCTGATATGATAATGATGTCATCACAGTCTTCTTCATTGATTTGACATATCTTTTCAAACCTGACATCTTCATCATCATCAGAATTAATCTCTATGAAGTTAGCAAAGAATGTCCTCATGTCATTTGCAGCTTCAGATTCTTCAACTTCATGAACATTTGCAGAAACATCTGGATCCATATAAACAACAATTTGCATATTATTGTTAATATTACTCTCAGAAATATTCAGTTCATTATGCATGGAAGACAGATCAACATTCTCAATCATAACATTTACTAAATCCTGAATGTTGCAGTCTTGAACAGATTCACCACCCTTTTCTTTATCACCAACCACTTCTTCTTGAATATCTTCTCTAGCTTCAGAAGATCCTTCAACTCTTGGTCTCTTTGCCATCTCCCCCTCATGGCCTTGATGATCAGGATCAAACTTTTAAACTTTTAAATTCAACATGACCAAATTTTAGGTCACAGGTACAAACTTTTAAACCCAGAGATTTCTGTATTTTAAGAATTTATTATTCATCTCAATTACTCAGATCAACGTCTAAATGCTTAGCCCATATTTTCATTTCGATCTATAATTCTGATCATTTAGGTAGTCTAAGCAAAGTAAACTATAAAAATTCAAACTCACATATCTTTAAAGCAGTATCAAAAGCTACAAACATGTTGCTGACTTTTCGACTTTTGTAAGACATGAAAGTTGAACATATAAAACTTTAATATAAACAAATAACTTGTTAAAGACCCTAAACATACGTTTTATTCAAAAGAAAGAAAATCTGTAAAATTTTATTTTATAGAATAAAATTTGTAAAGATTTAAACTTTTAAATTCAACATGCCTAATTTTGAAAGCAAAAAATTGAAACGTTTTTCATCTAAGGCTTTTGTAAAGATATCAGCAAGTTGATATTCAGTTGATACAAAATATAATTCAATGGTACCTTCTTCCACGTGATGCTTTATAAAATGGTACCGCATGTCTATGTGCTTGGTCTTGGTGTGTTGGACTGGATTGACCGATATCGCAATTGCAGACTTGCTATCACAATATATCGGCACTTTCTTGTATAGCATTCTGTAATCACGAAGTTGCGTTTTCATCCAGAGCACTTGAGCTCAGCAACTAGCTGCAGCGACGTATTCAACTTCGGCTGTTGATATTGAAACACAATTTTGCTTTTTCGACGCCCAACTTATCAATCTGTCACCTAAAAACTGAAGATGACCAGAAGTACTCTTCCTGTCCAATTGATTACCACCAAAATCTGCATCTGAATAAGCAATCAAATTATAGTTAGAACTTTTAGGATACCATAATCCTAAATAAGGAGTTCCTTTAATATATCTAAAAATGCGTTTGACTGCTAAAAGATGAGATTCTTTTGGTTTAGCTTGGAATCGAGCACACAAGCACGTGGAGAACATTATGTCCGGGCGACTGGTAGTTAGATACATCAGTGATCCGATCATCCCTCTGTATGTCTTTTGATCCACAACTTTTCCATCTGGATCGAGTCCGAGTTTGGCACCGTGAGCCATCGGTGTTCTGATTGAAGTAGATTTGTCCATCTTGAATTTCTTCAAGATGTCAAATATATACTTTGACTGGTTGATGAAGATACCATCAGGAAGCTGTTTCACTTGTAAGCCGAGGAAGAAATTGATTTCTCCCATCATGCTCATCTGAAATCTAGAGGTCATAAGATCAGAAAACCATGTACACAAAGATTTGTTAGTCGCACCGAAAATAATATCATCTACGTATATTTGTACTAAACAGATATCAAGATTAGTTCTATAAATGAAAAGAGTAGTATCGATAGATCCTTTGGTGAAGCCGGATTTGACCAAGAAAGCTGACAACTCGTCATACCACGCCCGTGGAGCTTGTTTCAAACCATACAATGCTTTATCGAGAAAATATACATAATCTGGACGATCTTTGTCAACAAATCCCTCTGGATGAGATACATATACTTCTTCTTTCAGCTTGCCATTGAGAAATGCCGTCTTGACGTCCATTTGATATACTGTGAAGTTGCGATAAGCAGCGAAGGCAAGAAACATTCGGATAGCTTCCAATCTGGCAACGGGTGCAAATGTTTCATTGTAGTCAATACCTTCTTCTTGTCGATATCCTTTGGCTACCAACCTTTCTTTGTTCCGCACGACGATACCATCTTTATCCTTTTTATTCTTGAAAATCCACTTTGTACCAATTATGCTTTTTCCTTTCGGCCTCGGTACAAGTCTCCATACTTTGAGCGCATCAAATTGATTGATCTCCTCTTGCATAGCAATAATCCAATCTGGGTCTTCCAATGCTTCAGAAACTTTTGTAGGTTCAATCTTGCTTAGGAAGCAAGTGAATAGACATTCGTTGGAAGTAGCCGATTTGGAGCGTGTAGAAACACTGGCTTGAGGATCTCCAATAATTTAATGAATTGGATGAGATCTTGTCCGTTTTGTTGTATGAGGGAGAGGATCAATTACATCTTGAACCACTTCTAATTGAAGAGAGGGAGGTTCAGAAACTTCTACATCAGATGAAGAAATAGAAATTGTTTCAACTTGAGGAGGAGATATCTCAACTATCTCTGAATCAGATTCGGGAACAGTTTGTTGAATAACATCATTCTGTACTTCTTCCTGAAGTGATTCATCTTGAACAGGTTGATCTTGAATTGAATCTTCTTGAGTATGTTCTTCATGAATAAGCTCAGCTTCTGATTGAACATTGTCTGATTGAACACAATCTTGTTGTGCCGGTTCTTGTTGAATAGGAGGGACTGGAGCAGCATCATTGTCAGAGATAGATGCAGCGGAATTTGGTATAGATGAGCTCTCAGTTTCCTGATTCAAAACATTAGAAACATTTTCAGAATTAGATCTAGGCACATCATCATAAAAAATTTCAAACAGAAAATCAAGATCAGAAAGATTAGGAGAGGGAGTAGAAGAATCTTGGTTATCCGGTGAAAGAGCAGGTTCTGAACTGATTTGTTTAGAAACTGAATTGCCAGTAAAAGCGGGTTCTGAGCCTGAGTGACTAGAAACCAAATCAGCAGCTTCGTCAAATTTTACATTGACACTCTCTATGACCTTTCTTGCAGAGATCAGAAAAACTCTATAAGCGACAGAGTTTGAAGAATAACCCACGAATACACCCTCGTCTGCCTTTGGACTAAACTTGTTGAGATTCTCCCTGTCATTCAGAACGTAGCATTTACACCCGAATGACTTGAAATACTTGATGTTCGGTTTGATCCCGTTCATAAGTTCATACGGTGTTTTGTTGAAACGACGATGCAGAATTGATCTGTTCTGTGTATGACTGGCAGTTGATACTGCTTCAGCCCAGTAAGACAAAGGTAGACCTGAATAAGCAAGCATTGATCTGGCGGACTCAACAAGCGTTCTGTTTCTTCTTTCAACAACACTGTTCTGTTGCGGAGTACGTGCAGCAGAAAATTGTTGTTGTATTCCTTGAGATTCATAGAATGCCTGAAGAGTACTGTTTTTGAATTCAGTGCCATTGTCAGATCTTACCACTTTCACTTGCTTCTGCTTATTTGTCTAAGTTGTCTTGATGAGATTGATGAGTACTTCAGGAGTCTCGTCTTTTGACTTCAGAAATTTTACCCAAGTATATCTGGAGTAGTCATCAACAACCACCAAAACATATTTATTATGTCCTAAACTCTTCGTCTTCACCGGACCACACAAATCAACATGCAAAAGATCAAGAATAGCCGCCGTGCAGTGTTCAGGTTTAGGCTTGTGAGGATCTTTCTTCATTTTTCCTTTCTCACAATCCTGGCATAGATAGTCTTTCTGGAAACGGAGAACTGGAAGACCTCTCACTGAATCATTCTTGACCAGGCGATCCATATACTTGAAATTGAGATGAGCTAAACGTCTGTGCCAAATCCAACTTTCTTGAATTGAGGCTTTAGAAAGCAAGCAGATATCTGAAGGAATTTTGATCTTGGAAAGATGAATGGTATACAAATTTGATTGCCTTTTTCCTATCAAAAGATCCTTGCCATTATCATTCTTCACTGCAACTCTTTTGGATTTGAAGCTGACTTCAAGGTCTTTATCACAGAATTGTCCTATGCTGAAAAGGTTGTGACTTAGACCCTCGACGTAGCTTACTCTTTTGACAATTATGTTACCCTGAACTAGATCACCATAACCAAGAATCGAAGCTGTCTCATAGTTGCCAAATTTCACACGACCGCAACATTTATCTTTAAAATTAGACAGAAGAGATTTGTTGCCAGTCATATGTTTTGAACATCCCGAGTCCAGATACCATAATTGACTAAGCTGCACACATAGAAACTACACCTTTTTAGGTACCCATATGCTTATGGGTCCCTTGTTAGATTTATGTCTTTTATTTTTCACAGATTTATTTTTCATGCAAGAATGAAAGTAATTATCAATAGAAGATAAAACACAATTATCAGAATCAGAACTAGAAGAAGCATATGAGATATTCTTTGATATATCAAACATTTGCTGAAAAGAATATTTTGGATTTTTATTACATGTAGCAAATGTATCAGTATCACAAAGATTGTCTACACGGTTAACTCCTAACAGTTCAGATTCTAAAATTTGCTGTTTCATCCTCCAAATCTGCCTTGGTAACTTCCTCACAGTCCGATCTGAAGAAGAAAAATCAGAAACATTAGAATTTTCAGATAAGACAGTATCATGTTTCTTTGACTTCTTTGATCTTCTTCTTTTACGCTTCTTTTTATAAAATTGAGCATTTACCAGTAAAGAATTATCGATAATTGAATCAGAAGAAGAAATTTTATCAAAGAAATCAGTCTTAGCATTTGACATTGAAGAACTAGCCTTGGAGTGAAAATTTTCAAAATTTCGCAAGTCTGGAGGAGGTTTGCGCTTCCCATTGGAGGCGCAAACTGAGCTTTGCGCGTCCAACTGCATGCGCAAACTTTCAGTTTGCGTTTCCAACGTGGAACGCAAATGGCCATTGCTTTTCAAAACTTTAGCATTCTCCTTAGAATCTTTTGACAATCCAGAAGAAATTTTATCTTCAAAACTTGTTTTCATTATAAAAAGAAATAAATCATTTTCTAAACAAGTTTGAAGATTTTGTTCTTCCAATCTATCTTCAAGATCAACAATCTTACCTTCTAACACTAATGGGGGAATGTATTTCTTAGTATCATAAGACACCGGAGATACATTTTCCTTTTCAGTGTTATTAAAAATATCAACAAAATCTGTTGAAAATGAAGATTTATTGGAAGATTTGACCTTTAAAAGATTTTGAAATTTTCTGGATTTCTTAGATTGATCAGGAAATTACTTTGCATTTTCAGAAGTGTAAACAAATGGCATTTCCATCCTCTTGTTTTTCATTCTTTTCACATTTTCTTCTTCCAAAATTTGTTTCTCAGTTGTCCAAAAGAATTTAAACTGAGGAGCATATCTTACAAGAGTAAAGTAATCATATTCATATAAAGTAGGAACTTCATTTTTAGCATGATTTAAAAAATGCGGGTTTTCAAAACCAAGTCCCCACTTTTCTTTTATGGCTTATTCACTCCTTGGTTTATTCATGTAAATGGTTTGCTCAGACTGTTCTCTTTTATACAATTTCCTTTCTAAAACAATTATCTTGTCAGAAAGAATTTTATTTGAAGAAGTCAGTTCAGTCAACGAATCATGATAAGTCTGATTTGAATTTTCTAACTCGACCAACTGCTTATTAAATTTCTCTTTTGTGTCAATTAAAATTGATTTTTCATCATTTAAAGAAATTTGCAGTTCATCACCTTTTTGTCATCTTTCTTTTGGTCAACTATCTTAGCAGGTTCATACTTTGGAGTGTATGTCCTTGAAGGAGCACTAGGTTCTATCTTCTTAGAACCAGAAGTAAACCGCAAGTTGTTCGACCCAGATCTGTGCTTGAACTGTTTCTGATAATGATGAGTTAGAAGAATCATGACCTTTTCAAGAGCTTCGCCATCATCATCTGTAGATCCTTCATAAGTTGATTCAGTCAAGGCTTGCTCAGCCAGTTGGCTAGCTATAAGAGTAATGGGATCTACTGACAGAGGCTTGTTCTTCTTATCCATTTTCGCTTTCTTCTCCATTACCATAGATTCATCTGACATCAAGATTTCGTATAACTCCTGTATTGGCATGGTTGAGATTCTGACATCGTTTCTCATTCTGTGGCATGACTTGTTCCACTCAGGTTGTAAAGCGTTCAGAAACTTCAAGTTAGCCTCCAACTCAGTCTTCTTAACTTTAATCTTGTATAAATCGTTGATGACAGCCCAAAATCGGTCAAATACACTCTTCAAGCTTTCTCAATCCTTAGCCTTGAATTTTTAAAAATTGTTCATATACCTAGTCTGACGCAACTGAGTTGCCATTGTAGTACCAAGCATAATCTTTTCAAGTTGAGTCCACATCAGCATAGGATTCTGTTTGAAGCAATCAATTCTGTTATAAATGGAGTTGGGAAGAGCAAGGATCAGATTTGATTTGGCCTGGCTATCAGCTTGATGTCGTAACATCTCATCAGCATCATATTCCCTTAAAGCTTTCTCAACAGAGGTAGCAACAGAAGTTGCTGTAGCTGGAACAACTTTCCTTGGTATTTCCATAGGACCCTAAGTCAGTGATTTCATCATGTTCTCCCCATTTGGTTGTCTTTCAATGAAGTTAATAAACCGATCCTGCCACTGTTCGAATTCGTTCTCATTGATTAGTATTGGTGGACGTGTATCAGACCCCAATGACATCATGAGGTCATTTTTGTAGATTTGTGCTTGCAAAGACATATTGTGAAAATTCAGAAAATTTAGAAAATTTTCTAAGTATAGGAGATGCGCAAACTAGAGGTTTGCGTATGCAATGAGGAGCGCAAAGAAGGTTTTGCGTTTGCAGAAGGGAACGCAAACTGAGTTTTGCGTTTGCTTAGTGAAACGCAAAGTGTTACTTTGCGTTGCAGGTATGAAACGCAAACTTGATGCACGAAGACTTGAAGAGAGAAACGCAAACAGATAGTTTGCGTATTAAACTAGAGCCGAGAACTTTAAGCTTTGCGTTTCCAACATGAACCGCAAATTTGAAAAATTCACTAACACAAGAGTTAGACACGCAAAATATATGAATGACACGCAAATTTATATGAATCACACGCAAACATATATGAATGACACGCAAAGACTATGAATGAGGCGCAAAGCTTATATGAATGAAGCGCAAACTTTATAAACACTACCAATTCACGCAAGATCAACTACAACTTTGAAAATTAACCAATAAAAGCACACATTGAACTTCGAAAACTTCTTTCTAACAAATTTTATCAAACAAATTCGATTGAAAAACCCTAAATCAACACTTTCGAAAAAGAACAGAACGAGAATACGTTTTTCCAGAAAAACACAAAATCACCAAATTGAGAATCAAATCATGGTTTTTATGGAAAATTATGTGAATCAAATACGATCGACTATCACAAATGCAACTAAAGAAATCAAATTCGCACAAATTCAATCAAAAACCTAACCAATTTTAATAAATCAAGCAAAAAACAAGATTTTCTTGAAAAATCAAGAAAATCAATCAAATTTTCTGCTTAATCTACAAAATCAGTGTCTAAAAATAAATTCTCTCAATCCTCTCAAGATTCAAATTGTTCTGATAACAATTGAGAGTCCAAGAATCTCTAAATCTTTTGAGAGAGAAAGTAGAGAGATAAAGTAACAAGGAAGCGCAAAGTGTAATCTGATTAAAGTGAGAGCAAAAGTTACAAAACAAAGGCTCTAAGGGGACTTAAATACCCCAAGCCTTTACAATACTTAAAAGAACATTAAGCACAGTAAAAGCTAGAAAATAAATACAATGATTACTATAAAAACAGATCTAACAGTTTTCATATTTGGTAAACTTGGGTTGTGTTAACCTCTTAAAATGTTTATATTGAGTTTGAACGTTTCAACAACTATATAACATGAATTACGTATTCTTGGTGATTTTGTACAAGTAAGGTCTATTTCATGAGTTATACATCTTTGACGATTTTGTACAAATGGAGTCTATTTCATGTTATATGGATTTTGGTGTATTTGCATTCATAAACCCTTTGGAAAACCTTTGGTCCCATTACGCGTTGAGTTTTGGGTTAATCTCGTCTTTGAGGTATGTGTCTTCGTAAACGTTGTTTAAAGACATTTCATTATTTGGGGGACCGATAATTGTTGGTCAAATGGATTTTGAGCATTTTAGCTCGGTATTGGCTTAAAAGAGTCTTGAGGACATTTGTCCGGTTTTAATGGCTCGATGTAGGGTCCAATTTGTGATTTACATCTTAATGCATTTTATTGCATATTATCGATAGTTACAGACTCGAGTGCTTTAGTCAGTCATGAGTAGTCGTGTAACTTTAGACTGTGTAGCATTGGATCCATAGGCACGTAAGTCAGTCTTATTTGATGGTCAATTGGATGGTACGGGGTTGGACTCCGGGACTCATGGTTTATGACCTTGTCTTTGTAAGTAGGCACTAGGAGGGCTGAGCTAGGTTGAGCTATCATGACTGTGGGTAGTCCTTTGATGGGCGTTTGGGGCCTTCGCCGTGTGGGGCAATGCCGTCGTTGTATCCCCCGTGTGCCGAGCCTTTGGCGATAATTCGGTGGTATTCGCTAAGGTCAATTGTCTCTTTGAGTGAAACTTGTCAGGGAGTCGTAGGGACACTTGGGCGTTCGTGTCGTGAAGTGTCATGCGACCAACGTTGTTTGAGTGGCATACTTTTGTGTTCTTCCGCTCTCCACGGATACGGGTATCCCCCGTTGTCGGCCCGCTGTATTTTGGATATTTAATTGTCCATGCTTTAATATTTGGATTTCATTCCATTTTATGGTCGCGTGAGTATTAAGTTTCAGTTCCATGTTTTCATGGCGTATCATATTTATATGGATTGTTTTCCGTTATTTAAGGATCGAGTATTATGTCCCACCCGAGTTTTGGGTGTTTTGGGATATGATGTATTATTTACATTTTCACAAATTTGAGTATCGAACTATGACCCCGTTTTGGATGAGTTACGGGTTGCATCGTTTTATAAGAAATGTGTGTTTGGGAGCATTGTCTTTAAAAGTGCATATTATGGGAAAAGGTGTCGTTTCCACTTTAAAGTATAATATTTCGAAGGATCTTGCTTTAAACTGAATTCCTTTCTTTTGAAGATATATTCATTCATGTTAAAACTCTTGAGCTCACTAGGCGTTAAGCCTAACCTTTTTATTTGTCGGCATGTGCATCAGGTTCCTGTCGGGGGTTCGGTTCTAGCAAGTGTTGTGAGGAGTTGAGCCTTAGCTTTATACAAGAGTAAGTAGCTGGTGAAGTCTTCCGTAGGTTGGAGATACTAATTGTTATTGGGTTTAGTAACACCCATCCTTTTCATAGATGGTATGTATAGGATGAATGTGTGTATTGAGGTTAATTCTCAATTTGTGTCTGTAGTCAAAGTAATTATTGATGTATTTAGAAAATTTTTAATAAGTTGCTATCTTCAGATTTTAGGGTGTTACATCATATAACTCTTAAATGCCATAAATAATAAATGGCAATGCATCTACCACCATAATCCAAGAAACCCTAGTTATTAGGTCAATCTCATAAATGAAGGTGTATAAGTATACATTAAATGTGCAAGTACATAAGTAAGAAGTTATAAATGAAGGACTCACAAGGAAGGGCTTGCAAAGAGAAAACCCTAATTTTGTTGGTGGAAACCCTATGCTAGTGCACAAATATGTTGGATACAAGATCATAGAAGACAGAAGACTGAAGTCAAAGCTCAAGTCAACTCTTATAGCATAGTCAAAGTCTTTTGTAATAAAAGTCAAAGTCAAAGTCAATATAGAGTCAATGTATGTTGTTTAAATAGTGTTGTGTCTAAATAGGGATACGGCTAATTGTAAGAATTGTACACATTCATTTCTAGAGAGAGAAATATCTTTGAGAGAACTGTGTAATCGTTTCTGTGATTTAAATAAAATGGAACTTGATTGAATTGTGTCATATAGATTGTTTTACATTAATTGTGGGACACACAATTGGTATCAGAGCAAACAGATTTTCAGAAACGTGATCGAATTCAAAGATTTTTGGGCCGATTTTTCAAGAACTCGTAAACGAACTATGGAGATTCGAATTTTGAGATTTAGTGATGTTTTAGGTATGAAATTAGTGTTTTGATATTCAAATTCTCATCTAGAACACTTTTGATTTGTAATGTTTAGTCTAATTCACATTTCTTCTATGTGAATTTTGATTTTCTTGGATTTTTTGTTCGAAGTTTGAATACACACTGTATTTGTATCAAGTTTGTAATTTTGGTGCTTTTGATTGTAATTCTTTGATTGTAATATGTTCAGAGAGTGTTCGTGGGTGAATTGGTAAGTTTTCAGGATCTAATTCGAAGGTTTGGATTGATTTGGATTGAATTTTTGAAGTTTTTAAACTGAAATCTGAAGAACTTGCATGAGATATGAAGAACTCGCATAAAATGAAGAACTCACATGGTGGAATTCGCATGGCATTTGTTTTCTGAAAAAGTTTAAGTGTAGAATTCGCATGAGAGTTGTGTGCGAAATCTTCAGAATTCGCATATGCTTGTATACGAAAAGTCCGATTTCGCGTAACTCTCATATACGAAAAGCTTGTTGAATTTTTTTTCCAAGGACAAAATTCGCATAAGCTTGTATGCAAAAAGTGAGGAATTCGCATAAAGAAGCATACGAATTGTTCAAATTTCGCATAAAAAGTTTCAAATAATTTCTAAGTTGATTTCGCATCGATACAAATTCTTTGAGGTTCAAATAATTTCTAAGTATAGAATTCGTATCTCTGTTGCGCGAAAAGTTTCATGCGAATTCTTCTTGATTGTGCGAATTCTTTGGTGTGCGAATTCTATTGTGTGCGAATTTCATACATTGTGCGAATTCTTAATGTGTTTTTGTGTGTGCGAATTCTTTGTGACTTGTGCGAATTCCATACTTAGAATTTTTTCTGAAATTTTCCAGATTTGACCAAAGTTGACTTTTACAGATCAAGTTCATTTCTGAATTTCTGACGATCATTTTAGACAGTGTAAAGCTAAAGATGACTTCCAAAGATGCTCTTGCTATTGACACGAATGTCAAACCACCAGTTCTATTCAAGGGAGAGTACGAACAATGGAAAGACCGGTTCCTCGATTTTATTGATAGACATGCCAACTGGGAAAATATTCTGCTATCAATCAAAGAAGGTCCAATGGTTCCGATAACCATGGAAATCCCGGATGACGAATCCTCAGATAGTGAAGACGGGAACATGGACAGAGAGCAGAAAACAAAGATAGTCCCGAAAGATCTTTCTCGGTATACAGAAGAGCAGAAGAATAGATACAAAGCCGACAAACAAGCCAGATCTATACTCTTACAAAGCATACCAAACGAGATCTACATCAAAATAGATACCTACAAGGCAAATGCAAAGAAGATGTGGGATCAGCTGCAAAAGATGATGATGGGATCCAAGGTTGGGAATCAGATGAAGGTTGCCAACTGCATTAACAGTTATGAGGAGTTCAAGGCAAAGGAGAATGAGAGCCTTGAAGATACATATGAAAGATTTGTTCTATTGCTGAATGAACTTGCAAAGAACAAGGTTAAGAAGAAGCAAATAGAAAACAACGTCAAGTTCCTCAACATCCTTCAACCTAAATGGAAGAAACACACGAGAAGGATGAAACAAATGAAGGATCTCAGTGATATTCCTCTTCATGAAGTGTACGAAACACTTAGACAAAACGAGGAGGAAGTAGTAGAGAAAAGGGAAGAGAAGAAAAAGACTGAAAAAGCTGCAGATCCCATAGTTATGGTAGTGGCTAAGAAAGGAAAAGAGAAGAAGGATAAGAAGAAGAAGAAAGTGGTGGTATCTGAATATGCTGATTCTGAGAATAGTGATTCTGATTATGATGATGGGGAAAATTTGAAACAAGCCATGCTACTTCTGACTCGAGCATTCCAAAAGAAGTTCTACAAGAAGCCGGGATCTAATCATCAGAGGTACTCATCAGGGTCTAAAAACTATGATCATAAGGAAAAGATTGAAGGAAGGAGATTCGATGAGAAGAAGTATGTGGAAAGAAAGCCAGAGGAGAAGAAAAAGTATGTGAATGACTATGGCAGTGAGAAGAGGTCTGATGAGATGATTAAATGCTATAACTGTGGTAAAGTGGGTCACTATGCCAAAGACTGTCGGAAGCCCACCATGAGAAATTCAGATTATTACAAGCACAAGATGCTTATGGCAAAACAGAAGGAAGCAGGAAAGGCTTTGATGGCGGAAGATGAGTTTTGGCTAGACCACTCAGACGATGAAGAGAAGGAAGAGACCACTCACATGTGCCTGATGGGGAAAGAAGTGAAGTATGATGAATCTGACGAAGAGATTTCCGATGTGGTACAAAGTTTTTCTGAATCCGATTTCTTACAGAAAATGGAAGCCATGATGATTGAGCTTCAAGACCTTCAAAATAAAAGGAGAAAAACAGAGTTGCTAAGAAGCGTCAAACTATTTTTGATCTCAACAGAGAACTTGTTGGGAACAAAAGTTTGATTGAATCTTTGAACAAATCTGCTATTGAGTTTAAACAACAAAAAGATTGTTTTGAAAATAAGATTTATGAAGTTGTTTCTAAACTTTCAAAGTCTGATTTTGAGAAACAAGAGTTTATGCTAAGAGTTCACAAATTGCAGGTTGAAAATAAGAGTTTAGAGAAAAAGGTAAATGGTTTGGAAGCCAAATTGTATGCTAGAGGACAAACAGATCAAACCATCTTTCTAAACACACCAAATGAGGAAAATGATGTTAAAGAAAAGTGGGGTCTCAGTTACGATAACCCACACTATTTGAAGAAAACAATCAGAAAACAGTCAGCTTTGTATAATTTTGATTTTCTACAAGCGGCTAACAAACATCCTCATTTGAAACCCAAGTTTGTTACCAAATCTTTTGATGAGGTTGAGGCCAAAGAAGATGAGAACAGAAAGAAAACAACGAAAATGCATCTACCATTCTGCTATCAAAAGCTGAATGATAGTTATATTTCTGAACAACCAAAGTTTCTTTCGAATGATAATTTTGCAAGTTATTCTACAAAAGAGTTGGAGGCAAAACCTATTAAAGCCAAAATTTATGTTCCTCCACTTGTTTTAGAAAGCAAAATCGTTGATCTTGAAAACATTTTATCTGACGAAAGAATCTTGGTTGATATTGAACAAGTTGTATTTTCTACAGTCATGAAGAGCACTGTTTTTAAATCTAAATCTAATGAGTGTTCAAACTCTTCTAAGACACCTTAAACTTCTGAAGATAATTTTGATGACTTATTTGCGTGTGCAAATGATTTCTTAAATTCTGATGATGGTTGTGTTGATGAAAGTATTGATATGTTTGACTTCAATGCAAGACTTCCATATCATTCTGATTTCATTATTAACTCTGAAGTTTTATCTAGTGTGTTTGAAGTAGATGAATCATCAACTAAGGTTGGTGAATCAGTTTCTGTGAGTACTGATTATTATGAAAAAGGTAAAACGCAAAAGAAAAGGCGCTCACAGAAACGGACCAACACAGGTAAGCAAAAGAAATCACAGACTCATAAATCTCATTTTCCTAACAAATCTAAATCTTTTGTTTCAGAACTGAGAAAGGAAAGGTCTGAAGTAAGAACTGAATGGAGACCAGAGAAGATAGTTGAAGAGATTACGAAGTCATTTTCGGATTCTGAATGTAATAGGATTTCTGTTAGTAGTACTGATTTAGTTGGTAACATTGCTTCTACAAAAACAAATCTTGTAACTTCTTACAAGAAATATTCAATAAAGCAATTGTTCCAATTATCTCTGATTACTAATCAGTTGTCTACATATCATCGAAATGATTTTGTGACTCGACAATATTCTGAATGTTGGTTTGGAACATATTGTGTACCTCATGTTTTTCAAAATAAAAGAGGACCCAAATTCAAAGGGGTGCCAAAATTTTGCGCTAATCTGAAAGGACCAAAATATAAATGTGTACCTAAAGTTGTTGTTCCCTGATTTCTCTTATGCAGACCCGTCATATGTGGTACTTGGATTCTGGTTGCTCCAAGCATATGACCGGGCAAAAAGATTTATTGTCTAATTATACTCAGAGAAATACTGCGGGAATGTGCGCTTCAGGAATGACCATTTTTCACCAATTCTGGGTTATGGTGACGTTATTCAAGACAACGTAACGATTAAGAAGGTGAGCTATGTTGAAGGCCTAGGTCATAACCTATTTAGCATTGGACAATTCTGCGACAAAGACTTAAAGGTTAATTTCAAGGCCAAGAGGTGTTCTGTGCGTACTGAAGATGGTAAAGAACTCTTGGTTGGAACGAGAAAGTCAAACTTCTACACGATCAACCTGTCAAAAGTCAAGACTGACAATGAGGTGTCTACTGTCAAAAGCCTCTATGCAACAGAGTTGGTTATGGCATAAAAGGCTATCTCACCTGAATTTTCGTTACATCAATAAGCTGGTTACGGGAAACTTAGTGAAAGGACTTCCAGAGCTCAAATACATCAAAGAACATCTCTGTGCAGCGTGTGAGAAGGGCAAGATGAAAAGAGCCGCTCATAAGCCTGAGCCGAGTACAAGTTCTCCACTGGAACTACTGCATATGGATCTCTACGGTCCTATACGAACTCAAAGCATAAACGACAAGAAATACGTGTTAGTGATTGTGGACGATTACTTGCGATACACTTGGGTCAAATTTCTAAGATCAAAAGATGAGACGCCCGATGTCATCATCACATTTCTAAAGACCACTCAAGTGAATCTGCAGAAGACAGTCAAGCTTCTTAGAACAGATAATGGCACATAATTTAAGAACATAATTGTTGATGATTATCTTGAATCGGTTGGGATAACACACCAGTTTTTGCTGCCAGAACGCCTGAACAAAATGGAGTTGTAGAAAGACGAAATAGAACGCTAGTCGAGGCCGCTCGAACTATGCTGAGTCAATCAGATCTACCTCTATTTCTATGGGCTGAAACTGCGTCGACTGCTTGCTATACGCAGAATCGCTCTATTATACATCGCCGGTTCGGTAAAACACCGTATGCTTTAATTAATAATCGAATACCTAGCATTAAACATTTTCATATTTTTGGATGCAGGTGCTTTGTATTAAATGACAAGAAGAACTTGAATAAGTTCAGTCCAAAAGCTGAAGAAAACATTTTTATCGGCTATTCTCAAACGTCTGCAGCCTACAGAGTATGATCTAAAGAAGTCGAAGATCGTAATTGAGAACGTTAATGTGACATTTGATGAAGAATTGGCTTCTGAACAACACAGTTCAAAACCCATACTTACTGGAGTGTTAGCTTCTGGACAAATCAGTCCAGAATCCGCGGTTAATGCTTTAAATTCTGATAAAGCGTCAACTTCTACATCACATTTATCAGAATTAGATTTACTGTTTGAATTATTTTATGATGAGTTTCTTGGGTCTAAATTGACTATACCTGTTGTGATTGACAGACCTGAAGATTCAAGCAATCATCATCCAATCACTTCAGATGTATTAACTAAATCTGTTCCCCCGGTTCAGCAAGAAACTCCGATTTAAACACCTACTCCTTCAGTTAAAGCTGTATATGAAACTGTCAAGCCATAAGTTGCTGAATCAGTTGGATGCACGGTAACGAATAATCATCAGACAGAAAATATCCAACCAACTGAAGCTTCTGAACCCCTATCTAATCCTGAACAAAACGAAGAAGCTAAAAGTGGATTTTTAGATGAACATCATGATCAATCTACATCTAATCCACTCCCTCATGAACACAAGTGGACCAAAGAGCACCCGATACATCAGATCATTGGAGATCCATCCAAACCGGTGCAAACTAGGTTTGCTACACTAAACTAGTGCATGCATGATTCATTCCTAAGCAAGATAGAGCCAACTCGAGTATCTGAAGCTCTAGCTGACTCAGACTGGGTGACTACGATGCAAGAAGAGCTGAATCAATTTGAAGCGCTTAAGGTATGGAGACTAGTGCCTAAACCTGAAGGAAAAATATAATTAGCACAAAATGGGTGTTTAAGAACAAGAAAGACGAAGATGATATCGTTATCAGAAATAAAGCAATACTTGTGGCTAAAGGATATAGGCAAGATGAAGGTATTGACTACGACGAGACTTATGCTCCAGTTGCGCGCATAGAAGCAATCCGCATATTTCTAGCTTATGTCGCACACAAGAACTTCACCATCTACCAGATGGACGTGAAGACTGCCTTTCTGAATGACATCTTAAAGGAGGAAGTCTACGTATCTCAACCTGAAGGTTTTGTCAATCTAGAGAAACCAAATCACGTTTACATTATGGACAAAGCTCTTTATGGTCTGAAACAATCCCCTCGCGCCTAGTATGAAGTTCTATCCAAATTTTTAGTCAAGCCGGGCTTCTCAAAAGGTAAAATCGATACTACTCTTTTCATTAAAAAGGAAAAAAACCGATATCATTTTAATCCAGATATATGTGGATGATATCATATTTTGCTCAACTAATGCTAAGTACTGTAAGAATTTTCTAACCTTATGGTGTCAAGATTTCAGATGATTATGGTGGAAGAGATGAATTTCTTTCTCGGATTACAAGTCAAACAATTTTCCACGGGGATCTTTATTAATCAAGCAAAGTACATTTTTGATATTCTTAGATAATTTAAAATGGAAAATTGTACTCCTATTGAAACCCCGATGGCACCGGGAACTAAGATTGGCGCCGATCCTTCTAGAAAAGTTGTCGATGTTAGAACCTACTGAGGTATGATTGGTTCTTTAATGTACTTGACATCTAGTAGGCCAGATATAATGTTCTCTACATGCTTATGTGCAAGATATGAGACTAGTCCTAAAGAATCCCATTTGTCTGCAGTCAAGCGTATTTTTAGATATCTGAAGGGCACTACAGATTTTGGTCTGTGGTATCCTAAAGATACAAGTTTCGAGCTCACAGCATATTCAGATGCAGATCATGCAGGTTGTATGCTTGACAAGAAGAGTACTTCGGGTCATATACAATTTCTTGGTGATAAACTCGTGAGTTGGGCTTCAAAGAAACAACTCTGTGTATCTAATTCAACAGCCGAGGCAGAGTATTTCGCTGTGGCTAGCTGTTGTTCTCAGGTGATGTGGATGCGAACACAACTGCGAGATTATGGCTTTAAGTATGACAAAATCCTGATCTACTGCGATTCTAAGAGCGCAATTGCCATATTAGCAAATCCTGTTCAACATACTAAGATCAAGCACATAGACGTGAGATATCACTTCATTAAAGACAATGTTGAAAAAGGTACAATCGAACTTTACTTTGTAAACACATATTATCAGCTTGCTGATTTATTTACCAAACCGCTTGATGAAAAGAGATTTAATTTTCTCATTTCAAAAATTGGTATGCTAAATCTCAAGACTTAATCTGTTGTTACCTATTAAAGTTTAGTTTTGTTATTTTTCTTCATTTCTTTATTCTTTATTCTGAAAGATATCTGCACTTAAGTTCGTTCATGATTTCAGGGGGAGTGTGAGACAAAACTTATATGATCTACATTTTAGGGGGAGTTAAAGAATTTTGCATACATTTTGTACTGACAAATCTTATGATGCATAATTTCAGGGGGAGTTGAGTAAGGACTATAATTTCTGATTACATTTGATCAGAACTCGTTCTTAACACGTTTTATTGCTTTATGTCTTTATTTTTCAATAAATTTTGTGAATAAAGCTTTGTGCTTTGATGACTTTTGACTGTTGTAGATTTGGGAGAAAGCTTACACGATCATATCTTATATGACTTTTGAGCTGACTGAATGAGATTTAAGCTGAATGAAAGGTTTAATTCTAAACTTAATCTCATATATGGTTGAAATAAGGACGACTTTCAATCATTGAAAACATGTTTATAAATTTTCAAAGCACTTCTTATTCTTAAAATGATTTCATGAATTTAGAAGTGTGATTTTAAATGTTTTCATTGTTCATGAGCTTAATGGTTTAAACTAGTCGTGTGTTTCCAAAGATAAATACTTGTGTATTATCTTTTTCATATACTTTCAAGTATTAACACACACCGGTTTAGTACTTTTATTGGAAATGTTCTTACCATATCTTAAATTTGAAACATATTTTCGATGGTAAGACATCCCGCTTGATATTCAATGTTTGTTTTAGCGTTGATTTTATTTCAAAACGTTTATTTCAAGAATGTCTATATTTTGATTCGTATAGACAAATTCCTATTTTTCATGACCTAAACCTTAATTGCTAAATCATTCATATTTGATCTTATTATACAATGTCAGATTTTCAAACAAGTTTCTTGTATTCATTTCATTCATTCAATATACTTGTTTTGAAATATTTTCCATGATAAAAATGCTCAAATCTTCATGATTATCTTCATGAGCATCTGTTCATCTGACATGTGTTTCATTATGTGCTTTAACTGTAAAGTTAAACCATTTGAGCAACATTATGCTTTTAGGAAAACATGGGTTCATTGTGTGCGACCTTAACAGAACTTCTATGGATTTACGTTAACCCGTGTTTCCTACCCAAGAAGTTAATCCTTGAGTGATCGAGTGTGAGGAGTCAATATATGAGTGTGGGTGTGATGAGGTAAAATGAAAAGAGAGTTTCGTTAGAAACGAGCTCAATGTTTAAAAAGAAAGAGGGTGAGAGAACAGAGTAAAAGAATATCAAACTCTGCACCAATTTTTCTGAGTCGGGCAACCACATTTCTGATTGTTTCACAATTCTTTGGTGAACGTCATTGAAAAAGGCAACTAGTCCATGCCAACTCTTGTTTTAAACCCCACCAGTTACTCATTTTTTTCTTAAAAAGAAGATGTTTTATATTTTCTGGGGATGCAACACATATGCTATCTCGTCTTCATTCGGAAGATGTGGATATTGAAAAAGAAGGAAGTCTGCCCCACCTTTGCACTTCGATCATGCACATTTGAGTCTGTGTTATACTGTTGTTGTCTCAATGGTTTACACAACTTAGAGCCTAACAAAAGCAATCATCATGTGCTTAATTCTTTCAAACACAAGCATGAACACACAGAAAATTAGTTTTTCTGTCTAAACGTTCATAGAATAAACTTGTGTTATTAGATGATTGAATGGAAGACCTGGAGGAGTGAACATAAAAAAGCTCCTTTCCAATGTGTATTCGTTACACACAGTGACTTCGTGTTACTGACAAACACTTTAACTGATTCATTTGTTGATTCAGGTGTTACACTCATAATTTGTCTGAATTTGCAAAGATTCGGATGAATATCTTTTGGATCGATAAATAGTCAGAGGCTCTTGTAAAAGATCAATGGTCAGATTAGTTCATGACATTTCTTGTGAAAGTTTTGATGATTTCAATGTCACAATCATCAAAAAGGGGGAGAGACTCAAGAAATGGAGAAGTTTTGTTCAAAGAAATGTTTAAGATGGTCAAGAAATGAATATGGGAGAAGCTAAGTTCAAAGAATTGCAAGTTTTGCTGAAGATTGTACAAGTTTGAAAGAGCAAATTCAAAGATTTTTGAAAGGAAGCTGAATTTTACTGAATTTTTCTTTGAAAATAATTTGCTGAAGCAAACTAAGCTAAAACTGAAGATAATTTCTTTCCGATGTCTGAAAGAGGTTCTTATTACCTTGGGAGAGAATGTTAAAGCTGATTACAAAAGATGATGTACAAAGACTTGGAGAGTTACAGAATGTTTATATGCTTATTCTTTTTCTTGAAGATGGTCCGAGTTGACAGAAGTTGAAAAAGGGGGATATTGTAATTTTGTGCTTAAAGGAGGAGATTGTATTGCATATCTTTTTGGAAATGATATTGAATCCAAAGGGGGAGATTGTTAGTGCACAAATATGTTGGATACAAGATCATAGAAGACAGAAGACTGAAGTCAAAGCAAGTCAAAGCTCAAGTTAAATCTTATAGCATAGTCAAATTCTTTTGTAATAAAAGTCAATGTCAATGTAGAGTCAATGTATATTGTTTAAATAGTGTTGTGTGTAATAGGGATACGGCTAATTGTAAGAATTGTACGCATTCATTTCTAGAGAGAGAAATATCTTTGAGAGAACTGTGTAATCGTTTCTGTGATTGAAATAAAATGGAACTTGATTGAATTGTGTCATCTAGATTGTTTTACACTGATTGTGGGACACACACCCTAGGATGAATGGACTTGGTGAGCTTGGACCTCTTGAGTTTTCAACCCTTTAGTAACTTTAATACTTGAACTTAATGACTCTCCAAGATGAATACATGTTAGGTTTTAGTTAGGTGCATTGAATGAGGAGGAAGATGGAAGGAAAATATGGAAAATAGCCTAGAGAAAGAGGGAGACCGATCTGCAGATTTGAGTGTGTAAAATGAGAAAATTTTAGCCAAAAAGTCAACTTAAAGATCAGACCTCTTGTCCCCGCATGCGACTTTGAGCATGCGAATATGCCACGGGCAAGGTCGCCGGGCATAGTCGTCGGTGTTCCTCCCCTTACGGTACCTTGTCGTACCTAAACCTCGGGCTTATGTTTGATTGGTGCGTTTATTGACTATATGGCGATTATGACCACCGCGACTATGCCACGGGCAAGGTCGTCGGGCATAGTCGCTGGTTACTTCCAACCCTCTAAAACCTCAATCTTAAAACACGATGGTTCCCAAAACGAGAAGTCTACAATTTCAAAGGGTTTTACATATGCATGATCACAATTTCAATGATTTTAAGACCGTCAACACATGAATATATATATATATATATATATATATATATATATGTATATACACGTAATCACATATGCATTCAATATATATATATATATACACACACCCACAAAAGGTGCATGACTAAGGCCTATAAATACATACGGTACAAATATCTAAAGCGCAAAATGTGAAACCGAAAGAAGTAGTGATTCAAAGAGACAGTCCCTATGAAGATAAGAATCCTATGAGTTACTTAAGAGAGGTTACTTAGAGGTTTATGAAGCTTACTCGAGAAATTCGGGGTATTATAATCCTCCACCCCTTAGAAAAGATTTCGTCCTCGAAATCTTAAACTAAGAAAACAAGTAAGGATATCACCTCCTCATATCCTCTTCCGACTCCCAAGTCATATTGGCCTCTCAGTGGTGCTTCCATTGAATCTTCACCATAACCACTTCCTTGTGTCGTAGCCTCTTTGTCTTCCTTTCTAGGATAGCCTCGAGCTCCTGCACGCATCGGTCGTTATCTACTCTAATCTCTGACAAGGGAATGACGCTCTCCTCTTCGGCTAGACACTTTCTCAAGTAACATACATGAAAGGTAGGGTGAATCCCGTCCATTTCGGGCGGTAGATCCAACTTGTAGGCTTGAAGCGCAATGCGCTCAACGATGGTTAAAGGTCTAAGGAAACGGGGACTAAGCTTCCCACGTTTTCTGTACCTAATTATTCCCTTCCACGGTGAAACTTTCAACATCACCCGTTCCCCCACTTGAAACTCGACCGGTCTTCTCTTTTTGTCCGCATAACTCTTTTGATGATCTTGAGCTGCCTTCAACCGCTCCCGAATGCTCTTAACCTTGTCGATCGTTTCTTGCACGATCTCCGGTCCGAAAAATTGCTTTTCTCTCACCTCCAGCCAACATACGGGCGTCCTACACTTTCTTTCGTATAACGCCTCGAATGACGCCATATCGATACTAGCGTGATAACTGTAGTTGTAGGCGAATTCCACTAACGGAAGATGGGAATCCCAACTTCCCCCGAAGTCGATGACACACGATCTTAACATGTCTTCAAGCGTTTGGATGGTCCTCTCGCTCTGTCCGTCAGTCTGGGGGTGCTATGCGGTACTCAACTTGATTCTAGTACCCAACTCTTTTTGCAAGCTATCCCAAAAATGGGATGTGAAACGACTATCACGGTCATACACAATAGATAGTGGCACCCCGTGCCTCGAGATTACCTCATCTATATAAAGTTTCGCCAATTTGTCCATCGGGAGAGTCTCTCGCATAGGCAAGAAAATGCGCTATTGGTCCATTATCACCCAAATGGTGTCGTGACTCCTCAAGGTCTTCGGTAGTTTGGTTACAAAGTCCATTGTGATGTGATCCCACTTTCATTCTGGTATCTCTAAGGATTGTAGACTACCGTAAGGTCGTAGGTGCTCCGCCTTCACTTGTAAGCAAGTTATGCATCGTTCCATATAACTAGCTACATCCAATTTCATTACCGACCACCAATAATTTAGCTTCAAGTCCTGGTACACTTTTGTGCTTCCCGGATGAATAGAGTACTTGGATTTATACGCTTCTTCCATTAACAAGTCCCGACATACCCCGATCTTCGGTACCCATATTCGTCCTTGGAATAACTTCAAGCCCCTTCCGTCTTCGGTCAACTGAAGATGTTGCTTCGCCATAACTTCTCCCTTGAGATTTGCTTCAAGTAATGCTTCTGATTGAGATATCTTGATTTAGTCAATTAGGCATGAGACGACTTCAATTCTTGCAAAAGTAGCTTGAACGCCACTACCATACTCCTTTCGGCTCAAAGCGTCCGCTACGACATTGGCCTTTTCGGGATGATATAGAAGTTCACAATTGTAGTCTTTGAGTAGCTCTAGTCATCTTTGTTGCCGCATATTCAACTCCTTTTGGTCGAAGACATACTTCAGACTTTTATGATCGGTAAAAATGGTACACTTCGTGCCGTAAAGGTAGTGTCGCCACAACTTCAAAGTGAACACTACCGCCGCTAGCTCGAGATCGTGGGTTGGGTAGTTTTTCTCATGCTCTTTCAATTGCCTTGATGCATAGGCTATCACTTTGCCCCTTTGCATCAATACACATCCCAAACCCATCTTAAGACACGTCACTGTAGACTACAAAATCCTCCGTCGCCTTGGGTAGGGATAAGATTGACGCCTCACATCATTTCCTTTGTAGAGTCCGAAAGGCCCGTTCTTGACTTTCGGTCCAAAGGAACTTCACGTTCTTCCTTGTCAGGGTCGTCAATGGAGAGGAGATTTTGGAGAAGTCCTGCATGAATCTCTGATAGTAGCCGGCTAGACCTAAGAAACTCCGAATCTCTGTGGGACTCTTAGGCAGTTCCCAATTCATCATGGCTTCAATCTTCGATGGGTCAACTTTTACTCCTTCTCTTGTCACCACGTGACCTAAGAACTGAACCTCTTGCAACCAAAACTCGCACTTGGAAAACTTGGCGTAAAGCTTCTCGCTCCTCAACACTTCAAATACTTCTCTGAGATGTCGCTCGTGCTCCTCTTCAGTCTTCGAATACACCACGATGTCATCGATAAACACAATGATCGACTTGTCTAAAAATGGTCGGCAGACCCGATTCATCAAAGCCATGAACACAGCCGGCGCATTAGTTAGCCCGAAAGGCATAACCAAGAACTCTTAGTGGCCATACCGGGTTCTAAAAGCGGTCTTGGAGACGTCTTCTTCTCTAACTTTCACTTGATGGTAGCTCGAACGAAGATCGATCTTGGAAAAGCATCCGACTCCTTGTAGTTGATCGAAGAGGTCATCTATTCGGGGTAGCGAATATTTGTTCTTCACGGTCACCTTGTTCAACTCCCGGTAGTCGATGCACATTCACATCGACCCATCATTCTTCTTGACGAAGAGTACCGGAGCTCCCCAAGGCGAAGAGCTCGACCTCATAAATCCTTTCTCTAGCAACTCTTGAAGTTGAGACATCATCTCTTGCATTTCAGTCGGAGCAAGGCGGTAAGGTGCACGGGAAATCGGTGCCGCTCCCGGAACTAGATCGATACGGAACTCCACTTGGTGATCGGGCAGCAAACCCGATAGGTCGTCGAGAAATACATCTAGATATTCACTAACGATTCGCACGTCCTCGATCTTCTTCTTATCCTCTTTGGCATCCAATACGTAGGCGAGGAATGACGGGTAATTATTCACTAGACATTTTCTTGCTTTGATGGATGAAATGAGAGCCACTTCACCCTTACGCTTCTCCCCATATACAAAGACGAATTCCGTGCTTGAGGTCGGCAATCTGATCAGTTTCTTCGAACATAAAATCTCCGCTTGGTGTCGATACAACCAATCCATTCCTATCACCCCATCGAAACTCCCAATCGCCATGGGAAGTAAATTTACCTCAAAGAGTTCACCACTAATATCTATGTGGCACTCTTCTAAAACTTCACGCAAAATCACTTGTTCCCCGTTTGCTACCTCTACTACCAAGGCATCACTATGAGTACTAGAAGACACATTCAAGGCTTTGCAAAACTCAATGGACACAAAAGAGAAATTGGCACCGGAATCGAATAATACTTTAGCGGCAAGGGAGTTGAGTAAGAACGTACCCGGCACCACATCGGTGGTCTCCTTCGCTTCTTCTCTCGTCATCTGGATGGCCCTCCCTTGAGCCTTAGGAATGAACTCCTTCGGCTGGCTCCCCGAGCTTCCTCCTATTTCTCCTCCTCTAAGCTTGGGGCAATCCCTCTTCACGTGACCCACTTCCTTGCACTTGTATCATGTTGTCCCTTGAATAGGACAATTCAGACTAGTGTGACCCGACTTGGCACACTTAAAGCATGAGATTGGATTGGAATTGGGGTTGTAAAAACCAAAGTTCTTGCTTTTGCACTTGGAACACCACTTCGCCTCGCGGCGATTGTCAAAAATTCTTCCGTTTGGTTGGAATTTCGGCTTCTTGAAAGAGCTCGGCGGGCTCTCCCACTTTATCTTCTCAACCACTTTTGATTTCTCTTCCTTGTCTTGCGCATAGACACTTTCCATTATCTTGGCCTCTTCTATCGTTTCCCGAAGATTTGTAGCTTTTGAGTTGCGAACCATCGACATCATGTCCGTGGGTAAACCCTTCAGATAGGCTTTCACCTTTTCCCTCTCGGTTGGAGCCACATGCCCCACAAGATTTAACTTCTCCATGAAAAGTTGGGTGTATTCCCTCACCGACAAATTCCCTTCTTCAACGCACGAAACTCCTCCTCAATCAAATCCATCTTCTGCTCGTTGCAATATTCCTCTAAAATCTTTTTCTTGAACACCGCCCACGACATCTTGGTCAACACCGATTCTTCAATGGTTGAGGTGAAAACGTTCCACCATATCAAGGTTGGACCCCGGAGTATTTGAGAACCAAATTTTACCTTCTGACTTTCCTCGCAGTCACAGGCTCTAAACATGTGCTCGATTTCTTTGAACCAATTCATACAAGCTACGGGCTCATCAGATCCGGCGAACTCCGGAGGTTTGCAACCTATGAAGGACTTGTAAGAACAAGTTCCTCCGGGTTGCCTAGTATCTAGCGTCACCAACCCCTCAGTGCGGTTCTCACCTCCGGTGCCCCCGAAACCAGCTATCACCACATTCTCTTCTATGATTTCGTGTCGGCGATTGCTACCCTCTCTGTCCTCCATCAACTTCATAAACATTTTGCTTTACCATGGTTTCGTTCATGGCTCTCATCATGTCAAGCATCTGTGATTGAGGAGTTACCTCCGTCAGAACTGGATCGGCGGTGGCAATGTTGGTTCTCGGTATTTTCTCTACCCTCTCTCCAAGTAAGGGCAAAAGTGGAGGTACAACCGTCACAGTATCATTTGGCCTATCGACAGTGGATTCGGTCATGGCTTGACCCTCCTGAGATGATTGAAGGTGATTCCGAGTATTTATCATTTTCGTCTGTCACACAATCGAGAGAGAGAGTAAGAGGTAGCTACACAAGATTATACACAAGATATATATTCACAACTATGCATAAATCACATTCCAACACATGAGCATGGTAGTTATTTTATAAAGTTTCCCATCTCACGACTTTGATCATTTTACTCTCATGACATCTCAATCGCATGTATCACATAGTAAGGGGCTGTTTACCAAATTTTCCATTAAGTCATGTATGGATAAATTTGTCTGTCTGGATAAATTTGTTTATCTAGATAAATTGATCCTGTTGTTTACTTTTTTATCTGAATAAATAGTCTGAATAACATAAATGACCAATTTACACCTGAATATGAATTACAAGTTGTTTTATAAATTGTTGTTTATTTTTAAAGCCATAAATTCATTGATATAATCCAAAAATCAAACATAAATTCATTGATATAATAAATTTGTCTTTCTAGATAAATTTATTTGATATGAATTACAAAAATAACCATTTTACCCCTCAATATGAAATAAATATTATTCGATATTTCTAGATGACAAAAGAACTACTTAAATATTATTCGATATTTCAACTTATTGCTAATTTATACAATTTTTAAAATTTATTCAAATTAACATATTATTGTAAACCTAATAAAATTTACCCAAATTTTTTATTACCCAAATTTTTGGTAGTGGATGTGTTGATGGAATCCAGAGGGGCGTCACTGGAGTGAAGCATCAAAGGAAATTGTAGAGAGTAGAGATGCGACGATGGTAACGATGAGATGAGATAACGATGAGAGAAATAACGACGGAGAGAAACAACGACTAAAAGGAGCAACAATCAGAAATCGCCGGAGGCAGGGAAGAAAACCAGTCGCCGGAGGAAAGAAAGAAAACTAGGGAAGAATGGATGGAGGCGATGAGTTATGACCTGATACATTTTATTTTTCTTAAGGGTATAAATGTCAATTTTTTGTCTTAATGGGGACAACACCCCCTTCCCCACTTAGCGAATAAGCCCAGGTTGTTTGTGCGAATAAGCCATTAAGCCACAAGTAAACACCCCCAAATGTCTGCGCGAATAAGCCATTTTTGTCATTAAGCTCATTAAGCCACAAGTAAACACCCCATAAGTCTATCATATAACTCTTAAATGCCATAAATAATAAATGGGAATGCATCTACCACCATAATCCAAGAAACCCTAGTTATTAGGTCAATCTCATAAATGAAGGTGTATAAGTATATATTAAATGTGCAAGTACATAAGTAAGAACTTATAAATGAAGGACTCACAAGGTAAGGCTTGCAAAGAGAAAACCCTAATTTTGTTGGTAGAAACCCTAGGATGAATGGACTTGGTGAGCTTGGACCTCTTGAGTTTTCAACCCTTTAGTAGCTTTAATACTTGAACTTAATGACTCTCCAAGATGAATAAATTATAGGTTTTAGTTAGGTGCATTGAATGAGGAGGAAGATGGAAGGAAAAGATGGAAAATCGCCTAGAGAGAGAGGGAGACCGATCTGGAGATTTGAGTGTGTAAAATAAGAAAGTTTGGCCAAAAAGTCAACTTAATGATCAGACTTCTCGTCCCCACATGCGACTTTGACCATGCGACTATGCCACGGGCAAGGTCGTCGGGCATAGTCGCCGGTGTTCCTCCCCTTACGGTACCTTGGCAGCGAGAATGCCACCAGCGACTATGCCATGACATTGTCGCCGGGCATAGTCGCACCTGACCCTCGGGCTTCTGTTCGATTGGTGCGTTTATTGACTATAAATCGATTATGACCACCGAGACTATGCCACGATCAAGGTCGCCAGACATTGTCTCCGGTTACTTCCAGCCCTCCAAAACCTCACTCTTAAAACACGAAGGTTCCTAATACGAGAAGTCTACAATTTCAATGGGTTTTGCGTATGCATGATCACAATTTCAATCATTTTGAGACCATTAACACACGCAAATATATATGTATATACACGTAATCACATATGCATTCAATATATATACACATCCACAAAAGGTGCATGACTAAAGCCTATAAACACATACGGTACAAGTATCTAAAGCGCAAAATGTGAAACCGAAAGAAGTAGTGTTTCAAAGAGACAGTCCCTATGAAGATAAGAATCCTATGAGTTACTTAAGGGAGGTTACTTAGAGGTTTTTGAAACTTACTCGAGAAATTCAGGGTGTTACAGTGAGTCATTGTGGCCTAGGACCAACAAGTGGTATAAGAGCGGCTTGTTTAATCTCATAAACAAGATCTGAAATGTCTTCCACAAGTGTCAACAAAAAATCTCTATCTTTTTTTGATCGGATCTGGAAAGATGAAATTCACCTTACAAAATCCGATGAGTCCATCAAATCAGGAACTCCTCTTTTATCCCCCTTTCTAAAAGTTAATCATGTCTTGTCACCTTTTTCTCACATCAAAGGTTCTAAGACTTTCAACATGGAAAATATCTCTTCCTGTTGTTAGAAAGCAGAAATACAAGCCTGGAAGGATTGTCTAAGTTATCCAAAGGGGTATAAAGACTAATGTATTCTTTATGGGAATTCTCTCAGAGTTATCCTCATCAGATAAAAGGAGACCTGAAAATCTTCCAGTTACTCATTTCTCTAACAAGAGCACAAATTCCCACTCACAGGTACATTTTTCTTATTTATCTTAATAAAAAACTTTCAAAATCTCAAAGTTTAAGCAAGGATCAAAATTAATAATTTTCTCTAAATCCTTAACATTCTTGTTTGGATGTAAGTTTAGACATTAATATCTCAACCATTGTAGGGAACATGTTGTATTCAAATATGGTATTTGTAGGGGTGTTTATGGTTCAGTTCAGTTAGTAATGAAAATGTGATTCAAACCGCATGAGGAGAATACCTGGTTACCCGAACCGAAACCGAACCGCGGGTTGAACCGAACCGAACCGAATTGAAATAAGACGGTTACCCGCGGTTTGGTCCACGGTTACCCGAAGTTATAAAAAATATCATTTACAATATAAAAATGGTACCAAAATTTAACATTCAAAAAATCACACAGAAAATATATAAAATAATTAAAGCGTTCCAAATTAAAATAAGTTTAGTTGTTTAATAACATCCATTTTTCGGTAAACATCCAAATTTAGTCATCCACCGTAATGATTGATAGCCAAAAGTAAAAGATTTTTACTCATTTAACATTAGGTTAATAAATAAATAAGTAAGTAATATAAAGTACATATTATGTATACATTATATTCGGTTCGGTTCGTGGGAACCGAAAGTCTGAAACCAAAACTGACCCGTGAATACCCGGCTTTTTCGGTTTTTTGATTTTCAGATTTTTTCGGTTATTGGTTTTTTCGGTTTCAGATCAAATGGTTTGGCTCGGTTTCTCGGTTTTCCAGCTTTTTTGAACACCCCTAGGTATTTGGACAGTGGTTGTTCAATACATATGACTGTTATGTTTCCCTGCTTAAGGACTAAGTGTCTGAAAAGGGTCCATCAGTTACTTTGGGAGATAACTCTAAAGGATCAACTCTTAGATATGGTACACTTTAAAATGGTTCCATTTCTTTCAGTAAAGTGACATTTGTTCACGGTCTCAAACATAATCTCCTGAGCATAAGTCAACTGTGTGACAAAGGCTTATCTATAAAATTTCTTAAAAATAAATGTTCCATTATTACTTCAGAGAAATACCGAAATTCTTTCAATATTTCTCAAAAATAATGTCAATGTGATTGACATGTCTTTTGTAAAACCATCTTTCTTTGAAAATTTTTGTTTATTCTCAAAAGCCTCTCCTGAACAAAATTGGCTTTGGCATAAACGTCTTTTTCACCTCAGTTTTAAAACTGTTAATAATCTCTCTCCATAGGGGCTTGTTATAGGTTTTCCCTCTTTGTTCTTCTCTAAAGAAAAGCTATGTGGAGCTTATGAAAAGGGAAACACTCAAATCTAGTTTTAAATCTAAAAGTTGTTCATCCATCACATTACCCTTTTTTCTCTTACATATGGATATTTGTGGACCAGTGAATATCTCAAAATACTCTTGGATATTCTTTCTACAATCAAAGAATGAGGCACCTGAGAAAATCATTACTTTTATCAAATGGATAGAAGTTATGAAAATATCAAGGTCAGATCACTAAGAAGTGATAATGGAACAGAATTCAAGAACTACATTCTTAAAGATTTTTGTTCAAAAAATGATATATCTCACAATTTCTCAGTAGCTAGAACCCCTCAACACAATGGTGTTGTTTAAAGAAGAAATCAAACTCTATGTGAAACTGCCAGATCTAAGATCAGTGATGCTTGTTTACATACCTATTTTTGGGTTGAAGTTGTAAACACTGCTTACTTTACTAAAAACATATCTATTATTATGAAGAAACACCTAAAGACTCCCTATGAACTCTTCCATAGAAGAAAATCCAACATCAGCTTCTTTCACACTTTTAGATGTATATATTACATTCTTAATGATAGAGATCTGTTGGGATTTAATGTTCAAAAAGGTTTCAAAAACCCATGAAAGACTAAGAATATCTTTCATGCAACGGAAGCAAATAAAAAGTTTGAACAAAAACATAAAACAATTTTATTCCCACCAATGATCTTGTTACATGCAATGAAAAGATATAATTTAAAACAAAGGAATGTTTGGAGATATAACCTTTGGAGACTTTGGTTCCTCACGGGAGGTTGATCGTTGATGATGATGGTAGAACCCAAGGTAGAGTTCCTCTAGCGGTATCCACCAACAAGCTCCAACACCTCGAATGCTAGTTCATTTGTTCTTGATGATGCAAAGATCTTTTTTTGAATCAAATCTACAAGGGATTTGATTAACCAAGAAACACCAAAACCACCACTATTGTGGTTTTGTCGTACACAAGAGAGAGGGAGGAGGAAGGGATTTTTTATTTTTTATGAAAACTTGTTCTTTTCTATTCAAAATGAAAGGTGATGTCTTGAATAAAAACAACCAACCACCTCACAAAAGAACCAATGAGGATGCACCCTTTCATGCATATTTTCATTCAAGTCCTTCCACTTTAAAATATAGCCATGCATATTTTCCCTTTATGCCCTCCTAGTTTAAATTAGTTAAAATCCTTATTTTAACTATCAAACTATATGATATATAGTCCCTCCTTTTAAATTCTATTTGCATATGAACCCATCATATTCTAGAATCTTTTATTTGCATCTAATATTATGAATCATATTCAATAATAATTTTCAAGAATTATTAATATTTATCAAGAATCGAATTCTATAAATATTAATTAGGTGTCTACTTGTTTTGGTGTGACCCTATAGGATCATATATTACCGGCAATATTATTTTATAATCATTCTTGAGCATATAGAACCAACAATCTCCTACTTGCTCAAGATTGCATTATAGAATAATATAGAAAGTGGTGGACGTCTAGCAACATCTCACTGCCCCCAGCAACGTATGATTGTATGTGCCATTCATCAACATCCAATTCCCACGAGCTTAAAGCTTCAAGTGATGTATAAGGTGTGGTATCAGTTATCCCTTTGTTCGGACATCATGTTGAACATGAGACATGGATCACTATCATTCTCATATGTCGTTCTACTTTTGGTAAGGCGCCTTAGATGTCTCACTCTTAAACCATTTAGAGGAACAAATCCCATTTTGACTACATACGCCTCTTATGCAGTTCATACTATACCCAATGATGGCCTTTATAGCTGCCTACTATTTCAAGATCAGCGGTTAACCATATCAAAGCACAGTACTCCCTACACTCAAGTCCCTAATATGCATCTCAGGTCAAAGGATACAAAGATATTACCTTTATTCAAGTGTCACTCATGACAACGATCCATGAAGTGATCTTGATGCGGGTCATGTCCAGCACTTGTTCCCTAGCAAGTACCTATGAACTTGGTTGCAACACTTTGCCACTTTTACCCTTAAAAGTCAACCAATCCAATTCATATTAGTCTTACTTCATTGTTGTTCCCACAACTATGACCAACTTATGGACATTTAGAATAACTAATTTATTCAAGGATTAAACATGCTAATATGGAACTCAACAAGTATTTAATGAAAAAACATTTACAAATTAATTCAATTCAATAGTTGTTGTTTAACACTGTTCCAAAATCCAATTACTAAACCAGATCAAATCCATTCACTAGAATAACGAAGTCCTATAGCTCTAGCGTGATCCTCATGCTTAGCTGGTGAAAGAGACTTCGTGAGTGGGTATGCTAAATTTTGATCTGTAAGAAGTTTGCGAATACTTATTTCACCTCTTTCAACTTCATCCCGTATATAGTTGAATTTTCGGTGAATGTGCCTGGTCCTCTTCTATGACATGGCATCATTAGCTATAGCTATGGCACCCTCATTATCACATAGGATTTCTAGGGAATCCTGAATGGTAGGGACCACCCCCAGATCTTCAATGAACTTCTTTATCCAGGCAGCTTCTTTTGCAGCCTCTGAAGCAGCAATGTACTCTGACTCTGTAGTGGATTGTGCAACCACACTCTGCTTGGAACTCATCCAAGATACCGCGCCTCCATTTATAATAAAGACAAAACCTGACTGTGACTTACAATCATCCCTATCCGTTTGAAAGCTAGCATCAATGTAACACTTTACACTAAGACTTTCTTCCTGACCTCCATAGATAAGGAACATTTCTTTAGTTCTTCGTAAGTACTTTAGAATGTTCTTCACAGCAATCCAGTGACCTTCTCCCGGATCTTGTTGGTATCTACTCGTCATGCTCAAAGCATATGATACATCCGGTCTTGTGCATATCATAGCATACATGATGGATCCAATTGCAGAAGCATATGGAATGCCACTCGTTTTGTCTCGCTCAGCCTGTGTGCTAGGACATTGAGATTTGCTCAATATGGTACCAGATGGCATCGGCAATGATCCTCTCTTAGAGTCCTGCATCTTGAACCTTTTCAAGATTTTGTCAATGTATGCATTTTGACTTAAACCTATAAGCCTTCTTAATCTATCTCTATAGATCTTTATACCAAAATATAAGTTGCTTCACCCAAATCTTTCATTGAGAAACATTTCTCAAGCCAAGCCTTAACCTCTTTCATAGAAGGAATATCATTTCCAAAGAGCAGTATGTCATCCACATACAATACTAGGAACATTACAATGTTCCCACTAGTTTTCTTGTAAACACATGGCTCATCTTTATTTCTTATGAAACCAAACTCTTTGATTTTCTCATTAAAACGAAGGTTCCAGCTTCGAGATGCTTGTTTTAGTCCATAAATAGATCTCTTGAGTTTACACACTTTATTAGGATACTTTGGATCGACAAAACCTTCAGGATGAACCATATAGACATCTTCTTTTAAGTGTCCATTCAGAAAAGCCGTTTTGACATCCATTTGCCATATCTCATAGTCATAGTATGCAGCAATGGCAAACAATATTCTAATAGACTTGATCATAGACACAGGAGAGAAGGTCTCATCATAGTCAATACCATGAGTTTGAGTGAAACCTTTTGCCACAAGTCTTGCTTTGTATGTGTGCAGATTTCCATCCATGTCGGGTTTCTTCTTGAAAACCCATTTGCTTCCTACAGTTTTGCCATTGGGAGGAAGATCAACCAAGTCCCATACTTGATTATCATACATGGATTGCATCTCAGTATTCATGGCTTCGAGCCAATTTCCAGACTCAGAACCTGTCACAACATTCTGGTAGTTGGCGGGTTCATTAGAATCCACCATGAAACAACATTCATCATAAGGGATGAAAAAACCATATCTTTCTGGTTCCTATCGAATTCTACCAGATCTGCGAATACTTTGTGTTACATTTGTCTCCTGACCAACCATTTGTTCAGGGTCAACATCCTCATGTTGAGCACTAGTACCAACCTCAGGTGCATCTGCTAATGGTTCTTCTTCAAGCACCACTTGCTTCCCACTAGAATCTTCCATTAGAAACTTGGTTTCCAGAAATTCATCCTTTCGAGCTATAAATACTTTATTCTCAGTGGGATTGTAGAAGTAATATCCAATACAGTCTTTAGGATATCTTACAAAAATGCATTTAGTAGATCTGGGATCTAATTTATTTGAAGCCTCTTGTCTCACATAAGCCTCACATCCCTATACCTTTAAATAGGATAAGGATAGAACCTTTCCATGCCATATCTCATACGGAGTTTTATCTACCATTTTGGTTGGAGCCATATTTAAAATACGGGCAGCCGTAATTAAGGCGTAACTCCAAAATGATAAAGGGAGAGTACTTCTACTCATCATAGAGCAAACCATATCTAGTAAGGTTCGGTTCCTCCTCTCAGACACACCATTATGTTGTGGCGTTCTAGGTGGAGTTAGTTGTGAGACAATCCCACGATTCTCTAGATGACTCAGGAATTCATCACTCAGATACTCACCTCCTCTATCGGAGCGAAGGATTTTAATGGTTTTGTTGAGTTGATTTTCAACTTCACTTTGAAATAATTTGAATATTTCAAATGATTCATGTTTATGTTTCATCAAATAAACATATCCATAACGACTGAAGTCGTCAGTGAAGGTGATGAAGAATCTAGCACCATCTCTAGACATGGTTCTGAAAGGACCACATACATCAGTATGTATGATTCCTAACAGATCTTTCGCTCTTTCACGAGAACCAGAGAAAGGAGCTTTAGTCATCTTCCCACATAAACAGGATTCGATATCAAATTAATCATCCTCATTTGCCTTCAAAATACCACTCTTTTGAAGTTGGGATATGCGTTTCTTGTTTATATGGCCAAGACGACAATGCCATAGATAAGAATCATTCAAACCTTTCTTGAGTCTTTTGGTGTTAGCTTGGTATATAGAACTATTGTTTATTGAACTATCCAGATTTACTTCATATATTCCATTAAGAGGTCTAGCTTCGAAATAGAATATATCATTCTTGTAAGCATGAATAAAATAGTCATTAAAACAATAAGTAAAACCAGATTGTTTTAAACGAGCAACTGAAATAATATTTCTAGTCAAACTAGGTACAAAACACACATTATTTAACGTTAAGTTCAGTCCATTTGGTAAATGTAAATCGTAATCTCCTAAAGCTTGAGCTGCAACTGTTGCTCCATTTCCCACGTGGAGTACGATTTCGCCTGTCTTTAGTTGCTTACCTTTTCTGAACCCCTGTAACATATTACATATGTGAGTTCCACACCAGTATCAAATACCCAAGTGTTAGGTGAAAAAGTAAATAGATCTATCTCTATCACATAGATACCTGAAGGCCCTGCCTCAGCCTTCCTTTTCTTCAACTCTGCCAGATAAGTAGGACAGTTCCTTTTCCAGTGACCAATTGCACCACATTCAAAACATGTGTCTTCTTTGGCCACTTTCTCCTTCTTCTTTGGTTGTGGTGTTTGGGCAACCCTTTTTCCCTTGCCCTTGACGAACTTTGTCTTAGCCTTGGAGTTAGTGGTTTTGGGCTTCTTAGTTCCACCCTCCCGAATCATGAGCACATGAGGGGTTTTCTTAGGGAGGTTCTTCTCAGCAGTTTTGAGCATCTGATGCAATTCTGAGACAGGTTTCTCCCAACCATTCATGTTGTAGTTCATGATGAAGGGGTCATAGGATTTGGGTAAAGAGTTCAAGATTATATCCGTTGCCAAATCCGTTGGATATTTAGAGCCAAGACGCTCCAAATGATCCAAATGACCTTTCATCTTGAGAACATGATTGCTCACACTTCCTCCCTCCTCCATTTTACATGCGTGCAACATTCGAACGGTTTCGAATCGTTCTGTCCGGGCTTGCTGTTGGAACATTTCCTTCAGTTGAATGATCATATCATATGCCGTGTGATGCTCAAAAATCTCTTGAAGTTCGGGGATCATGGAAGCCAGCATGAGACTCGACACTTCGACCGAATCATCCATATGTTTCGACCAATCAGCGTGAGGAGCTCTAGGAGTGTCAGGAGGCTCATCGGGAAGTGGGGTATCCAACACATACAACTTCTTTTCTGGCTTGAGAACAATTCTAAGGTTACGGTGTCAGTTCAGGAAGTTGGTGTGGTTAAGTTTTTCCTTTTCAAGGATGGATCGAAGGTAATTGGTAGGATGGTTCGCATTTTGGGCCATCTACAAAAATTTAACAAAGTTCTATTTAGCATTTTCGATTTTTAAAACTTTAATTATTAATATAAAGTCTAGGATCCAACGTTGCAAAACAAATAAATGGTTAGGTGACCTTTATCCCATCTATTTAATTCAACAAGGTAGGTAACGTTTACCAATTACATCCAAATGTAATTCCTAGTTTTATGGGATCCTTAACGTCGTTTGTTAAAAGGCATGTTTGATCCCATCTATGCCTCGGGTTTCTAATGCTTAGGTGACCTTTATCATAAAAGATTCCCGATCAAGTCATCCAACTTGAACAATGTGTGGAATCGACCCATAACTAGTGGTTAGGTGACCTTTATCCCACTAGAAATCGCGAAAACCACCTCGGCCATCAAAAGACAATCCAAGTAGTTAGGTGACATTTATCCCACAAGGATCGTACAAATGACGTGCGAGTGTTTTCAAAAGGATGACATAGACTTGCATTTATTGAAGGGATTTCAATGTTTTACAATTCTAGTTTTGAAAAACATTTTGTATCATGTGTTATTGCATACATCCAATAATACATGGTATTCTAAATTTTGAAAAACTTATTTCTTCAAAATAAATTTAACATTTAAAATCCAATTTTAAAGTTAGTGTTTTTCAATAAACTATTTTATTTAAAACACATTTCAACCAATTTGCATGTTATGGATTTAAAATCTCCATTTAAATGTTTGGTCCTCTTCTCACTTTTAAAACATATCTTAAAATTGTCGCTCCAATTTTCAAACAATTTTAAAGCGCGTTTGAACCAATTTTATGTTCTTTACTAGCATATAAAATATCTTATATTTTAAAGCAAATAAAAAGGAACATAAACAATCACAACATGCAAAAGAATGTGCATAAAACAAAGTCATTTCTAATGACATTTCTTGTGAGCCAAAACAAGAAATGTCAAGTCCATTCCTAAGGACAAAAAAAACATTTAGGGTGTGTTTGGTTCATGGTACACCATGGGACAGAACAAGAAAAAAATTATTTGTCCCACGTTTGGGAAAGAAAATGTATGGAACAACATGGGCCAAGGTGGGCCAAATTAACATTTTTTTTGTCCCGGGGTAAACCCCTGAAACAAGGTTGGACAGGAATAAAAAATACAAATTTGCCCTCCACATAATCCAAATACGTTTCTTCAACAGACGTCCCTATTTCATCTCCTTTTGAAACCTGGACTTCTTCCCAAAACCCACACGTTTTTCTCCATCAAGCTCGTCGTCTTCCTCCCAGGTAAAGATATATGTTTCATCTTCTAAAATCGATATATTTCCCTGAAATCGCACCTCGTTTGGTTCATCGTCGCTTGGTTCCTCGTCGATTGGTTCATCGTCGCCGTTCACGCTCACTAATTGCAGGTTTGATTTCTTCTACAACACTTCGTAAATCAGTATTGTTCTTCAAATGTGTTAGATTGAAGCATTTTAGGGTTCTTATTGTACAGAGTTTAAAAAAAATTGAATGAAAAAAGAGAAATCAATTGTCAGGCTTCATGCTCAAAGAAATCATCCATACCCTGACATCTCATTGAAATGACACAAGATTACCATGATCAAAGATATAGAAATATCATCTAAAAACTAAAGAACATGCTTTACTGTGTGGCTTAAGATGCTTCTCAACCTAGGAATCATATAAGATAAGTAGCTCTCTGATTATTGTTATAACAACTTAGGAGATAATGGAATATGAAAATAGATGTGCTATAGTTAAATAAAACCAGCATGCAACTACCGAATATGTATTTAAACTTTTTCTTTACCAACATTTTAATCACTGAATACAGTTAAATCCAATGTTTTGAAAATCGGGTTGACCCTGCCGGTTCAACCAGGAACCGGTGAATAGATCAGGTCAATTGCGACCAGTTTTTTGGAAAATTACGACCCAGATCGAACCACCAATTTTTTGATAGAACCGGTCTTAAAGAACCGGTAGAAACCCGGGTTAACCCGGTTAATGTTTTTGGATTGATGTAAAACTTGTTGTTATGTGTTTTTTTAATGTTTTTGGATTAATGTAAAACTTATTTTTATGTGTATTTTTAATGTTTTAACTCGTGGACATCAAATTCTTGGTTTTATATATATATATATATATATATATATATATATATATATATATATATATATATATATATATATATATATATATATATATATATATATATATATATATATATATATATATATATATGTATGCAGGAAAACGAAAAATACATAGAATTTCTTGAAACCGGGTTGACCCAATGGTTGAACCGGTTAAACCGTGACCTAGTCACTACACCGGGTCAACCAAAAAATCGGTTTTTAAAAAATTGGTTAAATCAGTCTGCCAATCGATACTCTACTGTCTAATTTAAACCCACAAAAACAACATGGCACAAGCAACAAGGAAACTAATCAACTCTTGCTACTATTTCTGTTTCTACATGGTATCAAGAATATAGCATAGAATCCAATTTGCAGCTTTCACATTCATGATGTTATATTACATCCAAATTTTTCACAACACATGGACATTAGATATACCTCTGTTGTGATGAAACCAATGATTAAGGTTCTAAACAAAGAATTAGACTTAGATCTTAAGTTAATTGATTAAATGTTATGCTTGATTATTGATGCATTACAAATTGAAGAACGAGATTGATTTTTCTTTTGACCATTTAGTTCTTGTTTTGTAACATAAAAAAAGTTGATTTGTGTTTTATTTGAAAACTTGTCATTGCTTACGGTTGTTGACTGTTGAGATAATTTAGTCTCTCTTTTGATATTTTATATGCATTAATCGACGTTTTTATCTTTTTGTGAATTTTGTAGATATGGATCATAATCATTTAATTGTACTCGTTAAACTATTGCGGACTTACATTCACTTGCTAATGTGTTTTGCCGCCGTTAGGATGTGGTTAATTGAATTTGAGAAAAGAAATTATGAACGGAGAACTTTGGTTCAAAGGACATTCATTAGATTTCAGATTAGATCAACAGAAATACATCGTATCACCCGTGAAAGTGATACTAACTGTATAAATGAGTTGCGAATGGATAGAAATGCTTTTGCAATCTTGTGTGAGATGCTAAAAGTTCGTGGTGGGTTATTAGATGAGGGTAATGTGACCATTGAGGAACAAGTTGCTACATTTTTAAACATATTAGCACACCACACCAAAAATAGATGTATTCAAGTTAGCTTCTATAGGTCCGGGGAAACAATAAGTCGATATGTTCATCGAGTTCTATGTGCTTTATTGCGTTTGGAAGACTTGTTGTTCATCAAACCGACTCCTGTAACAGATGATTGTTCAGACTCAAGGTGGAAATGGTTTAAGGTAATCGTTGTAACACCATCATTATAAATTTTAAAATAACATTTATCATTTAGCTAAAAACATTATATATTTTTTATAGGGTTGTCTAGGAGCAATAGATGGAACATATATTGAAGTCACTGTACGCGAGTCTGATAAACCAAGGTATCGAACAAGAAAGGGACATGTTGCAACAAATGTATTAGGTGCATGCACTCGTGACATGAACTTTGTCTACGTCTTATCTGGTTGGGAAGGATCAACTACCGATTCTAGAGTTTTACGGGATGCAATTACTAGACATAATGGATTAAAGGTCCCATTCGGTAAGTTGCCAATAACTACAAATGATATTTAAAAATATAGGAAACAACTAAACATATTTCCTTAGTTACAACTAATACTTTTTATTATTATTAGGTAATTATTATTTAGCCGATGCGGGATATATCAACGGTGAAGGTTTTTTGGCACCATATAGAGGTACTAGGTATCATTTACGGGAATGGGATAACGTTGGTCGTGCACCTACGAATAAGGAGGAATACTTCAACATGAAGCATTCACAAGCTAGGAATATTATTGAGAGGTGTTTTGGTATCTTGAAGAAACGTTGGGCTATATTACGAAGTCCTTCTTTCTATCCTATAAGATATCAAGGCCGAATGATCATAGCATGTGCATTGTTACATAATTTTATCAGGATGTACATGACTCTTGATCCCGAGGAAAACACGACAATAACACTTGAAGATATGCCTATTGGGGAAGATCAACCAAATGAGTTTGACTCGATTGATGTTGTCGAAGCAAGTAATGAATGGACTCAATGGAGAGATGATTTAGCCCAAGAGATGTTTCAATCTTGGATGGCAAATAGAGTTTGAAAGATTTAAAAATTTTCTATTGTTGCCTTTAAGAATTTTGTAATTACTTTGGTTATTGTTATTTAGCATGGACTCGGTAGATAAATTGATTTTGTTTGTTACTTTTGAATCTAAACACTTTCTTAATGTATATTATGTTATTTTTGTTGTTGATATGTCAAGTGCAGAAAATAAGTCATGGCAGATAGCGTAATTGGGATAACGGAGAAGAGGAAGCTTTGATTTCGATCCTCCAAGAGATTGTTGTTGTTGGTGGTAGATGCGACAACGGGAGCTTTAGGTTTGGAACATATGAACATGTTGTCTCAAAGATGCGGGAAAAGATTATGGGTATTAATATTAATGCAAAGCATGTGCAGAACAAAATAAAATGATTAAAAGAGAAATATTTTGTTGCATATGACATGCTTAACACGAGTGGGTTTGGCTGGGACGATGCTCGACAATGTGTAACAGTTGATTCGCCTGAGGTTTTGGAGGAATATTTGAAGGTTAGTGTTTGTATTTTCAATGCTTATGTAATGTACTTATTCATTGCTTCTTTTTATATGCATAACCAATTATTTATGTTTGTTGTGCTAGAAACATCCAAACAAACACTACACTGCGAATAAACCGTTCCCTACGTATGAACGATTGGCGATTATTTTTGGGAAGATCGAGCTACTGGATCCATGGCTGAATCTGCAACTGATGCATTAGAGAATATAAATATTGAAAACGAAGATGATGTTGAAAGGGAAGGTTTTTCCGTTCCTTTGTCCAACTCTTCTAATGTTGCATCGGTTTCCTCCGCTCCAAATGGAGGTGAAACATCATCGAGAAGGAAAAAAAGAAAAGCTGTTGCGGCTGATGATATGACAAAGCTAAAAGAAAAGGGCCTTGCTACCGTGTCTAATGAAATGCATCAATTGGTTACGGTTATTACATCTTCTTCACCTAACCTCGAGAGTTTGGATACTTTGCCTAACGAGTTGAAGGACATGGGTCTTAATACTATGCAAATCGTACGTGTTAGCATGTATTTTGGAAATAACCCGACTCAACTGCGAATTTGGAAAGGCTTGGATGGATCTTTCAAACCAGAATTTGTGAAGGCCATATTGGAAGAAGACAAGTGAAACTTTTTTAAATGCGATCATTTTAAAACAATTTGCATGCTATTAATTATTATTTTTTGAACTTTTTAATGCGAGTTGGTTATTTTGGTTTGTGAATGTTGTTACTCATATATTTTTAAACAATTTGTTTGTTGGTTTTAGGTTTATAACGGTGATGTAGGAATTTGTACATATTTAAACATTTTTTAGTTATAATAATTTGGTAAATGTTGTTTAAAATATTGAATGATATGATATAAATTATATATATATATATATATATATATATATTCATAATAAAATTATTTAGTTATGTTATGTTATAATTTTTATAAATTAAAAAAAACGAACATTATTTTAAAAACAATGTCATTTTGATATTTTTTTTCTGTTCTATTTTACCAAATAGTATATTAAAACCTTTAGGGACACAATCTGGTCATTTTGATAGTTTTTGTTTTGTTCTGTCGTCCGTGTCCGTGTCCGTGTTACCAAACACTATATCAGACAACTTGTTCTGTCCTGTCCGTCCTGTGCACCCTTGTGAACACAAAGCGTGAAGTTAAAGAGCCCAATTTTTTTTTTTAATTTTTTTTTTATTATCAGTTGCCACCAACACAACTCAACACGACAACAACGCTCACGTTGCCAGTTCGCCTGCTCCGTCGCCTGCAACCACCAGCCACCGTCACTTGCCACCGCTGCTCACGTCACTCCGTCCCTTCTTCTCCAGGTTTTTTCCTCCGCCCTCCAGACCTCGGTATTCATTAAGAAATCTATTTTTAGGGTTTATTTATTTTGCCATTTTTTAACAAATCTTAGCCTAGGTTTAGTAATTTTTGTCATTCAAGTCTTATACTTGATTGGTTTTGTTTTGAGGATATTTGGCTGTTCAAATTCATGTTTCATTGCATCTCTTTCTGTTGAAATCATGGCACTGCTGTTGTGATTGCTCAATGACTAATCATAAAGCTATCTTTAGCGCATAGTCCAGGTGGTGATGGTGATACCTCAGCCACTCTCACCGCCTCTCATAGTCCAGGTGGTGATGGTGATACCGGCTAGTAACGCCATCGGTCTCTCACTTCTCACACCTTATTATCTCGGTCTCACAATCTAGTCCCCCACCGTCTCGCACCCATATCTCTCCGTGCTTCCCCTTTTCCTGTAATCTCTCACCCTATCTCATTTTTACAAGTTAGTAATGGGTTTATGTTTAAATGTTAGATTAATTTGTTTGTGATACATGTTTTCGTATTGATCGCTTAATGGAATATTATAGTTTGTAGCATGATTTTGTGCCTATATTAGGGTTTCCTATAATTCTCTGTGGCGATTTGTGGCGTTCATATGCATATGCCCTTGCCTTAGAGTTGCACGACCTGGTTGTTGTCCCATGTTTGGTGTGACATTAGGACTGAGATAGTACATGACTAGGGGTGTAAACGAGACGAGTTGAGTCGATTAGTGGATTATTCGAGCTTGACTCGAGAAAATAGTGTCAGGCTCGAGCTCGACTCGGATAACTTCTTCAAAGTAGGGCTCGAGCCTCGAGCTCGAATATTTTTTTGAATTAATGAGCTCGATGCTTGTTCAAGGGCTCGAGCTCGAGCTCGTGATAGATTGCCTCGTTTATTGGTTTGAGCTCGATAATATTTATATTTTTATTGTATGATTTACGAACATATGTTTGGCTAAAAAAGTGTATGTTCGAATGGTTCGTCTCGATTCGACTCGAAAAATTTAATCAAGTTTTCAAATGAACCGAGTCGAATATTGGCGTTATGAAGCTTGGCAAAACCCTAGGCCCACAGATTTGGTGATAGTTTTCATATGGCCCACAAATTTGGTGTTTTTAGAGTGTGGTTGAAGTTGAGATGTTAATGGTCTTACTATTTTTAGTGTTGCTGGTGTTTTTTTTGGCGTCAAGGTTGGAGATGCTCTTAAAAGCTCAAATCGCTTACACCCCTAGACATGACTGAGCGGGACAAAAATGCATTTTCCGTGTCCCACCAATATAGGTGGAATAAAACTCATAAAGATGGGATAAATTTGGTAAATTGCTAAACTATCCATGTCAAATTAAAACTTAACCTTGCACAACTCTTTCACCCGTCCCAGATGTGTACCAAACACACACCCTATGGGGTTCTTTCACGTGTGTTTGGTACGCGAGACAGACAGGAAAAAAAACTTGTTCCCAAACGACATTTAGACTAGGACTTGTCACTTAAATAGGTGGAACAAAAATCAGGAACATGGACAAAATTGGTAAATTACTAAACTAAATATGTCAAATTAAAACCCTAAATTTTTCCTCAATTCTTTTACTTGCCACTCACACGTTTGCATACCAAACACACTCTTACCGTTTTCTATTAAACGACTAACACTCTGTCTTTTTAGTACTTGTACGTCATTGCGGCGACCGTGTTACGACGACCAGAGGGCTTCGAGTTTCTTGCTTCTTGATCCTTCCCTCCTTCTATCACACCACAATCTTCCGGCAACATGACTTTCTCCACATCGTTCCGTTTATTCTTACCCAAATTCCCCATTTCTTCCCCAATTTTCAAACCCCTAACTCTCTATACTTTCCTACTTTCATCTCCAAAAAGGCTTTCACTAATCGAATCAATTACAATCCAATCAATACCCACAACACCATCTCCCCCAATTTTCGTTCCCCCATCTTCATCTAAACCAAACGTCCTCCAACCCATCGAAGAACTCCCCAGGAAGCTTCAAGAAATCATCAATCTCTTCCAATCCGTTCAAGATCCAAGAGCCAAGTACGAGCAGTTACTGTTCTATGGCAAAAACCTTAAGCTCCTCGAAATCCAATACCAATTCAAAACTAACGAAAACAAGCTTAGAGGTAGTGTTTCTCAAGTTTGGTTAAGGGCGTATTTCGATTCCGACAATAAGAATGTGATCTTTGAGGCCGATTCTGATTCTGTACTCACTAAGGGTTTAGCGGCTTTGTTAGTTCTGGATCTCTTTTATCAGCCGATTCAAGAAATCTTGAAAGTTTCCCCTGATTTCATTGTTCTGTTAGGTTTGCAACAGAGTTTGATATCTTCTGGGAACAATGGCTTCCTAAATATGTTGAAATTAATGCCAAAAATGGCCTTCACTTTGCATGTAGAAGCTGAGAAAGGGATTGAATCAGGAACTGAGATTCAAAACCCTATGGAGAAAGTGGAATTAGATTCAAAAATTGAGAACCCTATTCAGAATTCCGAGGTTGATTATCCAATGGTGATTCAAATGATTCAATGGATGTTGGTCTTTTGGGAAGCAGAGGATATTAGATATATTAAAGAGGGGGCTCCGACCTATTGAATTGGAAGTCAAAGATGTATCATATGAGCATGGTGGCACGGAGGGGTGAAGGGTAGCAATGGGGAGACACATTTTTATTTGAAAGTGGTTTCAATGGAGTTTGAAGGGAAGAGTATGGTTAAGAGGCATAAACTTGTATACTCTCAATTGGAAGATGAGTTACATAGCTGATTGTATGCTTTAGCAATAGAAGCAAAGACGCTGACTGAAGTTAGCCAAGTGGATTCTTGAAATGAGGTTATTGTTTTTGTTTTCCCATCAAATTAATACTTTTGTTATGAAAGTTGTATACCCTTTTGGCTCTAGATGCTTGAATACATAATAGCAATGTTTCTTGTTGTATTTGGTGTCAAGAATTGCATAATTTAGTGCCATAATGGAAGATAACTAAAACTAGCTTAGGGCTTGTTTGGTTTGAAGGAATATTTTTGAGGGATTCGAATTTCGTTGAAGGATTTGAAATTTTTGGTGTGTTTGGTTTGTAGGATTTGGAATGAAATTTAAACATTATGATCATACCTATTATGCTTCGCATCGAGAGGCGATGGAGAGATGTGCAAATTTGATAAAAAAAAGGCAGGGTAAAGATGCAATGGAAACAATTGGAGTCCATGGGAATTGGATTTGAAATGACACCTATCTCCAAGAGGTTTCTAAATCCCTCGGTTGTGGGATTTCATTGAAATTCTGGGAGTTCAAAACCAAACTTTTTTAAACCAAACACGGGATTGGAATAGAATTTAATTCCAAATCCTACCAAATCTCATAAAACAAACGGGCCCTTAGGGTGCGTTTGGTTTGATGGAATGATTTTGAGGGATTGGATTTCATGGAAGGCTTTGGATTTTGTGAAAGGATTTGGAATTGCAGGGATTTGGATTTGGAAGGATTTGGAATCTTTGGTGTGTTTGGTTTGTAGGATTTGGAATGGAATTGAATGCCATTCTTTATAAATAATTTATAAAAAAGATTATAAATAATTATAAGAATAATTAAATTACCTTTGACTTTGATTTGCCTTGATGTTGTGTCTTGCTACGCGATAAGCTATCTTTGGCACATATTCTAGAACCAAGTTGAGGTAAAGCTCGTCTTTGTCTGTAGTTTAAAAAGAATCGGTGTTTAAGTGAAATTACATTGGGATGATCAAGAAGTCAAATTGTTTGCACTTGACCTGCGTAAGTCAAAATTTAATGGGTAACATACATGCAACTAGTCCTAAGAATCCAACAGACATACCTTCCCTTTCAAGTACATTATTACCTCCACTTCTACAACCTACCTTCCTCGGTAAAAGTTTATAACCTTACTGATTATGCTAATTTAGGAGGTGGTAAAGATGAAAAATTGTAAGCAGGAGCATGCCATCATTAGCTCAATATCAATTAGTACAATTGCCAGGAATATTCTTATCTAAGGAACTATGTAACCCTCTTGGGTTCTTAAATTTCACCCACAATGCCCATGCTTCTTAATTACTAATATTCAACTGAGCGTTAAAGATGTCCATGCTTTAATAGTCAATCCTCAACCATTTTGAGCTTGGAGGTAATATTTTCCGAGATAAGAAACCATTGTTTTCAATACAGAAAAAAATCAGACGAGCCTAGCCAACTATTGGTACTACATAAATGTAATGAACTAAGAAAAAAATGACAACCAAACCCCTAGGATAAAAGTGAAGCATAGTTTCAGGTTTTTCGTATTAAAGCTTCTTTTATCTCATATATCACTCGAGCAACATGAATTATGTTATATATATATATATAGGTGTGAATATTAACGGATATTGAGGGTACATATAAGGCGTTTGTAAAATGGATTATTCCACTAACGAGGGGATGGATTGGTTATGAGAAAGCATTAGAATGGTACTCCATCCGTCCCATAATAAGTGTCTATATTTATATTTTAGTTTGTCGTGTCTACTTTAAAAAGTAAGTGTCTAAATTTCTATTCTACCCTTAATTATGAGATTGAGAGAAATTATCTCTATTATTAAGAGTAAAATTGTTCTTTTGAATTAAAAAGTGTAATAATTATATAATCGTAAAACTATGTACCTTTTTATTGTGAATATTTATTTTGAGATGGAAAGTGTAATTTTTAGGGAAAAATCTAGAAAAACTCAACAGACTTTTCGATTTCGAGTCTTTGGACAATTTTTTTGAACAAATAAATCTCTGAACTTTATAAAACCTGTTTATATGGTAAAATCATCAAAGGACTTTGATATTTTAAGCGATTATTTCCCTAGACATTTTTTTGAACTAATAATTCCTCACATTTAAAAGTGATTCTTAAATAAAATCAATATTAGCATTTCCATTTGTTATTCTAAAGCATAAAAAAAGATTTGAACAAAAACATAAATACATTTTAGAAAACATACTAAAAGCTATTATTATCATTTAAAAAAATTATGCCAATCTTTTTTACAAAAAAAAGTGTCCATTGGTATCCAATTACCAAGCCTACACAACTGAGCCCAAAACTTTTATTTTTATTAGGCCCACAAGTCCCACCCTGGAGCCTCCACTCAACACGACAACACCGCTCACCTCTGCTCCGTCATCGTTCACGTCTTGAATTCTCCTCCAGGAAGTTTCCTCCGCCCTCCAGACCTGGGTATTTAGTAAGAAATATATTTTAGCATTTATTTATTTTGACATTTGTTAACAACTAATGGAATAAGTTTAGGTTATATTGTATTAAGGGCATGGTATTATGAAAAAGAAGAATTCCATTGCATCAAAATACCTTGTAGTTGCTAAGGAATGTTAAATTCCCTCATTTGTGGAATTTGGTGGAATTTAGAGATTCCTTCCATGAAAAAGAACGAGACCAAACAAAGGAATGAAATTTGGTCAATGGAATTCAACATTTCAATTCCATCAGATTCCTGCGAACCAAATGCCACCTTAGGCTAGGTTTAGTAAAATTTTCCATTCAAATCTTTACTTGATTTGTTTTGTTTTGAAGATGTATGCCTATTTGGATATTCTAATTCATGTTTCTGTTGAAATCATGACACTGCTGTTGTGATTGATTAATCCTAACAATGACTAATAAAAAAGCTATCTTTAGCATATATACATACATAAATATATAGAGGCAGGATCAAATGGTCGAGAAGGACCATGCCACATGTGATACGATCACGTTGCATTGACTGGCCATAGCGTGGAAGACTTTTCCCGCAACCTTGGTCCCATTGACCAAGTCATCCTTTTGGACATGTTGTATCACATGCGATTTTACTCTATAATCACACGTGATCTCACACATCTTTTAATTGACTGACTTCTCCCATGATCTTCCATCTATGTATATATATACATAGAAATTCCAGACGTTGATTTGGTTACTCCTCCAAGTGTCATCTATTAGCATTTGGCAATTAAATAGATTTCATGCTCATGGCATCTTGAAACTTCAAATAAAATTATACCTACTGACCAATAGAAACTGTAAACAACTATTTGGGATATCTTCAAGCCTTTACCATAGCCCATTAAATCAGTTTGGCTTCTGTGCTAGAAAGGCTGTGCTTCTAACTATGAAAGCATAGATTTGAATATAAAGTTGTATCATTTTCTGTGCACTGTAGATGACATGGTATAATGGAGCATGAAATTGAACAGAACATTGATTTCTTGAAAATTTTTGTTCTGCTCACTTTTTTGTTATTTCTTTTCATCTTGAGATCCTTAAGAATTTATGTCTCCTACGAACCATTGGTTCTTCTAACCAGCAGACTTGGATTTAAAAAGCTAGATGTTCATTCTCAAATTTAACTACTATTTAATTTTGTTCATCCTCAAATTCAACTAGTGACCATGCTTGTTTCTTTGTGTAAATTACAAATTTACAATTAAGAGGGCTGCCCTGAAGATAAACCCTGGTTCCATTTCTGCTCCGATCCATACCGTTTGGGATTAGGATCCAATCATAGCCAGAAATTAGAGTTACTGTTGTTGCTATTCTCTGAACATGCCAATCCATCTAAAGCCTCATAATTCGATCCACCACCAAAGCTCAGTCTCTTTTCAAAGAGTTTGCAGCTATAGAGAGAGAATGATGGAGCGTTGGAGTTATCTGACGAACATATGCAAAGAGCATTGCTTATGTTAGATTAAGTCTTTCATAGGTGCATAAAACCTGAATTTTTCATTTAGACTTTTTGGACAACAATTTATGTAGTTGGTTCAAGCCGCATAAGTATTAATCAACTGCATGCATTGAGTTTGACCTTCATTTTACATCTTTCAAGTTGTCTTTGGGAAATAAATAAAAAGAGGAAGAAAATAGTGTTTTAGTTTAACCCATGACCCATTTTGAGCATTCATGAAACTTTTGCCCATTTGTCATGCCTATTTGGACCCTAACCCATCATGTTGCCCGCTCTAAATTGAACATCTAAATTTAGTCGAACTTTCAAACTTATCTCAAATGTATTTGACCATTCTGCTCTCCTCCGCCACACGAGAATGAGATCTCGCTACCTCAGCCACTCTCACTGCCTCTCACAATCCAGGTGGTGACTGTGGCACCGGCCAGTAACGCCATCAGTCTTTCACCTCTCACACCTATTATCCCGCTCTCACAATCTAGGCCGTCACCATCTCACGCCCATACATCTCCGTGCTTCCCCTTTCCTGTAATCTCCCACCCTATCTCTCAATTTCACAAGTTAGTAATGGGTATATGTTTAAATGCTAGATTAATCTGTTCGTGATGCATGTTTTCATTTTGATCGCTATATGGAATATCAGATTTTATGGAAGTCTTAAGGCATGTTGTAGCATGATTTTGTGCCTATATTAGGGTTTCTTTAGTTCTATGTGGTGATTTATGTTGTTCATATGTGTGAATTTGTTTAAGTTATAGCTAGGTTAATTTTGGATCACACCTGCTCCCACACCACATAAAATTCTGGCTATGCAGCTGTCATTCAAACTTAACTTTGATCAATTTTTTGAAGTGCAATCTCTCAACATGCTGACTTGAAAAATGCGTGAACTGTGCAGAAACATACTAGAATTATGAAGGGTAGATGGTGTCGTATTGATGAACTCCCTGTGTGTTTCATGATCATCAACTGCTAGAGTTGATAGTGATCGGGAAATGGAGTTTTAAGGAGAATAAAGAGTGGTCTGTTGTAAAATAGCAAAAGAAGGAAATGTGAGTAGGGCTCATAATGGAACCTAGAATCACTGTGGAATCATGGATCGAAGCCACTCAACTTGCTGGTAAATTCCAGCAAAAAAGGTAGTTCAGATGGCACTACTTTCCCGCTCTACCACCCCGACCAAGCACCTTTACCATTGCTTTTGCCTGCAACCTTGTCGCACCTTTGTTGATGCCAGAGTCAAATGGGTGCGAGATGCATACCTTGACTTTGCAGTTGAAAAGGAGAAAAACCTGAAACAAATTCTCTGTCTCAAGAACTTAATCGTTTCTCAACCCTCTAAAACCATACCCCTTTCGACTGTGTCTGTTTATAAAACCCTTTTTAATCTCCCCACCACCGCTACCAATTTCTTCCAAAAATACCCTTCACTTTTCGAAATCTTCCAATCCTCTAAACCATTTTCCCTCCCTCATGTCAAACTCACCCCACAAGCTCTAACTGTTCACAATGAAGAATCCAAGATTCTGAACTCTACCCATTACAGGAAAGATATTGCTGAGAGATTGGTGAAACTGTTGATGCTCACTCGAGCAAAAAGGCTTCCTTTAGATATCATTGATTTGATACGATTTGATCTTGGTCTGCCTCATGATTTTATCCTCACACTACTTCCGGAATTTCCCGAATATTTTCAAATCTGTTATATGGGTTATAACAATTCAAAGGGTTGTGAAGTGTTTGGTTTAGAATTGGTCTCGTGGAGAGATAATTTTGCAACCTCGGTGTTGCAGAGAAAATCAATGGAGGAAAATCGTGTCATCAATAGGGGAATGCCCATTAAATTCTCGATAAATTTACCAAGAGGGTTTGATTTGGAAAAGAAAGTAAGGATATGGATGCATGAATGGCAGAATTTGCCTTATATATCACCATATGAAGATGCATTCTTCCTGCCGCCCAACGGTGATCAGGCAGAGAAGTGGACAGTGGCGGTGCTGCATGAGTTGCTGCATCTTCTTGTATCGAAGAAGACGGAGAAGGAAAACTTATTGGCTTTAGGGGATTATTTGGGATTCGGTCCGAGGTTTAAAAAGGCTTTGGTGCATCATCCAGGGATCTTTTACGTTTCAAACAAGATCAGGACACAAACTGTGGTTTTACGGGAAGCTTATAAGAAGGATCTCTTGGCTGAAAGGCATCTGTTAGTGGGAATGCGATATCGCTATCTTCATCTTATGAAACAACACGTGAAAGTAAAGAGAACATACGCACTTCAAGTTAATGGGAGTAACAAACGAATGGCTTCTTCCACGAAAGGAGGATAAAAACATTCATATCTGTTGCCATCTGTAAATCATGACTTGGAAATGCTCAGGACATCGAAGATTATGCGAGAAGTGGAAAGACTCTAACCTGATGAAAGCCTTGTTTGTAAAGACTATATGTGGCAAGGATTTTTAGCAGAGTGGGATGTACGCAGACCTGTCTTGACTGTTTCCATGAAGTCTAAGCTAAAATTAGCTACATGCCTACAATCCTCGTGTCAAAATCAATCGATGGCATTGGTCTGGGCATTTTATTTTTCTTGATGTGGTATTTTCATCTTTTATTTAAACTATAGTGTAATTGCCATTTAAGCTTAATATTTTAGCCATTTGTTCTCCTACAGATGTAATTTAGTTTTATTGCAGCAGATTACAAAATGCTATGAATGAACGTAGAAGTGGATGTCCTTGGGTTTGCTGCTAGAGTCTTGGATCCTATGGATATTCACAACTGAATCAAATATTTAAAGCTTGAGGTAAGTTTTATGTTTTAGCAGGTTTTGAATGAAATCTGCATTAGTCAAAGCAGTAGCTTTTGGAGCTTCTGTTGCATAAAACTGGCATAAACAAAACTTCAGATCCTTTGTTCGTTGGTTGACTTAGTTTTGGAACCTATATGAGTTCGTCACTTAGTTGCTGATCTTCGTCTATACATACACGCCATGGATGAAGTTAATTTAGGAACAATAAATATTCTGAGACCTGTGACAACCAACTATTCATGATGAATATCAATAAATATACATGAATATTATTTCTCTATTCATTCATTCATGATATTCATTATGAATACTTATCATCATCTTAAATATTCACCATGAATAGTTTTCTTTTAATGGTTCTCAAAATATATATGATTCTCAAACGAACCTGCCCGTACACGCCATATATGTAGATATGGATATATGTAAACGTTTCATCTTCTCCACTACCGTGATACCCTCATTGGAAAAAAAAGGAACATAATAACAAAGACAAAATTACAGTCCTGTTTTTTCTTTTTCTTATCGATGAATAGCTCTCCTTACTAGATGTCTCGTATTCAAGCGTTTGTTGACAGTAACATTGCTTTAGTTTAGAGTGTGTTGCTACTTACTACCTTTATGTCTTATTTATTCTCGCTATTATGTTCAACTTAAGGGGGAGGAGTTTCTACGACTTAAAAGGTAGGATGTGCGCAGATCTTTCCTTTTATCACTCGGGGTAAAGAGGATTCAAAATCTGCTAGTATATACACACACACACCTCATATGTGTATGTATAGGTATCTATATGTTTAGGTGTAATTTGGTCTCAAAGGAACATTGGACTTGGAGGGCTACCTTCCTATGCTTCATGGTCTATTTTTAACTAAATTAGTGGTGTTTTTCATACATAAATGGAAGCAGGATCCAAATTATGGATGGGATTTAACATTATTTTAGACCCCATGCAGCACAGAGGTTACAAGGTAAATCCAGACCGTTAAAAGACGTTATATATTTTACATCAAACTTGTTTTTACATCTTTTAATCTTCAATAAACACCATATTTTGCACAATATTGGTGTTATGAATACTAAAGCGCCAAATTTTGTCTAACACTATTCATTTACACCAATTTTTTTGTTAAAATATCTGGTGTAAAAAAGAATATACTTATAATGATCTGTTTGGTGTATAAAATGACGTTGATGATTGGAGGTGAATGACTGTTTGTAACAAAGGTTAACTCATTTTGATGCAGGAAATGGTGTAGTAGTGCTTGAGCTCGAGCTTGACACTCGTTTATGGGTTTGAAATCGAGATCGATTAGCGCACTTATTGGCTCAACCTTATTAATTTTTATCTTTTGATTATATGATTTATGGACATATTTGACTTGAAAAAGTGTATTATTTGATGCGAAAAACTTAATCGAGCTTTCAAACGAGCCGAGTAGAATCGAGTTTTAACGTGTGTTTGTGATATTATTAAATGAGAGAAAAGAAGGTTGAAATAACAATAAGTGGTTGCGGTGTCCTTATCATTTATATTGATAAGAAGACGTTAAAACATGATGGATGTTATGAGACGACAAAAAATGAGAAACTTCGAAGAAAGTAGGTTGTGTACTATGTCTTGCCCAAATTCGCATGGAAAACAACTACTATCATTACATTTATACTGAATTTATTTTAGACAATGGATATATAATTAACTTATGGGTTACGATATATCCATTCTTTCCTAACCTTACTTTATTAATTTTCTCCTTATATTTATTTACATTAAACTATCTCTTTTTATATTTTTAATACACATGATTTGTTTTGATCTGAAGGTAGGGGTGTAAACGAGCCAAGCCGAGTAGTAGGTTATTCGAGCTCAAATAACTTTTTCAATGTAAGGCTCGAGCTCAACATCTTTGAATTATCGAGCTCCAGCTTGATGTTCGTTTATAGGCTTGAATTTGTGATTGATTAACTCTTTTATTGGCTTGCGTTTTTTTTTATATTTTTTATTGTATGATTTATGAACAAATGAGCATGTTTGGCTTGAAAAAGTGTGTTCAAATGGCTTGGCTCGACACGAATTTTTTTACTGAGTTTTCAAATGAGACGAGTCGAACATTGGTGTTATGAAGCTTAGCTCGTTAAGTTAAACAAGTTCTCTTTTTTATTTTCCCGAGATCGAATGGAGCTTGAGAATTATTAAAGCTCGAGTCCGAGTAGCTTATTAAAAGCTTTACACCTTACCTAAAGGGTGCATATAATATAATATCTTCAATATATTCTCCAAAACATAGATTTCCCTAGTTTTTTGTTTTAACATATTCTTCAAGACACAGGAAAATAGCAGAAAGGTGGTCAAATTCTCCAAATTTGGTGAATTATAAAAAAAAATGATATTTTCAAAAGAGATGATTTTCTATTATTATAAGAATCTTTAAAATTAAATGTTAAGTAGAGAAAAATAATATTTTATTAATTATATTACATATTTCAATAATATAAAAATGTAATAATATCAAAATGGAGAAACTAAGGGGCTATTTACTAAATACTTACCTGAGTAAGTGCTTATCGATATCACTTACCTTACGGTCCTTACCTATTGAACATGGAAGCTATCTAGAATCTTACCCGGTAAAAGCCGTAACAAGGACCTAGAGTTTTACCCGGTAAGTTGGAGAAATGACTCTTATCCAGTAAACGCTTCCCAGGCTTAAGACGATTACCAACAATCAATTTTGATGGTCTACAATGTTATACGATAAGGTAAGTGAGGTAATGTCCTTGTCGGTAAGCGCTTACCCTGTAAGCATTTTGGTAAACGGTCCCTAATTAATTAGTATTCTTTAACTATTAGTATTTAAAATAAATTTATCACAGACATTTTGTATGAATAAGTTACTAAATTAATTGAACAAACAAATTCTTAATCCATACATGTATTAATATATTTATTACACCGTAAAATTAAATAAATTTTTATGTTACTAAAACTTAAAAAGGAACTTGAAAGAAGGCTGGCTGACCAAAAAGAAATAAAAGAAAATTTCGACAAAAGTAAAATTAATATTCGAAAACAAAAAAGAACACAGGAAGGGCACATGGGAGTCGGACCCATCCTGTCATCGATACTACATACATCTTACAAATAAAACGTTGAGTTTTTAGGTACATGTTTTTTATTTAAAAGAAAAACATATCTTTTGAATATATTATATAATTGAGTAAACTACAATTTTGGTCCCTTTGGTTCAATAACTGCAATTATCGGCTCATGGTTTGCATTTTGCTTTGAAAATGGTCCCTCGTTGTTAACTCCGTTGAAATTGTCCGTTAGAGTCAAGGGTATTTTCGTCCAACCATGTTTTTTTCTCTCCTTTTGCAAATTTTCTTTGTTTTTTTAAACCATAAAAACATTTGGGACCAAATTGTAATTTATTTTAATTTGTATTGATATTATATTAATATTAATTCATATATATATATATAGAAAGAGAGAGAGGTGAGTTATTGTGCAACCCATGTAATCCACCTATCTACCACTCATTTTATTTTCACCTTTTTTAATTAAAAAATTGAAAACAAAATGAGTGGTAGATAGGTGGATTGCATGAGGTTGCACCATTAAAAATGGTTGCATTTGAACACCCCCCTCTCTCTCTCTCTCTCTCTCTATATATATATATATATATATATAGGAGGAGGATATTTTGCAACCTAGATCTTAACCGTCCATCTCATCTAGATTTGTTTTAATTAATTTATTGATTATTATTAATTCACAGGGGCAAAATTGTCTTTGGCAAAATGGTTAGTTATTTCCTTTTTTTTAAATATATTTATGGTTTATCATTTCCTTAAATGTAGCGGTTTATTCTGGGTAGATTTTTAAACTGATTTCCTTTATTTTTATTTTTATTTTTTTCGACAATCATTGACAATGTTTGATACAATTGCCGTTTTTCCGAGATTTCGTTGGTTCTTTGTGCTTGGTTTTATGTTTATTTTGGTGTCGATAACAGGGATTGTTTCTGAAGTGGGTTAGGTGCTTGTTATCGTGTTCTTCTATGGATTCCGAATTGGAGGTCGTTCAGAAGTGCATCGATGGAGTTTATGTTGAACGTAGCGATGGTTGTCCGTCGGCGGATGTTTATGACGTTGAAATTAATGGCGATGATGATATCAGTGTAGAACTTGGATCGAACTCTAATAATGAAGACGTGGTTTTGGCGTTTGATTCCCATCAATCACTACTACAGAAATAGGTTTTTTAAACGGTTGTTTTGGACATTTTTAAACGGTTTTACAACCGTTTGAAAGGGCACCGTTTGAAAAAGTCAGAATAGGACTCGATCTCAGAACCATAGTCATGTAAACCCACGACACTTACCATTCCACCACATCTTCTTCTATGTTTATAGAAGCACCTTTAATTCTTTTATTCATTTTATGTCCAGCTTTGTACTCCCAACTTCAACTTCAGATTCGGCCCATATTTACTCCAAATTACCAAAAACTCAAAACACAAACATTGTAGATCTATGTGTTGGGTTTCTAGATCATCTTGAATCACTCAAATCGGAGATCAGACGAGTGAGATATGATCAAAACGCCACAGTTGCACAAATCTGTCAAAAATTATCGTTTTGTTCTTGTTCGCTCCAAATTGTTCCGATCCTATCAAAATATAAAAACGCATTAATGTAGTTCGGTTTTACCCTAAATTTTTAAAGGCCTTTTTAAACGGTTTTGTGATAGTGAAAGCGTTTGAAAAAGTGTTTGACCTTTTTAAACGGTTGTTTCTAGAGAACCGTTTAAAAAGATGTATGTATTTTAAACGGTTGTATGAAAGAACAGTGTAAAAAAGTTAAGCGGATTTTTAAACGGTTTTGTTCAATTATCCGTGTGAAATACGTATCCCCTTTTAAACGGTTTTATATAACAACCGTTTAAAAAGGTCATATGACTTTTTTAAACGGTACCACAACCGCATAACCGTTTAAAAAAAGTCTTAAAAAAACGCGACCACCTTTTTAAACGGTTTTCCGAATTTTTTTAAAAACCGTTTAAAAAGGTGCGTTTAAAAAAGTCATTTCTGTAGTAGTGAATGTTCTACTGTCGAAGTTTTGGATGGAGTTTCGAAGCCCGTCGAAGTTTTTCGTATGGAAGATTGTTTTGTACCAGATGATGTTGTCGACGAAGGTGGGTTTTTTAGGGTTTTTTTGGTTTTATCACGAAAACCCTCCTGTTGATGCATGCAGGTTGTATATTTTGTTTTTGTTTATTGTAGTATGAAATAATATCCTCCAGAATTATGTATCATGAATTTGTTTTCTTGTGTAAGTTTGGGTGCGAAGATTCAATCATGAATAGGGTTGCATGAATTTAATTTAGAGTTTGATCAGTCGTTTTGATGAGTAGTTGTTATTGATACAATGGACTCCGATTCCTTCTTTCTACTGAATTAAGAAGTTGATTTTATGAGTGAAATTTGGTTTATGTATTTTGTTGCATGAGTAATATTTCATGCTGGGACCCATTGAATCTCGATGCATGAGTAATATTTTATGCTGGTGCCATTATTCTTGACGAGTTGCAATTCATGAATGCCTATATGTTTATGGCTTTAATGTGATGGATAATGTTAGATGATGGGGTCCGAGTGGTATGCGTGAAGAATGGTCTCCACCTATTTTGTATGTATTTGAATATTATATTTAAATATACTATTTACATGATCAATATTATAAGAATTGTTTTGGTTGTGGATGTGAAGGTTTATGGGGTTTTATCTCATTAATATTAAATATTCAAGAAGATTGTTATTTTTTTGGAAACTGAATGTTACGTGAGCTAGTTTTCCGGAATTTGATTCATAGGAAAACACGTTTCCATGTTAGGATAAAGGTTTGAAATGTATTTTTTTGACAATTTTGCCCTTCATCGGGCTTTTTCCAAGGATTAAAATAATTTAAAATGAATTTAATAAATATAAATGGGATGAATTGATCTTGGCTGTTGTTTTAGTAATTGATGGTGATGATTTGGGTTGTAAGGGTTGCAAGTTTTATCAAGATTTCATATTAAACCACCCATATATATATATATATATATATAAACTAATATAACATTCATATAAATTAAAGAAAATTACAATTAGGTTCTTTATTTTTCATGGTTTTTACAAAAATAAGAAAAGCCAAAGAAAAATTGCAAAAAAAGAGAAAAAAACATGGTTGGACAAAAATACCCATTACTTAACTGAGTTTTTTTAACGGAGTTAAGGACGAGGGACCATTTTCAAGGCAAAATGCAAACCATGGGCCGATAATTGCAGTTATTGAACCACAGTGACCACTTTCAAAGAAATTGGTAAACCACAGGGACCAAAATTGTAGTTTACTCTATATAATTTGATAAATGTTGGTATACGAATCATTTTGAACATATCTTGACTATTTATTGTATCATTGAAATTAAAAGCTAAATAACTAGACCCACATTTCCGATTAATCATAATTGAGTTTGATTTGTGACTCGGATTCGATTGGAATAACCTATCAGAACCAACCAATTACAGATTTAGATGAAGTAAGTTTTGTAGTGATAAGTCATTGGGCCTATATTTATGTTATTTTTACTATTTTTATTATATTTATAAATTAAATTAAATATTATTTAATTTATATAAAGAGTGAAAAAAGAATTACCTAATATATAATATAAATAATTGAATTGAATTGAATAATATTTTAATTTATTAAACAATGAATTTTAGAAAATGGTAATCAATTAAACCGATTATTAATTGAGTCCGATTGGTTAACCGATTTGCTCATCTCTCTAATCCCGAGGAAACTTAAAATGATGTTGTTATCCGCAACATAAGCTTAAAACTTTTATTTTATTTTTCTATAAATTTTTATTTTATCTTCTATTTCTAGTTAGTTATTTAAAATGTTTTTTTTTTTTTTATAAATATATTACAACTTCTATTTTATCTTTTTATAAATTTTTTAGTTTTTTAATTAATTTATAAAACAACTCAAATATTTATGTGTTTGTATGTAAATGATCTATCTATCTATTTTATTACATTGTTACTGCAACATAAACTTAATATTTAAACAAAGTAATAGAAATTAATGTTCAAATAAATTATTAAAAAATAATTTAATAAATGAATTAATTTAAATAAAAATATAATTACTTTATTTACTTGGTATTATAAATGATCTTACTAAATTAGTAAGTATAATTTTTTTTTATAATTTATATGAACATGTTATGTCATCTTGTAAGATGATTTAAAAGATTAATGTTAATTATTCAAGGACGCATTACAAAAGGAAATGTTATTCATTGAAGTAAAAAAAACAAAACGAGAAATAAAAACAAAGAAAATCTAAATCCATATAATATGTGTCAAAATTGAGATAAAAACAATGTATTGTTTCCCCTCTCTATCTCTAGAACATTCATTCTCTACTTATAAATAAACGAAACGACTCAGCTTATTTGATTCCAAACTTGAACTTGAAAATTTTGTTTTGATTTGAAGAAGATTAATAATTAATGACGAAGGAGATTGACGTTAATGGACTAGAAGAGATCATCGAGGAGGAGGAGGAGATATGGTCTTCGTGTTTGTCGAAGCAGCAGGAACAGTTGCCTCTGTTATCTCTGAATCATGTATCATTTATCTGTAAATCTGTACGCCGATCTGTTAACTTCTACCAGCAGGTATTGGGATTTGTGCTCATCAGACGTCCTTCTTCTTTTGATTTCGAAGGTGCTTGGTACGTATATATATTCCCTTTCTAATTACTAATTAAATTTAATTCCTGCACTTTTTTTCATTTGATGAAAAAAAGTTGGATTAAGTTCAAAATGTGTTGTTGTTAAAATGATTACAACTCTTGAAAAGAATGTTTTGATGTTAAATTTTTTTATTATACTGAGCTAATATTGCGTAATTCTAATGCTCATGTAATTTAGAACGAACGTATTATCAATTGGATGTTCATTTCTTGTCTAGATCTCTCTCTCTCTCTCTCTCTATATATATATATAGCCATAAGTTCAAATAAGAAATGCTAAGTCTCTGAGAATAAGAGAAATAATCGTAGTTATTCATACAGTCATGATCGTCTGCATCTTTGATCGGTCAAAAGTTGTGGCTATTCCAAAAATAGAAGGATAGTTTCATAATTTTTATAAATACGCGAGACAAGTTGACATATAAACCATTTAACTGATTCACATGTGAACCACTTAACTATAAGTTTATATGTAAATCAGTTGAACTAATTAACAGATTCAGATAAAAACCCTTTGTAATATGAACTAATTAACTGATTCTCATATAAACTAATTAACTTATAGTTCATACGTGAATTACATAGGTTTACATATGAACTCGTTTCGCGTATTTTACGAAAGTACCTCTCTATTTTCTACAGACCATGCAAGGAATTATTCATGGTCAAAGATGCAAACGTTGACAAGATGAAGGGCTAAGATTATTTCTCTATTTCTCACACACTTAACATTTCTCATATATATATATATATATATATATATATGTGTGTGTGTGTGTGTATCCTAGAAGTAACTCCATTTAGTTGCGACTTTCAAAGAATGAGCTTAACATTTCTCATATATATATATATATATATATATCATTAATGGTTTTATATGCATCATCTTATAACAAATCAGACTGAGCATGGAAAAATAATGTAATTTGGCAGATGCAATAGAAAATTTACAGGAAATGAAGAACTTGTAGGAAATAGTTGAAATATATCATAGTTTGTCATTATTTATAAGGAATATGGCAGAACTGACGTTAATAATATTAATCATATATATATACACATTTTTTTTTGTTACCATTCAAGAACTATGATGGTACTATAGTCATTTAAATTTTCATTCAATTAATTGTTCTCATGTCCCAGAGAATTTTGTGGTGGTAGGCAAATAGTAGGAAGGTCATTAAACTGTTACATCAGTGTCATTGTGTCGGTGTGTTTGTCTGAAAATGATTTCCCCTATGCATATTTTTATGAATAGGGAAAAAGTTTTAAGAATCTTTACAGAGGAATGGAATTAAAGTTTTGTTGATGATTTGAAACAGGTTGTTCAACCATGGGATTGGGATACATTTGCTAGAAATGGAGACAACTCCAAGAAAGAAAGCAGTGATCAATCCAAAAGACAACCACATTTCATTTCAATGCTCGGATATGGATCTGATAATCAAGAAACTGGAGGAGTTGGGCATTAAGTATGTGACCGCTGTGGTGAAAGAAGGTGGTGTGGAGGTGAACCAACTCTTTTTCCACGATCCCGATGGCTACATGATTGAGATCTGCAATTGCCATGTTCTTCCTGTGCTTCCCATCTCCTCATGCCCCCTCAACAAGATCCCGTCCATCGACCATGTGAATTCGTCTCTCTATGGTATGCTCACAACTCCATCCAACCTATTTTTGCTCAATCACCTTCTCCTCTGTTTTACACTAGGGACGTCAAGTCAGATGAAGGTCGTTGAGTTAATTTTGTTTAGAAAAAATGACCCATTTAAATTCACACTTCAAGTTACAGAACACAATAAACTTAAAAGCAAATAAGAAAATTATTTCATCTTGGATGCATATGGGAACATTGTCAAAGTTTAAAATGTGAAGGAAAACTCATGCGAATTGATCAATCCTTTAGAATAAGTCAGAGCATCTCCAATGGATTGACGTATAAGAACCCACTTTTGACACTTTTTCTAACAACATATTTGGAAAGTCATCAAATTAAGAAACCTGTGTAGTTACTTATAATAACCATTTTGTGGGTCCCATGCTTAATGTGGATATAAAAAGTAAAAAAAATATAAAAACTAATAAAAAATGATAGTGAGTTACAATTACATTTTTTTTGCTTATAATAACCTCCAATTAAAGGTACACTTGTGTGTATCTAGTAATTAATAGGGGGTGGGTTGAGCATTATGTAATGAATGAATGTATATATAATATGATGGGTGAAAAATGCAGAGAAGATGTGGTGGAAGAGACAGTGTTGCGGAGAGGATGAGGCCTTGATGATGGACAATCTATTAGTTGACATGATGGGTATTTCCATTTAAGATCCATGGCAAGGATGGCAGGCAGGAAGAGAGCAATTTTGTCCACAAATGAATGCATGCCTTTTATATATATATATATATATATATATATATATATATATATATATGTTGTACATTGTATGTATATTTTCCAATTTCAATAATAAGCATGGATTAGATGGCTTAATTATGGAGACAGAAATGGCTTAATTAGAAAGAATGATTGGGTTGGGTCTCTTGGGGGGTAAGCCATTGGTCTGCTTTTCGACAAGGTGTATGCATGCCTTTCTAGATCTTATCATATATGGTGCTAATAGAGATCGAGTGGCTCCAAGTTACATACTTATATAAATGTATTATTGGTAGAAAGACTATGATAGGTTATGGTTATATATATGTATTTTCACCGTACGTAATGGTCATGAACCTTATACTTGTTCATCTTTCATAATCGACGTAAATGTCTCAACTTACAACGGAAGTTCTTACTATTGAAACCAGACATCGATTGAAAGTTTAAGCTTTTGTAGTTAAATATTGGAACCAAGATAGACATAGCTGAAATCAATTAGCTAGATCTAACATTTCGTTGCCTCTTGTCCGCTCTGATGTTCCTGATGGTGTATCTAGAAGTTCCGGTAAACATCGATAGAAAAGTAGATTTGTGTGTTGTATATTACATCATGGTTTTAAGTTAAATTCAATGTTATATTTCACTAACAAAGTATCATGGGACAACAAAGAAGCACACCATTTATTCATCTCCATCCTTGAAATACTGAATACATATTACATATATACTAATCTTTGCTAAATATATTGCCATCCCGTTTAGAGCAGAGCACATAAAACTCAGTTGGTGCTGTAGGTCTGATATTTCATCTGAATTAATTATTAATACCCACATTAAAGCAAAAATTTAACATATAAATTGTATTTTTTTGGATTTCCTTCTCAACCTCCTGTCATTCTGCTTCCTTTTACTTCAACAACTCACTAAAAATCAATACTTGGGTTCCGATTTCGTCAGAATTTTTGATTTTAGTCGTCACAGTTCCAATAATGACACATTTGCACTACCAAGTAATTACATTAAAATCCCTAATTGAAATTATTATTACACATGTTATAAGTCGTCATTCGCATTTTCCTTGGTGTTTTTTAATTCTTGAAATGGTCAATAAAACATATATTTTATTATAAACTCAATACCTACTTTCTCAATATACCCATTAAATTCAGATACATATTTCTGATTTAAAATCAATATTTTTTTTTTTGCACAAACATGTATTTATTTTATAAAAAAAAAACATAATGAAGAATTGTGGTTCAAGATGTGCATAACAAAGCTTTAAAATAAATAATTTTATACAAAGATTTAAATATCTATCAGCATATAATTATTTCATTATTTTTCAACTACCACAAAAGATATTATTAATTTATAATTGAACACTTCATTAGAATATCTATAAAATTATTTGATATATATATTTTCATAATATTCAGTTATGTAATTAAATAATATATTTGTTACACATATATATTTTTTGAAAAGCAACCAATATATTATCAACCAAACCAAACCAAACCAAAACAACAGTGTCTAAAACACTTACATTCGAACCAAAAGAGAGAAGCAGTAATGTCAATTAAGTCACACGTGGCTGAAACAATTAAGACATGATTAAACTGAAGCGCACAGGTTTGCCAGAAGTAAACCTAAGCATTAGTAACAGATCTCCACTTCGAGGCACTGCATCAATACAGCTCCCTCGGACAACAACTGATTGTAGTAAGTTGCTGCCGAAGTCACTGCACAACCCTTTTCCCATGTTTGTTTTGCTCCAACCGGGTTATGCCACTCCAGCAGGTTCTGCGAGCCACCAATTCCATTCAATTTTCCTGCTATGATGTCTTCTCACAATCCACTCGAAACTACGTCGTTGGAACTCGAAAAAGAGGTCATCTATTTTCCTCTTGTCTTCTTTAAACACCACCCGATTCTGGTGATTCCAAATTAGGTACAAAAAGCTCCACGACATTTCTTCCCATAGAGCCGGATGTGTGTTCCCCCCGATAATATCTTCAATTGTATCCTTGTCAATCTTCCACCACCGGCACACTCCTTCCTAAACTTTTCTTACCTCTTTGCATGTTACCAACACGTGATTGACTGATTCTACCACTATCCCGCACCTTGGGCATAGGAGCGATGGAATTCCACAACTAAGGCTTTGTTTGTTTCTAATTGCAACAATATTTTGAATCTTACCCCCATCAATTCGCTTCCTATCCACTTATCCGACCAAAACTTAGGGGTTGTTTGTTTACCTCTTAATGGTTCCATTAAGAGACAACCTCTGAATCGTTAAGAGGTAAATCTTGTTTGGCAAAAAAAAAAGTGCTGCCTCTTAATGGTTCCAAAATCCTCTTAATGATTTTGTATCCTGACCCTCCCTTAACCATTAAGAGCCCTGATTTCATTATGAACAATTAGCAAACAACCATATTTCATTTTACACTATATCATAAAAACCTCTTAATCATTCAGACCACTTAATCATTCAGCACTAAACCATTCAACAACTGCCAAACAACCCCTTAGCTGCCGTTTGTTTTTCAAGAGGTGCTGAAGTCTGAAGTCTTATTTCATTTCTGATTTTTAAGAGTTGGTGCTGAAATCTAAAATATGAATTAATTAGATTGTTTGATTTTGTAAACTGACAAACGTCTGAATATGTATAATTGTCTATTTTATCCCTCTAAATGTTAAACTCTTGAATTTAAAAAACATCAATTCTATCACTTCTGCAACCAATTCATCTACAAAAAAACTCGAGTTTCTTCTGCACTTGAATCACAGAAACCTTGTTAACCGTTTCCATCACCACTCCAATTCCTAAACCATCGAAACCATTATTTCCACAATCCGCAATCGACACGCGCTTGAAGAACATTCAGACCGAAAACTCGTCCAGAAAATCATCATCATCGCGGTGATATTTTTTACACCTTGTTTTACAGTTTATTCCCTATCTAGATCCTCCTCATCTGCACAACAACTTCAAAACTCATCTTCATCTTCTTCGAATTTCAGTTCTCTTAGAAGTGTTATCTCCCCCAATTCAAATTATTGAGGAACCCTAGAACTGGAAGAACCCATCAAAAACTCTGATCCAATTCATGTCTATAACACACCATTTTGGTGTACTGATGAACATTATAATCAAGAAAATCAAGAAACTAAACAGCTATACATCTGTTCTTTCTTCAATTCCAAACTCCAACCAAACCCATATCAAAAAACTTCAAGATTCAAAACCCATCTTCCAAAATGATGGATAAACCAAATCCACTAACCCATAGCTTAAACAACACAGGGACAAAATTTAACACAGGGATGAAAATAGATTTTACACAACATTCTTTCGAGCAACAGATCGATACAAAAACTAAAGCATTCTTTTGAGCAAACAGGGACGAAAAGCAAATCAGGGAAATCACAATGGAGTCGATGAGAGAACCTGCGTTGGGGATGGAGGTCTGATGGAGGCGATGGAGTTTGATGGAGGCGTATTAAGTCTAAGCGAATTAGAGGTTTTTTTTAGAGGTTAGGCTATCACTTTTTTATTTAGATATTTTTAAGTGATAAGAGCCTATGAAAAGTAAAGAAAAACAAACAGTCAGAATTTCAAAATATCTGACCGAATAAGATATAAGTGATAATTAAGGGCTGATTTAGATAAAAACAAACAAGGCCTTAGTGTCCCTCCCGATCCCAACAACTTTCCCAAAGGAAGTCACTAAATTGATGCCCACTTTTCCTAAGTCATCCTTGATTCTTATTATATATACTCTCCACCACTTTCACCCACAACGTATCTTTTTCACACATTAATCTCCACCACCATTTTCCCAACAACCCCCAATTGGAAACTTGAAGGCTTCCCACATTGAGACCTCCGTTTTTGAAGTCTTTTAGAAGTCTCAAATATATGTTACAAATATATTTGTATTATCATAAATCAAATTATATCTGTTTTTAATCAAATTGATCATTAATGATCAATCTATGATGAGAAGTCATAGAAAATAAAAAATTAATCGAGATAATATTAAGATTTTATTAATAGAGGTGTGCACAAGCTGGCCTCAACATCCATAGTTAAAAAAAAGTTACAAAAAACACTTAGGCTTTTGTGTAACTTGAACACTTCAACACCGATGATTATAGAATAATATAATAATTTCTAATTCAACTTAAAAGTACCTTATAGTTTATTGATAATTCACAAATCTCCAAGGGCTCCAACCCACAACTAAAGACACACAAATAAAGGTCACTTTAGGTCTATAAAACTTAAAAATGGAGATAATCAACTTGGTCTTTATAAATGAACGTCAAAATGTTAGCCTTTATATTTTGTATTAGAGTAAACTACGATTTTCGTCCCTGTAGTTTATTGTTTATAACGATTTTCATCCCTGGTCTTTATAAACTGCTTTTTTGGTCCTTGTGGTTTACAATTTATTGCTATTTTCGTCCTTCTTGCTAACTCTGTTAAATTAATCCGTTGAATCAAGGACAATTTAGTCCTTTTATTCTTTTACAATTGTCCTTTTTTATTTAATTTAATATGTATATTATTAATATTAAAAATCCTCCCAAGAACCCGCCGCCACTCCCTTCAGTCCCTTCTCCTCCGTCGACAAAGTCGGAAACCGTCCGCCAACCCTTTTCAAGTGAACGGCGACTACAGCACCATCATCTTCGACCAACACCTGCAACCTATTCCTCAACTCACCATCAACACTGAAACCACCTCAACCCATTTTGTACTGGATCGATCCCTGGTTCAAACTGCTTTAAATCCCTCTCGTCCTTATGGTACAGTGTGATCTTTGCGTGGAGGTAGGGGAAGAACATATGTCAAGAGAGAGTGAATCAAATAGGTTTTTCGTCCCTGGTTTCAATCCCATCTCGTCTTTAGTGATCTTTGATTTTCGTCCTTGGTTTCCTCCCATGGTAGTGTGATCTTCGGGTAGGGGTAGGGGAAGAACATAGGTCAAGAGAGAGTGAATAACGGGAGAGAGAAGAGAATGTTGAAAGGAGATCGCTAGGAGGAAACATTGGGGAGGAGATCGATGGTACACGGCGGTGAAAGGGGAAGGTGATGGTGGCAACAATGGAGAAGATAGCCGGAGTTTCTTCCTCGCCGCCGATGCATCTCCGTCGTCCTCCTCCTCCACCTTTCCTCCTCCACCTTGCCGTTGACTAAGTGAGAGCTCGATTCTCGCTCTGCCTCGTTCTCCTCTCTCTCGATTCTCTTCCCGCTTATGCTCGACACCGTGCTGTTCGGCGACTAAACCAATGCGTCGTCGTCGCGTTCCGCCATTAACGCCACCACAACCGATGTGGACGGCGATTCCGCGAGCGTAAGATCTCGTATCCGCATTCAGATCTACATTTCCGATCAAACAGCAAATTAAGAAACTTATGAATTTTTTTGATTTTTCTCGAACAAATTCGGATGAATCTGTACATCTACGCGTGCGTGTGTGCGTATGATCGATTATCTCGGCATGTGTGCGTAACTACACACATTTTACACACATCGACGTTTTCGTATATAACATGCATCGAAATCTGTTGTTTCAGAAGTTGTTTCCTCCATTATTTCCAGAAGGCAACTAACTATGGGAGAAACTGTGGGAAGGAGATCGATGGGAGCAACCGAGCAAACTTGGGGAAAGAGATGGATGGTACACGGCCATTGGAGGTGGAGCTGGTGTTCACCGGAAAACAGGGGGGAAAGACGATGAGGAGGCAACTTTTTTTTTTGGGGGGGGGGGGGGTTGTCGGGGCAGGGATTTAGAAATATGGGTTTAATATTGATATATATTGTATTTTTTTATTGTGTTATACTTCAAATTTTTAACTGAAAATATAAACAAGTAAAAAGACAATAATGTCCTTGACTTAACTGAACTTCTTAACATAATTAGGCTCAATGACGAAAAAAGAAAGAAAATGAAAACCACAAGGAGCAAAAAAGCAGTTTTTAGTGACCAGGGATGAAAATCATTATAAACAATAAACCACAGGGACGAAAATCGTAGTTTACTCTTTGTATTATGTTTAAGAATTTATTTATTTTGTGTTTTTTAAATTATAAATTATAAATTATATTTAAATAAAAATTTAAATTTCTATTAAAAAAACACAAAAAAAAAAATTTGAATAATTAATTTTGATTAATTAATGAAACTTCAAGGTACATATAACACTTTTATAATAATGAAATATTTAACAAAATACAACATTTATATAATAATGAAGTATCTAACAAACTAGAATTTGGTTACTAAAAATTTAAAAATACAAAATATAGGCTATTTAACTTATATAGGGTCAGGTTCAAGGGAAAACCTCAAAAAAGGGAAAACTGAAAAACATTCTGATAGCCCTTCATCTGGATGGTGTGCATACAAGTAATTTGTAACATGCACACGTGCATATGCACAAATGAATAATGCACTTGTGCATAAAAACCAAAAAACAATATAATTTACCTGTATGCACAAGTGTATACCGTTCAGATAAAAGACTACCAGAGTGTTCTTCAGTTTTCCGTTTTTTCGAGGTTTTTCCTTACCTTTATCAATAATAAATTCGCCACTTTAGATTTAAAAATATTTGATTAAATAAATTATTTTAAGAATTAAATAATTATATTTGTTAATTATAAAAATACAATTATATATTATAACCATATAAATAAATACATTTATTTATTATTAATAGTGTTTTTAGTGTGGGGATGAAGTTAAACTTTTTTAGTGTTTAATGAACCTATCGTTTTTAATGGTTTTCTAGTGGTTGAGCGGAGATGGTCTAAAGAACTCACAAAATTTATTTTCTATGTAATGTAAATCCTTCTTGTTTATCGATAATGTGAAATTCAGCTAAAATAATTCATTTTATATCATCAAAAGACCAATAATTTAAAACATTTATATTGATTATTGACAACTGTCTATGCTGATAATTGAAATGACTTATGCTGAATGTTGCATCAAATATTGTATTTTGATTTAGATATAAATGCGATCACTTTCAATTCTTATGAGATATTTTGGATAATTGGCATTCAATGATTGAGCAAGAAGATAAAATAAATTCCACTTATATATTTTGTTGAACTTATATATATATATATATATCCCATTAATAGGGTTGTGTTCCATTGAAAATTAAAGTTATGTTGAGAAAAATAAAAATGGGTCTCTATAATTGGATCAATCATAATTGAACAACAACACTAATGAGATGTACGAGATCAATTTCCTTTTAAAGCGTAATTCATGGGTTGTTTTGAAGTAAAAAATGATCCAAATCCCTTTTTACATTTCTCACCCTAACTTTTATTCTCACATAATCCTTCGTCTCTATTAATAATTATTAGAGTGTTTTAGAATAAATGAAATTGGACAACAGTAAAAGAGAGAGAGAGAGAGAATAAATCTATATTTCTCATTAATCATAAACCCTTTAAATAAGGATGAGTTTACATTGAATAGGAAACGTTCATTATGGTAAATTATAATATTTGGAAACTATTATTTCAATCATTTTCTTTTGATGATGGAACATAATCCTTCAACACTTCCCCTTGTGCCAAGTGAAAGGAGTGATGGTGCATAATTCTTGCCTCATTAAATTAACCTTACGCCAAAGGAACAAAACCCAGTGGAAAAAATAAAAACTTTAGACGAAGGAAAGAGTACAAGGTACCAAAAGAGTACAAGGCACCAGTAAACAATTCCTTTAGTTTACTATATTTCTTGATTTGTACATCAATCAAGAGGTTTAGAAAACAATATGGTTTATAAAATGTTGCCTCACTAAAACCTTGTACCAAGGAACAAAACTCAGTGGGAAAAATAAAACCTTGGGCGAAGGAAAGAGCACAACCCACTCATAGTACATGTTTAGTAGACACCTCCGTTTGCGTATTACTCCCCCTGACTTGTGCATTAATCTAGGAAGTTTGGAAAACATTTGGATTTTAATGCTTACAACATGTTTTTCAAATATGGTTTTAGGTAATGATCTAGTAAACAAACATATCACATTCTCCTGGCATCTTACATGATCCATTTGAATCTAGAGGAGAGTTTGTTATTGCTGATTGTATAGAAACTCAAGTAGAATATGTTTTTGTTATCATTATTGATGTATCTTACTTTCATTTCTTTGATACATGATGCATTATTTCTATATACGCGGGTAGGATATTGGTTGAACTCAAAACACTAGCTCCTCTAATATGTGTAATGATAGTCCTTAACCGTGTACACTCTTGAACAGTCTCATGTATAGTACTATTGTTGGAATAGTTCGAAGAGGTAGCTACATAAGGTTTGCTTAGTTGACTTCCAAGCAATTAACATGTTCCTTATGGTAATTGCTTATCTAATTTGGGAACAAACTTTGTATAGGTCAGAAAGATACCTAATATCAACAAACACATACCAATACATTGTTTGGTGTTTTTATGTAAGGGCTGGTACATTGGTCGCTCACATTTTAGTAGGTATTGAAGTTCCATTATCAATGCCATTTTTTTTCTATAAGGAAAATGTAAGCCCATGTCAACGGTTCCAAAAGATTAATTTGATATTATTCCAATGACGTTGCGTTGGCGTTGAGCTAAAACTAGCTAACAAGTTCACTGAGAAATATAATATACGATCAAGTGTATTGTGCTATGCACAATAATGTGCCTATTGTACTTAGGTATGAAATTCCAGCTCCCAATACCTATTCGTCATCATACTTTAAACAAAAATAGATCTTTCCTTAAATCCAACACTTTGATCGATCATGGGAGTGCTAGCCGGATGCGGTTTGTCCATATTAAATCGCCTGATAATTTTTTAGACATATGCAAATCGATGGATTAATATTCCACAAACTCGGTATCCTAGCTTAATTAGCTAGACAAAACCAAGTTTTCCCAAGATCTTTCATCTCAAATTCATATTTCACGTAGCTTGTGGTTTCTCTTATTTCATCAAGAGTGCCTATTATGTTCATAACATCGACATATATAGTTATACTGAAAATCTGGAACTTGTTTTCCCAAATAAATATGCAAGAGCACAGTTCATTGTTCTTATATCATTTCCTAATCAAGTATTCATTTAGGTAGGTATACCACATCCGCCTAGATTGCTTTAATCTATAAAGTGAGCGTTTCAATTCTTTTGCAAACGCACTCCGTGGTTTAGAGTTACTTGACTTGGGTAATGTAATGCCATCAAACACTATTATATATATATATATATATATATATATATATCTGAATCTTGATCCCCATAAAGATATGTAGTAACCACATCCATGTGCTGCATTTTCCAGTCCTTCAGAAACTACTTGGCTAATTAATTAGCAGAACGTTTATAACGTCCATCACGAGAGAGTAGGTCTTCTCGTGGTCAATCCAGGCATTGTGAGAAACCTTGAGTCAAAGGAGAGCCTTATACATTATGACTTAATTATTCATATTACGCTTCTCTGACAAATGATTTATCTATGTCCTACATGCTTTACACTTGGTGGGTTAGCACTACCGAACCAAATACATGTTTATTTGTCAAATAATATAATTATCCTGGATTGCTTCTTTTACTTTCGACTAATTTTCTCTTTGTTGACATTCTTCAACAGAGCATGGTTTGATGTCATCGTGCTCTATCATCTTATAAGCAACGATATATGCGAATATATCATCATTAAGTATGTGTGATCTGTAACACCCGTAATTTCAGGTAAATATAGGGTTTTGTTAATCTTATGATTTTGTGTGCAACGAAGTAGGACTTATATGCTTAATTGCTATTTTGTTTAAATGTGGTTATGTGGTTTGGGTTGGTTTGGAAGCTTTAGAATCATCTTCGGAGGGCAGTGACTCACGCGACTTATGCCGCGGGTGGAAGTCGCGGCACTAGTCGCGTAACCCACTGGAGTTCACTTGGTTGAGCAAGCGGGCGACTTATGCCGCGGGTGCAAGTCGCGGGGCGACCTGCTGGTCTCCAAAACCCTTTTTCATCCGATTTTCCCTCATTAATTTCACATCTCTCTCTTCATTGGCGATTTTAGAAGCTCTCAAATCAGTCTCTCCCTCACCAAAACCCTAACCCTCATAAATACTTCATCTATTGGTGGTTGGATCTCAACATCTTGCATTTACCATCCTCAAGGAAGTTTTCTAGGGTTCTTAAGTCTTCAATCTTCATCTTCAAGTCTCATCTTCATCTAGGGTTTCATCTTTTCTAGGTTTTGATCAAAAACCTAGATTGTGAGTTTACTAATCCTTTTGTTAAAACTAGATACACATTACATTCTACTACTTGTTATGGTCTTGCTTCATATTTGAAATGTTTATATTAAATGCAAGTATTTGGGGCATTTCCTCATGAACACATGTTTATATGTAACATGCTCCTTCATATTGGGTAATGTATGTATGTATCTGGTTATGGAGATGATATCTTGTTGGAATATATACCATTTGTTGAGTTTAAAACCACATGGTTAAATTTGTGGTTATATTGGTCTTGTTATGGACTTCATATTAAATGGCTTGTAATATTGTACCCATGGTTGGTATGGATAATATTCTTGGTCATATTGTGCCTTGAGGCCTATTAATAAATTATGTTGGACGAACCAAGTCAGTAGACACTAGGAGGATGTAGTCTTGGGTGCCACCGTGTGGGTATGTGCCTAGACCTCCGCCATTCGGGGTAATGTCATGGTTGTAGTCCTCGGATGTGCCGGGCCTTTCGGATGTCACTCATAGAAGTTGGCATCAAGGTACATCGGCTCTTTGGGTGGAACTTGATTGGTGCTATGGGTATCCCCCGTTGACTCCACATTTAACGAAATTTGGTTAACTGCTGATAAGAATTGTAAATGCTTTAACATGCTATTTTCTTGTTCAACTCACTAGGATTTTTGGCCTAACACTTGTTTGGTGTCGATGTGTATCTCAGGTTCTAGCGGTGCCGGCTCTAAGCAGGCATAGTTGCTTTGGGTGAGAGCTTGGGGATTTGCACATGAACATATATATTTTTGGAGAAGGTGTTTGGGCCTATAGATGACACCCTTTTTGTAATCTCTTTTCTAGATATAGAAATTAGATTTGTTGGTTGTTATTTATTGTCCGTTAAATTACAACTGTAATTAAACAGGTTTGCATATTTTCCCATTTTTGGGAGGCTCTTGCTAAGGCAATTTATATACCCTTTCTTCTCTTTGGGAAAGTTTTGTTATCCCTATTTTTAGGGTGTTACAAGTTGGTATCAGAGCTTTAGTTTAAGTGAACTAGGTATTGTTTTAGCATATCTAGACTTAAGCTTTAGACTTTATTGTTCCACTGTCCACTTGGGGTAGAAATCCTAGGTTGGGAGAGGGTTAGGATTTACGGAATTACTCTAATTGAAAGTTGTGATAATGGTGACAAGAATTCTTGTGTATGGTTCGTTCATAATTTCACTTAGCTACTGCTATTATGAATGCATTGTTACGTGAGCATACTTGGTTTACTATTGTTATGATAATTGATGAAGGCATTAGTACGTACAATGAGTTCAACTCGCATAGTCTTTTCTCAATCTATTTCTCGTACATGTATGACAACTATCAATGATAACCACTCGGAGCAAATTACCGAATACGCCAGAGGGTCATGTTGAAGATGAATCTACGGCCGACCAACCCCATTTGGTCGCAATTACTGAAAGACCACCAGTGGCAAATGTATTGGGCGGGGGACCTGAGCATATACCCTGAATCAACCTTGCCACGAATGACCCGGTCGTGGAGGAAGTGACCATGAAAACCAAGATTAGGGATAGCATGATGTAGGCCATGAACTCGGCTATGGCACAACAACAAGAGTTCTTCATGAAACTCTTGGAGGATCGAGATGCTAGTCACCGGCAACCTGAAACTATGGCGGAAAACGAGTTATTTTAAGAATTAAATAATTATATTTGTTAATTATAAAAATACAATTATATATTATAACCATATAAATAAATACATTTATTTATTATTAATAGTGTTTTTAGTGTGGGGATGAAGTTAAACTTTTTTAGTGTTTAATGAACCTATCATTTTTAATGGTTTTCTAGTGGTTGAGCGGAGATGGTTTAAAGAACTCAGAAAATTTATTTTCTATGTAACGTAAATCCTTCTTGTTTATCGATAATGTGAAATTCAACTAAAATATTTCATTTTATATCATCAAGAGACCAATAATTTAAAACATTTATATTGATTATTGACAACTGTCTATGCTGATAATTGAAATGACTTATGCTGAATGTTGCATCAAATATTGTATTTTGATTTAGATATAAATGCGATCACTTTCAATTCTTATGAGATATTTTGGATAATTGGCATTCAATGATTGAGCAAGAAGATAAAATAAATTCCACTTATATATTTTGTTGAACTTATATATATCCCATTAATAGGGTTGTGTTCCAGTGAAAATTAAAGTTATGCTGAGAAAAATAAAAATGAGTCTCTATAATTGGATCAATCATAATTGAACAGCAACACTAATGAGATGTACGAGATCAATTTCCTTTTAAAGCGTAATTCATGGGTTGTTTTGAAATTAAAAATGATCCAAATCCCTTTTTACATTTCTCACCCTAACTTTTATTCTCACATAATCCTTCGTCTCTATTAATAATTATTAGAGTGTTTCTATATTTCTCATTAATCATAAACCCTTTAAATAGGGATGAGTTTACACTGAATAGGAAACGTTCATTATGGCAAATTCTAATATTTGGAAACTATTATTTCAATCACTTTCTTTTGATGATGGAACATAATCCTTCAACACTTACCCTTGTGCCAAGTGAAAGGAGTGATGGTGCATAATTCTTGCCTCATTAAAACCTTACGCCAAAGGAACAAAACCCAGTGGAAAAAATAAAAACTTTAGACGAAGGAAAGAGTAGAAGGCACCAAAAGAGTACAAGGCACCAGTAAACAATTCCTTTAGTTTACTATATTTCTTGATTTGTACATCAATCAAGAGGTTTAGAAAACAATATGTTTTATAAAATGTTGCCTCACTAAAACCTTGCACCAAGGAACAAAACTCAGTGGGAAAAATAAAACCTTGGGCGAAGAAAAGAGCACAACCCACTCATAGTTATGTTTAGTAGACACCTCCGTTTGCGTATTACTCCCCCTGACTTGTGCATTAATCTAGGAAGTTTGGAAAACATTTGGATTTTAATGCTTACAACATGTTTTTCAAATATGGTTTTAGGTAATGATCTAGTAAACAAACATATCACATTCTCCTGGCATCTTACATGATCCATTTGAATCTAGAGGAGAGTTTGTTATTGCTGATTGTATAGAAACTCAAGTAGAATATGCTTTTTTATATCATTATTGATGTATCTTACTTTCATTTCTTTGATACATGATGCATCTATATACGCGGGTAGGATATTGGTAGAACTCAAAACACTAGCTCCTCTAATATGTGTAATGATAATCCTTAACCGTGTACACTCAGTCTCATGTATAGTACTATTGTTGGAATAGTTCGAAGAGGTAGCTACATAAGGTTTGCTTAGTTGACTTCCAAGCAATTAACATGTTCCTTATGGTAATTGCTTATCTAATTTGGGAACAAACTTTGTATAGGTCAGAAAGATACCTAATATCAACAAACACATACCAATACATTGTTTGGTGTTTTTATGTAAGGGCTGGTACATTGGTCACTCACATTCTTAGTAGGTATTGAAGTTCCATTATCAATGCCATTTTTTTTTTCTATAAGGAAAATGTAAGCCCATGTCAACGGTTCCAAAAGATTAATTTGATATTATTCCAATGACGTTGCGTTGGCGTTGAGCTAAAACTAGCTAACAAGTTCACTTAGAAATACAATATACGATCAAGTGTATTGTGCTATGCACAATAATGTGCCTATTGTACTTAGATATGAAATTCCACCTCCCAATACCTCTTCGTCATCTTACTTTAGACAAAATAGATCTTTCCTTAAATCCAACACTTTGATCGATCATGGGAGTGCTAGCCGGATGCGATTTGTCCATATTAAATCGCCTGATTTAATATTTAACCTCAATACACACATTCATTCTATGCATACGGTTTATAATAAGGACGGGTGCTACTAAAACCCAATAAAAGTCACTATCTCCAAACTGCGGAAGTATTCACTAACTTACACTCGGGAGAACTAAGCACATCTCTTCTTAGGACAACTAGGACCAAACCCCCATCTGGAACCTGATGCACATGTCGACAAATAAAAAGGTTAGGCTTAACGCCTAGTGAGTTCAAGAGTTTATATCATGATTATAAAGAAAAAGTAAAATGGAAATATTGTAACTTATAATCATGATCCTTTAAAATGATTTACTTTACAATAATGGAACAACTCATTTACCAATAATATGCATTTTATAAATGGTCGCCTAAACCCCTAAACATTCTTTCATGAAATGATGCAATCCAACACTTAATTGAAACGAGAATAATGGTAATGCTCAATTAATGAAATTTGAGTAAGCTTTATAAAACGAACGACCAAAATATATGAGTAAACTCAAGTCTCTAAGATTATAGCATAAGGGAGATAACCCAACTAAAAACGTGGATATAAAACGACTCCCAATTTATGATAATGTAAATAATACTTCATATCCCAAAATATCCCAAAACACGGATAGGGATTAATACTCGACCCATAAAACATGGAATAAATTCATGTATGAAAAATGTCATCGAAAACAAATAATAAACGACTCAGCCCAAAGATAACACCTTTCGGTGACGGGGGAAACCCAATTCCGCATAATGTAACGTGCACATAAGCCACACATTACGTTAAATTGGTATAAGTATCGGGCTCAACATCTTTCAGAATACACCCATAGATACTAGCACGGAGGACTTACACCATACCAAAGAAGCCAAACCGCGCCTCAATGGGGAAAACTAATCGTTCCACCATTGGACAAATAATAAAAGTATCGAGCTCAGCATCTTTCAGCATACACCCATAGATACTGCACGAAGGACTTACAACCCAATCCGATGCCAAACGTGCCGCACGAAGGACTTATAACCCAATCCGATGCCAACGTGCCACGATGTGAGAGGCTAGTCGTCCCAACATCGTCCAAAATAACAAAAGTGCTAATGGATCCATAGCAGACGGGGCCGAAACATTACATGACTCAAAACGAATGAACTAAAGCATTCAAAACATGTAATTCCCAAATAAGATGCAATAAATGCAAATCATAACCAAGCGCTCTACAATGAGCTATCAAAACTGGACAAGTGTCCTCATAACCCAACAAAATCCAAACGAGCCATAAGCTCAACAAACCCACAGACCCAACGCTGAAACTCATAAAATGAAATCAAAGGTAAACGACCCGAAATAATGCAACCCATGCTTCAACACACACAAATAACTCCAACATGATTTAGATCGGGACAAAACATTTTCCAAGTGAGTCTATACCTTTTATCCTTTCAAATCATCCCATGACACCCAATAAAAATGCATTTATACTCAAAATATACTCCATGAAATAAATCATTTAAATACCCAAAATATATGATTTATTTATCGAAATGTCCAAAATTCCAAATGTTGGTGTTTTATAAGTTTATAAAGTTGAATATCTCCAAATAACCAAAACTTATCAGATGATTAGCAGTTAACAATTTCATATAAAACATGTAAACAATTTAAAATAGACATTTTGACATGTACACCGTTTTCACAAATCAACTTGAACTCACCTTGCTAGATTTAGACTAAATCTAGATTTTACCCACTTAGAGCTTTCTTTGAAGAAACTTGATTCTTCAAACCAAATATTCCACAACCTAGATCCACAAGACTCCAACCATAAATATACATTTTCCACCATAAATAATCAAATCAACCACAAAGAATCATTTCCCAACCTTATACACGAGTACCTCAACTGATACCGAAACCCTAACTTCCAAAAATGAAGAGAATAGAAGATTACCTTAATCCAAGCTTGAATCCACCAACCAAAACACTTCTAGTTCACCAAAATGGTTACAAACCTCCAATCTATGAAAGAAAGCACAAAGGGTGGATGAAACCCTAGAAAACTTTGGGGAAGAAGATGAAGAGGGAGGGATGAGGAGCTTAGCACCACAAAATACTCTTGTATACTCCAATAGACTTCCAATCTCTTGCTATATCCTTAAAGATCTCTCAAAAACGAAACCGTAGCAACTTGAATCACCCAAATCGGAGTTAGGATGAAGGAGATATGAAGAAATGAAGTTTGAGTGCTGAAAATCGGTTTTAAGCTCGTCTAGAGGGTTTCGCGACTTGTCTCGCGACCTTGGGTCGCGGCATAAGTCGCCTGCTTCCCCTGGTTTTCTTCTCGATATTGTTTTGGCCATAATTTCTTCGTTATAGCTCCGATTTTGCTCCGAAAAGAACCGTTGGACTCGTAATTGAATCCTTCATCTATCTAGACTATAAAATCCAGAATTCAAGTCCAAAATCTTTTATCTTATTTTTCCCTAATATCTCGGTTTCGGTATTAACTCGATATGATACCTTTCGAAAATCGGGGTGTTACAATCCTCCCAACCTTGAAAGAGATTTCGTCCTCGAAATCTAGCACCGATCAAACACCCAACGTCTCCCTTTGTAAGGTCAATCGACTCTTTACCCAAAAGGAAGGCCTCCACGATACCTTGCCTCATGCACGAACCGATCACATCCCATTTAAGGTTGTCACTATAGCTCACGTAACGAACCGTCACAACTCGATCCCAAGGTTCGATGTGTCTTACCGCTGACGACACGAACATCGAGTCCTTATCAACCACTTTCTTATCCTTAAGATCTCGATTGTCTCCCAACCTTGGATTGCACATAACCCCTCAAGAATAGTTCCACCAAGAATGCTCCAAAGCGAACTCATCCCTTAGGCATTTTAATTCCATCCCATCAAGGACTCCTCAATAGTCGATTTCTACTTAAGGTTTACCTCGACATTCTAAACCCAAATCCTCGATAATCCATACTATAAAAGATTCATCGTCCCCTTCCTTGACGATATTTTCTAACACTAGTTAGTTTCAATCCAATCATTACCTTCGATCCGTTCCTCAATTGGCGCGACACGACATTGGTGGACAACGAATTACCCCAACTACACGGTTACCCAATTCACAGAGTGCGGTCAAGCGTCGGTCGACGAATCAGTGAAACCTTGTTGATTACAGAATTACGAATGATCGATTCCTAATTTCCATCATCTAATCTTCTCAAGGTTACCACTTAAATTGGCTGACGCACCGGTTTCATCGGAAGTACAATGAAGCATCCCAACGGTTATTATCCTCAAATCAAATGTCGACACTTATGTTCAAAAAGTTTTACACCTCAACCGTGGATATACCACCATAAATTTCCTTCCATATTTTCCACCGATGATTCAAAGTTGACACCTATCAAGATATTAAATTCCGACAAACAAATCACCATAATTTCCTTATTCCTTAAGACTCACCCGGATGGTACACATCCGTCCCATCGGCTCCTATCCTACCGAAGTCAAGCAACCGCCCAATGATTTATCCCGAAAGTTTACCGAAGCAAAATATCACCACTTAAATATCTAGGAGAATACACAAATCTACTACTTCAATTATTTGCGCATGTACCGATCCATAAATTGGAATCCAAAATTCGGACTGACCACGGATTGGATAATCCGACGCTTCATTTCCCAAGGACTCCTTAGTTCCTTAGTTACAACTCCTTTCACGACAGGAGTTTAAATCTATAGGCCTAATGAGTTCAAGGTTTTCAACAACTATACCAATTTAAACCTTAATGAAACTTTCAAATACACAAGCTTTATAACAATTGCTTGTGCGGTAAAATCCACTACCAATCCCTCGATAGGTTGAAAATTGATCACCGACGCTACACGTATAAAATCATTTCCAAAATTTGTTTGATCAATATTTTCGTAAATAAAATGGTAACAAAAGGTGTGTAGCAATATTCACACTATAAACATGAAAATAAATTCCGGTACCCCAAACACGTGAAATAAATGTTTGTACAACTCCAAAAGAGAACTTCACAACTTTTAACTTTTCCTTCTTTAACCAAAAACGTTGCGGCATAAAATTTTCAACAAGCCTCCTATGCATCAGTTTATTCCCCAAAACTTTGTAGAATGATGGGAAAGCAAATAAATTTTCAAATCGAGTTTAAAGTCTTGAGCCACCTCGATAAAACACATTTGACCAAGATGGTAACTACAACGATATGCAATCCGAAAATTCATTTCATGCATTGCAGAAAATTTATAACAACAAGGTCCACAATCGAAGCACGTTTAGATTAATAGTTTAATATGAGATAACATAAATATTTCACATATTTACTCACGCGAGTGAAAATCAGACCCAACCCAAAAGTATGCACATATACCCATGTGAAACTCAAGATGCAATCATGCGACATTAAGATTTTCAAGGTGCCTCTTACGGTTGCAAAAATGTAGGTGCAAGACTCGCATGAGACAAAGTATTAAACAAAACTCGTAAATTAACGCACACAATAATGCAAGTCTACGCGTTCCAAAATTTCTTTTTATTACGCGATTCTAATGGCCATAAAATAAAACGCCATAAACCCAACTAAACTTTCATAAACTCATTGACGGTAAAATCAAGCGGTGTCAAAATCTATATTTCTCAACATAAAAAGCGTAAAACGACAATAAGTCTAAAAATGTCAAAACTATAAAACCACCATGTAAGATAAAGTGACCATTTTTCCACAAAACTCTCATTAGATACGTCACCCAAAAGCTCGTAATTTATAGGCCATAAAATTAAAACTCACGCCTCTCAAATTATACTCACGAACTCAAAAGGTTGTAGAACTATACCCCGTAAAATTAAACACGACTCGTACAGACTAAAATTCTCCAGAAAATTCCGACTCGAGAACAGTAGGACAACTCTTCCTTTAAAACCTTAACATACGTGGAGGAGATCCAATGTCAAGGTTAAAAATTATACAGTCACTTGCCCAATACCACATGTGGCATTAAAACACGGATCTTAAGATGTCCAAAAATAGAGTTAGACACAAAACGAAGATGAAAAGATTTCCAATAAATAAAATATTTACAACCGCGAACAACAAAACAATTTCGTGCATGTTTAAACTCTCAGTTTAAAATTTGATGAATGATAAACACCTTACCAATATTTCAAAATATAACTCACTTTATGCTTTGAAATAATGAGAAATAAATAATGCAAACTCATTTTAGAAATAAATGTCGTGCATGGATTTGGTCGGCACTCGATACCCCGAAATCACATTCCTCAAATTTCCGTCATACCACTATCATCCGGATGTTCAAACATCTTAAGGCGATCACCGACGTTTTCATCGGTTCTCCTTACAATTTCTCCTCGAAATAAAGCCAATTAACACGCATATGGTTCTAATCCGACCAATAGCTCTGACTCAAATTGGTCAACTTAGTGCATTCAACGCGCTTAACTATCACTCCAAAGTGACATTGCTAGAAACATCAATCCTGCCTTAAATTACTCGCTTAGAAACTTTCTCACTACCCCAACGGTCATCATACCAAGGTAGTTCAAGTATACACATGTTGCATGTAGGTTCATCATAACACCGGCCATGTGTCATTATGAACGCACCGTACATGACCATCCTTGCGACCCTCGACAAGTTTCCTGTTTCTAGCGACTCGATCAACCCTAAAATACCGTATCTTAAAATACCTAATACGCAAATCCACTTAAAATTACTTATACGAACGCTAGTTTGAGTCTAGGCATCCAAAAATCAATACCTAATTCTCTCAAACTTAAGCTCTGATACCAACTTGTAACACCCTGAATTCTGGAAATAGCAACTAATTTAAAATTTTCTAAATACACCAATAAAAGAATCATCTACAACCACAATTTAATATTTAACCTCAATACACACATTCATTCTATACATATGGTTTATAATAAGGACGGGTGCTACTAAAACCCAATAAAAGTCACTATCTCCAAACTGCGGAAATCTTCACTAACTTACACTCGGGAGAACTAAGCACATCTCTTCTTGGGACAGCTAGGACCAAACCCCCATCTGGACCTGATGCACATGTCGACAAATAAAAAGGTTAGGCTTAACGCCTAGTGAGTTCAAGAGTTTATATCATGATTATAAAGAAAACGTAAAATGGAAATATTGTAACTTATAATCATGATCCTTTAAAATGATTTACTTTACAATAATGGAACAACTCATTTACCAATAATATGCATTTTATAGATGGTCGCCTAAACGCCAAAACATTCTTTCATGAAATGATGCAATCCAACACTTAATTGAAACGGGAATAATGGTAATGCTCAATTAATGAAATTTGAGTAAGCTTTATAAAACGAACGACCAAAATATATGAGTAAACTCAAGTCTCTAAGATTATAGCATAAGGGAGATAACCCAACTAAAAACGTGGATATAAAACGACTCCCAATTTATGATAATGTAAATAATACTTCATATCCCAAAATATCCCAAAACACGGATAGGGATTAATACTCGACCCATAAAACATGGAATAAATTCATGTATGAAAAATGTCATCGAAAACAAATAATAAACGACCCAGCCCAAAGATAACACCTTTCGGTGACGGGGGAAACCCGATTCCGCATAATGTGACGTGCACATAAGCCACACATTACGTTAAATTGGTATAAGTATCGGGCTCAACATCTTTCAGAATACACCCATAGATACTAGCACGGAGGACTTACACCATACCAAAGAAGCCAAACCACGCCTCAATGGGGAAAACTAATCGTTCCACCATTGGACAAATAATAAAAGTATCGAGCTCAACATCTTTCAGCATACACCCATAGATACTGCACGAAGGACTTACAACCCAATCCGATGCCAAACGTGCCGCACAAAGGACTTATAACCCAATCCGATGCCAACGTGCCACGATGTGAGAGGCTAGTCGTCCCAACATCGTCCAAAATAACAAAAGTGCTAATGGATCCATAGCAGACGAAGCTGAAACATTACATGACTCAAAACGAATGAACTAAAGCATTCAAAACATGTAATTCCCAAATAAGATGCAATAAATGCAAATCATAACCAAGCGCTCTACAATGAGCTATCAAAACCGGACAAGTGTCCTCCTAACCCAACAAAATCCAAACGAGCCATAAGCTCAACAAACCCAAAGACCCAACGCTGAAACTCATAAAATGAAATCAAAGGTAAACGACCCGAAATAATGCAACCCATGCTTCAACACACACAAATAACTCCAACATGATTTAGATCGGGACAAAACATTTTCCAAGTGAGTCTATACCTTTTATCCTTTCAAATCATCCCATGACACCCAATAAAAATGCATTTATACTCAAAATATACTCCATGAAATAAATCATTTAAATACCCAAAATATATGATTTATTTATCGAAATGTCCAAAATTCCAAATGTTGGTGTTTTATAAGTTTATAAAGTTGAATATCTCCAAATAACCAAAACTTATCAGATGATTAGCAGTTAACAATTTCATATAAAACATGTAAACACTTTATAATAGACATTTTGGCATGTACACCGTTTTCACAAATCAACTTGAACTCACCTTGCTAGATTTAGACTAAATCTAGATTTTACCCACTTAGAGCTTTCTTTGAAGAAACTTGATTCTTCAAACCAAATCTTCCAAAACCTAGATCCACAAGACTCCAACCATAAATATACATTTTCCACCATAAATAATCAAATCAACCACAAAGAATCATTTCCCAACCTTATACACGAGTACCTCAACTGATACCGAAACCCTAACTTCCAAAAATGAAGAGAATAGAAGATTACCTTAATCCAAGCTTGAATCCACCAACCAAAACACTTCTAGTTCACCAAAATGGTTACAAACCTCCAATCTATGAAAGAAAGCACAAAGGGTGGATGAAACCCTAGAAAACTTTGGGGAAGAAGATGAAGAGGGAAGGATGAGGAGCTTAGCACCCCAAAATACTCTTGTATACTCCAATAGACTTCCAATATCTTGCTAGATCCTTGAAGAGCTCTCAAAAATGAAACCGTAGCAACTTGAATCACCCAAATCGGAGTTAGGATGAAGGAGATATGAAGAAATGAAGTTTGGGTGCTGAAAATCGGTTTTAAGCTCGTCCAGAGGTTTTCGCGACTTGTCTCGCGACCTTGGGTTGCGGCATAAGTCGCCCGCTTCCCCTGGTTTTCTTCTCGATACTGTTTTGGCCATAACTTATTCGTTATAGCTCCGATTTTGCTCCGGAAAGAACCGTTGGACTCGTAATTGAATCCTTCATATATCTAGACTATAAAATCCAGGATTCAAGTCCAAAATATTTTATCTTATTTTTCCCTAATATCTCGGTTTCGGTATTAACTCGATATGATACCTTTCAAAAATCGGGGTGTTACATCTTGTCACTTCTGGAATAATATTAAATTTACCAGGTATCGAGTCTAATTCGTTTGACTTAAACTTTACGTTGTGAAGCTTGGGAATCAAAATGAGACGGAGTAGGAACATTCCATGACAGTTCCTGACATTCCCTTGGAAAATACTTTTTCATATCTCCCCCTAATGACCGAAAGACTCTCATCAAAGTGACAATCCACAAATCATACAGTACAAGGATCACCCGTCAAAGGTTCTAAATAGTGGGTAATTGTTGGAGATTCATATCCAACATATATACTTAATCGCTTTTAAGAACCCATTTTGGTGCGCTGTGGGGACGCAATTGGCACATATACTACACAACCAAACATGCTTCAATGTAAAAGATCAGACTTATCACTAGTACAAAAACTCACATTTGCCACGGTTAAAAACCATGGCCATAGGCCTTTGGCCACAGTTTTTTTTTCCAATCAAACCGTAGCCTATTCTTGCGTGACCATTGATACATTTTCTCCACGTTTAAAATGTGCCACCATATCAAATAAAAAACCATAGCCATAGCATAAAAACAGTGGCTATAAACATATCTAATATTTAAGGTACTAGAGCATTTTTACTTTAACCGTGGCAATAAACTATTTATTGCCACACAAACGTACGTTAAACGTGGTCATTAGCTACCTTTTGGTCACACAAAATAAAGTAAACCATGACAACAAACTATTTATGGCCACACAATTTGTTTTTAAGGTGGCCGATGATCACCCTATAATCACGTATATTTGTTTTAACGTGGCCATAAACTATTTATCGTCATACAAATTTATATTAACCGTGACCAATTCATAACATATAGTTACCATAAATTTTAGAACCATGGCTATTGGTTACTTTCTCGTCATACAAAATAACTAAAAACGTAGCCATAAACAACTTATCGCCATGCAGTTCATGACATATGGTTACACTTAAACTTTTGAAACGTGACCATTAGTTACCTTTTGGTCACATGAACCAACTAAAACCATAGCGATAAATTAGTTTTTGCCACACAAATTTTATGTTAACCATTGTCAATTGATAACATTTGGTTATACTAAATTGTTAGTAATGTGGCTATTGAATAACTTTTGGTCACATGAGTTGATTAAAACCGTGACCGTAAACTACTTATAGCCATGCAAATTTTCCATCAATCGTGGCCATTTCATGACATATGGTTACGCTGAATTGTTAAAAACCGTGGCTATTGGTAGCCTTTTGGTTACACGAAATAGCTAATATCGTGATCATATACTATTTATTGTCACACAAATTTTATATTAATCGTGGTCATTTCATGACATACGGTTACGCTGAATTGTTAAAAACCGTGGCTATTGGTAGCCTTTTGGTTACACGAATAGCTAAAATCGTGATCATATATTATTTATAGCCACACAATTTTATATTAACCGTTACTCTTTAATGACATGGTGACGCTTAATTGTTAAAACCGTGACTACTGATTACCTTTTAGTTACATGAAATAATTAAAATAATGGCCATAAACTACTTATAACCACGAAAATTTCATATCAACCGTGGCTAATTCGTGACATATGCTTACACTAATAGTTAAAACCGTGGCCATTGGTCAGCTTTTTGTCACATGAAATAATCAAAATCATAACGATAAACTAGTTTTAGTCACAAATTTTATAGTAAACGTGACTGTATCATGATGTACGGTTATGTTGAACTTTAATTAATGTGGCTATTTTTTTCCTTTTGGTCACACAAAATAACTTAACGTGTGACAATAGCCATAAACTATTTATAGTAACAGTTTAAATTGAATATGATATGATCATTGTAGAATTTGACCACGACAATGAAAATATTTTGCAACGGTTTTAATAATACGTGGCAAAATAATAAATAACTCTTTTTAAAAAGTTCAATATAATAATTATTTGAAAAACATCAAACAAGCATATTAATGGTCATATGAATAAAGTATAAAAACACCGGTAACAAACTTATCTCAACTAGTTATTTAATATAGTAGATTTTTGCTTCTTAAAGCTACTCCTCGTATGTTTCGGCTTTTGTAACTCGCTGACACTGATATAGGTTTTCTTTCCCTTCTTAGGATTTTGTTTCTCATCATGCTGATTAGAAATTGGCTCTGGTACCTGCAGCAAGAATAAAATTGCATTTATTATACTTGTAGCTTGAAATAAATATCCATATATACCAATCAAGTACAAAAATAAAAAGAATGTAGCCTATATAAACTATATAAACAATTAAACATAATTCTTGATGTTGAAACTGTATATGCTCTCATAGTCAAAGATGGCTAATGATAAACCATGTCAAATTTAGAACTTAAATAATAAAACCCAATAAAAAAGTTGTTTTTCTGGGTCGAAAAACAACAGCAAAAGGGCTCTTTTTATGGTTTATAATAGGTAGATCGTATATGAGATGAAAAGTTAATGACTAAGGAAAAGTAGATAAACAACTAACCTTTGAGTCTGGTATGACAAGGCTTTTTGGCCAAGCCACGAAACTATCAATTGCATCCCCTACCATTTTGTGCTCACCAACTTGTATTGGTAAAAAAGCAGCCGACTTTACGAGTTCATCGATTGAGACTCTATAGTAATCATCGTCAAGATCAACTCCATGTATTTTTTGCTTCTCTGATGAAAAATAAATTTTACCGTGTGCAACAACGTTTCTCAGATCTGGATGCGCCAGTTTGCATTCTACCGTCTGCAAAATTACGAGGCATATATACAACATAAGGCTCAACTCTACGATAAAATAAATCTAGATAGGAAAAGAACATACTGTTGGGCCTTTATATATCTAGAACATCTTGAGATGCGATATTTTTAGATTCTTGCATGTTAATATGAGAAGGCGAGATATCATTAGAAGGTTTCTGCCTAGATCCAGAGGACTGTTGGCTACCCGTACAAGTTAGTTGAGTAGATTTTCGGGGTGGAACAGGAAGTGAAGATGGCAAACCACTTTTCAAAGATTCCTGAAAAGTGTGGTTAAACAATTTATGTAATATGCAATGATTTACTGAAGTAGTCTCTTAAACATGCTTTCAGAAACAAAGCAAATCAATACGTGTCTTTCAGACTTGTTATTTGTAGTATGAAACTTTGGTAATGTCATTCCCTGAGAAGCAAGGAAAGAAGCTATTGCTTGCAGTTGAAGACCTTGTTCTTGTACCGTTGCAGACAAACGTTTAGATTCTTCATCCTTCGATGCCAGTGTTTGTTCTTGTATTTGAATTTTCGCAGATAAATGCTTAAACTCCTCGTCCTTCAATTCACGTAGTTTCCTCTCAGCATCTAGTTGTTTCTCAAGTTTAGCAATGCGTTCATTTGAGGAGCCTTTGCGTCGAGGAATGTTCCAATATTTGGTTGGAGTGACTCCCCTTCCGACCCCTCTTACATGTCCGTTATGATCTTTTGCCAAACACCAAAGTGAGGGCATCAGTGCCTTGGTCAGACTTTACGGATCCTTCTGCATGTTCCTTTTCATGGAAAACCTGTACATAAAATTGGATAAAAAAATGAGGTAAGTAGGATTTAAAATTCACACACTAGTTTTAGTAAAAATCAGGTTACTAGGAAGTTTCACGCTTCTTACAATTTCATTTGCCACATTCCTAACATCATCGTCTTTGTATTCTCCATCTTTCATTTCACGTGCCTTCCTCCACATGAAAGACCGGACAGGAATTTCATCTTCATCTTCGACAAGTTCTTTATTCTTGACCTAGTATTTAAGCAAATACACGTTACTTAAGGACATAATAGCAAGTCTGCAAACACGGAAAGATGGCTTAAACCCAAAATCATTATGTTCAACAACCATGGCCAGAATTACCCCATGACCAACAGAGACAAAGGATTTTAATAGAATACAAAATAGAAAACCCATCCTTATGTCTACCCTAAAAATAAACAGTTAACTTTTAATGAAAACCTTGAGTCTTAAAAGAAAGTGGTCAAGTTTAATATGCATGGGTGCCTAATCATCGAGTCTAGGGTAATGATGCATTTAAGGTGGATAAAAGGGAAACATGTGTTATAACTCGAAGAGGAATCACATACAATAAGACAATGGACTTACTAGTTTTTCTCTTAGTCTAGAGTATCCCAAACGTCCCAACCGATGTGGGTACTTGGCCTTAGCACGCGCTTGTTTTGCCGCATTAGACACATCCTAGCAACGTAGATAAAAATTTACATAAATACTTAGACTAAATAATAATGATAAACCAACGATAATTATAGCAATCCCGGGATGATTACTTTCGGACCGACTGTCGGGGTATAATTGTACACAAAGCAAACTGACATGCTCCATCTCTTTATTGTTTATCTATCAAGTTTCTACTTTGTAGGACACAACATTTTGTTTTATGGATTTTATTGCTCTCTTCTTGAATGCTGGTTCTTTTTCATCTTTGTATATGGCCTCTGGTTGGGATTAGAAGCTTCTCCTTTTTCTAGATTATGGTTTGTCTAAATTAATTTCTCAATTTCTGTGTTGGTCTAATTTTTATTGAAATCTACTTGATATAAGAACAAAGTGAATCAAGCCTTTTCAACATAAATAACTAGAAAAGTCTTTTTTCACTGGTTTATTAATATGTGCAGGTACATTCTTTTCCTGATTTTTAGCAGCAATCTAGCCCTTTCGGTCTGTATTGCTTCTGTACAATTGAGATTATGGCTGTTGTTTGCTTGGTTCCATGCCCATTTTGTTTGTATTGCTCAATTTCTGTTTAAAAGGGTGTGTTAACACTTTTTTCAGTTTCAGACTATTTAGACCTGTTATAGATTTTAGAGTTGTTTTATTTCAGCCTTGGTCTGGTCTATGTTAATTTCCTTTTAACATGTGCTTCTGTCGGTTTGTTTGGAAAATGTTGAGATAAGGATTTTTAGGACTGCTTCGATGCAGGCCATTGTAATTGATGTCAATTTGGTCCAAGTATTGGTTTCCTGCTACAATGGCAATACGCCAAATTGCAGTCAAAATTTGTTTAGACTATGATCAGACTACCTTATTTTGTTCCAAAATTCAATCTTGTAAATGGATGCATCTACCAAGGCCAAATACTTTTACCATGGGTGAAATATGGTTGGGGAAGTCGTTCAACAGACTTTTTAGGTTGGGGAAGAATGGGGGATGAAACTCATTGGAATCAAAAGAGATACGTGTGGTATGCTAAAAATGATCCATGTGGGCTAAGATTTCGAGTAATGATGATGGTATGCTTCCGATTACTCTTCTTGTCGTCAAGCGATTTCTTTCATCGGAAAAGGACTCTGGTTCTATCGATGGAACTGTATCTGGATGACCTGAACGATTTGAAGGAAATGTATGGTCTCTGGATATTGAGCAGGTCTTATTATCTATCTATATCTATACTACATTAATATGCATCTTGATAAGAAAATCCTAAGTACAACTAACAATGCTTGGAGTATTGCCTTTTTATGTAACAGAGTTTGATTGTCCAGATTGATTGATTAGAGCCGTTGTTTTCAATCCAGGCTCGAAGGACTATTGACATATTTGTTTTTCATGCTGCTGCGGATTTGATCTTGCAAGAGATTAAAGGTGAATCTGCTATGTTCTATGTTGATACAGAGTTCAGATAGTTGCTATTGTAAGGAACAAATATATGTAGATGTACGGAACAAATTCAAATTGATTAAATCTGTGTTGTTTGTTGTTGCTAGTTAATCTGCTGGACACTTCTAATTTAATATGATTATCCCATATAAGCGGGTTGCACATTTCGAATATGTCCAGAACTCAGATCCAATTTTGGAAGTAATTTCAAATAAACAATTAATGTACGATATAATAATATAATACAATCATTTTATTTATTTTATAATTTATTGTTTTAATTTAATATATAATTTATTAAATTATATCAAAACATAAATTGAATTAAAAAGATTACATATAGATAGAAATAAAATATTACATTAAACATTGTTTTCTTCTTCTTCAAATCGGTTCCAAATCTCTTCAATCAAGTCTCCTTGCAGTTGATTGTTGTACGATAAAAAAAGATGTAATGTTTTTTTGTGTTATTTTATTAATCGTGCGTATTAGATTATATTATATGTAATTTTATTAATATTGTATGTTTTAATATGTATATTTGTAATTTTTGGTGATTATAAAATTTAATGTTTAAATTAATTTAACTATATTGTATTTATTTTATATAAAAAATAGGGAATTTAATTAAAATGCCCTCTATTGAAAAATCAGTACCCAATATGCCCCAAATCTTGTTATTTTTGTCAAAATACCCCCTAGGTCCGCGTTTTTCACTGTTACACGCGGACCTTGTCCGCGTTTTGTCCGCGTTCACTATTACACGCGGACTTGGGCCGCGTTTTGGCCGCGTTCGAGAGTTACACGCGGACTTGGTACGCGTTTGGCTTCAATGCAAGGGGACGAGTGTTTGGGCCGCGTTTTTCACTGTTACACGCGGACTTGGTCCATGTTTTGTCCGTGTTTCACCCTATAAACGAGTATTTGGTCCGCGTTTGGCTTCCATTAACCGAGAAACGGCATTCACTGTGAAACGTGTATCTGGGCCGCGTTTTTTACTGTTCAACGCGTACTTGGGGGCCGGTCCATAACATTGTTTAGGGTTTAGTTGTGATCAACGGTGTGGATTGATTACTTTATTAGGGTTTTATATGATACCTCCTATAAATAAGTGAGGTCCCCCCCCCCCCCCCCCCCATAACCCCACCACCATCACTCTCAAAGGGATCCCATCTCTTTCACTCTCTCAAATATATCGTGTATTACACACGCTCGGATCTCGGCTCGGTTGGTTAGCATTTATAAAAGTCGGATATGGGTCGACCACTTTCTTCGGTAAGTTTTCTTTAACCGCGTTTTAATTTTATATTTATTTTAGTGATTATGTGTTAATTTTAGAGTGTTGCGTTTATGTTGATAATATGTTAGAGGTTGCGTTAATTTTAGTTTTACATATTACGTTGATTTTAGAGATTGCGTTAATTTTAGGATTGCGTTAATTTTATAAAAATATTGTAGAGATTGCGTTTTTTTTTTTTTTTGTATAAAAAAACTGTAGAGATTGGGTTCGTTTTAGAGATTGCGTTAATTTTAGAGATTGCGTTTTTTTTTTGTATAAAAACTGTAGAGATTGGGTTTGTTTTAGGGATTGCGCTCATTTTATAAAATAATTGTAGAGATTGCGTTAATTTTAGAGATTGCGTTTTTTTTTGTATAAAAAAGTGTAGAGATTGGGTTTGTTTTAGGGATTGTGCTCATTTTATAAAATAATTGTAGAGATTGCGTTAATTTTAGAGATTGCGTTTTTTTTTTGTATAAAAACTGTAGAGATTGGGTTTGTTTTAGGGATTGCGTTCATTTTATAAAATTAATGTAGAGATTGCGTTAATTTTAGAGATTGCGTTTTTTTATTAAAAAAAATGTAGATTATGCGTCAATTTTAGAGACTGGGCTTGTTTTAGGGATTGCGTTCATTTTATAAAATTATTGTAGAGATTGCGTTAATTTTAGAGATTGCGTTTTTTTTTTTGTATAAAAACTGTAGAGATTGGGTTTGTTTTAGGGATTGCGTTCATTTTATAAAATTAATGTAAAGATTGCGTTAATTTTAGAGATTGCGTTTTTTTTTTGTATAAAAACTGTAGAGATTGGGTTTGTTTTAGGGATTGCGTTCATTTTATAAAATTAATGTAGAGATTGCGTTAATTTTAGAGATTGCGTTTTTTAATAAAAAAAATGTAGATTATGCGTCAATTTTAGAGATTGGGCTTGATTTTATAAAAATATAGTAGAGATTAAGTTAATCTTAGACATTGCGTTTTTTTTATAAAAATATTGTAGAGATTGCGTTTTTTTTAGGGGTTGCGTTCATTGTATAAAATTATTGTAGAGATTGCGTTAATTTTAGAGATTGCGTTTTTTTTTTGTATAAAAACTGTAGAGATTGGGTTTGTTTTAGGGATTGCGTTCATTTTATAAAATTAATGTAGAGATTGCGTTAATTTTAGAGATTGCGTTTTTTTAATAAAAAAAATGTAGATTATGCGTCAATTTTAGAGATTGGGCTTGATTTTATAAAAATATAGTAGAGATTGCGTTAATCTTAGACATTGCGTTTTTTTTATAAAAATATTGTAGAGATTGCGTTTTTTTAGGGGTTGCGTTCATTGTATAAAATTATTGTAGAGATTGCGTTAATTTTAGTTGCCTAAAACCGAAATAATAAAAACCGTAACATATCGATTTGGATTTTGTCAAACGGGTGTAAATAGCCCTAAGGTTTTTAGAGATTTAAGAAATCCACGTGATTCCCCTACTACCTGGAAATCCAATAGATTCAGTGGTTTATTTTTTATAAAAATAACCAATAGACGAAATCAACAAAATGTACATCGTTAGTTATAAGTTAGGTGCGTTGACAACATCCTTGCATTACTATGTAGGATGATTTTGATAACGTCGATCTTTCGTTCAAATGCCGCATCGCCATGGTAAAGGAAATTAGAGATGCTTTTGAAGCGTGTCCACCTGAACGGGCACAACGTTTACACGAAATGTTTAGCCGCACATCTTTCGGGCCATGGCTCGAGCTTACCAATATTGGACAGGACCCCCTTCTAGTACACATGTTTTTACAGATGGAGGTCGAGGTTGCGAGACCACAGCCGGAGGAATTGTATATCCACATGTGTGGGACTCGCATGCACTTTGGTCGTCGTGAGTTCTGTATTGTAACAGGACTCCTTTTCGGACAAATACCCGACCTTCCTACCTTGACAGATGAGTCCTTCGTTAGTAGGGTTTGGCCCGGCCTTGCACCAGGTATCTTGACGCTGAGAACCGTCCTCCAGACGATGAGAACTGGTTTGGGTGCGATATCCGATGAGGATGCTGTGCGTGTTTGCTTGGTGGTGATGGCGGAGTTGATGTTCATGGGTCGTGATCCAAGGCTGCCGGTTTCCTCTACTGTACTTATCGCTGTCGATGACTTGGAGAGGTTTAACCGCTATCCGTGGGGTAGCTACATCTGGAGTCACTCATACAAAGGACTCCACGGTGCCATCGCCAGACGCAAGCAGAAGAACCAGCAAAACAACAAGATGACGTTGAACGGGTTTGCACACGCCCTAAAGGTTAGATAAGTACAATAACATAAATATCAATTCATTAACTAATTTTTCTAATTTTGGATTTATTCTAACGTACTTGTTCAATTTATGTAATTCCGGATATGGATCTTGGAGATGTTTCCTGCCTGCCGGCAAAATTTCACCAAGCGCTCCGACAGGTTGATTAGGGGACCAAATGGGATCGAGATGCTGTCCTTAGTAAGTCTGCATGCATTGGGATCTTCAACTCAGCTTTGAGCGTACGCCCTCTTACTATATTTTTAATTGTAGTAATTAAAAAACTATTTGCGATTTATATGTCTTATAATTTTTTTAGGCTGGAAATGCGCCATATGCGGAACTGAGGCCTACTCAGACTGAGCAGTAGTCGAGTTGGTTTCGACGGAGCGTCACCTTTCTTGAAAGTTCGGCGGGCAGCCGACCGACAAAGAGGTCCCGACGTAGAGATCCTGATCCCGATGACAATGATGACGATGATGACGATGATGATGAAGATGACGATGATGGCACGCGAAGTCAGGCTCCCCCTAGCTCTAGCTATCAAGCTCCCCCTAGCTCTAGCTATCAGGCTCCTCCTAGCCCCACCCATCAAGCTCCCCCTAGCCCCACCCATCATAGGATGCCTGATATAGACCCATACCAAGATAAGTGGGAGTACATGACCTCCGTGGACAGACGCGTAAGAGACCTCGAGGCCCTCGATATGGACATACGCATAAGAGATCTCGAGGCCCTCACCGCACACCTTCGCCACACTCACGTTAGTGTTTAACTTAATTTGGGGATATTACGCCCAATACTTTAATATTGGTTTGTGTATTGATATTACGTTCCATGATTGTATTAGGTGTCGACGAACATGGCGCCCACTTACATGTCACCTGGGCAAATACATGGGTACACGGGTGCGGCATATGCGACCACATCATCCCAGCAAAATGTAGGTTATTTTTTTGTTATTACTTTTGAAAGTAATTATTAAGAGTGCTCATTAAAATCCATGTCACCAGGTTAGGATGACAAGTATGACGCCATCCTACACGTCACCGGGGTACACACAGGCGGCAGCAGGAGGAAACTACCCTTTTTCGACCCCATCATTCCAGCAAAATGTAAGTTACGACGAGTGCTCATTGTTGTTCTTTTTTTGTTATTACGTTTGAAGATTCTTATTAAGAGTGCTCATTATAATCCATGTCACCAGTTTGGGATGACAAGTACGAGGCCAGCCTACACGTCGCCGGGGTACACACAGGCGGCAACCGGAGGAAACTACCCTTTCTCGACCCCATCATTCCAGCAAAATGTAAGTTACGACGAGTGCTCATTGTTGTTCTTTTTTTGTTATTACGTTTGAAGATTCTTATAATGACCTACGTCACCAGTTTGGGATGCCAGCGAGGGACTATTACAGACCCCAGATGATGGAGCCGGGGCCGTCCGTCATAAGCGGGTTGGTGGAAGATTTTTTGGGAACTTCCATCCCTTATTCGATGGGGTCGGAGTCGGGGGTTGACACCACCCAGGCGCGGGTGAGTACTCCGATGGCTGATAATATCATCGATGACCACTTCGAGGATGATGACATGGCCATACATGAGCCAGATCAGGCAGCACATGAGAGGGTGAGACGGGTCGCTGTTGTGGGGCCAGCCCTTTGTTCCCCATATGTCCAACAACCTTCGACCACAGCAGTACCTAAGAAAAAAACCAAGGCAAGGGTGAAGGCAAAGGGCAAGGGAAAGGTTGGGGGAGACACTACGATGACTGACGCGGGGCAATCGGTGTTTGTTTCGGCGGCACAGATCAGGGAATTATGTATCAGTGATCAGCTCCCCCACCTGATGTGTCCATTTTACGGCGGCCTTCAAATGAATGCCGGTTTTTTCATGCTACTGTTGGGTGTAGGTGGTAGTGGGGATTTCGAGGATCTGGTTAGTATTTAAATATAGTCATATAAACAACTACATTTCTAATGACAGGTCTAACAATCTATGTTTTGTGTATAGAAAATCGACGCTTGGGTTAGAATGATCCAAGAATCCCGCTCTCCACATGCCAGATGGACGGTCATGGACTCCAACTTCTTTGAGTGGCTTACACGGCCGGGCCAAGGATACAGGTCTGTGTTCGAAACATGCAATGGACTGGGCCATAGAACTCATCCAGCTTGGATGGACATCGACGAGGTATGGAAATCGATTTACATAATTTTTGTTCAACTTCTTTGTTACTAACTATTATTGTGTTATTGTAAAATCTCAGGTATACATCCCCATATGCGTCGTGGACAAACATTGGGTGCTCGGTGTTCTGTACCTCCGTGAAATGAGGCTGGTCTTATTTGACAGTTTACGCAAGAAGGTACACTTTGCCCATGGAAGAACGCCTTGGGATCTTCAAAAAATAATTGCCGAAGTTGTTAAAAAAGATACACGACACGCCGGATCGTATCAAGGCCAGCAAGAAATTAGAGGTTATCTATGATTCTGATGCACCTCAACAGACAGGGGGCCTTGGGGATTGCGGTGTGTGGGTGTGTCGTAACATATCCAAGTTTATTGAAGGTTTGCACCCAACAGTTGCACCAGATGCAACTGAGCATGTGGCAAGGGAATGGCGTAATTACATGGCGGAGACCCTTTTCTCGTTGGCTGTCCAAATAAACGATTAGGTTGGGGATACTTTTTATGTTACTTGTGAGTTGTGATGGGCCTCTTGAAATAGCAAATATGATTCTTTTTTTTAAAGTCATTTTAAATATTAAAACCCTTTTTTACTTAGATAACTATATTGGATCGGATGTTTTATTTTATATAAAAATAGAATTCGTTAACTCCCAAGATCACAAATTGATATGAAAAGGGTAGTACATGAAAAAGTTCTTTTGGTAAATAAAAAACAAAATATTATTTAAACTTACCAATTATTAATGACAAACTGGTAGGGTTCGAAAACAACCGGTACAAGTTCATCTAAACAAACATTGAAACGACGTCATTAAATGAAGTGAGTAGGTAACATTGTCGGTCATTGAAATGTCAAACTATGGCTACACGGCACTTGGTTTTTCTGGAATCCCCAACGACTTCTTATATGCTCTGGTGATACAATTTTGGAAGTGTTAAGCTCAACTTTCTTGCTGTACACTTCAATGACGGTATAATTTTGTAGTATAAAAATATAAACGCATCAAACCACAAAATACATTGGACGATTTTATTAATGAAACAAAACCATAGAAAGTAAAAGTACAAACCGACAACTCTTTAGTGTTGTGAATTTCACAGTTACTATAACACGGGTATTTATAGCCACAAGGAACAATTGTTAAAAAAAATGAATCGTTTCAGTATTTGTAGAGGAATCATTTCAGTATTTGCAGAGGAATCATTTCAGGCTTTCCAGAAGAATCATTTCAGTATTTGCAGAGGAATCATTTCAGGCTTTGCAGAAGAATCATTTCAGTCTTTGCAAGAGAATCGTTTGACCATGTGCACAAACCTATCTCCACATATGGTAACAAAACGCGGGGTTAGTCCGCGTTTTAGTGGTGTAACGCGGGGTTAGTCCGCGTTTTAGTGGTGTAACGCAAGGTTAGTCCGCGTTTTAGTGGTAAAACGCGGGGTTAGTCCGCGTTTTAGTAACAAAACGCGGGGTTAGTCCGCGTTTTAGTGGTGTAACGCGGGGTTAGTCCGCGTTTCAGGCTTTGCAGGGGAATCGTTTGACCATGGCACAAAAAACAAATCATTTCAGGCTTTGCAGAGGAATCGTTTGACCATGCCTTTGAAACTATCATGAACCGATCTTCGCATGGACTATAAGTAGATGCTCGGGTGAAGTAGTATTTCACAACTTCATATCTATCCTTTCTACCCTCACTTTCATTTACAAATATTATCTACATTCTATACATTATCTACATTTTCATTACTTGATGGCTGGAGGTTCACGCGGTAGGGGGAAAAGGTCAGCGATTGGGGCTGGCACTTCACGCTCCGTGTACATCGACCAATTAAATGATGGAGCTTCAAGGATTGACTGGAATGCACCAGATACAACGGAGGATTGGGCGCAGTTTGGGTTAACTGCTTACGATGAACCGATAACGCCTCAGGAGTGGGAGCAGTTTAACAATGCCTAAGCCGCATACTACGCTGCTCATGGAGGAATGCCCCCACCTACGTATCAATCCAACCAGGGGCCAGGTCTACCAATGTCTCAGGTACTGCCTACCAGGTTGAAAAGGTCCTGTGATGAGGCAAATGAAGAGATACGAAATACAGGCAGGACGTGGCTACAAAACATGGAACTTCAGAAGGAGAAAGAAGCAACTATTGCGGAGCAGAAGGAGCTCCTGGAGAATATGAAGCGCGATGTCAGGGAGAAACAAAAGGAGATTAGAAAGTTAGAAGATGAACTGGTAGACATAAAAGAAAACTACACCGTCATGGAGGAGCATATGAGGGCAAAGGCTGGCTGGGTTACAAAGTGCCGGGAAATCTACCCGTAGTAGGTTTCTCAAAGGGTGGTTGTTGTATGGATGCACTTTAACGTTTAACCTAAGTTTTATTTTATGCAATAATTTTTACTTTATCGATGCTTGAATGTTGTACAGATGCACCATTTCGTTTTCTTTAATTTCAATAAAACGATGCTTTTATGTTTTAACTTTTATTTACACATAATATAATTTCACAACCACGATAAGGTAGATAAAATCAACAATCAACAATTAACATAATAACAATATCACTTAGCATAGAAGATGAGGTGGTTACAATTAAGGGAAGTCAATGTTAAGGTCAATGCTATCATGCCTTAAAGTTCCATGTGGTTCTAGGTTCGATGACCCTTGAGAGCGAAATCTTTGGCTAGTAGAAGCTCTCCTGGGCACGGTTGAAGGGGTAGGAGTTGGACATTCACCATGAGTATGTCCTACTGCTCCACACCTAGTACACGTTCTCTGTATCGGATCCTCACCACGAGATGGACGCCGATCGTTCTTTCTTGGTCTCCCCGCACGTCTCTTGGTTATTAACGGTGGATAGCATGGCGGAAGGGGGACGTGTGGCAAAACCCATGATTGAGGGGGTCCAACAGGATAGATCAGCTCATGATATGTTTACCGGTAAGTACTGGACGTGTAGTAAGATATAGCCAGATCGCTGCAATCTCTACGATTCATTGACCTTGCAGTAGCGATGGCATGACCGCACGGTAAACCAGAATATTGCCATTGGTTACATTCACAAACACCGTTGACCATATCGACAGTCGCGTGATAACGGATATCCCGAACGTTGAACTTACCATGTCCAATCTGACTTACCCTCAATGTCGCTGACTTTCCCGACCTTCTGCTAATTATCTCTTCCGCCATTGGTGTGAGATGATTACGCATTTCATCTACAAATATGTGTTAATTGTGTTACGATTTATACAGAAGACGAAAAATGCAACAAACATATAAGTTAAAGATTTTAGAGTTTATCAACCTCCCTTTCGTCGTCGAAGTTGGTACCACTCTTGTTGAAAATCTCGGAAGTACTCTATAAGGCCGACAATGGGTAACCTGCGTGCAAAACGGGACAGTGCATTCACCGACTCTACACTATTAGAGGTCATTATGTTATACCGTTGTGCAGGGAAATGGGCCCTTGACCATCTCTCTTTACCAGCCTCGTCCATAACTTGTGCTCCACGAGGTACTTCATATCGTAGTGCATTCATGTAGGTCTCGAACTCCCTAATAGTATATGCTTTTCACGCCTTCCAGTAGGTGGTCTTGTTTGTTGTGATACGTTTGTCCGCGCTTTTCACGTTCATCTCCAAATGTCGACAACATAGGGCGTGAGGGGTGGAGGGGTACACGGCAGAAATTGCCGCGCTTATGGAAGGAGCCCTGTCGGACATAAACACCAACCCTTCCGGGGCTCCGATACATTCCCGCAACATGTTCAGAAACCAACCCCACTCCTCCCCCGTCTCGGACTTTCCTACTCCGAAATCCAAGGGCACAATGTTGTTATTTCCGTCCATGGCAACCGCCAAGAACATCATACCCAGGTAATGCCCCTTTAAATGGGCAACGTCTATTACAAGGACAGGACGCAGATTTGTCAAAAACGTCCGGATCTGCAATAAACGTACGTGGTTATTATTTGTAAATGTTAAAATTCATAATATGTAAAGCTACGACGATTTAATATACTTACCGCACATCCAAGTGCAACGAAACACAATTCGAAACGTCCGTTTGAATCCGTCCTTATTCTGGTGCGTGTACCCGGATTCTTCAGCTCCAAGTTATATAAATACGCAGGGAGTCGTTCGTACGACTCCTCGGGAGTGCCTCTCACCATTAGTAGTGCCTTGCATCGCGCACGCCATCCTTGGTGGTAACCAATGTTGATCCCGTACTGCTGATTTATATCGTTGACGATGTCCTTCGGCCGAAATGACCTGCTAGCGTCAAGAAACTTGTCTTTCAGTATGTGGCCCAAAGTCCTTTTGTTGGCCTGCCGGTGGCTGGCATTTAGTTGTGTCCTCGAACATGTGTGTACGTCGTTCAACTTTCTAACGACAAACAACCCTCCTTTAGGGCCCACGGACTTCGCGGACATACTCCATTCACAATTTTGTTGGTCACAGACAGCCTTGTATCTGCGTTTGTCGGATTTCTTCGCTCTAAACACGAAACCCTCTCGCAAGAACTTCATTCCCAACTGTACGGTCATTTCCTCCTTCGTATGAAATATTTGACCTTCATGTATAGTTGTACTACGATTGTAAGGTGCGGGTTGGTAGGCTGGTATATGGGTCTCCGGGTTAGGAAGGGAAGGGGGCATATCAAAATAATCGTTTAACGCACCAAATGATTTATTGCTAGGGGTATATGTTTCTTCGTCCTCGTCATTATCGGTATCTGATCTGTCCAGATCAGATATACCAGTTGTGAAAACATGTGTTTCGTCATCAGCAACTCCAACAAACCGTCTTTTTGGGTCTTCTTCTTCTTCTTCTTCTAGTTGCGTCTCCGGAACAACTTCGGGATAAGATTCGTTAGGACGATATGCATGATCAGAATAAAGTGTGGTGTCGTAGGATGCCTGAAATTGAGAGTCAGGCTCCAGTTGACTACCACCGACATGGATTTCGTCATCATCTTCGTCATCACCTTCGTCATCATCTTCGTCATCGCCCATAAATGGTGCGACATACACAAAAAGTTGTGGAGGTATTTCTGAATCGGCTGCAAGTAGCATAAAACCAAGGATTTCGTCATCGTTGGTTATCTCCATCAGTGAGCCATCTGCACGTCTGAACACCAACTTGCAAGCAGCAGAATCTCCGATTCCACACTTTCCCACGACGTAATCGATAAACGTCTTATACGAAACCATTATTGGAATATATACACCACGCTTTGTGTAGCCAATATAATCCCACCCATTGTTGTTTTGCACCCATTGACCATCGAAACATAATAAGACTCTAGTTTTTTGAACAGATGAACTCATTTTTTCAGTAGTATGAAAAATGAAGCAATTCAAGTGGATGTGATGAACGATTTTGCATCTAATCTTACTAATCTTTATAGGAAAAATTGAATGGAGAAAATGAATGTGAACCACATATTCAATGACAATGGTACACTTATTGTATGAGAATCAGACTAAAATGTGGAAAAAAAACAGTTAAATCATTCAAAAAAATACGTCACAAACAGTTGACCACACATGAAATCATAGGCCTGAAACCCTAATTTTCCAAACCCTAATACGCTTTACACTATTAAACGCGGACCTAACCCTCGTTTTTTAACAAAAAACGCGGCCCCAACCCGCGTGTAACAGTGAAAAACGCGGCCCAAACACTCGTCCCCGTGCATTGAAGCCAAACGCGTACCAAGTCCGCGTGTAACTCTCGAACGCGGCCAAAACGCGTCCCAAGTCCGCGTGTAATAGTGAACGCGGACAAAACGCGGACCAGGTTCGTGTGTAACAGTGAAAAACGCGGACCTAGGGGGTATTTTGGCAAAAATAACAAGATTTGGGGCATATTGGGTACTGATTTTTCAATAGAGGGCATTTTAATTAAATTCCCTAAAAAACAACATATAGACATACAAAGAATATTTTTTAAATAAGGATAATTAATTTAATTAAAAATTAAATTAAATTATTAATTTATAAAAAATAATTTTTTATAAATAAGTTTAGTTTTTAAAATAATTGAAAAAAAAGATGGGATAATGTCTTTGGTGACCACATGGTTTGCAAATTGAATTGCAAGTGTTGCAATTACTTTGCCTACATGGCAATTGATTTATGACAAAAACACATTTACAATTGCATTTACAACTTATGTGTGGATGGTCTTAGGTTGTAATTGTCTAGGCAATTAGGTTGCCATTTATTAAGTACATTTGAAACTAAATAACGATTTTGTCAATATTGATCATTACAATTTTTTACATGTAGATTGAAAAATTAATCTATTATTCATAGTATTTTTTAATAGAAAATAAAAAAAGATAGAGAATGCCGAGAAGCTTAAAAGGAAATTAATAATATTGTTACGCTACAACAAAATCGAGTTTATGGGACGCCTATGCTGTTTAATTTCCTAATAGAGTGTCTTATAGGTTTAATTTTATAGGAAAATAAAATAAAGCATCTAAAAGTATTAAAATAAGTTTATAAGACGTTTTGGGTGCCGTAACAAGTTTTTAGGACATTTTTGAAATAAATTGTCATATTAGCTAATTTATATGACACTTTTGAGAAGTGTTCTATAAACTCATCTTTTTTTAAGATATTTGTATTTATAAGACAATTTCAAATGACATCCTATAAAATAGCTAAATGACATGTTACTTTAGAAAATGTCCCAAACACCTTGTTACGACGCCTAAAATCATTCTATAAACTTATTGTAACACTTTTAGATATGACGTTTTATTTTTTACTTCTATAAAATTAAATCCTATACGATACTTTATTTAAAATATACTAAACTCTTTAGGCATCCTGAAAACTCAATGTTATTGTAATGTTATGATTATCCTATTAATTAGCAAGATACAGTTCGAGGAAGTTACATGAATATTGATCCCTTTAACCAACACTTTCTATGTATAGAAAGTGAAAATTTTATAAGTTTTGGATGACAAGTTGGGTTAGGTTAGAAGGCTTGTCTTGCACCATTGTTTCAAATATAAGTTTAAAATTGATGAGTTCGTTTTGTTGTTTGACATCTATCAAAATAGCAGAGAATTTTTTTAGTGATCTGAATTAAATAATCCTTGTTAAAATAATTACCCCGGTGTTTAAATAAACAATTATACTTAACAAGACTAAGATCCATATTTCACTTCTAGCTACGACGGGTATGTCGTGGATTGCAACCATAAGCTATTAAGGTAGGTAACCATTTTACCAATTTCAATCTCTATGAAATTCTTAAATCCTTGCAAGATTCGTCGACATCCGTTATGTCTTTTGGCATGTTTTAATCCCTTTATTGTGACGGGTATGCCGCGGATCACAAGTCTAGATTGTAAACGTTCATGACAAAACACATGACATCCGACCTAAGACTCTCGGGTTTCGCGAATTTCACATCATCATCCCTAATGTCTAACCGACGTGTTGGCTCTAGCACTTCCCATGCCGAAAGATGGTTAGTTCAAATGCGTATCAAGTCATGGATAACGTTTGATTTACTTTAAAACAATTTTTTGTTTTCTAGTTAAAACTTTTTAACTTTCTTTTTAGCAAAATTTGTTTCATACCGTTTCAAAACAATTTTTATATTTTTCTAAAATTCATTTGCAAGCTTCGTTTTGTTAACTTATTAAACAAACTTTGTGATTCTTTAATTATTTTCAAAATAATTTTCTAGCAAGCAAGACCTACACAAATTTAATAAATAATTAAGCAATCACAACAAGCATAAAACGGCAACAATGCCTCAAATCCTATGCGTTTTTCAGGTGAGCCAACACACGAAAAAACATGGTCAATCTAGAGACATAACCAAGAGAGATGTAATGACTCCCACTAAACTCACCATCACTATAATGATGCTCGGATGGGCATCTTCAAGGCTTCATTCCTCATGACTTCCTTTTGGTTGCACTGTTTTAAAGAAAAAACTTATTATATTCTATGCTATTTTACAAATACATAAAGAATAGAAACGACACGAGGTCGCAAATACATTTATATAACATGAATGAAACGACATGCAATTCGCGCAAATTATTACAAACCAACAGGCCCGTCCCTTGGCCTGTTACATATGGGTTTCAAAACAGGTCCCTAAAAATAATAGGGCCCAATTTTTACAATCGTTTGGGCCTGATTTATAATAGCCTACCTTTATCCCTTTCGGCCTTCCCTCTAATCGGTTTACCGCTTCAAACTTATTCCCGTTTACTAATACGTGTGGATCTTCTTCTCATATCTATTCCCTATTCAATCTGTTGTCGATTGAAATCCCCTAGAGCTCAAAATATAGAGATGCCTAATGATTTGGTTTTAGCTACTCAATGGCAACATCAACGGTTCGATTTTAGGTTATTAAACTTTGGTGATTTGTCGATTTCATTCTGCAAGAGTCATGATTTCATTGTGCAAGTAGCAATAAAGTAGCCATTTTCATTCTTTCGACTTTCATAGTTCTATTTGTTTGTTGGGTTTAAATTAAAGCAGGAGCCATGAGCCCACGATTTCACTTTTCATTGTGGCATTGTGAAAGAGCAAGGTAGCCATTAGCCAACATCAACATGACTAGTAGCAGGTAGTAAGGTAATTCCTTCTTTTTCTATAGGTTTCTTTTTTGTTTTCCAAATTTCATGTTGGGACTTGGGAGTTAGAAGGAATGTTATAGCATAAGACTATAATAGCAACAGTAACACCTCTTTCCTCTTATTGGTTTTAATTGGGGATAAGAACATTCATTTCATTATTTCAATTTTCATCCAAGAATTTGAGTTATACAAATACTTTAGGTTGTTAGTTAATTGTTTCATCCAAGAATTTTCCTCCAAGAATTTAAAATAATCAGATTTGTTAGTTAATTGAGATACAATTTTCATCCAAAAATTTAAAGTAATCAGATTGTTAATTAATTGTTTCAATTGTGTTCAAATAGACAAATAGTTCAGGTTCATATTCTTAATTGCTAAAACTTGGTTCAAACAGTTAAATTCTTAATATATGTATATGTGTTATCTCTTGTAGAGTTGCAATGTAAACAAAATCTATTAGGACTTGCCGACTTGGGAGGACCGAGCATCAATAGTCATCTTTTGCAATAGTAGTATTGTCATCCTCACTCAGGTTGTTTTACTCCTTAACTTTTTTTTTATATACTTATTTCAGTTTCAATATGTCTTCTAGGGTTGGAAATATGATTCTGGATGCCAAAAACATAAAAAAGAAAAGAAAAGAATTAAACATGTGATTCAATTTAAAAAAGGATCTCTTGATAAGTTTGTCATAAAGGAATCACAAACTTCTCTTGACAATGGGCATATTGATGTTAATTTGGATGATACTTATGTTGATGCTTCTAATGAAAATCCTAACCCGGTGAATTTAGTTGGCACTCTAAATGACTCGCATGAGGATTTGGCTACAAATTTTGATACTAGCATTGGTTTAGATGATACTAATGTTAATGTTAATAATGCTTCTAATGATGTTCTTGATGCTAGTGATGGAGACTATGTTACTAATGTTGATGATGTTTTTAATCATTTTGATATATTTGATCCAAGATATTGGGATGCTTTAGATTCTAAAATGATTGATGTGCTAGCTGCTAAGGGTCCGAAAAGAGATTTTTCTGTTCAAAAAGGTCCTAAAGATAAATTTTCTAAACGATTTTCTGCCACATGGTATACTAGAATTTTATCAAATGGGGAGGAATGTGATAGAGATTGGCTTGTATACTCGGTAGAGCTTGATAAGGTATTTTGTTTTTGTTATAAAATTAAAAAAAAAGACATGTAAAAGGTCAGTTAACAAATGATGGATATGGGGATTGGTCACATCTTAGCACTAGACTTAAGGAGCATGAAACAAATATATATCATGTAATGAATATGAAAACTTGGTACGATTTGCAGCTAAGACTTCAAAAGAATCAAACTATTGACAAAGTTGTTCAAAACCAAATAGAGAAAGAAAAAAACCATTGGAAAAAAGTCTTGGTAGTATTGTTTCTATTGTAAAGCTTCTTGCAAAATATAATCTTGCATTTCCTGGAAGTAATGGAAGATTGTATGAAAATAGCAATGGTAACTTTTTGGGCCTGATTGAGATGTTGGCTGAATTTAACCTAATTATCCAGGATCATGTTCAACGCATTACAAATGATGATTTACATGTTCATTATCTTGGTCATAAAATTCATAATGAGTTAATAACTTTGCTTGCTAGGAGAATAAAATATGAAATTATTAATAAAGTAAAAGAGGCAAAGTATTTTTCTGTTATTCTTGATTGCACTCTCGATATAAGTCATCAAGAACAAATGTTCTTAATATTAAGGTATGTAGATGTCTTTTCTAATACTGCTAGCATTGAGGAATATTTTCTAGGATTTTTGGAGGTAAATGATACCACAGGCCAAGGTTTATTTGATGTTCTAGTAGCTGAATTAAAGTGTCTTGGTTTGGATATAGATGATGGGCGAGGACAAGGTTATGATAATGGTTCAAACATGAAGGGAAAACATCAAGGAGTACAAAAGAAATTATTAGATATAAATCCTAGAGCATTTTATACTTCTTGTGCTTCTCATAGTGTTAATTTAACTTAGATATAGCCAATACTTGTGGTAAAGCTATAGATTTTTTTTGGAATAATTCAGCGTATTTATACAATATTTGCCAATTTTACTAAAAGGTGGCAAGTGTTTAAAGATAATGTAAAAGGATGGACTGTAAAGTCATTGTCAACGACTCGGTAGGAGAGTCGAATTGATAGTGTTAAAGCTATAAGATTTCAAGTGTTAGATATAAGAGAAACTTTACTTCAAGTAGCTGAAATAGATAATGATTCAAAAATTAGAAGTAAAGCGAAATCTTTAGCACAAAATGAGCTTGGTGATTTTGAGTTTCTAGTGTCAATGGTGGTTTGGTATGAAATACTATATGCTGTAAATTTGGTTAGTAAGCATTTACAGTCAGAAAATATGTTAATTGATGTTGCTATCAAACAAGTTAAAGGTTTGACTTTTTTTTGAGGGATATAGAGAGACATGATTTTTAGATGCTATAGAATCAGCAAAGAAAATTGTGATTGAATTGAATATTGATTCGTTGTTTCCTCAAAGACGTGAAATTAGAAGGAAAAGACATTTTGATGAACATCCGCGTGATGCATCTGAAATTAATTCACAATCAACGGAGGAGTCATTTAGAATTAATTATTTATTATGTGTCGTTGATCATGCAATTGCTTCACTACGTAGGAGATTTAAACAATACCAAGAATATGAAAGCGTGTTTGGGTTTTTGTTTACATCTGATAAGTTGCGTTCTTTGGATGGTACATGTTTAAAGTCTTCTTGTTTAAATTTTGAAAATGCACTAAAGAACCAAGACCAATATGATATAGATGGGAATGAATTATATGTTGAATTGAAGATACTTCAAGATTATTTACCCAAACAAAAGATGGGGCCGGTTGATATTTTAAAGTATTTAAAACATGTAGAATGCTTCCCCAATGCTATTATTGCTTATAAAGTTTTGTTGACTATTCCTGTAACTGTTGCATTTGCAGAAAGAAGTTTCTCAAAGTTGAAGTTGTTAAAGTCTTTATGTTTTGTAAGTATGGTTTCATGCCAAAACCATCCAAACAACAACATGCAAGTGAATCAAAATATTTTAGGAAAACATAAGAACATGATTTCATACTCATTAAAATAAAATAACATTTCTTTTATTTTACAAACACTAGTTTTGTAAAATAAGGTTCTCAAGACTTTAACTTCTTACTAATCCTTCTTTAATTATTTTCTTGTAAAAACAAAAGGTACATATATATATACATATTTTTATATATTTACAGACCCTAGCATCCAAAAGAAAGAATTTCAAATTTTGACATTGAAAAAGGTTCCAAGAGGGAAAAAGGACTTAAAACTTGAGAAAACCTTAGAAATCTTCTTGCATGTTCTCTACACATTCTTTCCCGAAAATGTGTACAAACCTATACAAAAACGATTTCTAAAAGAAAAGAAGATAATAGTGTTATAACCTTGTATGTAACAACCCGATTCTAATTGTAAGTCTTTGAAATTTAGGGGTAAAAGTGGAAAAGAAGTAAAATGGTGGTCTAAAATGAAAGGTTTAAATTATAACCCCTTTTAGTAAGAGTTACCCTAATTCCTTTGTCATTTTTGAAGCCGCCATCGAGAAAGAGCAAGGAGAGAGAGGACCTCAAGGGTGTCTGGCAAGGAGAGCATTGTGAAATCTTGAGAAGGTTTCATTGTTTAAGGTATGTATCTTTTACTCTAGCATTCTCTCTTCTCGATGGTAGGGGTAAGTCTGATGTTGGGATTATTAGCATTGAGATAAAATACTTCTATTAGGGAAGTTTTGGGGGTTTAATCATTGTTTGGATTTGGACTAGTAGTTAATCGATGGGATTGTTGTTTTGCAAGTTAATCTTTTCAACAAATGATTTTGGGTTGGTTTGTTTCTTCTCATTGATTTGAAACTCGATGTTTAAGCTTGGGGGTTTGGATTAACGATCGACTGGGGTTTTCGTCCAAGACTCGGACCGAGCCAGGAGTAACCTACATTGATGACACCGATCCCGGGTGTCACCAAGAGTTCATAACCCAGGTGATACCGGGAGTTCACAACCCGGGTGACACAAGGAGTTCACAACCCGGGTGGTACCGGGAGTTCACAACCCGGGTGCCCCGGGAAACGCCATTACCCGGGTGAGCTGGGAAGACGTGAGACGTGGGTGCTGGAGCCCAGACCCGGGCGGCCCAGATGGCATGTCGAGCCGTGGCCCGGTTTGACATTTGGGCTTTTGGTTTAGGGATCGATAGTGGTATTTGTGGTTGGATTAAGTTTTGGGATTAGATAGCAAAGAGGACATTTTAGTTTTGTCGGGTTAGACGGGATTATGGTTCGAATCTAGAAATTTGAAGGCTTATTTGTGAACTCTTGAAAATTGTAGGAGCCGGTCTTTTGGGAATTAATTCCGAGAGTGCCAAGACTCAATCCTTCCAGGTGAGTTCCCTTGTTTAAAGAGCTTTATAACTGAAAATGGTGTTTGGGCATGAACTCTGTTGTTTGCCTTTCATATGTGTGTGTTACTTCAAATTTTGAGTAACTAAATTGTCATCGATTTCATGCTTATGTTTATATGAGTTGTGAATTTTATGCAATTATGTTGTAACCGTTTCGGTTGCTTGCCATGGCTTATCGGAAACCATCGGGGATGGTGGGACCGTATGCTTCGAATTTGTTTCCTATGCATACTGGTACCGGCATCTACTAGGGGGCCGGATGGGATCTACTGGGGGGCCCCGGGTGTGTTACGATGAATTCTCGGATTTTGATTCCGAGCGTGGAATTATTTGAAATCTTATTACTCGTGGTATCTATTTATATAACATTTATATTGTTATCTCTCATATTTTAACTCGACCGAGGTCGAGAATTCACTAGACCTTCTGGTCTAACCCTCGCTCCTCCTTTTCTTAAAAAAAAACCCATTTTCAAGTAGGGAAATTGTTGGCGATACCTCAACAGGGAAAGAGAAGTGTTGAGAGCTAGCAAGTGTAGAGGGTGTTGCCTTAGATGCGGTGTATTTGCTAAGTATAGATTCTTGGTTGTGATAGAAATTAAATCTTCTTATGGAACCATGTTATCCTTACTTACGTTAATTTTATAATGGGACTCGTTTTGGGGAAATTGAATTTATATTATGCTTTGCCTTTTGGGATGTTATCCATATTTTTCCATGATAGTTTTGGGGTGTTACAAATTGGTATCAGAGTTATAGTTTAAGGAATTTAGGTGACCGGATGGGCCTAAACTTAAACTGTGGGGTAGAGGGGACACAACCAAGGTGTAGGATGCCTTTGGGAAGATCACTCTAAGTGCACTAATTATAAGGTAGGGAGTGCTGTCATGTGAGGTAAATTTACATTACACCTGGCTAGTGTAATTGCAAATTTACGAGTACATGTATGAACTCAAATTGCCTTACTATGCGTAGTTGTCGATAGAGTGTTGGTTTGTGCGAATAGTTGGTGTTCGTCATGACCGGGAGGGTGTTATCGATGAGGCAATCAATGGAAGTGGGTAACATGGAGTAAATTTCTGGGCTTGCAGCGTTAGCAATGGTTACAATGTGATGCGTGACGTCAATCATGGTGTATTTGATGACACCCTAGAAGGAGTATTGTTCAGGACGATAATAGATCGACCAAAGGTAGAACTTTAGGAGTTCGGATTGAGTGAATGACTGATTAAGGGTAAGCTCTTAGTCCTAGTGAGTCCCCATGTTGGAAGTTGTTGTGTCGATCATTTCGGACAGGAGATGAGGATCGGGCTAGGATTTTGAAAGTTTTAACTCAAGAACGGGTAGAGAAAATGAGTCTATGACTTTCAAATCAACGTTAAAGCGACAAGGTTGTTGGAGAGATTGTATCGGGATGGATTAAATTATTAAAGGGGCAAAATGTGAAGAGAATTTGGTGGCTTATCGATCGTAGGGGTCAAAGATTGAAATTGTATGATCTGTAAATCATTGCTCAAGACGAGAACTTTGTGGGTGATCAAACAGGTTGGTTGTGAAACACCTGTATAGCAAGTGGTTGCTAGGACAAGAAAGCGACTGTTAGTCAAAGGTAGGATGCCAGTGATAGCTGTGTGGATGCAGCGATTGAACTCAACTGAGTGAATAGCCTTCAATTGCAAGTGAATTCATGAATTGTGTCTTTAAAGGTATTACGAGGGCTCGTTCATGATTTAAAAGTAGATGCATACATAACGAATTTCATGTTTTGGAAATAATTTGACGCGTGCAAGAATGTGTTTAAAGAGGAAAGACAAACCTATTTTCGTTGCGTAATAAAATTTTCTTTAAACTTAGTGATTTGTGAAATATATCACTTCTTTGGACTTTGTGTGCGACCGAATAGGATAATGCCAATAATTAACTATGTTGTGTCAACGGGCATATCTCCAACAAAACAAATAACTAATATTGATCAATTAAATTAATCAATTGAGCAACCTAATATGTATGCATCCAACTACTTTTAAAAAAATTATGATTATAGATATCTTTAAAAATGCCAATGGCGTGTAGCTCAGTTGGTTAAGGGGTGAGGAGATGTTTGCTCCAATAGGCCGTTGGTCTCGGTGAAAGTGAATTCCCAAATCAAATCAAGCTTTTTAATCTCAAACAAGATTTAACAGTGTTTATAGAGAGAGAGTATAGAGAGAGAAAGCGTATTCATCATATATCTGACAATGTGATACAATGGATCTAGTTACAAGATTAACAAAGCTATAGGTATTTAAACCAAGGACTAAACCACAAGATTAAACAACATATTGACTTAAGCTAGATTGACTAATCTAGACTTTGACTTAGAAACTTTGACCTTGTTGACTTTGCTATAATTGACTTTTCCAATTAAATCTTGGATACAATTAATACACTAACAATCTCCCCCTTTGTATTCAAGATTTAAAAAAAATTACACTAGTCTTCAGCTCTTGATTCTTCAACTTCTATCTCTGACGACTTTGAACTTTGAAGCTCTTTCTGAAGTTGTTGAAGAATCTTGAAAAGTCTTTTGCATTTTGCATCTTTGGAGAGTCAACAAGTCTTCAATAAATCTTTGAAACCTTTGAAAAACCTTTGGAACTTCGAACTTTGAAACAACTTTGAGGAATCTCTGATCTTGTGTCTTCATCTCTTGTGATCTCTGATCAGTCTTCAGAAAAACAAACTTTCTCGAATCATCTTAATTTGGACTTGTCTTCAGAATCTTTTGAGAATGATTTCTTTTCATCTGATTTGAACTTTCAGAAATTCTCCACAAGTCTTGACTTTATAACTCTGAAATTCTTTGAAATTGATCTCTAAAGATTTCTCCGCCTTTTTGATGATTGTGAGCACCATAATCATCAAAACATCTTCAATTTCAACATTCTCTTTGATCATCCCCCTTTGTATTCAACGTAACAATCTCCTCCTTTATGATAATTTGACATTTTCCATCCTTTGATCTGAGTATTTGAATCATGAACTGTATATACCCGAATCTTTTCAAATTCAGATATAATGAACTTGGTAACCCTGATTCAACAAATGAAACAGTTAGGAGTGCCTGTCAGTAACACGGAGTTACTGTGTACAACGAATGTACAATTTAAGGAGCTGGTTTGATGATGACTCCCCAGGACTTCCATTCAATCATTGAAAAACACAAGGTTTATCTATAAATGTTCTGACAGAAAAACAAATTTTTTGTGTGCTCGTGCTTGTGTATGAAAGAATTTAGCACAATGATTGTGTTTCATAAGGCTCAAATTGTGTAACCTGTTGAGACATCAATAGGTATTACATGGACTCAATGTGCATGAAAGAGGTGCGATGGTGGGGCAACTTTCCTTCTTTTTCAATATCTAAATCTTCCGAGTGAAGACTAGATAACTTATATGTTGCGTCCCCAAAGAAAATGAAACATTTCTTTGTTAAGAAAGAAACGAGTGGCTGGTGGGGCAATTGCAAGAGTTGGCATGGGCTCACTGCCTGTTTCAATGATGGTCACCAAAGAATGTGAACCAATCAGTAGATGTGGCTGCCCGGCTCAGAAAGTGGTTGGTGCAGAGTTTTGGTATTCTTTTAACTCTGTTCTCACACCCTCTTTCTTTTTAACATTTTTCTCACTTCTAACCAAACTCTCATTTACATTTTTCCGCTCAGCACAATGAGAAAAACTCAACCGGATGAGTTATCTCCCCCACTCTTTGATTTAATGACCCCTCACCCCTCAATCACTCTAAGGATAACTTCCTGGGTAGGAAACACTGGTTAACGTGAATCCATGGAAGTTCTGTTTAAGTTCTCACACGAATCCCATGTAGTTTTATCCTAAAAAGAATGGTTGCTCAACAATTTAGCTTGAACAGTTAAGTACAAAATATGATGACATTGTCAAAATGTATGCTCATTTAAGAATATGAATGAAATTTGAGCATTTGTACTTTGAAGATTTCTCAAAACTAAGATGAGTGAATGAAATGAAATGAAATCAAGAGAATTATTTTGAGAATCTGACAATGTATCAATCAGATCAAATGAAATGGTTAAGGTATCAAAGAATTGGATATTTTGTTTATATGAACAAATATAAACAGTTTAGCAATGAAAGCACAAATATTGAAATGATGAATAATGCTCAAAAAATTTGAAAGCAAACGGGAGTATTACCATCGAAAAATAGGTTCGCTTAGAGACATGGTAATAACAGATTAAAATGAAGTACTGAACCGATGTGTGTGAATACTTTACAGTATATAGGAAAGATAATACACGAGTATTGATCTTTAGAAACACACGGTCAGTTAAACATTAAAGCTCAATATGAAAAACATTTGAAAATCACACTTCTTAATTCATGAAATCTTTTGAGAATAGAGAAGTGGTTTTAACATTTTAGAAAGCGTTTTTCATGTTTGAAAGTTGTTCTTCTTCCAAACAATCAAAGATCTAAGATCAGAAGATATTTACCTTTTAGGCCCCCCCTCAAATCATGGTAGAATGATTTAGGTCTATTAAGCTCCCCCTGGATATTAGCAAAATATCCTTATATGAACATTGAAGAACGGGTCCTGATCTGTCATGTGATTAGTGTTGGAATGGGTGTCCAAAGTCATAACTAATTACTCATGACTTTCCATTAATAGTAGGGTCCTTTTTGGGTTGCCCTCGATTGTCCAAGGGTTATTAGAATAATTAAGAGATAGAGATAAATAGTTTATTAATTATTATTTGATAATAATTAAATAGAAATTATCATGGAAATTTTTATAGAATTAATTGGAATTAATTTAAAATTAATTTGTGCCAATTAAAAGTGCAAGTGAAAGGACTTTTCTCTAAGCTACTTGCCACTATAAATAGAGGTCCATGACTCCTAAATCAAATGTACCAACTCAAGCATTCTTCCTTGAGTTTTCTCTTCTCTCTTTGCTCCATTCCTTGTGGGTACTCTTACTACACTTGGGTGGATATTCCAAAGTCTAATAATCTTGGACAAATTGGGTACAAACCATTAGAGGTAATCTCCTTTGGTTACTACCTTCCTAAGCAATTTGGAATCGAAGTGTTCGAGTTCTTCACGTGGATAAATCCAATTACGAGTTTGGATTAAAAGGTTGGTGATTTTTTTTTTCCCTTTCTTGTTGGTAATATCATTCACTAAAGTTTCCTTGTAGGGTTTAGTTATATGATTCTTGTTATAGTTTCCGCTGCATTGTTTATTTATAGTTTATATAAAACCCAACAGTGGTATCAGAGCAATTAGTTGAGATGATATTAGCACTTGTTTAAATCTTGTTTGCTAAATTTCGGTATATATATATGTCTGTTTGATCGAAAATTAGGATCATTTTATTAGTTAAAAATGTTGGTATTTTTGCTATTATCTCCTAACTTTTGGTAAACAGTTATTAAATGACAATTATACAATGTTCATCTAATAGTCAAGATTTCCGAAAATCTTGAGGATTACATGAAAGATTGGATAATTATGGCTATTATATTATTTGGCAAAATTGAAAGATTTAATAGGCTCATATTTTAAAAGGTTTAAAATTGAAAGAGTTTTTATATGCCAACCATGTTTTCGTTTTTAATCATTATCATATGTCCTCATATGATTTAAGTTTAATTGGCTAGATTTAAATTTCCATATGATTCAATCTGATAATTAGGATTAATTGAATTGCAAATAGTTTTTTGCATGTATTATTTAATGTTAATTATTAACATGTGACCTCACATGTTTAGAATGTATAATTATAAAATTAAAGTTATCTTGTTAGGTTACTTGGTTAATTAGAATTAATTTGATTAAATAATTGGTAAGTTTTAAAATGTTTAAAATTTACCCTATACTTATAAATTGTTTATACAGTATATAGTATAACCTAAGGTTAATCACATCGTAGTTGGATCACTACTAGACCCATCAAACTCCTAAAACTATAAGAAGGTACTAGGAGCCTGCCTATAAAATGGCGGCAAATGAGAAGGGCTTTCAAAACGCCATGCGTTGCCAGCTCACCGACTTTTTGTGTGAAGGAGTGCGAGTTATCGAATGGATCCAATATTGTCGATGTTAAGATTAAAAGTATTAATCTAAAACTTATATCTAATTTAAATTCCCTTCTTAGATACACATAAGAAAATGTGAATATGTATGCAAATCCATGAAAACGCACATCACTTCTAGATGGTCTATTAATGGAGCGTGCGTGGATAACCGACACATTAATTTGAGACTATGATAGGCAAGGTGATGTGGCAATTCGGTTTTATAGTTTATTGATGGAGCGTGTGTGGATAACCGGCACGTCAATTTGAGAACTATAAATAGAATGAATGTGCCAACGCGATTTTTTGCATGGTTAATTCACAATCTTAATTGTGGTCTTCGGCGTCCCAACCACAATGAGTAAGATGTATATCCGAGACTAAACATGCCCTTGAATGTACAAGGAGTCTCTAACGTTCCAGGAATTTCATAAAGATGAAATTGGCAAGTTGTATGCCTACCTAAATTAAATTCATATATAATTACGGCATCCCTCTTTATATAGTGAATGTTAGAAATTGGATCCTAGCCTTAATATATTAATTGGGTAAATAGTTAAGGATTATTTAAATATCACTAACTAAAACCACTTGTCTTATAGATGTCTGGAATCAATAATGATCTTCCTCCTACTCCTGCTCCTACCGGAAACTCCGGTTTCACTCTCCTTCCTATTCTGGCAAAGGAAAAGCTTATAGGACCCAATTATCTTGATTGGATGCGTGCCCTAAGATTGACCTTACGCTATGAAAACAAGGAATACGTACTCGATGAACAAATCGTTGAAATCGATCAGAACACTGCCTCTCCCGAAGAAATTACTGCTTACAACAAGCATTGCACCGACTCTACCAAGGCATCTTGCATCATGGTGTCCACCATGTCCTCTGAACTTCAAAAGATGTTCGATGAGAGCTGGGCATATGAAATAAATGAGAAACTTCGCGAAATGTTCGCTAAGGGACAAAGGCAAGAGCGCTTGGAGGTTCTTAAAGCCCTGAAAAAGTGTCAACACAAGGATGGTGAGTCAGTATGTGCCCATGTGCAAAAGATGCAAAGGCTCATTGAAAGACTCGAGAAAGTGGATGTGAAGTTTGACAAGAACTTGGCCATTGACATGGTCCTTGATTCACTTCCAGATTCTTATGATCCGTTCATTATGCAGTTTCATATGAATGATGGTGAGACCAATATGATGCAACTGCATAACCTTCTGCAAAGAGCTGAGCAAGGCATGAAGAAGTCTCATGTCTTATCAAGCTCAATTGTTGTTGCACAGGTAAATGCCATTCGGCCTGGATAAGGGAAGAAACGAAAAGCCACTACTCAACCCGCTTGGAAAGGGAAAGCCCATGTTGGAGAGTCCAACAAAGGGTCAAAGAGAACGGTTAATCGTGACATCCCGCCTTCCAAAGATCCGAAGCAGGCAACGTGTTTTCACTGTGGACAACCAGGGCATTGGAGGAGAAACTGCCCAAAATACCTTCAAGAGTTGAAAGAAAGCAAGGGCAAATCGTCTGCCACTGTTTCAGGTATGTACTTAATCAAACACACTAATTTGAAATGTTCAAATTCCTGGGTCCTTGATACAGGATGTGGTGTTCACATCTGTTCTGTTTTACAGGGACTAAGTGAATGCAAGGAGTTGCAGCCAGGAAAGCTAAATCTCATCATGGGCAATGGGCGTTCTGCACCTGTTACGAAGATGGGGATTTTTGAGCTTGTCTTGGATAGTGGGTTTAGATTAGAGTTAGTAAATTGCTGTTATTCATCCGATATGTCTCGGAATATCATTTCATTTCACGCATTATTTAAACAAGGATTCCGTTATTACTTTGATAATTTGAATGGAGATATTTTGGTTTTTAAAGATGACTTGTTTGTTTTTAAAGCTACTCCTTGTAATGGTGTTTATGAATTTGTTGTGTGTGATAATAACTTGAGTAATGTGCTAGCTATTGATTCTTCTAATGAGTTAGACCATGCATCTTTGTGGCATTGTCGTCTTGGTCATATAAACAAGAAACGCATCGCCCAACTCCAAAAGGATGGAGTTTTGGAATCATTTGACTTAAAATCGTATCATGCATGTGAGTCTTGTTTTCTTGGCAAAATGACCAAGTCACCATTTACCGGTTCTTTACAAAGAGGTGAAGGATTGTTAGACCTAATACATACAGATGTATGTGGTCCATTTAGATCCACCACAAAAGATGACAATCGCTACTACGTGACTTTTATCGACGACTATAGTAGATATGGTTATGTCTACTTGATTAAACATAAGTCGGATACTTTTGAAAAGTTCAAAGAGTTCAAGAACGAAGTAAAGAATCAATTGGGTAGAAAGATTAAAGTACTACACTCCGATAGGGGTGGTGAGTATCTTAGTCTTGAGTTCAATGAGTATCTTAAGGAATGTGGAATTGTTTCACAATTGTCGCCTCCTAGAACACCACAACTTAATGGTGTAGCCGAGAGACGCAATCGAACCTTGTTAGACATGGTTCGTTCCATAATGACTCGAGCTCCTCTTTCGACCTATTTCTGGGGATATGCCTTAGAGACAGCCGCCCACATCCTAAATCTTGTACCAACAAAGAAGGTTGAAAAGACACCTCATGAAATGTGGACTGGGAAGAAACCCTCACTCGCACATATCAAGGTTTGGGGTTGTGAGGTTTTCGTGAGACACGAGAGCCAAGATAAACTTGCCAACAAATCTGAGAAGTGTCTATTCATCGGTTATTTGCGCATGTACCGATTCATAAATTGGAATCCAAAATTCGGACTGACCACGGATTGGATAATCCGACGCTTCATTTCCCAAGGACTCCTTAGTTCCTTAGTTACAACTCCTTTCACGACAGGAGTTTAAATCTATAGGCCTAATGAGTTCAAGGTTTTCAACAACTATACCAATTTAAACCTTAATGAAACTTTCAAATACACAAGCTTTATAACAATTGCTTGTGCGGTAAAATCCACTACCAATCCCTCGATAGGTTGAAAATTGATCACCGACGCTACACGTATAAAATCATTTCCAAAATTTGTTTGATCAATATTTTCGTAAATAAAATGGTAACAAAAGGTGTGTAGCAATATTCACACTATAAACATGAAAATAAATTCCGGTACCCCAAACACGTGAAATAAATGTTTGTACAACTCCAAAAGAGAACTTCACAACTTTTAACTTTTCCTTCTTTAACCAAAAACGTTGCGGCATAAAATTTTCAACAAGCCTCCTATGCATCAGTTTATTCCCCAAAACTTTGTAGAATGATGGGAAAGCAAATAAATTTTCAAATCGAGTTTAAAGTCTTGAGCCACCTCGATAAAACACATTTGACCAAGATGGTAACTACAACGATATGCAATCCGAAAATTCATTTCATGCATTGCAGAAAATTTATAACAACAAGGTCCACAATCGAAGCACGTTTAGATTAATAGTTTAATATGAGATAACATAAATATTTCACATATTTACTCACGCGAGTGAAAATCAGACCCAACCCAAAAGTATGCACATATACCCATGTGAAACTCAAGATGCAATCATGCGACATTAAGATTTTCAAGGTGCCTCTTACGGTTGCAAAAATGTAGGTGCAAGACTCGCATGAGACAAAGTATTAAACAAAACTCGTAAATTAACGCACACAATAATGCAAGTCTACGCGTTCCAAAATTTCTTTTTATTACGCGATTCTAATGGCCATAAAATAAAACGCCATAAACCCAACTAAACTTTCATAAACTCATTGACGGTAAAATCAAGCGGTGTCAAAATCTATATTTCTCAACATAAAAAGCGTAAAACGACAATAAGTCTAAAAATGTCAAAACTATAAAACCACCATGTAAGATAAAGTGACCATTTTTCCACAAAACTCTCATTAGATACGTCACCCAAAAGCTCGTAATTTATAGGCCATAAAATTAAAACTCACGCCTCTCAAATTATACTCACGAACTCAAAAGGTTGTAGAACTATACCCCGTAAAATTAAACACGACTCGTACAGACTAAAATTCTCCAGAAAATTCCGACTCGAGAACAGTGGGACAACTCTTCCTTTAAAACCTTAACATACGTGGAGGAGATCCAATGTCAAGGTTAAAAATTATACAGTCACTTGCCCAATACCACATGTGGCATTAAAACACGGATCTTAAGATGTCCAAAAATAGAGTTAGACACAAAACGAAGATGAAGAGATTTCCAATAAATAAAATATTTACAACCGCGAACAACAAAACAATTTCGTGCATGTTTAAACTCTCAGTTTAAAATTTGATGAATGATAAACACCTTACCAATATTTCAAAATATAACTCACTTTATGCTTTGAAATAATGAGAAATAAATAATGCAAACTCATTTTAGAAATAAATGTCGTGCATGGATTTGGTCGGCACTCGATACCCCGAAATCACATTCCTCAAATTTCCGTCATACCACTATCATCCGGATGTTCAAACATCTTAAGGCGATCACCGACGTTTTCATCGGTTCTCCTTACAATTTCTCCTCGAAATAAAGCCAATTAACACGCATATGGTTCTAATCCGACCAATAGCTCTGACTCAAATTGGTCAACTTAGTGCATTCAACGCGCTTAACTATCACTCCAAAGTGACATTGCTAGAAACATCAATCCTGCCTTAAATTACTCGCTTAGAAACTTTCTCACTACCCCAACGGTCATCATACCAAGGTAGTTCAAGTATACACATGTTGCATGTAGGTTCACCATAACACCGGCCATGTGTCATTATGAACGCACCGTACATGACCATCCTTGCGACCCTCGACAAGTTTCCCGTTTCTAGCGACTCGATCAACCCTAAAATACCGTATCTTAAAATACCTAATACGCAAATCCACTTAAAATTACTTATACGAACGCTAGTTTGAGTCTAGGCATCCAAAAATCAATACCTAATTCTCTCAAACTTAAGCTCTGATACCAACTTGTAACACCCTGAATTCTGGAAATAGCAACTAATTTAAAATTTTCTAAATACACCAATAAAAGAATCATCTACAACCACAATTTAATATTTAACCTCAATACACACATTCATTCTATACATACGGTTTATAATAAGGACGGGTGCTACTAAAACCCAATAAAAGTCACTATCTCCAAACTGTGGAAGTCTTCACTAACTTACACTCGGGAGAACTAAGCACATCTCTTCTTGGGACAGCTAGGACCAAACCCCCATCTGGACCTGATGCACATGTCGACAAATAAAAAGGTTAGGCTTAACGCCTAGTGAGTTCAAGAGTTTATATCATGATTATAAAGAAAACGTAAAATGGAAATATTGTAACTTATAATCATGATCCTTTAAAATGATTTACTTTACAATAATGGAACAACTCATTTACCAATAATATGCATTTTATAGATGGTCGCCTAAACGCCAAAACATTCTTTCATGAAATGATGCAATCCAACACTTAATTGAAACGGGAATAATGGTAATGCTCAATTAATGAAATTTGAGTAAGCTTTATAAAACGAACGACCAAAATATATGAGTAAACTCAAGTCTCTAAGATTATAGCATAAGGGAGATAACCCAACTAAAAACGTGGATATAAAACGACTCCCAATTTATGATAATGTAAATAATACTTCATATCCCAAAATATCCCAAAACACGGATAGGGATTAATACTCGACCCATAAAACATGGAATAAATTCATGTATGAAAAATGTCATCGAAAACAAATAATAAACGACCCAGCCCAAAGATAACACCTTTCGGTGACGGGGGAAACCCGATTCCGCATAATGTGACGTGCACATAAGCCACACATTACGTTAAATTGGTATAAGTATCGGGCTCAACATCTTTCAGAATACACCCATAGATACTAGCACGGAGGACTTACACCATACCAAAGAAGCCAAACCACGCCTCAATGGGGAAAACTAATCGTTCCACCATTGGACAAATAATAAAAGTATCGAGCTCAACATCTTTCAGCATACACCCATAGATACTGCACGAAGGACTTACAACCCAATCCGATGCCAAACGTGCCGCACAAAGGACTTATAACCCAATCCGATGCCAACGTGCCACGATGTGAGAGGCTAGTCGTCCCAACATCGTCCAAAATAACAAAAGTGCTAATGGATCCATAGCAGACGAAGCTGAAACATTACATGACTCAAAACGAATGAACTAAAGCATTCAAAACATGTAATTCCCAAATAAGATGCAATAAATGCAAATCATAACCAAGCGCTCTACAATGAGCTATCAAAACCGGACAAGTGTCCTCCTAACCCAACAAAATCCAAACGAGCCATAAGCTCAACAAACCCAAAGACCCAACGCTGAAACTCATAAAATGAAATCAAAGGTAAACGACCCGAAATAATGCAACCCATGCTTCAACACACACAAATAACTCCAACATGATTTAGATCGGGACAAAACATTTTCCAAGTGAGTCTATACCTTTTATCCTTTCAAATCATCCCATGACACCCAATAAAAATGCATTTATACTCAAAATATACTCCATGAAATAAATCATTTAAATACCCAAAATATATGATTTATTTATCGAAATGTCCAAAATTCCAAATGTTGGTGTTTTATAAGTTTATAAAGTTGAATATCTCCAAATAACCAAAACTTATCAGATGATTAGCAGTTAACAATTTCATATAAAACATGTAAACACTTTATAATAGACATTTTGGCATGTACACCGTTTTCACAAATCAACTTGAACTCACCTTGCTAGATTTAGACTAAATCTAGATTTTACCCACTTAGAGCTTTCTTTGAAGAAACTTGATTCTTCAAACCAAATCTTCCAAAACCTAGATCCACAAGACTCCAACCATAAATATACATTTTCCACCATAAATAATCAAATCAACCACAAAGAATCATTTCCCAACCTTATACACGAGTACCTCAACTGATACCGAAACCCTAACTTCCAAAAATGAAGAGAATAGAAGATTACCTTAATCCAAGCTTGAATCCACCAACCAAAACACTTCTAGTTCACCAAAATGGTTACAAACCTCCAATCTATGAAAGAAAGCACAAAGGGTGGATGAAACCCTAGAAAACTTTGGGGAAGAAGATGAAGAGGGAAGGATGAGGAGCTTAGCACCCCAAAATACTCTTGTATACTCCAATAGACTTCCAATATCTTGCTAGATCCTTGAAGAGCTCTCAAAAATGAAACCGTAGCAACTTGAATCACCCAAATCGGAGTTAGGATGAAGGAGATATGAAGAAATGAAGTTTGGGTGCTGAAAATCGGTTTTAAGCTCGTCCAGAGGTTTTCGCGACTTGTCTCGCGACCTTGGGTTGCGGCATAAGTCGCCCGCTTCCCCTGGTTTTCTTCTCGATACTGTTTTGGCCATAACTTATTCGTTATAGCTCCAATTTTGCTCCGGAAATAACCGTTGGACTCGTAATTGAATCCTTCATATATCTAGACTATAAAATCCAGGATTCAAGTCCAAAATATTTTATCTTATTTTTCCCTAATATCTCGGTTTCGGTATTAACTCGATATGATACCTTTCAAAAATCGGGGTGTTACATCTTGTCACTTCTGGAATAATATTAAATTTACCAGGTATCGAGTCTAATTCGTTTGACTTAAACTTTACGTTGTGAAGCTTGGGAATCAAAATGAGACGGAGTAGGAACATTCCATGACAGTTCCTGACATTCCCTTGGAAAATACTTTTTCATATCTCCCCCTAATGACCGAAAGACTCTCATCAAAGTGACAATCCACAAATCATACAGTACAAGGATCACCCGTCAAAGGTTCTAAATAGTGGGTAATTGTTGGAGATTCATATCCAACATATATACTTAATCGCTTTTAAGAACCCATTTTGGTGCGCTGTGGGGACGCAATTGGCACATATACTACACAACCAAACATGCTTCAATGTAAAAGATCAGACTTATCACTAGTACAAAAACTCACATTTGCCACGGTTAAAAACCATGGCCATAGGCCTTTGGCCACAGTTTTTTTTTCCAATCAAACCGTAGCCTATTCTTGCGTGACCATTGATACATTTTCTCCACGTTTAAAATGTGCCACCATATCAAATAAAAAACCATAGCCATAGCATAAAAACAGTGGCTATAAACATATCTAATATTTAAGGTACTAGAGCATTTTTACTTTAACCGTGGCAATAAACTATTTATTGCCACACAAACGTACGTTAAACGTGGTCATTAGCTACCTTTTGGTCACACAAAATAAAGTAAACCATGACAACAAACTATTTATGGCCACACAATTTGTTTTTAAGGTGGCCGATGATCACCCTATAATCACGTATATTTGTTTTAACGTGGCCATAAACTATTTATCGTCATACAAATTTATATTAACCGTGACCAATTCATAACATATAGTTACCATAAATTTTAGAACCATGGCTATTGGTTACTTTCTCGTCATACAAAATAACTAAAAACGTAGCCATAAACAACTTATCGCCATGCAGTTCATGACATATGGTTACACTTAAACTTTTGAAACGTGACCATTAGTTACCTTTTGGTCACATGAACCAACTAAAACCATAGCGATAAATTAGTTTTTGCCACACAAATTTTATGTTAACCATTGTCAATTGATAACATTTGGTTATACTAAATTGTTAGTAATGTGGCTATTGAATAACTTTTGGTCACATGAGTTGATTAAAACCGTGACCGTAAACTACTTATAGCCATGCAAATTTTCCATCAATCGTGGCCATTTCATGACATATGGTTACGCTGAATTGTTAAAAACCGTGGCTATTGGTAGCCTTTTGGTTACACGAAATAGCTAATATCGTGATCATATACTATTTATTGTCACACAAATTTTATATTAATCGTGGTCATTTCATGACATACGGTTACGCTGAATTGTTAAAAACCGTGGCTATTGGTAGCCTTTTGGTTACACGAATAGCTAAAATCGTGATCATATATTATTTATAGCCACACAATTTTATATTAACCGTTACTCTTTAATGACATGGTGACGCTTAATTGTTAAAACCGTGACTACTGATTACCTTTTAGTTACATGAAATAATTAAAATAATGGCCATAAACTACTTATAACCACGAAAATTTCATATCAACCGTGGCTAATTCGTGACATATGCTTACACTAATAGTTAAAACCGTGGCCATTGGTCAGCTTTTTGTCACATGAAATAATCAAAATCATAACGATAAACTAGTTTTAGTCACAAATTTTATAGTAAACGTGACTGTATCATGATGTACGGTTATGTTGAACTTTAATTAATGTGGCTATTTTTTTCCTTTTGGTCACACAAAATAACTTAACGTGTGACAATAGCCATAAACTATTTATAGTAACAGTTTAAATTGAATATGATATGATCATTGTAGAATTTGACCACGACAATGAAAATATTTTGCAACGGTTTTAATAATACGTGGCAAAATAATAAATAACTCTTTTTAAAAAGTTCAATATAATAATTATTTGAAAAACATCAAACAAGCATATTAATGGTCATATGAATAAAGTATAAAAACACCGGTAACAAACTTATCTCAACTAGTTATTTAATATAGTAGATTTTTGCTTCTTAAAGCTACTCCTCGTATGTTTCGGCTTTTGTAACTCGCTGACACTGATATAGGTTTTCTTTCCCTTCTTAGGATTTTGTTTCTCATCATGCTGATTAGAAATTGGCTCTGGTACCTGCAGCAAGAATAAAATTGCATTTATTATACTTGTAGCTTGAAATAAATATCCATATATACCAATCAAGTACAAAAATAAAAAGAATGTAGCCTATATAAACTATATAAACAATTAAACATAATTCTTGATGTTGAAACTGTATATGCTCTCATAGTCAAAGATGGCTAATGATAAACCATGTCAAATTTAGAACTTAAATAATAAAACCCAATAAAAAAGTTGTTTTTCTGGGTCGAAAAACAACAGCAAAAGGGCTCTTTTTATGGTTTATAATAGGTAGATCGTATATGAGATGAAAAGTTAATGACTAAGGAAAAGTAGATAAACAACTAACCTTTGAGTCTGGTATGACAAGGCTTTTTGGCCAAGCCACGAAACTATCAATTGCATCCCCTACCATTTTGTGCTCACCAACTTGTATTGGTAAAAAAGCAGCCGACTTTACGAGTTCATCGATTGAGACTCTATAGTAATCATCGTCAAGATCAACTCCATGTATTTTTTGCTTCTCTGATGAAAAATAAATTTTACCGTGTGCAACAACGTTTCTCAGATCTGGATGCGCCAGTTTGCATTCTACCGTCTGCAAAATTACGAGGCATATATACAACATAAGGCTCAACTCTACGATAAAATAAATCTAGATAGGAAAAGAACATACTGTTGGGCCTTTATATATCTAGAACATCTTGAGATGCGATATTTTTAGATTCTTGCATGTTAATATGAGAAGGCGAGATATCATTAGAAGGTTTCTGCCTAGATCCAGAGGACTGTTGGCTACCCGTACAAGTTAGTTGAGTAGATTTTCGGGGTGGAACAGGAAGTGAAGATGGCAAACCACTTTTCAAAGATTCCTGAAAAGTGTGGTTAAACAATTTATGTAATATGCAATGATTTACTGAAGTAGTCTCTTAAACATGCTTTCAGAAACAAAGCAAATCAATACGTGTCTTTCAGACTTGTTATTTGTAGTATGAAACTTTGGTAATGTCATTCCCTGAGAAGCAAGGAAAGAAGCTATTGCTTGCAGTTGAAGACCTTGTTCTTGTACCGTTGCAGACAAACGTTTAGATTCTTCATCCTTCGATGCCAGTGTTTGTTCTTGTATTTGCATTTTCGCAGATAAATGCTTAAACTCCTCGTCCTTCAATTCACGTAGTTTCCTCTCAGCATCTAGTTGTTTCTCAAGTTTAGCAATGCGTTCATTTGAGGAGCCTTTGCGTCGAGGAATGTTCCAATATTTGGTTGGAGTGACTCCCCTTCCGACCCCTCTTACATGTCCGTTATGATCTTTTGCCAAACACCAAAGTGAGGGCATCAGTGCCTTGGTCAGACTTTACGGATCCTTCTGCATGTTCCTTTTCATGGAAAACCTGTACATAAAATTGGATAAAAAAATGAGGTAAGTAGGATTTAAAATTCACACACTAGTTTTAGTAAAAATCAGGTTACTAGGAAGTTTCACGCTTCTTACAATTTCATTTGCCACATTCCTAACATCATCGTCTTTGTATTCTCCATCTTTCATTTCACGTGCCTTCCTCCACATGAAAGACCGGACAGGAATTTCATCTTCATCTTCGACAAGTTCTTTATTCTTGACCTAGTATTTAAGCAAATACACGTTACTTAAGGACATAATAGCAAGTCTGCAAACACGGAAAGATGGCTTAAACCCAAAATCATTATGTTCAACAACCATGGCCAGAATTACCCCATGACCAACAGAGACAAAGGATTTTAATAGAATACAAAATAGAAAACCCATCCTTATGTCTACCCTAAAAATAAACAGTTAACTTTTAATGAAAACCTTGAGTCTTAAAAGAAAGTGGTCAAGTTTAATATGCATGGGTGCCTAATCATCGAGTCTAGGGTAATGATGCATTTAAGGTGGATAAAAGGGAAACATGTGTTATAACTCGAAGAGGAATCACATACAATAAGACAATGGACTTACTAGTTTTTCTCTTAGTCTAGAGTATCCCAAACGTCCCAACCGATGTGGGTACTTGGCCTTAGCACGCGCTTGTTTTGCCGCATTAGACACATCCTAGCAACGTAGATAAAAATTTACATAAATACTTAGACTAAATAATAATGATAAACCAACGATAATTATAGCAATCCCGGGATGATTACTTTCGGACCGACTGTCGGGGTATAATTGTACACAAAGCAAACTGACATGCTCCATCTCTTTATTGTTTATCTATCAAGTTTCTACTTTGTAGGACACAACATTTTGTTTTATGGATTTTATTGCTCTCTTCTTGAATGCTGGTTCTTTTTCATCTTTGTATATGGCCTCTGGTTGGGATTAGAAGCTTCTCCTTTTTCTAGATTATGGTTTGTCTAAATTAATTTCTCAATTTCTGTGTTGGTCTAATTTTTATTGAAATCTACTTGATATAAGAACAAAGTGAATCAAGCCTTTTCAACATAAATAACTAGAAAAGTCTTTTTTCACTGGTTTATTAATATGTGCAGGTACATTCTTTTCCTGATTTTTAGCAGCAATCTAGCCCTTTCGGTCTGTATTGCTTCTGTATAATTGAGATTATGGCTGTTGTTTGCTTGGTTCCATGCCCATTTTGTTTGTATTGCTCAATTTCTGTTTAAAAGGGTGTGTTAACACTTTTTTCAGTTTCAGACTATTTAGACCTGTTATAGATTTTAGAGTTGTTTTATTTCAGCCTTGGTCTGGTCTATGTTAATTTCCTTTTAACATGTGCTTCTGTCGGTTTGTTTGGAAAATGTTGAGATAAGGATTTTTAGGACTGTTTCGATGCAGGCCATTGTAATTGATGTCAATTTGGTCCAAGTATTGGTTTCCTGCTACAATGGCAATACGCCAAATTGCAGTCAAAATTTGTTTAGACTATGATCAGACTACCTTATTTTGCCCCAAAATTCAATCTTGTAAATGGATGCATCTACCAAGGCCAAATACTTTTACCATGGGTGAAATATGGTTGGGGAAGTCGTTCAACAGACTTTTTAGGTTGGGGAAGAATGGGGGATGAAACTCATTGGAATCAAAAGAGATACGTGTGGTATGCTAAAAATGATCCATGTGGGCTAAGATTTCGAGTAATGATGATGGTATGCTTCCGATTACTCTTCTTGTCGTCAAGCGATTTCTTTCATCGGAAAAGGACTCTGGTTCTATCGATGGAACTGTATCTGGATGACCTGAACGATTTGAAGGAAATGTATGGTCTCTGGATATTGAGCAGGTCTTATTATCTATCTATATCTATACTACATTAATATACATCTTGATAAGAAAATCCTAAGTACAACTAACAATGCTTGGAGTATTGCCTTTTTATGTAACAGAGTTTGATTGTCCAGATTGATTGATTAGAGCCGTTGTTTTCAATCCAGGCTCGAAGGACTATTGACATATTTGTTTTTCATGCTGCTGCGGATTTGATCTTGCAAGAGATTAAAGGTGAATCTGCTATGTTCTATGTTGATACAGAGTTCAGATAGTTGCTATTGTAAGGAACAAATATATGTAGATGTACGGAACAAATTCAAATTGATTAAATCTGTGTTGTTTGTTGTTGCTAGTTAATCTGCTGGACACTTCTAATTTAATATGATTATCCCATATAAGCGGGTTGCACATTTCGAATATGTCCAGAACTCAGATCCAATTTTGGAAGTAATTTCAAATAAACAATTAATGTACGATATAATAATATAATACAATCATTTTATTTATTTTATAATTTATTGTTTTAATTTAATATATAATTTATTAAATTATATCAAAACATAAATTGAATTAAAAAGATTACATATAGATAGAAATAAAATATTACATTAAACATTGTTTTCTTCTTCTTCAAATCGGTTCCAAATCTCTTCAATCAAGTCTCCTTGCAGTTGATTGTTGTACGATAAAAAAAGATGTAATGTTTTTTTGTGTTATTTTATTAATCGTGCGTATTAGATTATATTATATGTAATTTTATTAATATTGTATGTTTTAATATGTATATTTGTAATTTTTGGTGATTATAAAATTTAATGTTTAAATTAATTTAACTATATTGTATTTATTTTATATAAAAAATAGGGAATTTAATTAAAATGCCCTCTATTGAAAAATCAGTACCCAATATGCCCCAAATCTTGTTATTTTTGTCAAAATACCCCCTAGGTCCGCGTTTTTCACTGTTACACGCGGACCTTGTCCGCGTTTTGTCCGCGTTCACTATTACACGCGGACTTGGGCCGCGTTTTGGCCGCGTTCGAGAGTTACACGCGGACTTGGTACGCGTTTGGCTTCAATGCAAGGGGACGAGTGTTTGGGCCGCGTTTTTCACTGTTACACGCGGACTTGGTCCGTGTTTTGTCCGTGTTTCACCCTATAAACGAGTATTTGGTCCGCGTTTGGCTTCCATTAACCGAGAAACGGCATTCACTGTGAAACGTGTATCTGGGCCGCGTTTTTTACTGTTCAACGCGTACTTGGGGGCCGGTCCATAACATTGTTTAGGGTTTAGTTGTGATCAACGGTGTGGATTGATTACTTTATTAGGGTTTTATATGATACCTCCTATAAATAAGTGAGGTCCCCCCCCCCCCCCATAACCCCACCACCATCACTCTCAAAGGGATCCCATCTCTTTCACTCTCTCAAATATATCGTGTATTACACACGCTCGGATCTCGGCTCGGTTGGTTAGCATTTATAAAAGTCGGATATGGGTCGACCACTTTCTTCGGTAAGTTTTCTTTAACCGCGTTTTAATTTTATATTTATTTTAGTGATTATGTGTTAATTTTAGAGTGTTGCGTTTATGTTGATAATATGTTAGAGGTTGCGTTAATTTTAGTTTTACATATTACGTTGATTTTAGAGATTGCGTTAATTTTAGGATTGCGTTAATTTTATAAAAATATTGTAGAGATTGCGCTTTTTTTTTTTTTGTATAAAAAAACTGTAGAGATTGGGTTCGTTTTAGAGATTGCGTTAATTTTAGAGATTGCGTTTTTTTTTTGTATAAAAACTGTAGAGATTGGGTTTGTTTTAGGGATTGCGCTCATTTTATAAAATAATTGTAGAGATTGCGTTAATTTTAGAGATTGCGTTTTTTTTTGTATAAAAAAGTGTAGAGATTGGGTTTGTTTTAGGGATTGCGCTCATTTTATAAAATAATTGTAGAGATTGCGTTAATTTTAGAGATTGCGTTTTTTTTTTGTATAAAAACTGTAGAGATTGGGTTTGTTTTAGGGATTGCGTTCATTTTATAAAATTAATGTAGAGATTGCGTTAATTTTAGAGATTGCGTTTTTTTATTAAAAAAAATGTAGATTATGCGTCAATTTTAGAGACTGGGCTTGTTTTAGGGATTGCGTTCATTTTATAAAATTATTGTAGAGATTGCGTTAATTTTAGAGATTGCGTTTTTTTTTTGTATAAAAACTGTAGAGATTGGGTTTGTTTTAGGGATTGCGTTCATTTTATAAAATTAATGTAGAGATTGCGTTAATTTTAGAGATTGCGTTTTTTTTTTTTGTATAAAAACTGTAGAGATTGGGTTTATTTTAGGGATTGCGTTCATTTTATAAAATTAATGTAGAGATTGCGTTAATTTTAGAGATTGCGTTTTTTTAATAAAAAAAATGTAGATTATGCGTCAATTTTAGAGATTGGGCTTGATTTTATAAAAATATAGTAGAGATTGCGTTAATCTTAGACATTGCGTTTTTTTTATAAAAATATTGTAGAGATTGCGTTTTTTTTAGGGGTTGCGTTCATTGTATAAAATTATTGTAGAGATTGCGTTAATTTTAGAGATTGCGTTTTTTTTTTGTATAAAAACTGTAGAGATTGGGTTTGTTTTAGGGATTGCGTTCATTTTATAAAATTAATGTAGAGATTGCGTTAATTTTAGAGATTGCGTTTTTTTAATAAAAAAAATGTAGATTATGCGTCAATTTTAGAGATTGGGCTTGATTTTATAAAAATATAGTAGAGATTGCGTTAATCTTAGACATTGCGTTTTTTTTATAAAAATATTGTAGAGATTGCGTTTTTTTAGGGGTTGCGTTCATTGTATAAAATTATTGTAGAGATTGCGTTAATTTTAGTTGCCTAAAACCGAAATAATAAAAACCGTAACATATCGATTTGGATTTTGTCAAACGGGTGTAAATAGCCCTAAGGTTTTTAGAGATTTAAGAAATCCACGTGATTCCCCTACTACCTGGAAATCCAATAGATTCAGTGGTTTATTTTTTATAAAAATAACCAATAGACGAAATCAACAAAATGTACATCGTTAGTTATAAGTTAGGTGCGTTGACAACATCCTTGCATTACTATGTAGGATGATTTTGATAACGTCGATCTTTCGTTCAAATGCCGCATCGCCATGGTAAAGGAAATTAGAGATGCTTTTGAAGCGTGTCCACCTGAACGGGCACAACGTTTACACGAAATGTTTAGCCGCACATCTTTCGGGCCATGGCTCGAGCTTACCAATATTGGACAGGACCCCCTTCTAGTACACATGTTTTTACAGATGGAGGTCGAGGTTGCGAGACCACAGCCGGAGGAATTGTATTTCCACATGTGTGGGACTCGCATGCACTTTGGTCGTCGTGAGTTCTGTATTGTAACAGGACTCCTTTTCGGACAAATACCCGACCTTCCTACCTTGACAGATGAGTCCTTCGTTAGTAGGGTTTGGCCCGGCCTTGCACCAGGTATCTTGACGCTGAGAACCGTCCTCCAGACGATGAGAACTGGTTTGGGTGCGATATCCGATGAGGATGCTGTGCGTGTTTGCTTGGTGGTGATGGCGGAGTTGATGTTCATGGGTCGTGATCCAAGGCTGTCGGTTTCCTCTACTGTACTTATCGCTGTCGATGACTTGTAGAGGTTTAACCGCTATCCGTGGGGTAGCTACATCTGGAGTCACTCATACAAAGGACTCCACGGTGCCATCGCCAGACGCAAGCAGAAGAACCAGCAAAACAACAAGATGACGTTGAACGGGTTTGCACACGCCCTAAAGGTTAGATAAGTACAATAACATAAATATCAATTCATTAACTAATTTTTCTAATTTTGGATTTATTCTAACGTACTTGTTCAATTTATGTAATTCCGGATATGGATCTTGGAGATGTTTCCTGCCTGCCGGCAAAATTTCACCAAGCGCTCCGACAGGTTGATTAGGGGACCAAATGGGATCGAGATGCTGTCCTTAGTAAGTCTGCATGCATTGGGATCTTCAACTCAGCTTTGAGCGTACGCCCTCTTACTATATTTTTAATTGTAGTAATTAAAAAACTATTTGTGATTTATATGTCTTATAATTTTTTTAGGTTGGAAATGCGCCATATGCGGAACTGAGGCCTACTCAGACTGAGCAGTAGTCGAGTTGGTTTCGACGGAGCGTCACCTTTCTTGAAAGTTCGGCGGGCAGCCGACCGACAAAGAGGTCCCGACGTAGAGATCCTGATCCCGATGACAATGATGACGATGATGATGAAGATGACGATGATGGCACGCGAAGTCAGGCTCCCCCTAGCTCTAGCTATCAAGCTCCCCCTAGCTCTAGCTATCAGGCTCCTCCTAGCCCCACCCATCAAGCTCCCCCTAGCCCCACCCATCATAGGATGCCTGATATAGACCCATACCAAGATAAGTGGGAGTACATGACCTCCGTGGACAGACGCGTAAGAGACCTCGAGGCCCTCGATATGGACAGACGCATAAGAGATCTCGAGGCCCTCACCGCACACCTTCGCCACACTCACGTTAGTGTTTAACTTAATTTGGGGATATTACGCCCAATACTTTAATATTGGTTTGTGTATTGATATTACGTTCCATGATTGTATTAGGTGTCGACGAACATGGCGCCCACTTACATGTCACCTGGGCAAATACATGGGTACACGGGTGCGGCATATGCGACCACATCATCCCAGCAAAATGTAGGTTATTTTTTTGTTATTACTTTTGAAAGTAATTATTAAGAGTGCTCATTAAAATCCATGTCACCAGGTTAGGATGACAAGTATGACGCCATCCTACACGTCACCGGGGTACACACAGGCGGCAGCAGGAGGAAACTACCCTTTTTCGACCCCATCATTCCAGCAAAATGTAAGTTACGACGAGTGCTCATTGTTGTTCTTTTTTTGTTATTACGTTTGAAGATTCTTATTAAGAGTGCTCATTATAATCCATGTCACCAGTTTGGGATGACAAGTACGAGGCCAGCCTACACGTCGCCGGGGTACACACAGGCGGCAACCGGAGGAAACTACCCTTTCTCGACCCCATCATTCCAGCAAAATGTAAGTTACGACGAGTGCTCATTGTTGTTCTTTTTTTGTTATTACGTTTGAAGATTCTTATAATGACCTACGTCACCAGTTTGGGATGCCAGCGAGGGACTATTACAGACCCCAGATGATGGAGTCGGGGCCGTCCGTCATAAGCGGGTTGGTGGAAGATTTTTTGGGAACTTCCATCCCTTATTCGATGGGGTCGGAGTCGGGGGTTGACACCACCCAGGCGCGGGTGAGTACTCCGATGGCTGATAATATCATCGATGACCACTTCGAGGATGATGACATGGCCATACATGAGCCAGATCAGGCAGCACATGAGAGGGTGAGACGGGTCGCTGTTGTGGGGCCAGCCCTTTGTTCCCCATATGTCCAACAACCTTCGACCACAGCAGTACCTAAGAAAAAAACCAAGGCAAGGGTGAAGGCAAAGGGCAAGGGAAAGGTTGGGGGAGACACTACGATGACTGACGCGGGGCAATCGGTGTTTGTTTCGGCGGCACAGATCAGGGAATTATGTATCAGTGATCAGCTCCCCCACCTGATGTGTCCATTTTACGGCGGCCTTCAAATGAATGCCGGTTTTTTCATGCTACTGTTGGGTGTAGGTGGTAGTGGGGATTTCGAGGATCTGGTTAGTATTTAAATATAGTCATATAAACAACTACATTTCTAATGACAGGTCTAACAATCTATGTTTTGTGTATAGAAAATCGACGCTTGGGTTAGAATGATCCAAGAATCCCGCTCTCCACATGCCAGATGGACGGTCATGGACTCCAACTTCTTTGAGTGGCTTACACGGCCGGGCCAAGGATACAGGTCTGTGTTCGAAACATGCAATGGACTGGGCCATAGAACTCATCCAGCTTGGATGGACATCGACGAGGTATGGAAATCGATTTACATAATTTTTGTTCAACTTCTTTGTTACTAACTATTATTGTGTTATTGTAAAATCTCAGGTATACATCCCCATATGCGTCGTGGACAAACATTGGGTGCTCGGTGTTCTGTACCTCCGTGAAATGAGGCTGGTCTTATTTGACAGTTTACGCAAGAAGGTACACTTTGCCCATGGAAGAACGCCTTGGGATCTTCAAAAAATAATTGCCGAAGTTGTTAAAAAAGATACACGACACGCCGGATCGTATCAAGGCCAGCAAGAAATTAGAGGTTATCTATGATTCTGATGCACCTCAACAGACAGGGGGCCTTGGGGATTGCGGTGTGTGGGTGTGTCGTAACATATCCAAGTTTATTGAAGGTTTGCACCCAACAGTTGCACCAGATGCAACTGAGCATGTGGCAAGGGAATGGCGTAATTACATGGCGGAGACCCTTTTCTCGTTGGCTGTCCAAATAAACGATTAGGTTGGGGATACTTTTTATGTTACTTGTGAGTTGTGATGGGCCTCTTGAAATAGCAAATATGATTCTTTTTTTTAAAGTCATTTTAAATATTAAAACCCTTTTTTACTTAGATAACTATATTGGATCGGATGTTTTATTTTATATAAAAATAGAATTCGTTAACTCCCAAGATCACAAATTGATATGAAAAGGGTAGTACATGAAAAAGTTCTTTTGGTAAATAAAAAACAAAATATTATTTAAACTTACCAATTATTAATGACAAACTGGTAGGGTTCGAAAACAACCGGTACAAGTTCATCTAAACAAACATTGAAACGACGTCATTAAATGAAGTGAGTAGGTAACATTGTCGGTCATTGAAATGTCAAACTATGGCTACACGGCACTTGGTTTTTCTGGAATCCCCAACGACTTCTTATATGCTCTGGTGATACAATTTTGGAAGTGTTAAGCTCAACTTTCTTGCTGTACACTTCAATGACGGTATAATTTTGTAGTATAAAAATATAAACGCATCAAACCACAAAATACATTGGACGATTTTATTAATGAAACAAAACCATAGAAAGTAAAAGTACAAACCGACAACTCTTTAGTGTTGTGAATTTCACAGTTACTATAACACGGGTATTTATAGCCACAAGGAACAATTGTTAAAAAAAATGAATCGTTTCAGTATTTGTAGAGGAATCATTTCAGTATTTGCAGAGGAATCATTTCAGGCTTTCCAGAAGAATCATTTCAGTATTTGCAGAGGAATCATTTCAGGCTTTGCAGAAGAATCATTTCAGTCTTTGCAAGAGAATCGTTTGACCATGTGCACAAACCTATCTCCACATATGGTAACAAAACGCGGGGTTAGTCCGCGTTTTAGTGGTGTAACGCGGGGTTAGTCCGCGTTTTAGTGGTGTAACGCAAGGTTAGTCCGCGTTTTAGTGGTAAAACGCGGGGTTAGTCCGCGTTTTAGTAACAAAACGCGGGGTTAGTCCGCGTTTTAGTGGTGTAACGCGGGGTTAGTCCGCGTTTCAGGCTTTGCAGGGGAATCGTTTGACCATGGCACAAAAAACAAATCATTTCAGGCTTTGCAGAGGAATCGTTTGACCATGCCTTTGAAACTATCATGAACCGATCTTCGCATGGACTATAAGTAGATGCTCGGGTGAAGTAGTATTTCACAACTTCATATCTATCCTTTCTACCCTCACTTTCATTTACAAATATTATCTACATTCTATACATTATCTACATTTTCATTACTTGATGGCTGGAGGTTCACGCGGTAGGGGGAAAAGGTCAGCGATTGGGGCTGGCACTTCACGCTCCGTGTACATCGACCAATTAAATGATGGAGCTTCAAGGATTGACTGGAATGCACCAGATACAACGGAGGATTGGGCGCAGTTTGGGTTAACTGCTTACGATGAACCGATAACGCCTCAGGAGTGGGAGCAGTTTAACAATGCCTAAGCCGCATACTACGCTGCTCATGGAGGAATGCCCCCACCTACGTATCAATCCAACCAGGGGCCAGGTCTACCAATGTCTCAGGTACTGCCTACCAGGTTGAAAAGGTCCTGTGATGAGGCAAATGAAGAGATACGAAATACAGGCAGGACGTGGCTACAAAACATGGAACTTCAGAAGGAGAAAGAAGCAACTATTGCGGAGCAGAAGGAGCTCCTGGAGAATATGAAGCGCGATGTCAGGGAGAAACAAAAGGAGATTAGAAAGTTAGAAGATGAACTGGTAGACATAAAAGAAAACTACACCGTCATGGAGGAGCATATGAGGGCAAAGGCTGGCTGGGTTACAAAGTGCCGGGAAATCTACCCGTAGTAGGTTTCTCAAAGGGTGGTTGTTGTATGGATGCACTTTAACGTTTAACCTAAGTTTTATTTTATGCAATAATTTTTACTTTATCGATGCTTGAATGTTGTACAGATGCACCATTTCGTTTTCTTTAATTTCAATAAAACGATGCTTTTATGTTTTAACTTTTATTTACACATAATATAATTTCACAACCACGATAAGGTAGATAAAATCAACAATCAACAATTAACATAATAACAATATCACTTAGCATAGAAGATGAGGTGGTTACAATTAAGGGAAGTCAATGTTAAGGTCAATGCTATCATGCCTTAAAGTTCCATGTGGTTCTAGGTTCGATGACCCTTGAGAGCGAAATCTTTGGCTAGTAGAAGCTCTCCTGGGCACGGTTGAAGGGGTAGGAGTTGGACATTCACCATGAGTATGTCCTACTGCTCCACACCTAGTACACGTTCTCTGTATCGGATCCTCACCACGAGATGGACGCCGATCGTTCTTTCTTGGTCTCCCCGCACGTCTCTTGGTTATTAACGGTGGATAGCATGGCGGAAGGGGGACGTGTGGCAAAACCCATGATTGAGGGGGTCCAACAGGATAGATCAGCTCATGATATGTTTACCGGTAAGTACTGGACGTGTAGTAAGATATAGCCAGATCGCTGCAATCTCTACGATTCATTGACCTTGCAGTAGCGATGGCATGACCGCACGGTAAACCAGAATATTGCCATTGGTTACATTCACAAACACCGTTGACCATATCGACAGTCGCGTGATAACGGATATCCCGAACGTTGAACTTACCATGTCCAATCTGACTTACCCTCAATGTCGCTGACTTTCCCGACCTTCTGCTAATTATCTCTTCCGCCATTGGTGTGAGATGATTACGCATTTCATCTACAAATATGTGTTAATTGTGTTACGATTTATACAGAAGACGAAAAATGCAACAAACATATAAGTTAAAGATTTTAGAGTTTATCAACCTCCCTTTCGTCGTCGAAGTTGGTACCACTCTTGTTGAAAATCTCGGAAGTACTCTATAAGGCCGACAATGGGTAACCTGCGTGCAAAACGGGACAGTGCATTCACCGACTCTACACTATTAGAGGTCATTATGTTATACCGTTGTGCAGGGAAATGGGCCCTTGACCATCTCTCTTTACCAGCCTCGTCCATAACTTGTGCTCCACGAGGTACTTCATATCGTAGTGCATTCATGTAGGTCTCGAACTCCCTAATAGTATATGCTTTTCACGCCTTCCAGTAGGTGGTCTTGTTTGTTGTGATACGTTTGTCCGCGCTTTTCACGTTCATCTCCAAATGTCGACAACATAGGGCGTGAGGGGTGGAGGGGTACACGGCAGAAATTGCCGCGCTTATGGAAGGAGCCCTGTCGGACATAAACACCAACCCTTCCGGGGCTCCGATACATTCCCGCAACATGTTCAGAAACCAACCCCACTCCTCCCCCGTCTCGGACTTTCCTACTCCGAAAGCCAAGGGCACAATGTTGTTATTTCCGTCCATGGCAACCGCCAAGAACATCATACCCAGGTAATGCCCCTTTAAATGGGCAACGTCTATTACAAGGACAGGACGAAGATTTGTCAAAAACGTCCGGATCTGCAATAAACGTACGTGGTTATTATTTGTAAATGTTAAAATTCATAATATGTAAAGCTACGACGATTTAATATACTTACCGCACATCCAAGTGCAGCGAAACACAATTCGAAACGTCCGTTTGAATCCGTCCTTATTCTGGTGCGTGTACCCGGATTCTTCAGCTCCAAGTTATATAAATACGCAGGGAGTCGTTCGTACGACTCCTCGGGAGTGCCTCTCACCATTAGTAGTGCCTTGCATCGCGCACGCCATCCTTGGTGGTAACCAATGTTGATCCCGTACTGCTGATTTATATCGTTGACGATGTCCTTCGGCCGAAATGACCTGCTAGCGTCAAGAAACTTGTCTTTCAGTATGTGGCCCAAAGTCCTTTTGTTGGCCTGCCGGTGGCTGGCATTTAGTTGTGTCCTCGAACATGTATGTACGTCGTTCAACTTTCTAACGACAAACAACCCTCCTTTAGGGCCCACGGACTTCGCGGACATACTCCATTCACAATTTTGTTGGTCACAGACAGCCTTGTATCTGCGTTTGTCGGATTTCTTCGCTCTAAACACGAAACCCTCTCGCAAGAACTTCATTCCCAACTGTACGGTCATTTCCTCCTTCGTATGAAATATTTGACCTTCATGTATAGTTGTACTACGATTGTAAGGTGCGGGTTGGTAGGCTGGTATATGGGTCTCCGGGTTAGGAAGGGAAGGGGGCATATCAAAATAATCGTTTAACGCACCAAATGATTTATTGCTAGGGGTATATGTTTCTTCGTCCTCGTCATTATCGGTATCTGATCTGTCCAGATCAGATATACCAGTTGTGAAAACATGTGTTTCGTCATCAGCAACTCCAACAAACCGTCTTTTTGGGTCTTCTTCTTCTTCTTCTTCTAGTTGCGTCTCCGGAACAACTTCGGGATAAGATTCGTTAGGACGATATGCATGATCAGAATAAAGTGTGGTGTCGTAGGATGCCTGAAATTGAGAGTCAGGCTCCAGTTGACTACCACCGACATGGATTTCGTCATCATCTTCGTCATCACCTTCGTCATCATCTTCGTCATCGCCCATAAATGGTGCGACATACACAAAAAGTTGTGGAGGTATTTCTGAATCGGCTGCAAGTAGCATAAAACCAAGGATTTCGTCATCGTTGGTTATCTCCATCAGTGAGCCATCTGCACGTCTGAACACCAACTTGCAAGCAGCAGAATCTCCGATTCCACACTTTCCCACGACGTAATCGATAAACGTCTTATACGAAACCATTATTGGAATATATACACCACGCTTTGTGTAGCCAATATAATCCCACCCATTGTTGTTTTGCACCCATTGACCATCGAAACATAATAAGACTCTAGTTTTTTGAACAGATGAACTCATTTTTTCAGTAGTATGAAAAATGAAGCAATTCAAGTGGATGTGATGAACGATTTTGCATCTAATCTTACTAATCTTTATAGGAAAAATTGAATGGAGAAAATGAATGTGAACCACATATTCAATGACAATGGTACACTTATTGTATGAGAATCAGACTAAAATGTGGAAAAAAAACAGTTAAATCATTCAAAAAAATACGTCACAAACAGTTGACCACACATGAAATCATAGGCCTGAAACCCTAATTTTCCAAACCCTAATACGCTTTACACTATTAAACGCGGACCTAACCCTCGTTTTTTAACAAAAAACGCGGCCCCAACCCGCGTGTAACAGTGAAAAACGCGGCCCAAACACTCGTCCCCGTGCATTGAAGCCAAACGCGTACCAAGTCCGCGTGTAACTCTCGAACGCGGCCAAAACGCGTCCCAAATCCGCGTGTAATAGTGAACGCGGACAAAACGCGGACCAGGTTCGTGTGTAACAGTGAAAAACGCGGACCTAGGGGGTATTTTGGCAAAAATAACAAGATTTGGGGCATATTGGGTACTGATTTTTCAATAGAGGGCATTTTAATTAAATTCCCTAAAAAACAACATATAGACATACAAAGAATATTTTTTAAATAAGGATAATTAATTTAATTAAAAATTAAATTAAATTATTAATTTATAAAAAATAATTTTTTATAAATAAGTTTAGTTTTTAAAATAATTGAAAAAAAAGATGGGATAATGTCTTTGGTGACCACATGGTTTGCAAATTGAATTGCAAGTGTTGCAATTACTTTGCCTACATGGCAATTGATTTATGACAAAAACACATTTACAATTGCATTTACAACTTATGTGTGGATGGTCTTAGGTTGTAATTGTCTAGGCAATTAGGTTGCCATTTATTAAGTACATTTGAAACTAAATAACGATTTTGTCAATATTGATCATTACAATTTTTTACATGTAGATTGAAAAATTAATCTATTATTCATAGTATTTTTTAATAGAAAATAAAAAAAGATAGAGAATGCCGAGAAGCTTAAAAGGAAATTAATAATATTGTTACGCTACAACAAAATCGAGTTTATGGGACGCCTATGCTGTTTAATTTCCTAATAGAGTGTCTTATAGGTTTAATTTTATAGGAAAATAAAATAAAGCATCTAAAAGTATTAAAATAAGTTTATAAGACGTTTTGGGTGCCGTAACAAGTTTTTAGGACATTTTTGAAATAAATTGTCATATTAGCTAATTTATATGACACTTTTGAGAAGTGTTCTATAAACTCATCTTTTTTTAAGATATTTGTATTTATAAGACAATTTCAAATGACATCCTATAAAATAGCTAAATGACATGTTACTTTAGAAAATGTCCCAAACACCTTGTTACGACGCCTAAAATCATTCTATAAACTTATTGTAACACTTTTAGATATGACGTTTTATTTTTTACTTCTATAAAATTAAATCCTATACGATACTTTATTTAAAATATACTAAACTCTTTAGGCATCCTGAAAACTCAATGTTATTGTAATGTTATGATTATCCTATTAATTAGCAAGATACAGTTCGAGGAAGTTACATGAATATTGATCCCTTTAACCAACACTTTCTATGTATAGAAAGTGAAAATTTTATAAGTTTTGGATGACAAGTTGGGTTAGGTTAGAAGGCTTGTCTTGCACCATTGTTTCAAATATAAGTTTAAAATTGATGAGTTCGTTTTGTTGTTTGACATCTATCAAAATAGCAGAGAATTTTTTTAGTGATCTGAATTAAATAATCCTTGTTAAAATAATTACCCCGGTGTTTAAATAAACAATTATACTTAACAAGACTAAGATCCATATTTCACTTCTAGCTACGACGGGTATGTCGTGGATTGCAACCATAAGCTATTAAGGTAGGTAACCATTTTACCAATTTCAATCTCTATGAAATTCTTAAATCCTTGCAAGATTCGTCGACATCCGTTATGTCTTTTGGCATGTTTTAATCCCTTTATTGTGACGGGTATGCCGCGGATCACAAGTCTAGATTGTAAACGTTCATGACAAAACACATGACATCCGACCTAAGACTCTCGGGTTTCGCGAATTTCACATCATCATCCCTAATGTCTAACCGACGTGTTGGCTCTAGCACTTCCCATGCCGAAAGATGGTTAGTTCAAATGCGTATCAAGTCATGGATAACGTTTGATTTACTTTAAAACAATTTTTTGTTTTCTAGTTAAAACTTTTTAACTTTCTTTTTAGCAAAATTTGTTTCATACCGTTTCAAAACAATTTTTATATTTTTCTAAAATTCATTTGCAAGCTTCGTTTTGTTAACTTATTAAACAAACTTTGTGATTCTTTAATTATTTTCAAAATAATTTTCTAGCAAGCAAGACCTACACAAATTTAATAAATAATTAAGCAATCACAACAAGCATAAAACGGCAACAATGCCTCAAATCCTATGCGTTTTTCAGGTGAGCCAACACACGAAAAAACATGGTCAATCTAGAGACATAACCAAGAGAGATGTAATGACTCCCACTAAACTCACCATCACTATAATGATGCTCGGATGGGCATCTTCAAGGCTTCATTCCTCATGACTTCCTTTTGGTTGCACCGTTTTAAAGAAAAAACTTATTATATTCTATGCTATTTTACAAATACATAAAGAATAGAAACGACACGAGGTCGCAAATACATTTATATAACATGAATGAAACGACATGCAATTCGCGCAAATTATTACAAACCAACAGGCCCGTCCCTTGGCCTGTTACATATGGGTTTCAAAACAGGTCCCTAAAAATAATAGGGCCCAATTTTTACAATCGTTTGGGCCTGATTTATAATAGCCTACCTTTATCCCTTTCGGCCTTCCCTCTAATCGGTTTACCGCTTCAAACTTATTCCCGTTTACTAATACGTGTGGATCTTCTTCTCATATCTATTCCCTATTCAATCTGTTGTCGATTGAAATCCCCTAGAGCTCAAAATATAGAGATGCCTAATGATTTGGTTTTAGCTACTCAATGGCAACATCAACGGTTCGATTTTAGGTTATTAAACTTTGGTGATTTGTCGATTTCATTCTGCAAGAGTCATGATTTCATTGTGCAAGTAGCAATAAAGTAGCCATTTTCATTATTTCGACTTTCATAGTTCTATTTGTTTGTTGGGTTTAAATTAAAGCAGGAGCCATGAGCCCACGATTTCACTTTTCATTGTGGCATTGTGAAAGAGCAAGGTAGCCATTAGCCAACATCAACATGACTAGTAGCAGGTAGTAAGGTAATTCCTTCTTTTTCTATAGGTTTCTTTTTTGTTTTCCAAATTTCATGTTGGGACTTGGGAGTTAGAAGGAATGTTATAGCATAAGACTATAATAGCAACAGTAACACCTCTTTCCTCTTATTGGTTTTAATTGGGGATAAGAACATTCATTTCATTATTTCAATTTTCATCCAAGAATTTGAGTTATACAAATACTTTAGGTTGTTAGTTAATTGTTTCATCCAAGAATTTTCCTCCAAGAATTTAAAATAATCAGATTTGTTAGTTAATTGAGATACAATTTTCATCCAAAAATTTAAAGTAATCAGATTGTTAATTAATTGTTTCAATTGTGTTCAAATAGACAAATAGTTCAGGTTCATATTCTTAATTGCTAAAACTTGGTTCAAACAGTTAAATTCTTAATATATGTATATGTGTTATCTCTTGTAGAGTTGCAATGTAAACAAAATCTATTAGGACTTGCCGACTTGGGAGGACCGAGCATCAATAGTCATCTTTTGCAATAGTAGTATTGTCATCCTCACTCAGGTTGTTTTACTCCTTAACTTTTTTTTTATATACTTATTTCAGTTTCAATATGTCTTCTAGGGTTGGAAATATGATTCTGGATGCCAAAAACATAAAAAAGAAAAGAAAAGAATTAAACATGTGATTCAATTTAAAAAAGGATCTCTTGATAAGTTTGTCATAAAGGAATCACAAACTTCTCTTGACAATGGGCATATTGATGTTAATTTGGATGATACTTATGTTGATGCTTCTAATGAAAATCCTAACCCGGTGAATTTAGTTGGCACTCTAAATGACTCGCATGAGGATTTGGCTACAAATTTTGATACTAGCATTGGTTTAGATGATACTAATGTTAATGTTAATAATGCTTCTAATGATGTTCTTGATGCTAGTGATGGAGACTATGTTACTAATGTTGATGATGTTTTTAATCATTTTGATATATTTGATCCAAGATATTGGGATGCTTTAGATTCTAAAATGATTGATGTGCTAGCTGCTAAGGGTCCGAAAAGAGATTTTTCTGTTCAAAAAGGTCCTAAAGATAAATTTTCTAAACGATTTTCTGCCACATGGTATACTAGAATTTTATCAAATGGGGAGGAATGTGATAGAGATTGGCTTGTATACTCGGTAGAGCTTGATAAGGTATTTTGTTTTTGTTATAAAATTAAAAAAAAAAAGACATGTAAAAGGTCAGTTAACAAATGATGGATATGGGGATTGGTCACATCTTAGCACTAGACTTAAGGAGCATGAAACAAATATATATCATGTAATGAATATGAAAACTTGGTACGATTTGCAGCTAAGACTTCAAAAGAATCAAACTATTGACAAAGTTGTTCAAAACCAAATAGAGAAAGAAAAAAACCATTGGAAAAAAGTCTTGGTAGTATTGTTTCTATTGTAAAGCTTCTTGCAAAATATAATCTTGCATTTCCTGGAAGTAATGGAAGATTGTATGAAAATAGCAATGGTAACTTTTTGGCCTGATTGAGATGTTGGCTGAATTTAACCTAATTATCCAGGATCATGTTCAACGCATTACAAATGATGATTTACATGTTCATTATCTTGGTCATAAAATTCATAATGAGTTAATAACTTTGCTTGCTAGGAGAATAAAATATGAAATTATTAATAAAGTAAAAGAGGCAAAGTATTTTTCTGTTATTCTTGATTGCACTCTCGATATAAGTCATCAAGAACAAATGTTCTTAATATTAAGGTATGTAGATGTCTTTTCTAATACTGCTAGCATTGAGGAATATTTTCTAGGATTTTTGGAGGTAAATGATACCACAGGCCAAGGTTTATTTGATGTTCTAGTAGCTGAATTAAAGTGTCTTGGTTTGGATATAGATGATGGGCGAGGACAAGGTTATGATAATGGTTCAAACATGAAGGGAAAACATCAAGGAGTACAAAAGAAATTATTAGATATAAATCCTAGAGCATTTTATACTTCTTGTGCTTCTCATAGTGTTAATTTAACTTAGATATAGCCAATACTTGTGGTAAAGCTATAGATTTTTTTTAGAATAATTCAGCGTATTTATACAATATTTTCCAATTTTACTAAAAGGTGGCAAGTGTTTAAAGATAATGTAAAAGGATGGACTGTAAAGTCATTGTCAACGACTCGGTAGGAGAGTCGAATTGATAGTGTTAAAGCTATAAGATTTCAAGTGTTAGATATAAGAGAAACTTTACTTCAAGTAGCTGAAATAGATAATGATTCAAAAATTAGAAGTAAAGCGAAATCTTTAGCACAAAATGAGTTTGGTGATTTTGAGTTTCTAGTGTCAATGGTGGTTTGGTATGAAATACTATATGCTGTAAATTTGGTTAGTAAGCATTTACAGTCAGAAAATATGTTAATTGATGTTGCTATCAAACAAGTTAAAGGTTTGACTTTTTTTTGAGGGATATAGAGAGACATGATTTTTAGATGCTATAGAATCAGCAAAGAAAATTGTGATTGAATTGAATATTGATCCGTTGTTTCCTCAAAGACGTGAAATTAGAAGGAAAAGACATTTTGATGAACATCCGCGTGATGCATCTGAAATTAATTCACAATCAACGGAGGAGTCATTTAGAATTAATTATTTATTATGTGTCGTTGATCATGCAATTGCTTCACTACGTAGGAGATTTAAACAATACCAAGAATATGAAAGCGTGTTTGGGTTTTTGTTTACATCTGATAAGTTGCGTTCTTTGGATGGTACATGTTTAAAGTCTTCTTGTTTAAATTTTGAAAATGCACTAAAGAACCAAGACCAATATGATATAGATGGGAATGAATTATATGTTGAATTGAAGATACTTCAAGATTATTTACCCAAACAAAAGATGGGGCCGGTTGATATTTTAAAGTATTTAAAACATGTAGAATGCTTCCCCAATGCTATTATTGCTTATAAAGTTTTGTTGACTATTCCTGTAACTGTTGCATTTGCAGAAAGAAGTTTCTCAAAGTTGAAGTTGTTAAAGTCTTATATGCGCTCCACGATGACACAAGAAAGGCTTAACGGACTTGCCTTGATAGCACTTGAAAATGAATTCTTGGAGAAAGTTGATTATGAAGAACTCATTGAAGATTTTGGCTCAAAGAATGTTAAAAGAATGATTATGTTTAAGTGAAATTTACATGTTACTTTGTCTTTTTAAACTTTTTTGTTATTTTCATTTGTAAGACATTTAATATAAGATGAACTTTTCTATTTAACTTTTATTTGTTATTTGTTTTGTCGTCCAATCAAGTTGTATTTTGTATACAAGTGTAACAGGGCCCCCAAAAAGTTTGGAACGACCCTGCAAACCAATAATATAATGGAATAAAAACCAAACATCACACTCACATAGGTCTTGAGAGACAATTGTTACCGGATCCATACAAACACAAATATGAATCGGAAAGCCAAGGAGTGCCAAATCGAAGTAAGCCAACATTTTGATAAAGATTGATTAAACATACATTTTGGCACTTAAACAAGATCAATCTTTGTTTGCATGTTACCATGTCAGAAAAAAATGACAACTTAAACATACACACTTTTATGTTTTGTAAGTATGGTTTCATGCCAAAACCATCCAAACAACAACATGCAAGTGAATCAAAATATTTTAGGAAAACATAAGAACATGATTTCATACTCATTAAAATAAAATAACATTTCTTTTATTTTACAAACACTAGTTTTGTAAAATAAGGTTCTCAAGACTTTAACTTCTTACTAATCCTTCTTTAATTATTTTCTTGTAAAAACAAAAGGTACATATATATATATACATATTTTTATATATTTACGGACCCTAGCATCCAAAAGAAAGAATTTCAAATTTTGACATTGAAAAAGGTTCCAAGAGGGAAAAAGGACTTAAAACTTGAGAAATCCTTAGAAATCTTCTTGCATGTTCTCTACACATTCTTTCCCGAAAATGTGTACAAACCTATACAAAAACGATTTCTAAAAGAAAAGAAGATAATAGTGTTATAACCTTGTATGTAACAACCCGATTCTAATTGTAAGTCTTTGAAATTTAGGGGTAAAAGTGTAAAAGAAGTAAAATGGTGGTCTAAAATGAAAGGTTTAAATTATAACCCCTTTTAGTAAGAGTTACCCTAATTCCTTTGTCATTTTTGAAGCCGCCATCGAGAAAGAGCAAGGAGAGAGAGGACCTCAAGGGTGTCTGGCAAGGAGAGCATTGTGAAATCTTGAGAAGGTTTCATTGTTTAAGGTATGTATCTTTTACTCTAGCATTCTCTCTTCTCGATGGTAGGGGTAAGTCTGATGTTGGGATTATTAGCATTGAGATAAAATACTTCTATTAGGGAAGTTTTGGGGGTTTAATCATTGTTTGGATTTGGACTAGTAGTTAATCGATGGGATTGTTGTTTTGCAAGTTAATCTTTTCAACAAATGATTTTGGGTTGGTTTGTTTCTTCTCATTGATTTGAAACTCGATGTTTAAGCTTGGGGGTTTGGATTAACGATCGACTGGGGTTTTCGTCCAAGACTCGGACCGAGCCAGGAGTAACCTACATTGATGACACCGATCCCGGGTGTCACCAAGAGTTCATAACCCAGGTGATACCGGGAGTTCACAACCCGGGTGACACAAGGAGTTCACAACCCGGGTGGTACCGGGAGTTCACAACCCGGGTGCCCCGGGAAACGCCATTACCCGGGTGAGCTGGGAAGACGTGAGACGTGGGTGCTGGAGCCCAGACCCGGGCGGCCCAGATGGCATGTCGAGTCGTGGCCCGGTTTGACATTTGGGCTTTCGGTTTAGGGATCGATAGTGGTATTTGTGGTTGGATTAAGTTTTGGGATTAGATAGCAAAGAGGACATTTTAGTTTTGTCGGGTTAGACGGGATTATGGTTCGAATCTAGAAATTTGAAGGCTTATTTGTGAACTCTTGAAAATTGTAGGAGCCGGTCTTTTGGGAATTAATTCCGAGAGTGCCAAGACTCAATCCTTCCAGGTGAGTTCCCTTGTTTAAAGAGCTTTATAACTGAAAATGGTGTTTGGGCATGAACTCTGTTGTTTGCCTTTCATATGTGTGTGTTACTTCAAATTTTGAGTAACTAAATTGTCATCGATTTCATGCTTATGTTTATATGAGTTGTGAATTTTATGCAATTATGTTGTAACCGTTTCGGTTGCTTGCCATGGCTTATCGGAAACCATCGGGGATGGTGGGACCGTATGCTTCGAATTTGTTTCCTATGCATACTGGTACCGGCATCTACTAGGGGGCCGGATGGGATCTACTGGGGGGCCCCGGGTGTGTTACGATGAATTCTCGGATTTTGATTCCGAGCGTGGAATTATTTGAAATCTTATTACTCGTGGTATCTATTTATATAACATTTATATTGTTATCTCTCATATTTTAACTCGACCGAGGTCGAGAATTCACTAGACCTTCTGGTCTAACCCTCGCTCCTCCTTTTCTTAAAAAAAAACCCATTTTCAAGTAGGGAAATTGTTGGCGATACCTCAACAGGGAAAGAGAAGTGTTGAGAGCTAGCAAGTGTAGAGGGTGTTGCCTTAGATGCGGTGTATTTGCTAAGTATAGATTCTTGGTTGTGATAGAAATTAAATCTTCTTATGGAACCATGTTATCCTTACTTACGTTAATTTTATAATGGGACTCGTTTTGGGGAAATTGAATTTATATTATGCTTTGCCTTTTGGGATGTTATCCATATTTTTCCATGATAGTTTTGGGGTGTTACAAATTGGTATCAGAGTTATAGTTTAAGGAATTTAGGTGACCGGATGGGCCTAAACTTAAACTGTGGGGTAGAGGGGACACAACCAAGGTGTAGGATGCCTTTGGGAAGATCACTCTAAGTGCACTAATTATAAGGTAGGGAGTGCTGTCATGTGAGGTAAATTTACATTACACCTGGCTAGTGTAATTGCAAATTTACGAGTACATGTATGAACTCAAATTGCCTTACTATGCGTAGTTGTCGATAGAGTGTTGGTTTGTGCGAATAGTTGGTGTTCGTCATGACCGGGAGGGTGTTATCGATGAGGCAATCAATGGAAGTGGGTAACATGGAGTAAATTTCTGGGCTTGCAGCGTTAGCAATGGTTACAATGTGATGCGTGACGTCAATCATGGTGTATTTGATGACACCCTAGAAGGAGTATTGTTCAGGACGATAATAGATCGACCAAAGGTAGAACTTTAGGAGTTCGGATTGAGTGAATGACTGATTAAGGGTAAGCTCTTAGTCCTAGTGAGTCCCCATGTTGGAAGTTGTTGTGTCGATCATTTCGGACAGGAGATGAGGATCGGGCTAGGATTTTGAAAGTTTTAACTCAAGAACGGGTAGAGAAAATGAGTCTATGACTTTCAAATCAACGTTAAAGCGACAAGGTTGTTGGAGAGATTGTATCGGGATGGATTAAATTATTAAAGGGGCAAAATGTGAAGAGAATTTGGTGGCTTATCGATCGTAGGGGTCAAAGATTGAAATTGTATGATCTGTAAATCATTGCTCAAGACGAGAACTTTGTGGGTGATCAAACAGGTTGGTTGTGAAACACCTGTATAGCAAGTGGTTGCTAGGACAAGAAAGCGACTGTTAGTCAAAGGTAGGATGCCAGTGATAGCTGTGTGGATGCAGCGATTGAACTCAACTGAGTGAATAGCCTTCAATTGCAAGTGAATTCATGAATTGTGTCTTTAAAGGTATTACGAGGGCTCGTTCATGATTTAAAAGTAGATGCATACATAACGAATTTCATGTTTTGGAAATAATTTGACGCGTGCAAGAATGTGTTTAAAGAGGAAAGACAAACCTATTTTCGTTGCGTAATAAAATTTTCTTTAAACTTAGTGATTTGTGAAATATATCACTTCTTTGGACTTTGTGTGCGACCGAATAGGATAATGCCAATAATTAACTATGTTGTGTCAACGGGCATATCTCCAACAAAACAAATAACTAATATTGATCAATTAAATTAATCAATTGAGCAACCTAATATGTATGCATCCAACTACTTTTAAAAAAATTATGATTATAGATATCTTTAAAAATGCCAATGGCGTGTAGCTCAGTTGGTTAAGGGGTGAGGAGATGTTTGCTCCAATAGGCCGTTGGTCTCGGTGAAAGTGAATTCCCAAATCAAATCAAGCTTTTTAATCTCAAACAAGATTTAACAGTGTTTATAGAGAGAGAGTATAGAGAGAGAAAGCGTATTCATCATATATCTGACAATGTGATACAATGGATCTAGTTACAAGATTAACAAAGCTATAGGTATTTAAACCAAGGACTAAACCACAAGATTAAACAACATATTGACTTAAGCTAGATTGACTAATCTAGACTTTGACTTAGAAACTTTGACCTTGTTGACTTTGCTATAATTGACTCCTAAATCAAATGTACCAACTCAAGCATTCTTCCTTGAGTTTTCTCTTCTCTCTTTGCTCCATTCCTTGTGGGTACTCTTACTACACTTGGGTGGATATTCCAAAGTCTAATAATCTTGGACAAATTGGGTACAAACCATTAGAGGTAATCTCCTTTGGTTACTACCTTCCTAAGCAATTTGGAATCGAAGTGTTCGAGTTCTTCACGTGGATAAATCCAATTACGAGTTTGGATTAAAAGGTTGGTGATTTTTTTTTCCCTTTCTTGTTGCTAATATCATTCACTAAAGTTTCCTTGTAGGGTTTAGTTATATGATTCTTGTTATAGTTTCCGCTGCATTGTTTATTTATAGTTTATATAAAACCCAACAGTGGTATCAGAGCAATTAGTTGAGATGATATTAGCACTTGTTTAAATCTTGTTTGCTAAATTTCGGTGTATATATATGTCTGTTTGATCGAAAATTAGGATCATTTTATTAGTTAAAAATGTTGGTATTTTTGCTATTATCTCCTAACTTTTGGTAAACAGTTATTAAATGACAATTATACAATGTTCATCTAATAGTCAAGATTTCCGAAAATCTTGAGGATTACATGAAAGATTGGATAATTATGGCTATTATATTATTTGGCAAAATTGAAAGATTTAATAGGCTCATATTTTAAAAGGTTTAAAATTGAAAGAGTTTTTATATGCCAACCATGTTTTCGTTTTTAATCATTATCATATGTCCTCATATGATTTAAGTTTAATTGGCTAGATTTAAATTTCCATATGATTCAATCTGATAATTAGGATTAATTGAATTGCAAATAGTTTTTTGCATGTATTATTTAATGTTAATTATTAACATGTGACCTCACATGTTTAGAATGTATAATTATAAAATTAAAGTTATCTTGTTAGGTTACTTGGTTAATTAGAATTAATTTGATTAAATAATTGGTAAGTTTTAAAATGTTTAAAATTTACCCTATACCTATAAATTGTTTATACAGTATATAGTATAACCTAAGGTTAATCACATCGTAGTTGGATCACTACTAGACCCATCAAACTCCTAAAACTATAAGAAGGTACTAGGAGCCTGCCTATAAAATGGCGGCAAATGAGAAGGGCTTTCAAAACGCCATGCGTTGCCAGCTCACCGACTTTTTGTGTGAAGGAGTGCGAGTTATCGAATGGATCCAATATTGTCGATGTTAAGATTAAAAGTATTAATCTAAAACTTATATCTAATTTAAATTCCCTTCTTAGATACACATAAGAAAATGTGAATATGTATGCAAATCCATGAAAACGCACATCACTTCTAGATGGTCTATTAATGGAGCGTGCGTGGATAACCGGCACATTAATTTGAGACTATGATAGGCAAGGTGATGTGGCAATTCGGTTTTATAGTTTATTGATGGAGCGTGTGTGGATAACCGGCACGTCAATTTGAGAACTATAAATAGAATGAATGTGCCAACGCGATTTTTTGCATGGTTAATTCACAATCTTAATTGTGGTCTTCGGCGTCCCAGCCACAATGAGTAAGATGTATATCCGAGACTAAACATGCCCTTGAATGTACAAGGAGTCTCTAACGTTCCAGGAATTTCATAAAGATGAAATTGGCAAGTTGTATGCCTACCTAAATTAAATTCATATATAATTACGGCATCCCTCTTTATATAGTGAATGTTAGAAATTGGATCCTAGCCTTAATATATTAATTGGGTAAATAGTTAAGGATTATTTAAATATCACTAACTAAAACCACTTGTCTTATAGATGTCTGGAATCAATAATGATCTTCCTCCTACTCCTGCTCCTACCGGAAACTCCGGTTTCACTCTCCTTCCTATTCTGGCAAAGGAAAAGCTTATAGGACCCAATTATCTTGATTGGATGCGTGCCCTAAGATTGACCTTACGCTATGAAAACAAGGAATACGTACTCGATGAACAAATCGTTAAAATCGATCAGAACACTGCCTCTCCCGAAGAAATTACTGCTTACAACAAGCATTGCACCGACTCTACCAAGGCATCTTGCATCATGGTGTCCACCATGTCCTCTGAACTTCAAAAGATGTTCGATGAGAGCTGGGCATATGAAATAAATGAGAAACTTCGCGAAATGTTCGCTAAGGGACAAAGGCAAGAGCGCTTGGAGGTTCTTAAAGCCCTGAAAAAGTGTCAACACAAGGATGGTGAGTCAGTATGTGCCCATGTGCAAAAGATGCAAAGGCTCATTGAAAGACTCGAGAAAGTGGATGTGAAGTTTGACAAGAACTTGGCCATTGACATGGTCCTTGATTCACTTCCAGATTCTTATGATCCGTTCATTATGCAGTTTCATATGAATGATGGTGAGACCAATATGATGCAACTGCATAACCTTCTGCAAAGAGCTGAGCAAGGCATGAAGAAGTCTCATGTCTTATCAAGCTCAACTGTTGTTGCACAGGTAAATGCCATTCGGCCTAGATAAGGGAAGAAACGAAAAGCCACTACTCAACCCGCTTGGAAAGGGAAAGCCCATGTTGGAGAGTCCAACAAAGGGTCAAAGAGAACGGTTAATCGTGACATCCCGCCTTCCAAAGATCCGAAGCAGGCAACGTGTTTTCACTGTGGATAACCAGGGCATTGGAGGAGAAACTGCCCAAAATACCTTCAAGAGTTGAAAGAAAGCAAGGGCAAATCGTCTGCCACTGTTTCAGGTATGTACTTAATCAAACACACTAATTTGAAATGTTCAAATTCCTGGGTCCTTGATACAGGATGTGGTGTTCACATCTGTTCTGTTTTACAGGGACTAAGTGAATGCAAGGAGTTGCAGCCAGGAAAGCTAAATCTCATCATGGGCAATGGGCGTTCTGCACCTGTTACGAAGATGGGGATTTTTGAGCTTGTCTTGGATAGTGGGTTTAGATTAGAGTTAGTAAATTGCTGTTATTCATCCGATATGTCTCGGAATATCATTTCATTTCACGCATTATTTAAACAAGGATTCCGTTATTACTTTGATAATTTGAATGGAGATATTTTGGTTTTTAAAGATGACTTGTTTGTTTTTAAAGCTACTCCTTGTAATGGTGTTTATGAATCTGTTGTGTGTGATAATAACTTGAGTAATGTGCTAGCTATTGATTCTTCTAATGAGTTAGACCATGCATCTTTGTGGCATTGTCGTCTTGGTCATATAAACAAGAAACGCATCGCCCAACTCCAAAAGGATGGAGTTTTGGAATCATTTGACTTAAAATCGTATGATGCATGTGAGTCTTGTTTTCTTGGCAAAATGACCAAGTCACCATTTACCGGTTCTTTACAAAGAGGTGAAGGATTGTTAGACCTAATACATACAGATGTATGTGGTCCATTTAGATCCACCACAAAAGATGACAATCGCTACTACGTGACTTTTATCGACGACTATAGTAGATATGGTTATGTCTACTTGATTAAACATAAGTCGGATACTTTTGAAAAGTTCAAAGAGTTCAAGAACGAAGTAAAGAATCAATTGGGTAGAAAGATTAAAGTACTACACTCCGATAGGGGTGGTGAGTATCTTAGTCTTGAGTTCAATGAGTATCTTAAGGAATGTGGAATTGTTTCACAATTGTCGCCTCCTAGAACACCACAACTTAATGGTGTAGCCGAGAGACGCAATCGAACCTTGTTAGACATGGTTCGTTCCATAATGACTCGAGCTCCTCTTTCGACCTATTTCTGGGGATATGCCTTAGAGACAGCCGCCCACATCCTAAATCTTGTACCAACAAAGAAGGTTGAAAAGACACCTCATGAAATGTGGACTGGGAAGAAACCCTCACTCGCACATATCAAGGTTTGGGGTTGTGAGGTTTTCGTGAGACACGAGAGCCAAGATAAACTTGCCAACAAATCTGAGAAGTGTCTATTCATCGGTTACCCACAAAAGTCTTATGGTTATTTGTTTTACCGACCCACTGAAAATGTGGTGTTTGTAGCTCGAAGAGGAGTCTTTCGAGAAAGAGAACTTATAGCTAAAGAAGTCAGTGGGAGTAACATTGATTTTGAAGAAATTCAAGAATCAAATGATGAAATACCTGACGTTGGCACTAGCACTCAACCTGAGGTAGAAATACATGTTAAGCCATTTGACAAGTCATTACCTCTTCGTAGATCCTCAAGAGTTAGCCACCCTCCTGAGTTCTATGGTCTTCATATTACTGCGGAAGGGGATACGTTAATAAGTGATAGAACACTTGTTAATTTGGATGAACCAGCTAACTATAAGGAAGCCATGGAAGGCCTTGAGGCTGCTAAATGGAAAGAGGCAATGGACAACGAGATTCAATCCATGTATGATAACCAAGTTTGGAATTTGGTTGATCAAACACCAGGTCGTAAGACGGTCGGTTGTAAATAGATCTTCAAGAAGAAGATCGACATGGACGGGAATGTACACACGTTCAAGGCTAGGCTGGTGGCAAAGGGTTATACTCAAACCCAAGGGGTTGACTATGATGAAACTTTTTCACCGGTAGCCAAGATCAAGTCTATTAGGATAATGCTTGCCATAGCTGCCTTCTATGATTACGAAGTATGGCAAATGGATGTCAAAACCGCTTTCCTTAATGGGAAACTTTCAGAGGATGTGTATATGACACAACCGGAAGGTTTTGTAGACACCAAGCATCCCAATAGAGTGTGCAAGCTTGAAAAGTCTATTTATGGACTTAAACAAGCTTCTCGCAGCTGGAATCTTTGCTTCCATGAAAAGGTCAAAGCGTTTGGATTTTCTAGAAGTGAAGATGAGTCCTGCGTATATGTCAAAGCTAGTGGGAGTACGATAACCTTCCTAGTCTTATATGTGGATGACATACTCCTTATAGGAAACGATATCCCAACCTTGAATGGTGTAAAAGCTTGGCTTGGGAAATGTTTCGCTATGAAGGATCTAGGAGAAGCAACGTACATACTGGGTATAAGGATTTATCGAGATAGAACAAAACGTCTAATAGGACTAAGCCAAAGTACATATGTGGATAAAGTATTGAAAAGGTTCAATATGGAAAATTCCAAGAAAGGGTCTTTACCCATTCATCAAGGCATAAAGCTTAGTAGATCTCAATGTCCCGTCACTCATGATCAGGTGGACAAAATGAGTCGAGTCCCATATGCTTCGGCTATAGGATCGATCATGTATGCCATGACATGTACTCGCCCTGATGTCTCGTATGCTTTGAGTATGGTGAGTCGATATCAGGGTAATCCGGGCGAAAGTCATTGGATAGCAGTGAAGAATATTCTCAAGTATTTGAGAAATACGAGAGATATGTTCTTGGTGTTCGGTGGGAGTGAGGAACTTAGAATTAGTGGGTATACTGATGCCAGCTTCCAAACGGATGTGGATGACAGTTGTTCACAGTCCGGTTGGGTGTTTCTATTGAATGGAGGTGCAGTGACATGGAAGAGTTCCAAGCAACCTACTGTGGCGGAATCAACCTGTGAGTCCGAATACATTGCAGCTTCTGAAGCTGCTAAGGAAGCTACATGGTTACAAAACTTTATTGGTGATCTGGAAGTCGTTCCAACTATCAGTGAACCCATAGAGATCTTTTGTGACAACACTGGTGCTGTCGCCCTTACGAAGGAACCAAAATATCATGGAAAGACCAAGCACATCAAGAGGAAATTTCACTATGTACGACATAGAGTGGAGGATGGAAACATTTTAGTGAGTAGGATATCATCGGAAGAAAACCCGGCTGATCCTTTCACAAAGGCACTTAGCAAAACCAAGCATGACCTGCATGCTAGGAGCATTGGCTTGAGACAAGATATTAGTTTTAGTAATTAAGTGATATTCGAAACATTGTAACAGTAATAAATTGTAATTGATTTGGTGATGAATAATAGAGATTATTTATGTGTTAGTGAACTGCCATTCGAATTATTTATTATTGTGGTTTTTGCATGTTTAACTTCCCGAGTATTAAGTCGATGTTTATAGAGATAAACATAGCATGAGAATGCGACTGAATATTCAAAACTCTACAGTCGGTCATACTCTTGGAAGTAAGTATTGATTTAAGACTGTCATGGAGTGTTAGTTGATGTCTATAGAGATAGACATAGTATAGAGATGCATCTAACCCTCATGAGTACTTAAATAGAGATTTAAGTATTAGAGAAACCCGCACTTAGAGATTACTTAATGGATTAAAATCATAAGTAATTCTAAGATGATAATATCTGTTATTCTTCAAATGGAGATGCATGAGTTTAAGTTTATGATTCAGTTATGCATTGGTACATCTAAACGCTACCGTAATTGGAAGTTATAAAAGATGTTGCCATGTATGATTTGAAGAATAGATTTGGACTATGTAGTCAAAGTTTATTCGTTCCTTTTGTCTAATAATGGAAAAGCGATATCTGTGGGCCCCTCGGTGATTTAATGACGACATTATAGTGCTGGGCCCAGCCTGGACTAGATTGATGTGTTCAATTCAGTAGTCTAATAAAGTCCTCATAAATCGAAAACCGGGAAACAACCTTGAACTTGAGATTGATTCATGTCCATGACTCAGTTCATACGATATCTTGAAGAACGAAGGAATAAGCTGATCACTTATCTAGGGCTGTCACGCAAGAGTGCACGTAGAATACCAAAAGGACTTATTCATGTTCAAGCAAGCTTCAACAATACCATTGTGACTGTATCTGCTGAATCAGAGTTCGGCAGTTGCTAAGGAAGCACTCTCTGCTGATTGTTTGGTTAGTTTATGACTAATAGTAGTTAATGACTTGTCCAAGTGGGAGACTGTTGGAATGGGTGTCCAAAGTCATAACTAATTACTCATGACTTTCCATTAATAGTAGGGTCCTTTTTGGGTTGCCCTCGATTGTCCAAGGGTTATTAGAATAATTAAGAGATAGAGATAAATAGTTTATTAATTATTATTTGATAATAATTAAATAGAAATTATCATGGAAATTTTTATAGAATTAATTGGAATTAATTTAAAATTAATTTGTGCCAATTAAAAGTGCAAGTGAAAGGACTTTTCTCTAAGCTACTTGCCACTATAAATAGAGGTCCATGACTCCTAAATCAAATGTACCAACTCAAGCATTCTTCCTTGAGTTTTCTCTTCTCTCTTTGCTCCATTCCTTGTGGGTACTCTTACTACACTTGGGTGGATATTCCAAAGTCTAATAATCTTGGACAAATTGGGTACAAACCATTAGAGGTAATCTCCTTTGGTTACTACCTTCCTAAGCAATTTGGAATTGAAGTGTTCGAGTTCTTCACGTGGATAAATCCAATTACGAGTTTGGATTAAAAGGTTGGTGATTTTTTTTTCCCTTTCTTGTTGCTAATATCATTCACTAAAGTTTCCTTGTAGGGTTTAGTTATATGATTCTTGTTATAGTTTCCGCTGCATTGTTTATTTATAGTTTATATAAAACCCAACAATTAGAAGCCACAATCTTTTACATTAAAGTTCGGGTTCTAAACTGAAGTGTTTAGAAGCCTTTGTTTTTTAAACTTTGAAGAACGAGTCCTAGACTGATTTGTCTAGAAGTCAATCATCATGCTCCCCCTTAAACTTTGGGTGCCTGCAACACAAATTTTGCTTTTGGTACCCACTGGTATTTGGGTCCTGATGTGTTAGTTGCAGTTCTTGTGGGGGTTACATAATATGAACCATACCAATAATTGACAAAATTCTTACTTACAAAGTCATGTGCTCCACAGTAAGAACAACATATTTTCTTCTGAGCAACCCTGATCAAATAGTTAGTAGAATAATACATATCAGGATTATCAAAAGATTTACCTTTGTGTGCTCTATTCTTCGTGGCATTGGTTGTGGATGCAGATGCTTTGTCTTTCTTCTTCTCATCATCTGAAGAATCTTTTGCTCTCCAGACCATCTGACTTTTCTTTGAATTCTTTCCAAGAGATTTAACGTAAAAATTTGTTGAACCATCAACAGATTTATCATAAAACAGATTTGATGGTCTATTCTGATTTGATTTGATAGTTTGTGGTTTGACACTTTTCTTTTTCAAAACATTTTTGTCATGAATGGAACTTGAAGCTGTTTTGAAAGAACAGATTGATTTTGTTGAATTATCAACAGGTGATTGGTCAATCACATCAGCTGTAATCTTTTCTGACAGTTTACTATTTGCAGCTTCCAAGCTCTTTATCTTTTTGGATAAAATGTTTCTTTCAGAAGTCAGTGTGTCAAACTTTTGTTTCAAATCAGATTTGGCCTTCTGTTCTTTTTGAACATCTGAAGATAGAATAGTTATTTTGGATATGAGCTTAGATATCTCAGATTCAAAATGTAAGCGTTCTTGCTCAAAATCTTTTTCCAAGTTCTTGGTCTTTTCAGATATATCTTTGAAAATCCCAACGTTTCTCTTTTCATAAATTTTCTTTTCAAGCTCAAAAGACTTCTTGTTTTCTTTAAAAATCTGTCTTTCTTTTTCAAGTAAGTTTTGTAGAGTAGAAATCTGTTTGGGAAGTTCAGTTATTTTGTTTTCAAGAACTTGTCTTTCTTTCACAAAAGTGTCTCTTTCAGTAATTATTATCTTTTCAAATTCCGACACTTGTTTAGAAAGTTTTAAACATCTCAGCTCCAAATCCTTTTTCTCTTGTAAAGTTTTCTTAGAAATTTCAGATGTCTGTTGAGTAGAAGATGTCTTCACATTTGATTTTTCTTTTTCTGCTTGGAGGCTTGTTTTCAGTTCAGCATTCTTCTTCTCTAGAGCAGATATCTGATCTTCAAAAGCCTTAAACTTGTTTTGAAGCTTGACTGATTCATCTTGCAATTCTGATGATTTCTGTTCAGTCGTCTTCAGTTGGCTCTTAAGATTTGTAATTATGGACTCTTTAATCTTTATTGCTCTCTCAACAATATTTATCAAATCATCTTTCCTTTTAATATCTTTCTCTTGTTCTGTAATCTCTTTCTCTCTAGCCTTGATGATACCTGCACAATCAGATTTAGCATGATTAGCGCACTTTATACAGTCAGAAGTTTTATCAGAATTTGACAATTTTGATTTAAACTCCTGAATTTGTTTTAGAAGTACTGAATTTTGATTTTTCAGTTGATTTCGTTCAGCTTCTATTTTTGGTATCTCAGGCATGTATAAGACTGCCATATCTCTTGCTGATAGTACAGTATTCCCTTTATCATCAGTCTTTGGCATCTTGAATGATTAGCTTGAATGAATGATCGTTCCCAAACAATTCAGAAGATTTGACTAAAAGTCAAACTTAGATAAAAAAAATAATCTCAAAAAAAATTCAGAAAAATTTCTATCTTTGAAACTCGCAAGTCACTGAAACTCGCTAAGCACTGAACTCGCTAAGAACTGTTCACTTAGAAACTCTCTAGTAGTTGTTAGCGCGAAACTAGAACTCGCAGGACGCTGGTAGCGCGAAACACAGAACTCGCTAGACGTTGTTAGCGCGAAAGTAGAAACTCGCAAGGTATTGTTAGCGCGAAACTCACAGAACTCGCAGGCCACTGCTTGCGCGAAATAGCTTCTCGCTAGATGTTGTTAGCGTAAAACTCAGAACTCGCAAAGCATTAAACACGCAAAGCACTATTCACTGAGGAACGCGCTAAACGTATCTTGCGCGAAGTGACTTTTGTGCCACCATCTTTTAGCGCGAATCTTTCTTTTGCGCTAGATGCTCTTTGCGCGAATCTTCACTTAGAATATTTTTCTAAGATTTCAAACTCGCAAGACACTTCTTGTGCGTTTCTGAGAAACTCGCAGATCACATGAACTGATCGACCAAAACTCGCAAGCCTTGTCTTGCGTGTTTCGAGAACTCGCAGACTTCTGTTAGCGCGTTTGTCAAGAACTCGCAGATAACATGAATAATTTCAACTAAGAGGTTTGCGTGTTCTTGATGATGAGGCTTGCGCGTTCTACGGATCTTGCGCGTTCTGACAGTTATGATCACGAATTCGATTCAAATCGATTCAAACCTGCAATTTGATTTTCTAATTCATCCACAGTGATCGAAATGCAACTTGTAACACTTTTCTAACAAACTAAACTTGCTAACACACAACAAATTACAGTGCAATGATCTAATTACAGTGTATGACTACAAGGTTTTTCGAAAAACACAATTTGATCAAATTGATCGATCTAGAATTGAAATAATCCTATGTGATCTGAACAAGAATTGATCCTAGTGATAATACGTACACAATCAAATCAATTTCTTGATTCAATTGTGTAAAAACAATAAAATCAGTGATTAAACAGTAAACTTCAAGAAACGAGTTCGTGAAAACAAAATTCTCAAATCTATCCAATCTGATAATCTGATCTTTCTGAATCTGTTTGGTTTGCTCTGATACCAATTGAAAGTGAATTCCCAAATCAAATCAAGCTTTTTAATCTCAAACAAGATTTAACAGTGTTTATATTCTAGAGAGAGAGTATAGAGAGAGAAAGCGTATTCATCATATATCTGACAATGTGATACAATGGATCTAGTTACAAGATTAACAAAGCTATAGGTATTTAAACCAAGGACTAAACCACAAGATTAAACAACATATTGACTTAAGCTAGATTGACTAATCTAGACTTTGACTTAGAAACTTTGACCTTGTTGACTTTGCTAGAATTGACTTTTCTAATTAAATCTTGGATACAATTAATACACTAACACTCGGGTTCGATCCCAGGCCCCCTCGCAATCGCCTTGCCGCTGAGTGAGCCAGGTATGCCCCTCACATTGGGAATTGGCAGCCTGTGTGGGCCGGTTTGCGTGTCCGGGAAATACACATTTTGCTCCAAAAAGATATCTTTAAAAATGTCATTATTTAAGGAAATTGTTTATGAAATATAATCATTTTTATGATATTGTTGTTATGGGAAGAAAATCAATTTCATAAAAAAACAAGCAACTATAATTTAGTAAACAATTAGATACTAAATTTATTACAAACTAATAAAATGTAAGATAATTATTTATTTTGATAAGAAGATATTCATGAAATTATTAACTAAAATACATGATTATTTAATATTCAAATCCAATGATATATTTAAGAACAATATAACCCTAAAACACATTTAAATCATTAAAACATCTCAAAACAATGGTGCATTGCAATTTATGCTTATGCTAATTATATGTCGTTTTTATGTACACAATAAAAACAAAGGAGAATATTAAATTAATAATAAATAAATATGCTCAATAAATCCATAATTAAATTAATTAACTAAGGATGCTCAATAAATATTATAATTACGAAAGATAATAGCGCAATAAAATGAATTCTAATGAATTGGTCGAATTCAACATATATGATAGTCCAAAAATAATAAGTTACAGACTTACAGTAATGTATTCACATTTGTTATTGTATAAATTATGTATTATATATTGAAGATAAAACTATAAATAAAAATCAATCGTTGATCAATGGATGCATCACTATGTAACATGATAACAATATTCAATAGATCTTACAGTTAAGCTAAACATTATACCAATAATATGATCTTTAATCATGAATTTGTATTCCAAATAAACAAGGTATTCAATAAAAAAAAGATATGAGTACAATTATGAAATTCATATTCAAAAAAGGAAACAATTAAAGTTTTTTCTTGTTGATCGGGGCAATAAAAAGGGTCACAAAAAGTAGTTCCATCCATTCAAAAAGTGTGGCGACAATTGTTATAAGCAAAATGATATAATACTAATTTTAATTAGGTTTTATGCTTTTCAATTTGATTGTCATCATCAACGTAAATTTTATTTTATGGTATTACAATAACTATTAATGAACTATCAATTACAAGTTTAATATAAAAAACATACCTCATGTCAATACTAATATTGTAAAACATCTTCGCATTTGTTCAGATGAATTCTCTCTTGGCGGAGCAACGTGTTGATAAGGTGTTATAGAATAAACGAAATTGGACAACAGTAAAAGAGAGAGAATAAATATGTATTTCTCATTAATCATAAACCTTTTAAATAGGGATGGGTTTACATTGAATATGAAACGTTCATTATGGTAAATTTTAATATTTGGAAACTATTCTTTCAGTCACTTCCTTTCGTGAGACCCGTGTGTAACATCCGGAAAATTAAGGTAAGTAATTGTATGTGTATGTGACCTCGTTATAATTTTATGTGGATATTTTGTCTTGGCTTGGTGATGATTGGTAAATTATAGTAAGTGTTACTATTATCAGTTTCTTACAGGTTTAATTTTATCGAAAGCTTCGAAAAATGAGATTTTGGTGTGGGGCGCGACAGTGACCGCGACTATGTGCGACAATGACACTGGTCATAGTCGCATGGCATAATCGCTGGCTAGGGGGATGGTCTTGGTACACCCCCGGCGAAAGTGCCTCGTGAGAGTGACAAGGGCACAATCGCGGGCGTTGTACCGTAAGTGGGGGGGTTGGGCGCGAGAACGCGCCGCGACAGTGCCATGGGCACAATCGTCGGGCACTATCGCCGACGGGCCCTGAGATGTTTAAAGCATGTCTTGACCCTTTTTGACTTCATTTCTCATTTCCCTCATCTTGGAGACGAATTGGAGAACCCTTGAGACGATTTTCTTCCATTTCAAAACCTACCAAACCCTCTCTAAACCCTAGTTTAGTAAGTATCAATTATTGTAATCCCTTGGAGGTTGGTGAAGCATTCAAGGAAGCTTTGAGGCATTCAACCCAAGATCGCACCTACACTTTCCTCATCCAAGTTTCTAGGGTTTCCTATAAAACCCTAGATAGTGAGTTTCCTACACTATTTTCAAAAGAGATACATACTTCATGTGTTTACTTGTTTAATGCTTCATGTATATGTTGAAATCTAATCACCTGATAAGTTTGACCTAACTGCTATCTTTGAGATGGTTGGAGATTTAATGATGGTGATGCATGTGGATATTGATAGCATTATTATTGATGTTACTCATGCTTGTTTATATGTATTTGGATGAGCCATGGAGAATATTTGAGTATTTGCATATTTTAGAGTTTTGTACCTAATTTATGCTTGGGATCGTTCGGAGTCTTATACATGTATCTTATGGGTATGAAATTGTGTATAGATATGGACATTGTATGTACATAGACTGAACCATGAGTAAGTGCTAGGAGGATGTAGTCTTAGGCGCCACCATGATGGTATGCGCCTAGACCTCTGCCATTTGGAGTAATGCCTGGGAGGTAGTCTTCAAGTGTGCCGGGCCTTCGGGATGTTGCTCAAATGGGTGAACATCAAGGTACATTGACTCGAGGTAAAACTCATTGGTGTAATGGGTCTCCCCCATGGTTATCCCCGCTTGGACCTTCGTGATTAGAGAGCTATAATTGTTCATAATATGCTTTATAATTGTATGCCATGTTTTATTGAACTCACTAGACCCATTTGGTCTAACACTTGATTGTTGGTATGTATCTCAGGTTCTAGTGGCGCGAGCGCCAAGGATGCTTAAACGACTTTAGCGGTGAGCTTGGGAACACTTTTGGGATACCCATATTGAAGACCATTCTTTTGGACATAGTTGACAACCTTTTTGTAATCTGATGTCTAGTGAGATTTAGATTAGAGAGTTGTCATCTATTATTGCTTCTTATTACAAACTTGTAATTAACAGGCATTTATCTTTCCTTTTTGTGAGAGCTCATGCTTTGGCATTTATTACATACCATATTTCCACTTTCCGGAAAATTTTGTTAGCCCCATTTTTGGGGCGTTACAAGTTGGTATCAGAGCTCTAGTTTAAGTGAACTAGGTGTTGACCTTAGCATGCCTAGACTTAGACTGATTATGCTTATAAAATCACTGTCCATTTGGGTAGATCATTCCTAGGTGGGGAGAGTATTAGGACTTCGGAAATTGCATTGATTTAGACTTATGATGATGATAACAAGGATTCTTGTGTAAAATACGTTCACAATCTCACTTGGTCAGTGTTGTTCTGAATTTATGATTACGTGAGCATGCTTGAATTTATTATTATGATGATTGATCCTTGTAGTAGTACGTACCGAATCGGTTATCTTTTAAAGAATTAACTGGTATGACTCTTATCATGTGTGACAGTTCATAATTGTAAACACGAGGAGTCGGGTCGGGGTGACTGAGGATGCGAATGAGGCAAGTGTAACTGCCCCGGAAGTAAATCGATAAGCGAACCCAGCGGCGAACCAAGTCATTCCGCCGATACCCCCAATGCTAGAGGGGATCGTAGATGCGATTCCTCAAAGGAATTTGGAGGCCGAAAACCCGGTTATTCAAGAAGCGGACCCTCAGTCGGTCCTGTTGGCTAGCATAATGCAAATGATGAACTCTGTGATGGATAAGCGTGACGAAAGACTCATGAAGATCTTGGAGGACCGGGATGCAAGCAACCGAAGGCATGAGATGGTGGGGGACAACGTCGTGTTGGGATCCGGTGGTGGTGATAATGCAGTTGGGACAGAGGAGCAGGAGACCAGAACTGAGAAGAGGCGAGAAGGAGGCTGCTCTTTCAAGACTTTCCTGTGCTTTCGGGCCTCGGAATTCTCCGGGACGACCGACCCGCTGTCATGCATGAAATGGACCCAAGATGTGGAAATGGCGTTTGAATCAAGTGAGTGTGCGGATTCACAACGAGTCAAGTTTGTGTCCCAATTGCTTAGAGGGGATGCATTAAGCTAGTGAAATGTTACCCGAAGAGCTCTTGCCCCGGAAGTTTTGGCCAAACTCACTTGGCCAACTTTCAAGAAGAAGATTATGGAGAAATACTGCAACGACCGGGCACTTGACAAGATCGATGACGATTTCAGAAATCTGAAGAAGGGCAGTCTAACTATTGCCGACTAGTCGAGCACTTGGCAACTGATGAAGGGTCGAAGATAAAGGCTTTCTTAAAAGGGTTGCCGGCAGAAATGAAGACGGGCGTGAGGAACGCTCAAAAGTCTACGTTGCAAGAAGTAATTGAGGTTGCTCAGTTGGTGGAGGATGACATTCTGCAAGAAAGGGAAGAGAAGAAGCAACAGGGTGAGAAGAGAAAGTGGGAGGGGTCAACCGGACCCATATGATCTTCCAAACCCTTTAACGGGGGGAAGAGCTCGGATCAACGTCGAGAGGCAAGATGGTGCCCCAAGTGCAAAAGTAAACACTTTGGGCCTTGCAATCCGAAACCATTTTTTGGAGCTTTGGAGTGTTTTAAGTGTGGGCGAAAGGACCACATGAGTCGGGATTGCCCCGCACGGAGAGTTTGCTATTAGTGTCGGGAACCGGGGCACATCAAGCGCGATTGCCCTAAGCTGGCAAGGGGTAACCAAGAGGCGACGAGTGGGGCTTTGCCGAAGAAGGAAGTTCAACCGAAGGCGCCAAGTCGAGCCTTCCAGATGACGGCTAATGAATCAAGAGAGGCGGCGTACGTAGTGTCGGGTACGTTTCTAGTGAACTCTCTACCTACCCGTGTTTTATTCGATTTCGGTGCGAACCGATCTTTCGTGTCTACCTCCTTTTGCAAGATACTCACTACCCCTTATAGTTTGTTGAATGATGCGCTAGTAGTAGAAGTGGCCAATGGTGAGCACATGGTAGTTCGGGGTTGTTATGTAGGGTGTACCTAGAGTTAGATGGAGAAACTTTCGTTATAGATTTGTTACTGGCCAATATTGGAGGATTTGATGTGATAGTGGGGATGGATTGGTTAGCTAAGCACGACGCTGGTATCTTTTGTTCTAAGAAGTTGATTCAGGTACCCTTGTCTAAGGGTGGGGAAGTGATAGTTTACGGAGAGAAGAACCGAGGAACCAATATGATTATATCGTCACTCAAGGCACGCAAGAGCTTAGCCAAAGGATGTGAGTCGTACTTAGCTTATGTGATCGACGCGAAGCTAGAGAAGAAGGAGTTGGAAGAGGTGGAGGTGGTGTGCGACTACCCGAATGTCTTTCCGGACGATCTCCCTGGACTTCCACCGGAACGACAAGTGGAGTTCCACATCGACCTTACTCTAGGAGCCGCTCCAATTGCTCGTGCTCCCTACCGTTTAGCCCCGACAGAGATGCATGACATGATGACGCAACTTCAGGAACTTCTCGAGAAAGGATTCATACGACCGAGTTCGTCGCCTTGGGGAGCGCCGGTGTTATTTGTAAAGAAGAAGGATGGGTCTATGCGGATGTGTATAGACTACCGCGAGCTCAACAAGATTACCACAAAGAATAAATATCCACTCCCTCGGATCGACGATCTCTTTGACCAATTTCAAGGAGCGGGATGCTTCTCAAAAATAGACTTGCGGTCTGGTTATCATCAAGTGCGGGTGAAAGAGAGAGATATACCGAAGACGGCATTTCGAATGAGGTACGGTCACTATGAGTTTCTAGTTATGCTGTTTGGGTTGACTAATGCTCCGGCCGTGTTTATGGACTTGATGAATCGAGTATGTCAACCCTTATTGGACAAGTCGGTTATAGTCTTCATCGCGATATCCTCATCTACTCTCGTGACGAGTTGGAGCATCGACAACATTTGCAAGAAGTTCTGGAAATCCTTCGCAAGGAGAAATTGTTTGCAAAGTTCTCAAAATGCGAGTTTTGGCTTCAAGAGGTTCAATTCTTGGGCCACGTGGTGTCCAAGGACGGTGTGAAAGTGGATCCGGCTAAGATAGAGGCGATGATGAATTGGGAGCCACCAACGAGTCCAACGGAGATCAGGAGTTTCTTGGGATTGGCCGGTTACTACCGGCGGTTTATTCAAGATTTTTCGAAGATCTCCTCACCGCTCACATCGTTGACGAAGAAGAATGTCATATTCGTATGGACCGAGACACAAGAGAACGCCTTCCGAACCCTTCAGGAGAAGTTATGTGAAGCGCCGATACTATCATTACCCGAAGGATCTGAAGATTTCGTGGTTTTTAGTGACGCCTCTAAGTTGGGATTGGGGTGCGTTTTAATGCAAAGAGGGAAGGTGATTGCATATGCATCGCGGCAGCTCAAGGAACACGAGAAGAATTACCCTACCCACGATTTGGAGCTAGCGGCGGTGGTGTTTGCCTTAAAGTTATGGCGGCACTACCTTTACGGGACGAAGTGTACGTTATTCACCGACCACAAAAGTTTAAAGTACATTTTCGACCAAAAAGAACTCAACATGCGGCAAAGAAGGTGGTTGGAACTTTTGAAGGATTATGATTGTGAATTGCTTTACCATCCCGGTAAAGCCAATGTGGTGGAGGACGTGTTAAGCCGAAAGAGTTATGGAGGTGAAGGTAAAGTAACGTTTGCTAGGATCGAGGTGACTTCAAGCCTGGTGGAGGACATCAAGAAGAGTCAAGTCGAAGCACTTCGTAAAGAGAATCTCAAGGCCGAGGTAATGGTGAAACAAAAGGAATTATTGACGGAGGATACTCGGGGCCTTAAATTATTCCAAGGACGGATTTGGGTACCGAAGATCGGGGGAAATCGTGAGTTACTTTTGGCGGAAGCGTACAAGTCCAAATACTCTATACATCCCGGTAGCACCAAGATGTATAGAGACCTAAAGTTGCACTATTGATGGCCGGTAATGAAGCTCGACGTGGCCAATTACGTGGAGCGGTGCGTCACTTGCCTTCAAGTCAAGGCGGAACACCAAAAGCCCTATGGAAGCTTGCAACCTTTGACCATCCCGGAGTAGAAATGGGAACACATCACTATGGACTTTGTCACCAAGTTGCCGAAGACCTTAAAGGGTCATGACACTATTTGGGTGGTGGTGGACAGACTTACCAAGAGTGCACATTTCTTGGCAATGCGGGAAACGTTACAAATGGAAAAATTAGCTAAGCTCTATATCGATGAAGTGGTGTCTCATCACGGTGTTCCGCTGTCCATAGTCTCGGATAGGGATAGTCGGTTTACTTCGAAGTTTTCGGATGGGTTGCAAAGGGAGCTGGGCACGAAGGTTAAGTTGAGTACGTCATATCACCCCCAAACTGACCGACAAAGTTAGAGGAAGATCCAAACCCTCGAGGACATGTTTCGATCGTGCGTCATAGACTTTGGAGGAAATTGGGATTCGCACTTGCCGTTAGTAGAGTTCGCCTACAATAACAGTTACCATTCGAGCATCGGAATGGCTCAATTCGAAGCACTCTACGGGCGGAAGTGTAGGACACCGGTGTGTTGGCTCGAGGCGGGAGAGAAACAATTTGTGGGTCCAGAAATTGTGCAAGCAACGGCGGATAAGGTGAAGGGTATTCGAGAACGATTGAAGGCGGCCTAAGACCGACAAAAGAGTTACGCGGACAAAAAGCGAAGACCGGTTGACTTCTAAGTGGGGGATCGGGTTATGTTGAAGGTGTCACCTTGGAAGGGTATCATCCATTTCGGGAAGCGCGGGAAGCTTAGACCCCGTTTCCTAGGGCCCTTTACGATATTGGAGAAGATCGGACTTCAAGCTTACCGGTTGGACTTACCGCCGGAGATGGACGGAATTCACCCCACGTTCCATGTTTGCTATCTTCGTAAGTGTCTAGCCGAGGAAGAAAATGTCATTACTTTGACAGAAATTCGGGTGGACAACGGCAACCGATGTGTAGAAGAGTCGAAAGCTATTTTAGAATCAAAGACAAAACAATTGCGGCATAAGGAAGTGACTATGTTGAAGAATCAATGGAAACACCATCGAGGAGCTAACGTGACGTGGCAATCGGAGGAAGACATGAGGAAGCGATATCCTCACTTAATTAGTGAATAAGATTTCGGGGACGAAATCCTCATTAGGTGGGGAGGATTGTAACATCCTATTAAATTAAGGTAAGTAATTGTATGTGTATGTGACCTCGTTATAATTTTATGTGGAGATTTTGTCTTGGCTTGGTGATGATTGGTAAATTATAGTAAGTGTTACTATTATCAATTTCTTACAGGTTTAATTTTATCGAAAGCGTCGAAAAATGAGATTTTGGTGTGGGGCGCGACAGTGACCGCGACTATGACACTGGTCATAGTCGCATGGCATAATCGCTGGCTGGGGGGTGGTCTCGGTACACCCCCGGCGAGAGTGCCTCGCGAGAGTGACAAGAGCACAATCGCCCTGTCACAATTGCGGGCGTTGTACCGTAAGTGGGGGGGCTGGGCGCGAGAATGCCCCGTGACAGTGCCACGGGCACAATCGCCGGGCACTATCGCCGATGGGCCCTGAGATGTTTAAAGCATGTCTTGACCCTTTTTGACTTCATTTCTCATTTCCCTCATCTTGGATCCGAATTGGAGAACCCTTGAGGCGATTTTCTTCCATTTCAAAACCTACCAAACCCTCTCTAAACCCTAGCTTAGTAAGTATCAATTATTATAATCCCTTGGAGGTTGGTGAAGCATTCAAGGAAGCTTTGAGGCATTCAACCCAAGATCTCACCTACACTTTCCTCATCCAAGTTTCTAGGGTTTCCTATAAAACCCTAGATAGTGAGTTTCCTACAAAAGAGATACATACTTCATGTGTTTACTTGTTTAATGCTTCATGTATATGTAGAAATCTAATCACCTGATAAGTTTGACCTAACTGCTATCTTTGAGATGGTTGGAGATTTAATGATGGTGATGCATGTGGATATTGATAGCATTATTATTGATGTTACTCATGCTTGTTTATATGTATTTGGATGAGCCATGGAGAATATTTGAGTATTTGCATATTTTAGAGTTTTGTACCTAATTTATGCTTGGGATCATTCGGAGTCTTATACATGTATCTTATGGGTATGGAATTGTGTATAGAGACGGACATTGTATGTACATAGACTGAACCATGAGTAAGTGCTAGTAGGATGTAGTCTTAGGCGCCACCATGATGGTATGCGCCTAGACCTCCGCCATTTGGAGTAATGCCTGGGAGGTAGTCTTCAAGTGTGTTGGGCCTTCGGGATGTTGCTCAAATGGGTGAACATCAAGGTACATTGACTCGAGGTAAAACTCATTGGTGTAATGGGTCTCCCCCATGGTTATCCTCGCTTGGACCTTCGTGATTAGAGGGCTATAATTGTTCATAATATGCTTTATAATTGTATGACATGTTTTATTGAACTCACTAGACCCGTTTGGTCTAACACTTGATTGTTGGTATTTATCTCAGGTTCTAGTGGCGCGAGTGCCAAGGATGCTTAAACGACTTTAGCGATGAGCTTGGGAACACTTTTGGGATGCCCATATTGAAGACCATTCTTTTGGACATAGTTAACAACCTTTTTGTAATCTGATGTCTAGTGAGATTTAGATTAGAGAGTTGTCATCTATTATTGCTCCTTATTACAAACTTGTAATTAACAGACATTTATCGTTCCTTTTTGTGAGAGCTCATGCTTTGGCATTTATTACATACCATATTTCCACTTTCCGGATAATTTTGTTAGCCCCATTTTTGGGGCGTTACACCGTGAGACATTAAACTTGAAACTTCACAACAAAATACTGTGAAGGTAAAAAAAATTTGAACATTCATAGCAAAAAAACATTGTGAAGGTTACCTTCACAGTGTTTTGCTGTGAAGTTTCAAGTGTAAAAATGTGGTCTAACGGGTCTCATGAAAACAATCCGGTCTCACGTGATCCAAAGTCCACACAAATATATATATATATATATATATACATATATATATATATACACACACACACTCTGGACTCACATGATCCCAAGTACACACAAACATATATATATATATATATATATATATGGGGTCAAGTTATTTTGTTAACCACATTTTTGGTATTAACTTTGTAAACCATTCTCATCCGTTGATATTAGAGATCTACGATTGAGATGAAAATAATATTAAATTATTATATTTTAAATGTTGAGGTTTAATTTGGCATATGTGAACCGAGATGATCAGGGTCAAAATTGGAATTTATCTCATCCGGATATTCTCTCTTTTAACAAAATAAAATGGAGTTACAAAATTGAACATTAATTGGGAGTTACAAATTTCATTTAACTATTCTCATTTTTTTTATCAAAAATACTATGTGCTTGAAAGATCATCCCTTAGAGTTTGGTGCCTTGGAGGAATCGGCCAAGAAATCTGAGGAAACAAGGGAGAAATGCACAAATGGTATCACTCCGCCATTACCAACCGAAGAAACTCCCTTAAAATTATTGATGTTAAAATCATCAAACCATTAAAAGATGGTGAACTTATTCATCTCTATGTGACAAGGGAGGATATTCCAAGACGAATTGAGATTATTGATATGCTCAAAATGTTCAGTCTTACCGAATGGATGGAGATTTCTGATTGCCTGCTCAAAAGTAGGAAAGCTAATAATCCCAGTTTTTATGTCAAATTCTTATCTAAATCAATCACACAAACAAGATTAAACAATCTACCTGATTCAATTAGTCACAAGATTCAATTACAAACGATTTGAATCACTTTCTCTCTCTAACCACGGTTTTCTCTCTCTAACACTGCGAATACAATCTCAGTTCTGAATGTTACTTGTGATTTTTCACAAAGACTTCTAACCACAAGTCTAATAAAGAAACAAGAAACACACGCGCACAAACACATTACAAAACAAATTACAAAGACCTTTGAGTTTGACTTTATTACACTTGACTTTAACTTTGCATGAAAGTTGACTTTTGACTTTTGAGCTTTGACTTTCTTTGACATTCAGCTTCAGATATTATGATCTTGCATCCAACAAATCTGTGCACCAACAAATGCTCTCAAAGATGAAGTGGAGAAAGTCATTTCTGATCTTCAACACAGATTTAGCTCCTACCGAAGGAAATACAAGATTGTGCACACTCCCGCCAAAGAGAAATTTATTGCTAAACTTAAGGTCGACAATCCTCCTCCCTCTTCCTCCAAGCCGAAGTCGAAGTCGAGGTCTTCCAAAAAGGAAGAATTATTTCACTAATGGCCAAGGAAGGAAAAGTTTGAGACGTTTCCAACCTTGACCAATCTTTAACGACTTTGGTACCTCACCCCTCCACTACTGTCATTCTTGAGCCTGTCTATGGGATGTTTTTCAATGATGGCCTCGGCCAAATCCGCTTCTTTAGATCCGAACAGATCCCACTCGCTGACAGTGTCTTTCTCGATGGAATTCTTCAAATTAACCCTATGGGTGCCGTGGATCTCTACAAGGCTGTTACCAATGAATTGAAGAAGAGAAACTTCATTCCACGACTCCCATTTGAAGAATTTTAGTTTTCTAGCTTTAAATTTCATTGTATTTAGTTTCTTTTTGTCTTGTATTGTAATATTCTCACAAGATTAATACAAAGTACAAGTTCATTTTGAAGTAAATAGTGTGTATAGTTTATTATTTCTTTCTTTTTATACTTGTAAATGTCTGATACTCTAAAAAATCAAAAAAGAAACAAAAAGAATGGTCTATGTGAAAAGGAACCCAAAAGAGTAAGAATAGGGTTAAAATGCATTATTCATGTATCTTTCTCTTTTTTTCTAAGTATGGTATGTCATCATCAAATAGGGGGAGATTGTTGGGTCATCAAGGATTTGAAGATGACCTCCTCTTTTAGGTTTGTAATGTTGTACACCTTCATACTTAGATTTCTTTATGGTTCTTTGTAATAGCTTAGTTGTGCTTAAAAGATCGCTAAATCGAAGATCAACGTAATTCAAACATGAAGCAAGTCTACTAATGCGGATCAAGATGAACTTCACAAGAACTAAGCTACCTCTGCCGAAGATATGCAACATCTTCGGTAGATCTTTTTTCTGTCGATTTATCTCATGTTCGGTAGAAGACACCCTTGTCGAATCCTCTCTTTCGTCATACTTCTGCCGAAGCTTCGGGCAAATATTCCCGTTGCCGAATTGTTCCTAAATTTGGTAATGCCATCTATAGCAAATCCTCTTGATTTGACTATGCCTTTTCATTCCCAACGTCTTCTGACAAAAGGAATGGAACCTTCTATTGCACAGAGGATATTCACTCAAGTTCTGATCTGATAGAGACTTTCTTCTCAAATATCTCAAAAAGATTTGTACCAGGAATATTTTATTGGGATATTGTCTTATCATAGTACAAAAGTTACCTTTTGTATTTTAATAAATCACTTCAAATATCTCATAGTTTATTGAAGATATCTTAAGGATCCACTCAACATATGACAAGTGTCATTTGCATTCAATGCATTGGGTAGTATAAAGGGTGAAGACCTCTCCAAGCAACTCACGCTTTCAGCTCAAGAAGTCTAAGTGTGCACTCAAGCAAGTTGTTTGTGATTTCTCTCTTCATAGCTTTTAAATCTTTGTGCTTTCTAAATTGTGTTCTAAAAGTCTATAAGTTTTAGATTGTTAGGATAGTTATAACTATTATTTTCCGCAACAATCGTTTTGTTAACTAAGTGTAATTCTTGATATTTCTTATCAATAAAGAATTAAAAATTAAATGAAAAATTTATGTATTATATTCAACCCACCTTCTACAATACTTGTTTTACTTATTAGGGACCAACAATATTAATTAAATAAATTATTGATAGTTTATGTGATTTATGGGTATGTTAGTAGCAACTTTGTGTTAATAAAAGGGGTATCTCTTAATTGCTTTAGAAACCCAAGGACTAGAAGTGTAACTTGTGGGTTTCGTGGGGTCAAAGGGACCCACGGGGCTTACCATGTGGGTTGAGCATGGGAAACCCACGGCTAAGCCACGTGAAGGGCTGTTGGCCAGCGAAAAGGAACCCACGTCTGGGGAGGGGGCAGTGCCCACCGTGGGTTGGGTGTGGCTTGAAGCCACATGAAACCCACGCGACCCTCTTTCTTTCCCTTTTCCCATATGATTAACTTTTTATTTTAACCAATCCTTTCCCCCTTGAGAAGAGTGCCACCCATTTAATTGCCATTTATTTCTCTCTCTCTCTCTCTCTCTCCCTCTCCCTCTCCCTCTCTCTTTCCCACGACATCCAACACCAACACTAAAAACCCATTAAATTCTACATCCTCCCATTTGGCATTTATTTTGAGGACTTTGAGCTTTGATGTAAAGAAGATATTTAAAGCCATTCTTCTAAAGAGTTGGAGTATTTATTGTGTATCAAGCTTACTCACTTTCAACCACATATTCAAGACTTGTTGGATTTCTAGCGTTTTTCCTAAAAACCTAGATTGTGAGTTTTTCTACCATTTTTAAAAATGAGATACATGTCTTATATGTTTTCTACCATTATTTCATGTTTCCTTTCATTATGTGAATCATTTGATAAAGTAGATCTAAACTTGCTAAATTGGAAAATCTTGAGATCTTGGATGCTACCTTTTCATGAGAATCTTGATGGGATTAGTTTGTTGGTAGATATGGGGATATATTTTTAAGATATATGTGGTTGATGGACATTATATGTGGAATTTATATAATTTAGGGGCTTGGCCTAAATTGAGGTTTGGAGCTATAGGGAAACTCTCATATGTATTTTACTTGGGATAAAATGTTATTATTATGAGCTTGAATATTGGATGAATCATGAGTAGGCATTAGGAGGATGTAGTCTTGGACGCCACCTTCATGGTATGTGTCTAGATCCCCACAATTTGGAGTAATGCCTTGGAGGTAGTCTTTAAATTTGTCGGGCCTTTAGGATGTTGCTCATGCGAGTGAACATCAAGTTACATAGACTCTTGTGGTGAAACTCGTTGGTGTGTTGGGTCTCCCCCAATGATTCCTCTATGGACCTTTATGATTATTAACCTCTTAAATGAATTTGTTATGTTATTGTTCAAACTCACTAGGCCCTTTTTGGCCTAACACTTGTTTGGTGATGATGTGTATCTCAGGTTTTAGCGGCGTGACCGCCAAGAAGGTTTAGCGGGCCTTTAGATGTGAGCTTGGGAGCTTTTGGGACGCCATTATAGAAGATGATCATTTTGAAAGTAGATGACAACCAATTGTAATATCAATTTTTGTTTAGAAATTAGATTAAGAGGTTGTTATTCCTCATTGCTTTGTTATTACAAACTTGTAATTATACAGGCGTTTATTGTTCCCTTTTTGGGAAAGCTCATGCTTTGGCATTTTTATATACCACATTTCCATCCTATTTTGGAAATTTTTGTTGTCCTAATTTTCGGAGTGTTACATAACTACATCTGTGAAGTCAAGTTATTGTGCACATTTGTAAACCATTCTCAAATGTGATAAATGAAATGTCCTTATTTCTTTCATGTTGAACATTCATGAAACAAGATTATCATTAATCACACAACTGCAATCTTGAACGTTAATGGACATTAATTAATATGAAACGTATTATATCTACTCACGTGAAAATTTGTGAAGTTGAACATGAATGAAACAATCACACAGCTGCAATCTTGCCTATCGGATGTGAACACCAAATAAGGTTGAACATTTTAGAGAAGGTTGAACATTCGGCTAAAAAATTAAAGTGGTTAACAATAGTAAATAATCTAATAAAGGCTATTATATCAACTATATTCCAATTAACAAATAATCTAACAAAAATACTGATCGATCAAGCATATATTTTTCGATTCGGGTTTTTCGACAGTGTTGGGACTGCCGTTGTACGTCGCCACTTCTGCATGGGAGTTGAGTTGGATTCCATCAAATAGATCTACTGATGTATTCACCAATGACGAACCATTATACACATTGGCTCCTCCAACTAGAACGTTCAATCTTGCAAAATTAGTAGAATAGTTCAACAAATCGGGTTGAATGATGTTTTGATCATGTCGAAAATCCATTTTCTTGCAACGAAATTTGATGAACGAAAGCGAACTCAAAACACCTAGTATTTTTGATAAAAATTAAGAATAGCAAAATCAAATTTGTAACTCCCAATTAATGTTCAATTTTTGTAACTCCATTTTAAAAAGTCTACCAAAAAATCAATTTTATGAAATACCAAATATATCCTTGGACAATTAATTAATATGTTAAACCAACCAATCTTAAGGTGAAATCCTATTGGAGGTTAATATCAATCAGAGGTTAACAATATAACCACCCTCTATATGTATATATATAGGGGGCGTATCTTTTGAAAACCAGTTAGTTTGTGCAAACTATATAACCTCAATCTAAGCCATTAATTTATTTGATTTATGATCATGAAAAAAGTGGTGGCATGATTGTAATTTATTGGACATTCTAGTTTTATTTCATAGATGTGACACCCTGGTGAGGGTAATTTGGGTATAACAAAATATATTATCGTCTTCTCTCCCTGGGTAACCTTTTTCTCTCTCCTCTCATGGATCTGGGTTGCAATCTCTTTATTAGATAATTCCTCCTCTCCTTTCAAAGGTAATACTTTTTTTCTATATTCTCTACTTTTGTCACTCTACTCGTTTGGATCTATGGATTCGTCCTCATATTAAAGCTTTGGGGTGAAACCCAGATGAAACCCAGATCTATGGAGATGCAAATCGGGGATGGCGGTTGGCCGAATGAGATGGAGGTTTAGATGTCGGTGGTTTTGATACAGAACTTTTTGATGGAGACTGAGGTTTCCATGTCGGGGGTTTCGATGGAGACAAAGATGGAGGGTTCGATGCTAGATGTTTTGACGAGGATGAAGTCTCCTAAATTTGGGTAACCATGTTTCGGTTGAGTATTATGGTTTCTACATCTTATGTTTTTTTATTTGATTTTTGGGAGAGAGAGATTTTGCTTCTTCGATCTTCATGAAGATCTGGGTTTGTTGAGTTTCTTCATGATTTTGTTTCTGGTTTATTCATGAAGATTTTAATGATTTTGTTTCATGAAGATCTGGGTTTGTTGAGTTTCTTCATGATTTTGTTACTGATTTTGTTTCTGGTTTATTCATGAAGATTTTCATGATTTTGATTAATGATTTTGTTTCATGAAGAATTGTTGTTTCATGAAGATATGGGTCTCATGTGGTTGATCTGGGTTTCATGATGATGATGATGGAGACCTTAAAAGTTAAATTAAATGATATATTCAAAATAAATAATATATTTAAATAGTGAAATAAAAAAATATGTTAAAATCCCTCAAATACCCTCCACAAATTAGATGTATAAAAGAAAAGGAAACTTAAAAAGAAATTACATGATTGGTAGATTTTAGTTTGTAAAGTTTGCACAAACTAATATAACTGGTTTGCAAAAGAAACCAACCCTATATTTATATACACATATAGAGAGGGAGGTTCAAGAAAAAACCTCAAAGAAATGGAAAATTGAGGAACACCCTAAAAAAATGGAAAACTGTGGAGTTTCAAGTTCAACCATGCCAAGTCTATACATTAAGATATTCAAAAACCAAGTTAGCCTTAATCACTATGAAGTTACATTTTACCGCTCTTGGGCGATGCCTGACCATGTGGTCCACACCTTACTTTCCCATCAAGACCAATGCCTATTCCATATTAATGTATGGAAACTTAACATCCCTATCAAAACATAAAATAATTCTATGCCTATGGATCCATTACATTTTAGTCTAGCATGAATACTCTTAAGTTATACAATACCATTATTTCATACATAATCATGTAGATACAAAAGATACCAACTAGTTAATCCCCAATTGGCCAAAATATCATAAATATGGAAAAATGTCCATTTCATTCCCAAACTCATCAAAACTTTGAGATAAGCAACATTTAAGCATATGGAAACACCACCCATAATTGTTTCATTAAAGTATTCAAAATCCTCAAAACCGTAGTTTTGATCTAGGTTTTCCATCAGTAACCCAAATAGTAAACAAATGAGGAGTAATAAGCTTAAGAATTCATAAATAAGTATTTAAAACTCCACATATCATATCTTTAAGAATTCTCATCAAATAACTCCCAAAAACCTTAAGATCTCCATAGTTTTCTCAAAACAAGATTTGAGCTCAAGGAATGAGAAATGTAAAATCAACAGATAATGGGAGATCCAAAACCATAATATTTTAACATGTATAAAGTTTTAAAGAGGGTAGAATGAACTCACCTTGTTAGGTTTTGTAGAAACCTAAATGTTTGGTAGAAACCCTATATGAGATGAAGATGAACCCTGGAAATTGAGCTCTTAAAGATCTCCTTTTCTTAATGGTAACCAACACTATGAGAGCAATAAATGATCTTAAGGATTCATACAATGGAAATGAATGAATAGAGATGAAAGGACTTACCTAAAATAAGAGAAAGTCGCAAAAGAATGGGTTCCAAAGATAAAATCTCAGCCTAAAGTCGGACTGCCCTATTTATATCTGATTCCTTGCTTGTCGGCAATCTTGACAAGTGATAGTGACATTGTCACTATCGCGGGGCATACTCGCCCGAAACATACCGCAGGTCTTCCTCTCAGCGCGAGAGTGAGAAGGCCATAATGCCCATGTCACAATTATGGGTCGTACTCGCGGGGTTTGTACCGAGAGGGCTCTCCCCCCGACAACCTTGACTTCGACAATAGTAACCACAACACTCTCGTCGGGCACTATCGCCCCAGACCCATTTGCTTCCAAAATTCAGTCTTTTCTCGCTCGAAAATCCCCGATATGATGAACAACGAACGGTAATGTTTTCATAAGCATAAATCTATGAAGCAAGGTCAAATGAGTGTGTTAATTACCGACCACAAAATTCTGGGTGTTACAGTTTCCAGGGATTGGCGCGATTTTATATCCTAAGATATGGATTTTAATTTGAGCCTGTGTCACTTGTTTCAAAGCAAATTTTATGTGTTGTATGCCACAACTACAACACAGTGAACTTTTACCTCTTGATCCAAGATTGAAAGAATCGTAAAAAGACGTTGAAGAGATAGATTGTAACACCCGAAAATTTAAGGTAAGTTTCTCATCGCGTATTTCAAATATTGTATTTAAATTGTGAATGTAGAAATATTTATTACGTAAGAAATTATTTTAGAATATGGTTGTGTTATGTATTTTTGGAAGTTTAACCATGAGTGCACTATCGAATTCAGACTTGGGATTTTAGGCCTGGAGAGAGTGGCGCGAGAGTGCCATGCGACAATGTCATTGGGCACAGTCCCTGGTCACAATCGCTGGACTAGTACCGTGGGTGGGGGAGATTCGGCGACTTTGCCCTCGCGATAGTGACATGGGCATTGTCGCTAGTCACTATCGCCAACCTTGTACCGAGAGGGGGTGTTGGGGCGCGATACCTGTGACAGTGCCAACGGCAATGTCGTCGGCGCATACTGAGAGTATAAAACAACCTTTCCAGTGGGATCTAATTCAATATACTGATTTCTCTCAAAACCCTAGACATATTTATTAGTATGGGGACGTTTTATCTTCACCAAACATCTCTTTCTCATTTATTTCACTTTGGGGTTCCATGATGAGGTCAATTACTACATCTTGGAAGCATTTATTGAGGTTTTGCATCTTGTGTTCAAGTTCTACCATCTCTCCATCCAAGCTAGAAATCTCCTAAGTTTCTAGGGTTTTCTATAAAACCTAGTTTGTGAGTTTCTACTACTATTTTCAAATGAGATACATATCTTGTGTATTTACTTGCTTAATATTTCATGTGTATGTAGAAATCTGATCACCTGATAAGTTTGACCTAACGGTTACTTTTGAGATTGTTGGGAATTTAGTTATGGTACTTCATGTGGACCTTGATGATGTTGATATTGATGTCGTTTAAACTTGGACATGTGTTGTTTTGGTGAACTATGGGTATTATCTTTGGACTTGTACATTTTGGAGTTTTGTACCTAAAATGTGTTCGGAACTATGTGAGGTCTTATACATGTATCTTGTTGATATGGAATTATTTATATAGATGGATATTGTACGTATATAGGATGAACCATGAGTAAGTGCTAGGAGTATGTAGTCTTAGGTGCCACCATGACGGTATGCACCTAGACCTCCGCCATTTGGAGTAATGCCTGGGAGGTAGTCTTCAAGTGTTCCGGGCCTTCGAGATGTTGCTCATGTGGGTGAACATCAAGGTACATTGACTTGAGGTAAAACTCATTGGTGTGATGGGTCTCCCCCGTTGATTCCCTTATGGCCTTTAGTGACTAAAATGATATAAATGTTTATGCCATGTTTTATAAATGTTATGCCATGTTCTTGTACAACTCACTAGGCCCGTTTGGCCTAACACTTGTTTGGTTTGATGTGTATCTCAGGTGCGAGAGGCGCGACCGCCAAGAAGGTTTAGTCGACCTTTAGATGTGAGCTTGGGAGCATTTTTGGGATGCCAATTTAGAAGACGATCATTTTGGATGTGGATGACAACTGATTGTAATCTTATTTCTAGTTAGATTTTAGATTACGAGGTTGTCATCTACCATTGCTTATTATTACAAACTTGTAATTGAACAGACATTTATTGTTCCCTTCTTGGGCGAGCTCATGCTTTGGCATTAAAGTGATTACCATATTTCCATTTTCCGGAAATTTTTGTTTTCTCATTTTTGGGGTGTTACATAGATGAAATCAGCAAAACCCACCTTTAAATCACTCATGCCTGACGATGGTGCACATCCATCACCACCTCCGCCTCCGGTTGTCGAGACCACGGTTAAAATTGTTGATGGCAAGGCTTTTTGGGCAACCAAAGAAATCAATTTAAGTGAGGATGTAGCTGGAAAGAAAAGGAAACTTCAATTGAATGAATTGGAGGAACTAAGGCATCACGCCTACGAGAATGCCAAGATTTATAAAAGATAAAACAAAGATTTGGCATGACCGTAGGATCAACCAAGGGATTTTTGAAAAAAATCAACAAATGCTCCTTATTAATCCATCATGGATGTGGGACAATTTGGAACGATTGATCTGTTAAACCCATAAGTTGGAAGTATTTTTAGAATTAATGGGCACTGGGTTAAGCACTTTATTCCTATAGAAGTGACCAAACTCACTGACTCTGAAGAGTGAAAGATGATATGTTTCGTTGTTAATATTGTATATAATTTTTTGTTGATTTTATTTTTAATTCTGCATTTCAGGAAAATTCTGCGTTGTGGACATTGTGGGCTCTTTGTGCCCACATAAATTTCAAATTAAAGATAAGGCATGGGTATGGAAGTCATAATGTTTTTTTTTATAAAACTATTATTTCTATGAGATTGGAGGCTGATGTGATTTTGCTCTTTGCATGTGGAAATTAGAAAATTCAAAAGAATTGAGAGTTAGTACATGGAAAAGAGTAAGGTGAATTTTTTATGTGGTGGTTGTACTAAAATAAAAGGTGGTTTTGAGATAAAAAGAGTAGTTTTCTTCAAAAAGGCTTTTAAAAGAAAAAACCAATTGTTCATATTCTCCATTAGACACTCCCATGGAAAGACAAAAGCGTTTAGTCTCTCGTCCTCAGCACCTACCTCGTCAGTCCCTTTGTTGTCAGCCAGACGTCACCGCCCCACCAAAAAATCCACACCGCCCCACCAAAAAATCCACCTGTCGACACCGCCGTGCCACCGTTGATGACCACAGAAGCACGGTACAGAGCTCTGGATCCTCCACCGTGGCGGTTCAGACCACCATTGAGTCTCCTATCGCTACCACCGACAACGATCTAACACCATCCTCGACGATGTATGTTTACAACTTCCTCGAAAGCCATAAAGTTTTTACTTGGTTAACTTTCATCCCGTCATTTTCCTCCACCATTTCTCCTCCTAAGACCATTTCCCTACCCCTCATCCCCCTCACCAACCAAAGTAGGGCTTTTTGTTACCGTACTTATCCTGTCGATCACCAGTTCAACCACCACCACAACAGCCCTAGACAGACATACCGTCCACATCTTCCGGCTACGAATCCACCGATTGGCTTGCATCTTTGGCGATGCAAAACGAAGAAACAAATCTCACATTCGAAGCCATCCTTGTGGCCATCAAGGCACTTGATGATCGTGTGAGCAGGTTGGAAGACAAACAGAAGAATGACGATCAAAATGTCACAGCTGCCGATCCAAGCTCTTATGGTCCGGATGACTCCTCTTTGCCCACAGCCTCCAACAGTGGGCAACATGATCCAGAAAAGTAACTTTTGGTTAATCATCATGGTCTTTGAAAACATTATCTTGATTTGCTATCTTTTAGGTATTAGCTAAAACATTAAACTCGTTTCTCCACGCCTTTTGTGTAGTATTTGCGGGTTATATTATGCTTTGATTGTATCATAACCCTTTTGCATGCTTGAAATTCTTTTGGTTTCCTTTACTTATTTTCATTTCAGGTACATCTTCTTCGATTGACTTATTTTGGAGGCTGAATTTGAAAGGATGTAGGCCCTCTTGTTTGTTTGGCCTAAACACTTTCCCCCTAATTCCTTGCCCTATCCGTTTCGACAATGGGGACATTGTCCACTTTAAAGTTTGGGGGTGGGGGAAAAACATCTTGATCATCATCATTTTATAATCTAAAAGTAATAATAACAATAATATTAATAAATACGTCTTCAAAAAATTGGAAGACGACCTTCGAAAAATAGGGAGGCAATCAAAACCCAGTGTTCGTAGAACAAACCGAAAAATCACAAAGCTTGGGTTTCATGATTAAGAAAGAACTCAAAAGGAAAAGCAAGAAAGAAATATCCCATATCCTTTTGTAGTTTAGTACAAGTTTGGGGAAGGGTGACGATTTTTTTGAAAAGGTTAAAACACTTACCCAAAAAATCCATACTGATCAATTTCAACGTCAATGAAGTCAAGCAAGGAAGTTGTAAAATTATCGACTAAAGGAAGCATTCAAGCACTTCATTTGTAAGTTTCATTCCTTCGCTCCCCTTCGTAAAATTCTTTTTGTTTCATTTTTTTACTTGAAGACAAGTAAAACCTCAGGTTAGGATGTGTGATAACTCTAATTTTTTAGAGTTATTTATTATTATTTTATTAGGATTTATCTTATTTTTATACGCATTTTGATTCTATCCCATTCATTTTGTCTATAATGTGATAAAGAGATGATGGGTTACCAAAAGTTTTCTTTTTTTGAAAATACCGCACTATTGGACCGTGGGCAGGAACCATCCCACTGTGAGCACAGACGAACCATTTTTGGACATCAACTGACATTTCATTTATCTGGATAATCGGAGCAGTAAAAATAAGATTTTTAGAAGCTTGGAAGATCTAGAAATCCCTGAATATCCTCTTGGTTATGGAGTGAATAGTTGCATGGTCTTTACCCAAAAAATTTAAGTTGAAGGCAGGGTCGTCCCAATCTTTTTGGAGGCCCTGTTACACTTGTATCAAAAATACGAGTCGATTGAAACACAAAACAAATAACAAATAGAAGTTAAATAGAAAAGTTCATATTAAATTGAAAGTCTTGCAAGTTAATGAAAATAACCATTGAGTAGCTAAAACCAAATCATTAGGCATCTCTGATTTTGAGCTCTTGGGAATTTCAATCGACAACCGATTGAATCGGGAATAGATATGGTCATATAGGAAGCGGTATTCGACTGATTCTGATTTGAGGATTATTGACTAACCTTATAACTCAGGCCCAAAAATGTGAAATTTGGCCCCAAAAATTTTAGGGGCCCTGTTATGAATCCCATATTTAACATGCCAAGGGACGGGCCTGGTTTAAGGAAGAGTCCAATGGTTTGTTTCACTTTATTAGACTATATAAAGAAACATGGGGCAAGTATTAAAGGCATTCAAAAACAAAAAAAACAAGCAAAAATGTAGAAGTCTAGCTCTCTTGCATTTTAGTTGTAGTTTAATTTATAGTCTTTAACTTTCAAGTAGTTTATATTTTATTTTAATGCAAGTAGTTTACAAGTATTTCTCTTCTTCTAGCATGTCTTTCATTTTAATTATTAGCTAAGCACCCAATTGGTTGTGGATGAGAGTAAACTTGAGACTATTAGGCAACACTTGGGTGTGACCATCGTTACTTTCTCTTAAGCTTGGTCAATTGAGTCAGGACTTAACTCAACACGGATAAGACGATCACTTTGAAGTGTTAATATTAGATCTTAGCCTCAAGAGGGGAGAATTCGAAATACGGCTTAAGTGATGCACAAAGATTTGAGAAAGTCTTTGATAACCACGTAAAGATACGAGTTTTGTATGATTTACTAAGGTATTGTCGGTCGAGATTTATATCACAAAGAGATTTGGGTATAAATCTTAATACTGGTAGAACTTGACGTTTTGAGTCAAACTTAGTTAAATCAAGAAGATTAAGAGTATGTGATTGTGGGCACTCTGTAGGCATAATTTATAAAAATTTGTTTTCGAGAGATTGAGATTTCTATAAACAGTCTTATGCACTTGAGTGTTTGACCATTTTGTTACTATATTTATCTCAAGGGAAACTTACACTCATACCCATTCTTTAATTCAAAAGTTACATTTCATATTTTTAAGTTATTTCACCAACAAAAACATAATTTCTCACAACCAAAACGTGTGCAAGAAGTTCATGTAACTCTATGATTCTCAGTAGTTCAGTCCACGTGGAAACGATCTTTGGTAATACTTACCATTTTATTGCTTATAGCGATTATAGTTGATGTGTAAACTTGCGCCCCCATTGTGGGAACACTGTAGCCACTGTGTGGAACTATACGATTTTCCGCTATTAGTAAGCAACCTCATTATCTTTTCTTCTAGTAAAGGACAAAATAAGTCTTGTTGAGCAAAGGACGTATATCAAAATAATATCTCCAAACTTGAAAAACATCCAAGTGACGAATGATAACATCTACAATTTGTCAACTTGTTTTCCATGCGATTCAAAATCACCATTTGACAACCAAGTTCGGTTACCCAAGACTAGGGGTGGACCTATGAAAGCCCCAACGGGGTCTCATGCACCCACTTAACTAATTCTCGTACGTAGAATTTTTGTGGGCTATGAAAGATTCAAATGCTAAACTTTAAGGGGTGCTCCGGGATATTAGAAAATGCAAAGGATATACAAAAAACCAAAAAAAAATCTTGAAATCAACCAAAATTTTGAAAAAGTCTCTCAAAAGCAACGAAAAAAACTTCAAAAATACCTCAAGATGATGGAATCTGGCTAAAAACACATTGGGCGACTCTACATGCCTTTGATCCACCTTAAATATGCACCAAATTGGCCAAAATCTTGAGCCTGCAAAGAACAGGCTTCTATAAGTACAAGAGCCTGACATTTCTTAACTAATGGATCTCCAAGGAGCCAGGAATTTCCAATTAGCATCGCAAAAGGTACAAGTATTATTGCACAAGAAATATCATTGGATATGACATTATCTTTGTATTCAATGTAACATTTTCCTTTATCTGCAAATCTGTTCCTTGATCGAACTCACACTTTTAATTTTCAAATGCGAAAATAATTTTGGTAGGATGTTTAAACTTTTTAATGATTTGAAACAAATTGTATATCCCTTAGAATAGAATATATTTGCCAGAAATAGACACAACTCCAAGGAAGACAAGAGTCATCAATCCAAAAGATAACCACATTTCATTTCAACACTCCTGAATGGGTTTATCCATTAGAGAGTATAGGAATTGGGCATCAAGTATGTGTTGTACTAGAGATGAAAAAAGGCGACAAAAGTCGTTTTTAGAATGAATTATCCGCATGTGCATGGGGACGAATGCAATGACTACATGTGGTCCTTTCATGAATTTATGAGCACATGATAACCATGTGGTTATTATTACTATTTTTTTATAGTCTTTGATATTTCTGATATAATGAAAACATATATATATATAGAGAGAGAGAAGGTGTGTTTCATTTGCAAACCAAGTAATTCGTACAAACTTTGCAAACCACTATATTCCTTTATACGCGTTGCATGTAAGATCTGATTATTAAATACTTAAAAGTCTGATTTAAAAATTCGAAGTTTTAAATTTTGTGATGATTCGAAGGAGCTTGTTCAACCATACCTTGAGAATAGCTTCTTTGGAAGAAGAATATAAAAGAGAATCACGTTTTGTTTCACTAAGGTGCCGTTTGTTTTTTAAGATGTCTAAAGTCTGAAGTCTTATTTTAATTATGATTAATAAGAGGTGGTGTGTAAAAATGTCTGAATTATTCAGACTTAAGAGCCATTTAAAAAAACAAACAACCCCTTAGGGGTAAAAGAAAATAATCATCCAACTAATTTCTTCAAAATTGAGCACTTGTTTCATCCATAATTAATGCACAAAACAAAATAATACTTCTCGAACAAAAGTTTTGATTTCAACATGAAATTTACATGTAGAATTAATACGATTCATGTAAAATGTAAATTATACGAAAATATTTATTAAATAAAAGTAATATATCTTAAATACATAAAAATAATTATATTAAAATTTTGTTATTCTAATGATCAAAAGACAGACAAAATTATTATAAATAATTTGTATCATCAATTTTTTCATTGATTTAAAAAAAAATATGACGTTTTATTAACTGCATTGTAAGGTTACTTTAAAGGGAAAAGTTCAATAAAACCCAACAAACTATTCCATTTTGTATGATTAAGTCCCTAAACTAATTTTTTGAATAAAAAAACCATTAAACTTTATCATTTTCAATTATTAAGTCCCTGAACTATTTTTTTGAATGAAAAAATTATTAAATTTTCTCATTTTGAATGAAAAAACCATTAAATTTTCCCATTTTGAATTATTAAGTCCTTGAACATTTTTTTCAATAAATTGAATCATCGAATTTCTAAAAATTGGTTACTTACATCATTTTAACCAAAAAAAACTACCTGTAACCAGTTATCTTTTGATTCTTCCTCTTTTTATAGATAAAAAATAGATCAAAAAAAGGGAAATCGATAACAGGGGCAACAACGTGTTAGGCAATATGGAGAACGGACAACGTTCGGGCAACGTGGAGTGGCGAGGCCGAGCGATGACCGTATGTGAGTGGTTTTAATGACGTAGAGTTTGAAAATTGTAAAACTGATTTAGATTTATTTTTACTTTAAAACCATCATACTCAGTTCTGGTACCTTTAAAAAAAAGTTAACCAATTTTTAGAAGTTCGATGGTTTATTTATTAAAAAAAATGTTTAGGGACTTAATCATTCAAAATTAGAAAGTTTAATGGTTTTTTCGTTCAAAAAAATAGTTAAGGGACTTAATCATTCAAAATGAAAAAGTTTAATGATTTTTTCATTCAAAAAATTAGTTTAGGGACTTGATCAATAAAAATGGAATAGTTTATCGGGTTTTATTGAACTTTTCCCTACTTTAAAATAAAAGTTAATCATTTAACATATCATATATGCATCCAAAATTATTGTTTGTTTCTGATTGACTCATGAGGAAAAATATCAAAATTAATATATTTAGGCTATGTTTGGTAAAAAAAAAAGTTAGCTTATAAGCTAATTTTTTTTCCTGGTACATGTTTGGATGAGCATAAGTTAGCTTATTGAAAAACTACTAATAGTAGCCTTTTAAAAAACTAGCGTATCAGCTACCAGCTAGTTTATAAGCTAGTTTGCCAAACAATGCCTTAACTTTGGAGTATTAATATTTAATGAGAGAGATTTAAGGGAAAACTTCAAAAAAATGGAACACCGAGGAACACCCTCGTAACCCTTGATATTGATGGTATACACTTGTGCATACAAGTAAAATAAAGTTGTTTTTTGGTTTTTATGCACGTGTGCATCATACACTTGTGCATATGCACGTGTACATGTTACAAATTACTTGTATGCACAAGTGCATACCGTCCAGATGGAGGGCTACCATTGTGTTCATCAGTTTTTCGATTTTTTGAGGTTTTCCTCTGAATCTGAACCTAATGTTAATATATTACAAATAAATTTGTATATTTACATTTAAAGTTTGAAATATTTTTAGATATTTATTTAATAAACAAATAATGTATTAGGAAAAACACACACAAACACAAGAAACACGTGTTGGGTCGGAGCAAATATTCTTTTAATAATTTAGATATTTTGTTTTATAAAAAAATATTAAATTTCTTTTGAAGTATTATTTTAAAGGTTATTTTGTGTCTATATCTATTTTTTGGAATTATTACAATTAATAGTGGAAACGACGACGTTGTTGAAACCCTAGCTATTTCTATAAATTGGTGAGGTTTTTGACGAATACGCATACAATATAACTCATAAAACTAGAAGTATTTAGAAGCATTTTACAGTGAGATTAATGGCAAAGAAGCTGATTGTGGAGGACAATATGGAGACATCATTCATGTCATCATCTTCATCTTCAATGCAGGTGCATGATCAGCAATTGCCTTTGTTATCTCTAAATCACGTCTCCTTTAGGTGTAGATCTGTTATCCGATCAGTCAAGTTCTACAACGACATACTCGGATTCGTTCGCATCAGACGCCCTTCCTCCTTTGACTTTGAAGGCGCTTGGTCCGTATCTCTTTCATTCCTTTATGCATTTGAGCAATTAAATGATTCATTTAATGTTCATTGAATGGAGTTTATTAAGTTTTTTTATGTTGGCTCTTATGTGGGACAAGGTTTCTCCTCTATACACTAAGTTCCAACACATAAAAGCTTCATTCATTTGACTCATGATGGCATGTATAATCTTTTTGATGATTTAAAACAGGTTGTTCAGCAATGGAATTGGAATACATTTGCTACAAGTGGACACAAGTACTCCAACAAAGAAAGAGGCAATCAATCCAAAAGACAACCACATTTCGTTTCAATGCTCCGATATGGATCTCATAATCAAGAAACTTGAGGAATTGGACATCAAATACGTGACTGCAGTGGTGAAAGAAGGAGGTGTGGAGGTGAACCAGCTCTTCTTCCATGATCCTGATGGTTACATGATTGAGATCTGCAATTGCCATGTTCTCCCTGTGCTTCCCATCTCCTCGTGCCCACTCCCAACCATTCCACAAATCAACCAAGGCCAATCTTCTTTATACGGTACTATATATATATATATATATATATATATATATATATATATTAACTCATTTCCAAAAACATGTACACATCTTAATTGGGTGAGATTTGTTTCTTTGATATGGACATGTTAATTGATGATTGCAGAGAAATCGAGTCCTAAGAATTACTACTGTTGTGGGGAGTTTGAGGCATTGATGATGATGGACAACTTGTTAATAGAGATGATGGAAATCTCGATTTAAGATCAGACAAATGCATATGATGTCGTCGCTTCAAGAGGATTTGGATTTTCCAGTATTAATTTACACAAGGCCAAATTGCAAGGGAAGTATTTTTTTTTTTTTTTTCAATTTCTATTTTGAAAATCATGTTTTTAAATGCAAATTTAATGGTTTGTAGTTTGAAAATATCTATTTTACTATCCAATGCTGCATGACATTATTTTTATGTGGCGTTGGTGAAACTTGGTTTTTTTTGAAGTACATTTTTTTTAAAATAAACATTTTTCAAATTATATATATACTTTAAAAAGCCATTTTTAAAATTTAAATTTTTATTAGATTTGATGTAAAAATAGAGCAATATTTTTTTATAGGCAGCAATTGTAATGTTGGTTTATGTATTGTATAGGACAAGTGGGAAGTGTAATTTATTATATACTAGTTGTGTATCCGTGCAATGCGGAGGGATTTTAAATTATGTTGTAAAGACTCCTTTGCTTAGGGAGGTTTGGAGATTTTTAGGCTATGTTTGGCAAAAAAAAGCTAGCTTATAAGCTAACTTTTTTCCTGATACATGTTTGGATGACCATAAGCTAGCTTATTGAAAAACTACTCATAGTAGCGTTTTGAAAAGTTAGCTGATATTAAGCTAGTTTGCCAAACAATGCCTTAGTTGTCTTTTCTACAAAACAATTGTCTGTCCTACATTATGACATAAAGAATGATTTTTTTACGTTGTGTTCTCGAGTTTTGGAAGGAAAGAAAAGGAAAGAAAGAAATATTTGTGTTTGTGTTCTTGAGATTGAAGGAAAAGAAAGGAAAAGGAAGAAAAGAAAACAATTTTTCATGTTCTCGAGTAGGAGAGAAAGAAAATGAAAGATGTCACTTTTACAATTAATATACCCTTATTTATTTTACAGTGGAATGTAAGTAATGGGTATATATGTAATTTTATAAATATTTTTATTTTTTTCTAAATTCCTTTCTTTCCTTTCCTTCCGTTTCCTCCCACATTTGGGAGGAAAGTTTTGGGAGCAATATTTTCCTTCCTTTTCCTTTCCTTTCCCTCCTTAAAAAAACTCGAGAACACAACATTTTTTCTTTCCCTCCTACTTTCCTCCCCTTTTTTCCCTTCCTTTCCTTCGTAAAAAAAACTTGAGAACACAACGTTAAAGTTACTCGAATGTTGTCTCTAAATGCAATTGAATGCTTGCACCTCAAAAATTATGAAGACAATTTCATTGACACAAACGACAACACATTTCAAACATGAAACCTTGCTATATAGGAGAAGATATTGTCAATGCACGTAGCCAAGATACTGCAATTTTGGCATCACATAATGGAATGGCATATTGACACAACTTCAGAGTTTTGGTTTACGTTTAAATTTACTTTAGAACAAACAAATATTTCCTTTTATTGAAACCAATAAAATTACAATCTTATAAAAAACAACTTAAAACTGAAGAACAAACACATGTTTTCTTTTATTAAAACCAATAAAATTACAATCCTCTAGAAAAACATAAACCCTCAAGAACAAAACCAAACAAACATTCTTCACCATTTATCTCTTCTCTACAAGTTTCAATTAACAACACAAGCAACTCAAAAATGAGACCTAGCATGTGTATTTTTTTTCTAATTTCAAATTAAAGGAACATTACAACTATAAAAAATGTTCACCCTAAGAAATGCAACAACTGAATCACCTATGCAGCCCCTCATCTAGCTTCTAGATAGAACTTTCAAGCATAGAAACCAATAGTGATCCATTTGTTCCCCCATAAATAGTCTCACTCCATGTAGACAAACATTGAAGAGTAGTTGCGTGACTTGGTATAGATAAGTCGGCAATAATAGTCATGATTCAAAACTGCATATTTCATAAACAAAAAAGACAATTGTTAGACAAATCAAATTCATATTAACAAATAGACATAATGTAGAAAAAAAATAAAACTGATATAATGGATTCTCCTTGACCCAAAATAATTACAACCTTGTGTTTTAATGATATCCAAAAAAATATTGGACATTTCCCTTTTGATGAAGTTTAATTCAATCCAAACTTAGCTCCTTTATGACTATTGACCATTAATAATCAAGTAAGATATATTAACCATTAACAATCCAAACTTAGCTCCCTTGAATATCTCCATTCAACAAATTATTAAAAATAGTCTCTCCATTGCTCTCTAACCTCATCACCTTAGATGGGACTTAAGTCATTTTTTCCTCTCTCTTACCTTAGCATCTTGTATAGGTCATTTCCTACCTCTTATTCTTTGTATGTTTACCTCTGGTTTCTCTTTTTCTTCTCTTGACTTTCTTTGATGCTAGTTTATATTTCCTTATGCAATCTATAATTTTAAATATAACAGTTTGTAGAATCCCTTCTTTACCTTATTCTACCATCAAGCATTTTTACCCTATTTCCTTGAATTGACCCAAACTTCCATTATATAATTATTTGAGGAACTTATATATTCCCAACAATCTTTAATCCAAATTTAATTTTAGAGATTTGAATTTTCCAAAACATATAAGGGACGTTTGGTTCGCAGAATGATTTCTGAAGGAATGAAATATGTCTAAGGAATTGGAATCTGGAAGGAATTGGAATGGAATGTTATCTGCTTTGACCAAGTGTTTGGTTGTCAGGAATGGAATGTAATCAGTCAAACGAATTGGAATCTGTCTGTTTGGTTTGCAAAGGAATTGGAATGGAATTATGAAAAATGACAAAAATACCCTTTTTTATTTTTATTTTTTTAAATGCCGAGAGAGAGAGGAGAGGGAGAGGGGAAGAGAGGAGAAGAGATTGTGAGAGAGGCAGCGAGTAGAGAGAGGGGAGAGATAGAGAGGAGGGAGAGGAGAGAGAGAGAGGATAGAGAGAGGAGAGAGGGAAAGGAGAGAGAGAGGAGGAGAGAGAGAGAAAGAGAGGAGAGAGAGAGAGGAGAGAGAGAAAGAGAGGAGAGAGAAAGGAGGGAGAGAGGGTTTTTAGAAGCGGCTAGGGTTTTTAGAAAAGGTAAGGAGGGTATTTGTGTCATTTTGAGAAAATCTGATGGAATGGAATTCAATTCCATTCATTTTAAGAATGAATGACCAAATCCATGATTAAAGGAATTCATGGAATTCAATTCCATTCCATTGGTAACCAAACAGCAAGATGGAATTTGGTCAATGGAATTGACCATTCCAATTCCATCAGATTCCGACGGAATCCAGCGAACCAAACGCCCCCATAGTTTCCTTATATCAGATTCCAAAAAGAGGTGCTACTCCAAATGAACAATTGTTACTACTCCTGTTAACAAACAGACATGATGTAGAAAAATCAAAAATGACAAAAAAATTGAAAGAAAGCTGACCTGATAAAGAGTCGTAAAGTACAAGGAATATTCAAGTGTTCATAATAAATGTTGTAAAACAGATGATGTAAAAACACATGAATTAATAGTGACTTCAAAGTGTTCATAATTGCTGATATATAAAATTATTTCAAACATAAACTACATTACCATCAATTTAGTTGTTAGCATGATCCTAATATTCAAATTTCAATTAGTAATGTAGAGCGTACCTCTATCTAATGCAACTTCAACAGAGTTACTAATGTAGAGTGTACCTTTATCCAATGCAACTTCAACAGAGTTACTAATGTAGAGTGTACCTTTATCCAATGCAACTTCGGTTGAGTCCCAAAAAATAAAATCATGAATTATCACCAAAAACACAGAACAATGTATGCATCACAGATACAATTTGCTTAATCAGACCTAGTATTAGGGACCTAAAAGGTACATAAGTAGTAAGGTCACTCAAAATAAGAGAAGAAGATGAAATTCTAAACTTCCATTAGATTGATTTTGAGCAGCAGAAACCAGTTGTCCACTTACCAATTTGTAAATAATGTCACGTTTTGCAAATTCCACATAATCATCAGCATATCAAGAGAAATTATAAATATTTGTCAATTTTCCCAAAAAATAATAACAAATCTTCATTTGTTTATGTAAATTAGAACATACATTGCCAGATAATAACACTAACATCAAACAATAATAAAGAATACATAAAATCCACTTATATCGTTCCTGGTCTTCCGTACTCGACTCTACGTAGAACCCAATTAGGTAAAAATTTGTCAAAGACAATTCATCAAACATTTAGAAGGTTTACTTCAAACACGTGTACATGTTCTTACTTGGAACAACAGGCGATGCTTGGGTGGCAGTGGCTTTAATTGGATGGATACATATCATACTACATGCATGAGATTTCATGCGTGATTCGAATACGAAGATGATCATTTCTTGAATACCAAACGCGATAGAGTTATCAAATGGTTATAGTGATGACTTAAAAACCTAAAAAGCACAAACAAAACTCACCTGTATAAACGAACATCCCAGAAACGATAACACCCAAAAAGTTGTAGGGTCTCTGAGAAGTGATGTAGAAAGGAAGGAAGCGTGAACACTTTTTTTTGGGAGCGGGAATAGTCTCTTTGGGACCTGGAATCGTCTTCTTGGAATGGAATCGTCTTCGTGGTGTTTGGATTAACCAAATGAATTTCTAAATTGATTTAAGACGAAAAAGCCCAAGATTCACAAACAAGAACAAAATGGCGTAAATTGAACTTACAAATAGATTAATCGAGAGCTCCAACTGATGAATCAAGAGCTCCAGTGATGAATCTAGAGCTCCGCCAATTTCTTGAACCAGGAACGATAGTGGAGGAAGGGGTCGAGAGCTCCAGCCAATTTCTTGAACCAGGAACGATAAATTATGAGTTGGAGCTTGAGCGATCGATATATACTGGAATTAGTTGGAGCTTGAAGTGTCATCTTGGAGAAATCACCCGGAGCTTAAAGAGTCATCTTGGATAACTAATGGTCACTTTGGGGAGGAGCTGATGTATGGGAAAACTAAATGGTCACTTTGCTTTGTTTAAAAGATAAAAGATGATTAGGAATTTTTTTAAATTTTAAATTAAATTGTTTAAGACTTTTGTAAAATTTTCTTTATAAAGTAGTATAGATATAGATAATATCAAAATAATATATTTTGATAGCGTTTTTTCTTCAATAATATTTTTGATGAAATGGTATGTTATTTCATAAGAGCATTTAAATATGTATTTTTCAACCGATCTTTACGGTTTCAAGAATTAGAATCAAGTGGTTAAGTCATCATATTGATCAAATTTGTGAATAGTTAGACAATTTTATATTTATCTTTACAATACGATAAAATATATGGTTAAAATTCTTAAAAATAACTTAAAATCAAAGAAGTTGTAATTAATCTTCCAAAATCAAATTCGAGATCCATTTTTGTGACACTTGTAAAGTTTGAAAGAAGTCTATGTCTTTCACAAACTCAAAAATGTAATCTTAATCAAAAGAGTATTGAAACTAGTCCACATGAATTTTTAGGTCATTCAGTATTCCAAAGCTATAAAGGAAATTTTTATATTTTCGTGGTTTTCGATGATTTTTCAATTTGGACTATATTTTTGAAACTCAAAAAGTGAAGCTTTTGAAATATTCAATATTTTGATTAAAAAGATTCAAAACTGACAAGGTTGTATGATTATCTCAATTCGTATGGATCTAGATAGAGACTTCAACGATAAAACAAAATCAAAGTGTATTATGACAAATATGGTTTACTCATGATTTTCCGGCAAGCCAAACTCTCAATCTAATGGGGTTATTGAGAAGAAAACCAAATTTTGCAAGAAATAAGATGTATGATGTTGAACAAACAAGAAATTTCCCATAAGTTGTTGTGTGATGTCGTTTATACCCCGATCTATATGCTAAACTTTCCTTATAAGTAGCATCTTAAATAAGACTCACTATGAATTGAACTTATGCGTGGTAGGAAATCTTTCCTTCACCATCTTAAGGGGCGTTTTGTTTGCAAAATGAGATGCGGTGTACTTAGGGCGTGTTTGGTTTGCGGGATTGAAATAGATTTGGATGGATTTGGATTTCAAATCCATTCCAATCCTGCGTTTGGTTTGCAGGAAATGATTTCGTTCACCGGATTTCAAATTCGTTGACCATTTTAAAATCCCTCATATGATGGATTTGGAAATCCTTGGCATTGGGCCTGGATTTGAAATCCAAATCCGATGGATTCTAAAGTATGATCCATACTTCAAATTGTATCGATCCAAATTCGACGTTTACCAATAAAAATAAATTCTTTATAAAACAAACAAATAAAAACAAAACTCAATCCAAATCCTACAAACCAAGCAAGACTTGTAAATGAATGTGTTTGAAATCCATTCCAAATCCTACAAACCAAACACATGAAGGGATTTCAAATCCCCCAAATCCAAATCCCTTCTTGAAATCCATTCCATTCCAATCCCGCGAACCAAACGCGTCCTTAGAATCCATCAAAGGAATTTGACTTTGAAAGAGTTGAAATAAAATTTGATAGAATTTGACCACACATTTGGTTGGTATGAATTGGAAAATCTCCATGTTTGTTTGGCATGATGTACCTTCGGAATTGGAATATAACAATTAATGACCAAAATACCCTTTTTTATATTTTCATACCTTTTTGCTTGAATTATAAACAAAATATAATGATAATATTAATTGGTAGGGGTAGGGGTGATGGTTGTGACGATGACGGTAGTGTCGTGGTGGTATTGTTGGTGGGTGAGGGGTGGCGGTTGTGACAATAACAATAGTGGCATGGTGGTAACGGGGCGGTGGGGTGGGTAGGTAGTGTGGAATTGGTGGTAAGGGGTGGCAGCTGTGAAGACGACACTAATGGCATGTTGGTGGACGAGGTGGCATGATACCCGTACCACACTGACATCGAACCATGGTTTGTGAAAGATGGGTATTCTTCAAGAAGGTTGGAGAAGAAATCAGGTGAGAGAAGGAAGTAAATGAGGTAAGGCAAGAATGAATTGTTGGATATACATTAAAAAGAGAAGGGAAAAGACAAAAGGACGAAATTTCCCCCATGTGAGGGGCACATGCTTTATTTAACGAGGGGATTTAAGAGGCCGTTGGTGAGAACGACTCAATGTTTGCGAAAATACAAACCAAAAGTCTGATTCATGTATTTATTTTGATTTTGGGACTATTGTGAATAGAAAGTGTAAATCACAAGGACAAAATCCGTAATTTACTCAAATAAAAATAAGAGGTTACTCTAGCCTAAAAGGTAGGTAATTTAAAAAAAAATCTCAAAAAGGTATAGAATAATGGAAAAACCGTGATCTAAAGCCAGGGACGGACCCAACAACTTTTCATAGAGTGACACCATATTTTTTCATACGGTTGTTATCGACGTGTCTTCATTTTTTTACCGGCGTTCAATATCGTCCAATGTATTTTTAGCCTAATTCCGCCGTTTCGAGGGATTTCTAAAGTTTTTTGTTTGATTTCAAGACATTTTTAAGTTTTTTTATCGATTTCGAGAGACTTTTTCGGTATTTTTGGTTGATTTCAAGAGATTTTTTTTTCAGTTTTTTTGGTTGATTTCAAGAGTTTTCTTGGTTTTTGGGTTGATTACGAGGTACGATTGCACTTCTAAAATAATACGGTTGCACCTTCTAAAATGATACGGTTGTACCTTTCACAAACCTATTTTTTTACCTTACGACGGAAAAACGATACAATGACACGTACCACCGTGGGCACCAATACAAGGTCCGTGCTTGCCTAAAGCACAGGTAATTCAGAATTAAAAACCCAAAAAAAAAAGGATTTGTGAATAGTGCATATAAGATCAAATATAGATGATTTGAATTACAAATAATTAAAAATTTTAAATTTTTAATAAAATTATTTTTAAAATTTAATATCCATTGATTTTTGAAAATAGTAAGTCAAACACGATAGATCACAGGGGTGTTCGTGGTGCGGTTTGGAGCAAAACCGCAAACCGCATATGCGGTTTGAGCATTTTTTCAAACCGCAAACCGCACCGCATATGCCTCAAACCGCACCAAACCGCACCGCAAAATATGGTGCGGTGCGATGCGGTTTATGTGGTTTGTTCCTTACGCATTTTACACTTACAATTCAATAATTATAAGATCAAAATTTCATTTTAAAATCAACGATAACGTGATCGTATTCATTAAAAATAAAACTATTCAATACGACCGATTCTAAAATACATATTATATAAATATTGCAATTATTCTATATATACATATATGTGTGTTTAATATATAAAATTAAAAATATATACATATATAGAATGTGTGGTGCGGTGCGGTTTAAACCGCGGTTTGATAACTCAAAACCGCAAACCACACCGTATAGTGCGGTTTGGTAAAAATGCAAACCGCACCGCGGACGTTCTAAACCGCGCTTTGCGGTGCGGTGTGGTGCGGTGTGGGCGGTTTGTGCTGTTTGGCGGTTTAGATGAACACCCCTAATAGATCATTCCACGAATTAACGACACATTAATATCACATGAGGTTTAATTTACGTGGGATTCGTCAAATATATCAATCCTTACATTTATTCTAAAACCAAAAGATCGTTAAACAATTGATTTTTGATATATTACATGTTATTAGTTGTATTCTTGTTGTTAAGTGAATTTATTATAACTTTGACAGTAAGGTGCTGTTTGGTTCGTTTTATGTTAACACCTGAATGGATATAGCTGTCTGTATTGATAAAGTTGTCTGTATGTTAATAGATAAGTTGTTGTTCGGTTGTTGTGCTGAATAAACAATTTAAATGAGAAAAATGACCATTTTACCCTTATTTATAAAATATGTTGAAAAGTTTAAATTTTAATATTTATCTTCAGATTCAGTGATTTCTTTTTCAAAGAAAGGTAATCAGATCACCTCTTCGTCCCCTTTCTTGGGATTTCCCAAAACTCAAATAAACCCTTCTATACTCATGATTTGAAATACAAAATCGATACAAAGAAAATTGATGTCAACAAAACATTCAATACAAAATCGATGCTGTTGAAGATCGATCTCATCGTTTGTGGCACCAAATCGTCAAAACGAAAACCCTTCTATACCCAACTGATGTATCGATGCCTGATACCAAACCAGAGAGCTCCGACCAAACCAGAGAGCTCCGGTGAAGACCATAGAGCTCCGACCAAACCAGAGAACTCCGGCGAAGACCATAGAGCTGTGAGTCATGGCCTCTCCACTATCAGATCGATGTGTGATGGAGATGTGGTGAGGGAGCAGATCGATGTTTGATGTTTGAGAAAAAGGAGCAGATCGATGGAGATGAGGGAGCAGATCGATGGATATGTATCGATGTGTGATGAGTCATGGCCTCTCCAATAATAGTTTTTTTTAATGGTGGGTAGTTGAGAGAAGGGTAGGTTGGAAAAATTAATGGCTGAATATAGAGGACTCCAAATTTTTAGCTGACTGATTCAGCCATGGGCTGACCGAATAAGCCGATTCCGAACACCCAGATATGGCTATGCGAATCAGTCATATCTTCCATACAGACCATTAAGCCACAAACGAACAGGCCCTAAGATCATTTAATCATAAAGTAATTAGATGACATACTGTTTCAAACGTCATTTTTCTGGTTAATGAAAAAAAATTAATTTTTTTAAAGCAAAAAAATCTATAGAGATATGTTATATCTTCTTAGGTGGTGTTTGTTTTTTAAGTGGTGCTGAAGTCTGAAGTCTGATTTCACTTCTGATTTTTAAGTGGTGGTGCTGAAGTCTGAAATCTGAATAAAAAAGACTGTTTGTTTTTGTAAGCTGAAAATGTCTGAATATATACTATTGTCTATTTCATCCCTGAAAAAGGCATTGTTCGATCGATTTGTTGCAGACCTATTTTTTCCATTTACAAATCAATCCCCATTTATTTATTTTGTTCCATATCGATTTCTCTGTTTTGAAAGAGAACAAATCATATGGATTTGAAGATTGATCCACTACCTGATGGTTGAGTCCAGGTAGAAGTCCAAATAGGCTGCTTGAAGTTGAAGTTGTTGAGTTCTAAAAGAACCCATCTCAGCGAACCTGGTTGAGTCCAGGTAGAGGTCGAAGTCAGAGAAAGAATCGAAATCAAGAAACCCTAATCTTTCAGAATTATTAATCGAGGGCTCTGGACCAATCAGATCATCTATTTCAAGAAAATCCTCATTGACCACCAACGGCTGTGCCTCAGACCTGGGCTGCACATCTTGTTGGAGAAGAGGCGATTTGGATCTGTTGGAGAAGAGGCGATTTGGAGAAGAGGGGATTCGGACCTGGGCTGCACATCCTGCTGCTCGTGGCAAGGACCTGTTGGAGAAGAGGCGATTTGGGGAGCTTGGACTATTCGGTCTATTTCAAGAGGCAGAAAGGAGGAGGCGAAATAAGTGGAAAAAAGTGTTTAGGTTTTAACTTTTTCGGTCAGATGGAAATAAGTGATAAGTGGGACTTAATTAATGAAAAAAAACAAACTGTCTTAATTGGTATACATCTGACCGAAAAAGTGATAAGTGCCAAATAAGTTCTGATTTCTAAAAACAAACAACCCCTTAAACTTTAAAAAAAATTATCTATACTATATTATAAAGCATCTATAAAAAACTCTTAAAAACAATTGTTAAAGCTTAATGTACCGTTGTTGAATGTTAATTACTTACAATCTCTTAAAAACAACTATTAAAACTTTATGTACTACATTTAATGCTATTTATTTGATTTCAATTCTTATCTCTAACCACTTTAACTCTCCTAAAATCACTTCCCACTTCAACTCCCCTAAAATCACTTCCCACATAATTAAATACAAGATAAAAATCAAATTTTAAATATAAAAAATCTAAATATAACTAAAATAATCTAACAAAATATTTAATATTTATTTTATAAAAAGAATTATATTATTAAACCTAAAATAAATTACATTATTATTAAACTATCGAATAAACTCTTAAAAATAAGTTTTTATGCATTAAGTACTGTTTATTGATACATATTACTTAAAATTCAAGATTACAAGTCATGATGCATGAGTACAAATTATTAAAGATATATGTTTGAATTTATAACTATCTGATAAATATAATTAAAACATCAATTTAAATATAAACAATTTAAAATATATAAGATAATCATTGAATTCTAATAAAATACTTAATTTTTTTTATATAAAAAGCATTATATTATTAAACCTAAATTAATCAAATTTAAAAAAAAAACATTATCACTCTCTCTCAAAATCATCAAAAATCGTACTGTAAATTAACAAAAAACAAAAAAAAAAATAAAAAGAAACATTAAAATCGTGATGTATCTCGTTGCACGAGTACGCTTCTAGTTGCTTATAATATGTGGAAAAAAAATTATACGATGTTTAGATTTTTGCAACTGGAATTTTACTCAATTGTTATATTCGAAAACATATTTTTCTAAATTACTTTTCATAAGTAATTTAATCATGTATTTACTTTTAATAATTAATTTAAACTACATTATTTTATTTAATCTTGTATCGATTGACTTTTTGAGTTCCATGAAAATAGGAAGTCAAGCTAGGGTGTTCATTCAAATCGTCAAATCACACAAACCGTCCGTAAAATGCAGTTTAGAATTTTTACGGTGCGGTTTTCGGTTTACATTTTTATAAAATCGCACTATGCGGTGCGGTTTGCGGTTTTAGGTTATCAAACCGTGGTTCAAACTGCACCGCACCGTATATTTTGTATTTTTTTAATTTTATATATAACATATATATAGAATAATTTGGTATTTATGTAATATTTTTTATATTTATGTAATATTTTTTGGATTTTGTTTGTATGTATATATGTAATATGTAATATTATATTTAACTATGCAATATGTATTTGAGAATCGAATATATTGAAACTCTTTATTATTTTGGACTACGGTCACTTTAAGGTCGATTTTATAATGTATTTTGAAACTTATAATTTTTTGGATTGTAGACATAAAGTGCGATCCGCATAAACCGCACCGCCCCACATTTTGGGTGCAGTTTGAGATTTATGCGGTGCGGTTTGCGTTTTGAAAAAATGCTCAAATTACATATACGGTGTAGTTTATGGTTTGGCCTAAACTGCATCAAACCATACTGTGAACACCCCTAAGTCAAACGTTCGTGTGGCCTTTCCATGAATTTATATCACGTGAAAATCACGTGATGTTTAATTCAAGTAGGGTCGATATTAACTATTGCATTTATTAATGATCATTAAAAATATTGTTCGCATCTATTACAAAAGGTGATTTAAAGTTAATAATTTCACAAGCTCAGATTTTCGAGATAACCTTGTATTTATTTAAAAAATTACTCTTAATTATTTAATACTTAGTAAAAAAATAATAATTAATTTAGTGATGATGATTTTGATTAGCAAGATGTTCACTTTTACTTAGATTATACAATAGATTTTGCTTGTTCTCCTCCCACGACGTGCCTAGCTATTATTACATTCCAACTCATGGATTTGCCGGTAAAGTTAAAGCACGACCAAGGTAAGCACATCTGCCCGAAGTAGCATCCTTAGACACGTCCTTATCATGGGAGGAGAAGAGATGAAAGATTCATAGTTTCGAAAATATGATTTTCTTCGTCAAATATCTGTTATGATGTATCATCAACCTCTTTTGTCACTACCCTGACGACTTCTACTTGTTACTAAACTCAACATGGGTGTTTGATCTAATGATGGTCTTAAAGTTGTCACCTTATCCGACCAATAAAAAAAATCCTAATTTTAACCGGTTATGTTATATCTTTATAAACATTTTAAAGAAATCTTTATTATTGATATTTAAGAAAATAATGAGAAGAAGCGGGTTGTATATTTTTTAAAGGGTATAATATTACACAATTCTAGAACATTATTTTTTTAGAATTTAACAATAAATAAGAGATATTTTGTTAATATTATGTCCTAAGGGGCGTGAACACATACCAACTCTCACTTGTTTTAGCGAGTGGACATGACAAGGACCAAAAATCTGACACAGTAAGAGACATCGCTAGGGCCAATAATCTTACTCGGTAAGTGAGGGAGAATACTCTTACCCAGTAAACGCCAGTAAAAGCTTACTGGGTAACAAACTCTTACCAACAATCCATATTGATGGCCAAGAATGTTATCCAATAACGTAAGTGAGGGTGATGACTATTCCCAATAAACATTTGGTAAAGGGTCCCTTGGTTTGATAAGGGACCGTTTTGGGAGTTTGGCAGTGATTTTAGAGCATTGTGGAGGGGATTTAGCTTGGTGATTCCAAGTTCTTTGTTGTGTAGGGGCATAGTGTGAAGGATTTGAGCTAGGGTTTTGTCATCCTCTCCATCTTCTCCACTTAACTCTCTTGGAGATGATTTTTGGTTACCATCTGAGGTTAATGGTCGAAATTGGTTGAAGATTTGAGGATATGGTGTTGAAATGAAATGGCTAGCTTTTTTATCCAAGATCTTGATTGAAAATAGCTTGAAGGTGGTTCAAGCTTACACTACAAGAAATTTGTTATTTAGTGACGAAAAAAATTTGGTCACTAACAATATAAAATTGGTCACTGTTGCATTTTAGTGACTAAAATTTGAGTGGTCACTTTTCGTCACTAAAGGTTCGTCACTGATTTGCGTTAGTGACCAAATTACAAAAATAGTCACTAATTAGTGACAAAAATAGAGTGGTCACTATGTTTGTAACGACTAATTTGGTCACTAAATATCGTCACTAAACAGAGAAAATCGTCACTAACTTGATTAAATTAGTGACCAAATTAGTGACCAAATTAGTGACCACCACGAAATCGGTCACTAATTGAGTTCAAGATAATGACTCCGTTAAAGTCCGTTAGCACCATTAGTGACCAAATATGTGGTCACTAGTGTTAATACGTTAAAGTCGGTCACTAATTGTGGCGTGGTGGTAAGAGCCTGGGGACTTTATAGCGGTTGCCAGGGTTCGAGCCCCACTCGCAGCATTGTGGCCACGAGATGAATGCCCGCGGGCCATAGGCCTGTTTTCCAGGAGATTAGTCCGGGCCCAAAGTGGTATGAGATACTCCTTTACCAAAAAAAAGTGTTAATAGTTGTTAGTGACAAAAGAAAGTGGTCACTAATTATAAAATGTGAAGAAAAAAAAATTGTCACTAATTTCTACTATAATTGTTATTGCATTAAAAATAAAACATAATGATTTATAACAATGAAATTCTAAAATATTAATTACATTGGCGCAAAATAAAATTATTTGATCAAAAACGAAAACAAAATATAGAATTCAGACATGGTATCTATTGAGAAGAATGAAGATAGAATGACCACGGGAACATCAGTGCATCAATCATCAACACCTTGCTGTCTGCTGATATGCCCGTTGAATGACAAAAACAAATATGAAGTCTAACCCATATCAACTCACTTTGCTGGAATGACACTGCATCATGTTGGTAACCTATTATATACATACATCAAAACATATATATACATGTTAGAACTTGGAAAGCGTATACAAGGGAGTAAAGCATCATTTCTTTAAAAAAAAGGCAAACCTTCTATTGATATTTCTGTACTTATGTCTACAATTTTCTTGGACATTGTGGTCTTGACCTTCATTATTTTACCTAGAATTGTAAAAGCAAAAACAAACAAAAATGTAAAGTTTGTCAAAGAAAGAACAAAAATAATTCAGAACCACTTACGTTTCTAACCATTAAACTGCTGAAATGAAACAGGAGGAAGTGAAATATAAGATGAATAGTTAAATAAGCATATAACGATTTAATGAGTTGCAGAAACAAAATTAAGGTAAATGGTGGCCAACAGAGATAGAAACCTATATTATGAAGCAACATCAAAGTTGGCATTTAGAGAGAAAAAAGAGGAAGATCAGTTGAAGAGAGGGAAAATCAAATTTAGGGAGAAAAAAAATGAGTGGGAATGGTTAAAAAAGGGGAGGGAAATAATTTTTGAGACCCAAATGAAACCCGATTTCTATTAAGAACGGGGTAGTATTACTATGCTGAAAATGAAACCCCATCCTCTGTGGTGGTTTATATAAATGGGAGCAATCTATCAGCAGGAAAATTCTTCTTTAGCTCTAGAATTACATTTTCTACCTGAAACATCAATTTATGATATTAAACTTTCTGACATGATATCAACTCCAAAGAGGAGCCAAGTTAAATCCCCATGGATAAGTAAAAGGATTGCATGCAATTGAACTCAAGAAAGCTATTATTCCAAACTAGAAGGATTGAACAAAGATATAAAGAGAGTGTTAGATACCTAGACTAAAGTTTCAAAATGTTTCTAGTTGGCAAATTAAAGTAGATTTGTTGAAGAGACAAGCAGACAAATTAAAGTATGATAATACATGACACTATGGGGCAAATACCTTTTGTTGATACTTTGGATCTCCAGTCCTTTGGGTTAGTGCAATAAACTCCAGATGCTCTGTCCCATAATCTGCCAAGATACTATCACCCTGAGGAAACGAAAAAGAATATAATGTATTAATATAATATAATAAGCTCCAGATGGGATGAAATAAGCCTCATTAAGAAGCAAGTCACCCTCTGATCTCCAGTTCCATCCATGTCATTGCCTTGAATCTGAATCCACCCTCTTTGTAACCTGCTCATTTTCAATCACCATTAGTTAAAAACAAGTTCAAAACTTAAGAAGAATTAAAAAAAACATAACACTTTTTTAATCACATTACATTACCTCCTTTGCAAATGGATTTGCAGGGGCAAGGTATTTGTTGCCTTGGCTATTGATGGTGGGGTTTGCACTTCCACCAATGGCATACATCTCCCAGTGGGTGTAGTCATTGTTCACCACATGGAAATACCCATGTGTGCATCTGTAATTAAAATTGTTTACAATAATTCAGTTGCATAATTCCCATTTCTAATTATCAACTAAAATATTTAATTCTACCTTGGCATTCTTTGAATAAGACCTTCTCCAAAATGGTTGTAGGCAATAGTTGTAACAACCTGAACATTTATACATACAATAAAATAACATTTCTGTCTAAATACTACCCCAGGCTTACATTTTAGAGTACAAGGTTTACAACTATCACTTATTACACAACTGAGTTCAAAAAGTATAAACTATTGCAAGAAGTCTTCTATCTCCTGGAAATAACTTACATCTTCTCCATACCCTTATCTGTACCAGCTACCTTTCGATAACCTGAAACAGGATTAAAATTTTGAAATAGCGAGGGTTAGACCAATGGTCTAGTGAGTCCCCTCCAATCACTACTGCAACAGTTCAAATATTAATTAAAACATTTAAACAAAGCTTTATATCTAAAAAAAAAATCATAACCTGCTCTTTTAATCAAAAGTTAAAATACTTTATGCTTCGCAAGTATAACTCAATCTACTGGCCATCACTGACCACTTTTTACGCTTCACAAGTGTACCTTAAGCTACTGACCAACATTTCCGTCAAAGACGGTATATCTGTCTCACATTGCCTTATTTTAGGGACACACCCTAATGGCATAAACGGGCCACACTCCCCGGTATGAGCAGGCGGGTCACACTTCCCGACTTAGGTCAGACTTCTGAATCAAATGTATGCATACACCTATTCCAGACTATATATAAAACAAGTTTATATAAACTGAGCGTAAACATGCCAAACTGATTAAATCAATCTTTTTCAATAATTCTGCATAACTTTCAATACTATAAACGTGCAGTTTATAAAACCCACATTTATCAAATAACTGTCAGAATCATAAAAGATTTAATTTGAAAGACTCACCTCTGATTATTCTTGATTAAACTCTGACTTCTACTGATTAACACCACCTACGATGGTATTAAAAACAAAGGTAAGCTAACTTGCGACTAACACTCTTTCCTTCTAAAAACACATCAAATACAATATACTGCTATTATCCTGGTCGAAACTACTCTAATCAATACCTCTTAGGACCGATAAAAAATACCGGTCGAATACATACACTGATAAACACCGGTCGGTTCACTACACCGGTCGAGCCACTATACCGGTCGAACCACTATACCGGTTAACAACAATATACCGGTCAACAACTTTATCGGCCGACTACACTTTACCGGTCGAACGATACCTTTACCGGTCCTTACAACCTACCGGTCAAACAACCTACCGGTCAACAACTTTATCGGTCGACTACACTTTACCGGTCGACCGATACCTTTACCGGTCCTTACAACCTACCGGTCAAACAACATACCGGTCAACATCATCGTTCTGGTCCTATACCGGTCGAGTTCATACTAAGTCGGTTTACAATAAACTTAAATCCATGAATCGATTGAAAATACGGATAAAAGCTTAAATAACACAATTGTTTACCGACTATAACATGCAGATAGAAGTATTAAGCTAGAATCATACCTCTATTTGACCAAAACAGATCGATTCCTCAAGATCTCTTTCTCTTTCTCTCTGCCTTCTTGCTCTGCGTTCTTTCTCTCTAAGTCGGTTTCTCAAAACTTAGAATTTGTGATATGAATACAATTATCTGAGTTTTGAATATATATATCCAAAGATTCAAATAACCCCCCTGAACTTTGGGTCTCGCTTAATTTTTCACCCAACTTCCAAAATTAATAAAAATTTCGGACTCGGATCTTACAATCTTCCCCCCTTAAGAGAATTCCGTCCTCGGAATTCTATCGCTAAACAAATGGGGATATTGAGATTTCATGTCTGCCTCTACTTCCCACGTGGACTCTTGTCCTTTGTGAAATTTCCACTGAACTTTCACTAATCGAATCTCCTTGTTTCTCAACTTCGTTACTTTGAGGTCCGTAATTGCTACGGGCTCCTCAATATAACTTAATTTTTCATCTACCTGAATATCTTCTAAAGGAACGACTATATATGCTTCTGCCAAACACTTCTTCAAGTTTGACACATGAAATGTGGGATGAATCCCACGCAAACTTTCTAGTAGATCAAGTTCATAGGCCACTTCACCAACACGTCCTGTGATGAAAAATGGTCCAACAAACCTTGGTCTCAACTTTCCTTTCTTTCCAAATATGATTACCCCTTTCCAGGACGAAACTTTCAACATTACCTTATCTCCTATCTGAAACTCTATCGGTTTCCTTCGTTTATCAGCATACATTTTCTGACGATCTTGAGCAATCTTTAATCTTGCTCGAATCTGATCAACTTTATCAGCTATCACCTGTACAATTTCTGGTCCCACTAGCTGTCTTTCACCCACCTCATTCCAACATAAAGGTGTTCTACATTTACGACCATACAAAGCTTCGAACGGGGCCGCTTGTATGCTAGCATGATAACTATTGTTGTAGGAAAATTCAATCAACGGCAAATGAATTTCCCACGAACCTTTGAAATCAATAACACATGCACGAAGCATATCTTCGAATGTCTGAATAGTTCTCTCACTCTGGCCATCAGTTTGTGGATGATAAGCCGTACTCAACTTAAGTTGAGAGCCTAATTCCCTTTGCAAACTTCTCCAGAAAACTGATGTAAAACGAGCATCTCTGTCTGACACAATTGACGACGGTACTCCATGTCTGGTTACTATCTCGTCGATATACAATCGAACCAATTTCTCTAATGAGTACGTCTCCTTGATCGGTAAGAAGTGAGCTGACTTTGTGAGTTGATCCACTATCACCCAAATAGCATCATGCCCCTTAGGTGATCGCGGTAACCCAGTAACAAGATCCATCGTAATCTCGTCCCACTTCCAAACTAGAATTTCTAATGACTGAAGCTCCCCATAAGGTCTCTGATGCTCAGCTTTAACTTTTAAACATGTCAGGCATCGCTCAACGAAGTGAGAAATATCTTTCTTTAAACTTGTCCACCAATAGCTTTGTTTCAGATCTCTATACATCTTGTTGGTTCCCGGATGTACTGAGTAACGGGATCTATGCGCTTCTTCCAACACTTTCTGCCGCAGACCTCCTGCTTTTGGAATCCATACTCTCTTGTAGAAACACTTTACTCCGGGACTGTCAACTACTAACGAGTTAACAATTCCTACTATTCTTTCACTTTTCAAATTTTCCTTTGACGCTGCTTCTTCTTGATACTTTATAACTTCTTCTAAGAAATTAGAAACACCATCAACTCGATATGCCACGACTTCTGTTATTTCTCCATGCTTCTTACGACTTAGAGCATCTGCTACCACATTGGCCTTGCCTGGATGGTACAGAATATCACAGTCATAATCGCTTAATAGCTCCATCCACCTACGCTGCCTCATATTAAGTTCCTTCTGATTGAAAATATATTGAAGGCTCTTGTGATCTGTGTAAATCTGACACTTGATCCCATACAGATAATGCCTCCAAATTTTCAAAGCAAAAACTACAACTGCCAACTCTAAATCATGCGTCGGGTAATTCTTTTCATGTTCTTTCAACTGACGAGATGCATAAGCAATAACCTTGACTTCTTGCATTAACACACATCCCAAACCCAACTTTGAAGCATCGCTATAAATTACGAATCCTTCCGTTCCGTTGGTTAAAGACAAGACAGGAGCACTACTTAAACTCTCTTTCAATATACCGAATGCTTCTTTCTGAGCCTCCGCCCATACAAACTTGACATTCTTTCTAGTTAACACTGTTAGTGGCGTCGCTATCCTTGAAAAGTCCTGAATGAACTTTCTATAATAACCTGCCAATCCTAGAAAACTTCTTACTTCTGATGGTGTTTTCGGTGCTTCCCACCCTTTAATGGATTCAATCTTAGATGGATCAACCTTAATCCCATCATTCGACACCACATGACCTAAAAACTGAACTTCTTTCAGCTAAAATTCACATTTTGAGAACTTGGCATACAATTTCTCTCGTTTAAGCAATTCCAAAATCGCTCTCAAATGAGTTTCATGATCTTCTTTGGAACGTGAATAGATCAGTATATCATCTATAAAGACGATGACATACTTATCTAAAAACAGACTACACACTCTATTCATCAGATCCATAAAAGCTGCTGGCACATTGGTTAAACCAAATGGCATAACTAGAAACTCATAATGTCCGTACCTCGTACGAAATGCAGTCTTAGGTACATCCTCCTCCCTCACCTTCAACTGGTGATACCCAGATCGTAGATCTATTTTCGAAAAGTAACTTGCTCCTTGAAGTTGATCAAAAAGATCGTCAATCCTGGGAAGCGGATAATTATTTTTGACAGTCAACTTATTGAGCTCACGGTAATCTATGCACATTCTCATAGACCCATCTTTCTTCTTAACAAACAATACTGGCGCTCCCCATGGTGAGGTACTAGGGCGAATAATCCCCTTGTCTAACAACTCCTGCAGTTGAGTCATCATTTCTTTCATCTCTACCGGTGCCAGTCTATACGGTGCTCTTGCAATCGGCGCTGCTCCGGGTACTAAATCAATACAAAATTCCACTTGCCGATCGGGAGGCAAAGTGGTGAAGTCTTCCGGAAATACTTCTGGATATTCACTTACTACCGGAACTGACTCTAATCCCTTCTTTTCCTTCTTAGCATCTATTACATAAGCTAAGAATCCCACATATCCTTTTACTAAACATCTCTTAGCCTTAATCATAGAAATCAAGCATGACTTTCTATCCCTCCGATCTCCAAACACTACTATCTCTTCTTTACCTGGTTGCGCTATACGAATTAATTTCTTATTGCATACTATATGAGCATCATTAGACGCCAACCAATCCATTCCCACAATAACATCAAATTCTCCCATACCCATCGGGTACAGTCGAAGTGGAAATGACTGCTCATCGATGACAATACTACACCCATCATACACTTCATTTACTTAGATTTGACTATTATCAACCACTTCTACTTTCAATTCATGCCTAAGCTTCTTAGGTTTCTCATTCAATTTATGCACAAAATTTGGAGACACAAACGAACGATTTGTACCCGAATCAAACAATACTTTTGCATAATTCGAATCTATAAAGAAAGTACCTGTCACTACATCAGGTATCTCCGCCGCTTCTTCTGCTGACATATTGAAAACTCTAGCCCTCGCTTTAGCTGGCCCCACCTTTTTCTCACCTCCCTTGTCTACATATCCTCCGGACGATCCCTTTTGCAACTGTGGACAATTAGTCCTGATATGATCAGGAGATCCACACTGATAACAAGACCTCAAATTCTGGCAATCCCGAGCCAAATGCCCAATCTTCCCACATTTATAACAGCCTTCTTGATCAATCTTACATTCTCCTTTATGCCTTTGGTTACACTTGCTACAGGGCTTACTTTCAAACTTATTAATAGAACGCTGATCAAAATTTGCAGACTTAAACGGTTTAGAGTCACGAACTGTTCCTTCCTATTTTCTTTTATCTCCACTTCTTTCTGTAGCTTGCCTATTCTTTTCTTTCTCTCTCATTTCAGCTGCATTTACTGCCACTTGAAAAGTAGACGGTTCCTTATTCGAGACAAATTCTCGAATATCACTTCTCAATCCAAAGACGAAACGTTCTACTCGTCTTTCTTCATTAGGCACATAAATTCCTACAAATCGAGACTTTTCAATAAACTTTGTGGTATATTCTCGAACTGACATCCCCTTCTGCTCTAAACCCATAAACTCTTCTTCCAACTTTTTAACTGCCACCAGAGGGCAGTCTTCTTTAAATCTTTTCACAAACTCACCCAAGCCATTTCTTTAGCTACATCCGAACTTTGACCTCCGGATTCCACATCCCACCACATTACCGCTTCATCTTTCAGCATTGAAAAAGCATAGACTACTTTATCTTCTTCCGCACACTTACTAGTATCAAATGCTAGATCCATACCTTTTACCCATCTTAACGCTATCTCAGGATCACATTCCCCTTTATAAGTAGGAGACTTGCAAGCAGCAAACTCCTTAAAACTACATCCTTTCCCAGCTACAGTTTTAACTGACACAATGGGCTTTGACTGAGGGTGACTACTCACTCCAGTTACTGGTGATTCTGCTACCTCAGTCACTACTTTATATTCACTCTTTTCTTTACTTGACGAAACTTCATTAGTACGCTGAGCCAATAAAGCATTCAACGTTTCTTGTAATTTTCCCATTTCTGCAGTGAATGCTTCTTGAGTAACAAAACCTTGCGTTCTACCTCCACCACGGTTTCCTGTCTGCTTTCGACCCCTCATAGAAGCCGAACTTTCTTGATGAGAAGTTTCTTGCTCAACTCTTACTTCTACACTTTCATCTTGACGAATACCACTACTCGTCTTCCCGCCTCTAGTTCCCACATTGGAAACCCTTGCCTGAGTAGTTACTTTCTGAACTGTCTTACGTCTAGGTCGACCGCGACTCTTTCCTTAGATAGCAGTCGGGTTGACAGCAGTTATTCTCTCTTCAGAAATGACTTCATTATCTGGCTCAATATCAGGATTCAGTATAGACCTACTCTTTATCACTCGCTCAGACATACTTCTTTCTCTCTGATAAGAAGAAACATAAGACATTCAATCTCACATGCTACACATTACGGCAGTTTAAGCACAAGCATGTACTTGTAAATTTACAATTACACTGGTCAGATGGACTTCCAAATTTACCTTACATACTAGTCCTTACTTCCTTAATGTTATCTTCCTACGGTCTTCCTACTACTCAGTTGTGCTTCTACTTTCTCAGTTTAAGTCTAGGCCCATCTGGTCACCTAGATCCCTTAAACTAATGCTCTGATACCAATTGTAACAACCTAAACATTTATACATACAATAAAATAACATTTCTGTCTAAATACTACTCCAGACTTACATTTTAGAGTACAAGGTTTACAACAATCACTTATTACACAACTGAGTTCAAAAAGTATAAACTATTGCAGGAAGTCTTCTATCTCCTGGAAATAGCTTACATCTTCTCCTTACCCTTATCTGTACCTACTACCTTTCGATAACCTGAAACAGGATTAAAATTTTGAAATAGTGAGGGTTAGACCAATGGTCTAGTGATTCCCCTCCAATCACTACTGCAACAGTTCAAATATTAATTAAAACATTTAAACAAAGCTTTATATCTAAAAAAAAATCATAACCTGCTCTTTTAATCAAAAGTTAAAATACTTTATGCTTCGCAAGTATAACTCAATCTACTGGCCATCACTAACCACTTTTTACGCTTCGCAAGCGTACCTTAAGCTATTGACCAATATTTCCGTCAAAAACGGTATGTCTGTCTCGCATTGCCTTATTTTAGGGACACACCCTAATGGCATAAACGGGCCACACTCCCCGGTACGAGCAGGCGGGTCACACTTCCCGACTTAGGTCAGACTTCTGACTCATATGTATGCATACACCTAGTCCAGACTATATATAAAACAAATTTATATAAACTGAGCGTAAACATGCCAAACTGATAAAATCAATCTTTTGCAATAATTCTGCATAACTTTCAATACTATAAACGTGCAGTTTATAAAACCCACATTTATCAAATAACTGTCAGAATCATAAAAGATTTAATTTGAAAGACTCACCTCTGATTATTCTTGATTAAACTCTGACTTCTACTGATTAACACCACCTACGATGGTATTAAAAACAAAGGTAAGCTAACTTGCGACTAACACTCTTTCCTTCTAAAAACACATCAAATACAATATACTGCTATTATCCTGGTCGAAACTACTCTGATCAATACCTCTTAGGACCAATAAAAATATCGGTCGAATACATACACTGATAAACACCGGTCGGTTCACTACACCGGTCGAGCCACTATACCGGTCGAACCACTATACCGGTCGAGCCACTATACCGGTCGAACCACTATACCGGTTAACAGCAATATACCGGTCAACAACTTTATCGGTCGACTACACTTTACCGGTTGACCGATACCTTTACCGATCCTTACAACCTACCGGTCAAACAACATACCGGTCAACAACTTTATCGGTCGACTACACTTTACCGGTCGACCGATACCTTTACCGGTCCTTACAACCTACCGGTGAAACAATATACCGATCAACATCATCGTTCTGGTCCTATACCGGTCGAGTTCATACTAAGTCGGTTTACAGTAAACTTAAATCCATGAATCGATTGAAAACACAGATAAAAGCTTAAATAACACAATTATTTACCGACTATAACATGCAAATAGAAGTATTAAGCTAGAATCATACCTCTATTTGACCAAAACAGATCGATTCCTCAAGATCTCTTTCTCTTTCTCTCTGCCTTCTTGCTCTGCTTTATTTCTCTCTAAGTCGGTTTCTCAAAACTCAAAATTTGTGATATGAATACAATTATCTGAGTTTTAAATATATATATCCAAAGTTTCAAATAACCCCCCTGAACTTTGGGTCTCGCTTAATTTTTCACCCTACTTCCAAAATTAATAAAAATTTCGGACTCGGATCTTACAATAGTCACTTGCATTAGCTTGTCTCTCACATATGAGTCGCTATGCCCCAACAATATCACCTGTTTTATCGTAGGTATCGTTATTAGATCGATTAATAACTCTAGTTAGTTAGTTAAAAGGATTTTGATCAAGATTTACGCACCTCGTTATGATGGGTGAAGTAATTGTTCGAAATGGTGATGGCAGTTGAACCCATGACAACATCCACAAGTCCATCAGCGCAATTAGATAGAGAATTGTGATCGATCCATATGTGGCTTGACCCGAAGATGGAGATGGCATCACCATCAGCCATTGTTCGCCAACCATAATGGGAAGGAGAGATTCTCACAAGGGCATTCCCAGTGGGTTTACATTCATGGATGTGTAAACCATGAACAATGATGTTGGTAACAAACTGGATCGTAAGGCAAGCTCCATTAGCAATGTGGACATTTACCCTACGAGCATCGATGGTCTTGAAGTTGTTCATGATAAGTTCTTGTTTCAATTGGATCACCATGTCACGCTGGAAGACAATCCACAATGGAGCATCTTGGATGACAACATGGCGTAGGGTACCAGGTCTTGGGTTAACAGGGTCATCATCCTTGGGGTCAGTAACCAAGTAATAGTGTCCATCACGCCCGCCTATAGCATTTCGGCCAAAACCAATGCCACAATCAGCAAGGCTCTTGCGGTTGCGCCGCCAGTTTGGGTCACACCTCCAGCAATCATCAATGGGATTACCCGTACCACATGACAAATATCCCAGTTTCCTCCTCTCTGTGTTGTTTCTCATACTCCTGGTAACAAAATGTTACAAGTTATATAACAATTTCTTCATATTATTGCCATCACATTATGTAAGTTCACCTGATATTACTATGTAATAGTGTTCAACTTTTGTGAATTGAACATTGCAATAATTCTCAATAATAAGTATGGGTATGTGCACAACAAAAGTAGAAAGATAAGAGATAGCATCTACTGGATTTTGTCGGTGGCATAGATGTCCCTGTTGCTCTTTGCGAACAATCAAACAAGTATATATCTCAAGGTTGAGAATATATTTTGTCATTTTATAATTGGAGATAACAAGAAGGTTGGAAATGGCTTTATTTCTCATTAATCAACACAGGAATAAAAGATGGCACATGTCAAAGATAAGCTTCTCTCATTCTATGATTACCAGAAGCAAAGGAATTAAAGAAAACCTAATTGGTTACTTTTGATTGCACATGAACGTGTACATATTAAAATTGAAACTTTGTAGACAAATTCACATTAGAGCTCATGATAATAATTCAAAACAAAAGCCACCTTGGTGGACCATCTTTGACAGAAACTAATGATTTGACTCTTCAAATAATAACCAAAAAAGGACAATATTAACATTTAATTGACGCTCTTGTTAAGAAGGGTACTAAAGATGTCAAAAATCTTTAAATTATGGTAACCCCAAAAAGATCCAAGGCTACTTAATACCCAAATTTTGCAAAGCCTGTTCTATTTCATTAACATGCAATGCAGCTTCAAAACATTATGTCCCCAATATATGTTTTTAACAATGCGCACAAACAGTCCCCAAATTAAATTCTACGACACGTATTCTGAATGTAAGTACCATTCATGATGACATAGTTTGTTAGGTTGCTACCAAATATTGTGTAGGCATGTTACTTTAATTCGCTGGAAACTCAGTTCAGGGTTATTTAGGGAATCAAACAGCGAGTAACATGCATTTGATTGATTTTCACAGTTAAATCAACATTCAGAAAGCGAATTCCAGCAACGTAACCACAGAACTTACCATCGATAAAGGTGATTTGAATTAAAACAACGTTAAAGAGAAGGATCGACTTCACTCACTGCATAAAGAACAACAGAAATCGATGGATTTTCTGTAAAATCGAAGAAATCGATTGATATTAACAGAAGCAAAGATGGAGACGATGAGCAAATGGGAGTCGATTGATATTAACAACAACAGAAAGAAAATCGATTAGCAGAGTCGCGATTAACAGCAAAGAAAGTTACCTGTCGATTGAGAAGAAATTTCCAACATAAATTGATTTTCAAACCTGAAATCGATTGAGAAACGCCCATCAGAAATCGATGAGAAGAAGCTAGATGGAGGTGAGGAGAAAATGTTACCTGAGTATTCCAAACGCACACTAACAGAACGACTCAGAGCACCTAGGGTTCACTTCCATTTGAGGAGAAAATGAACTGAATAGCCTATTTAAACCCGGGTCAAAGATGCAGGTCGAGCGATCCGCGTGTTTTTAAAAAAAGAATAGAAGGTTGGTAGTTTTAGTCCCTGAAGTTCAGATTCTTATATTTATGTCATGATCTTGCTAATTAGTTACTATTTATTTGGGTACTATTTAGTGACCACTATTCTTTGGTCACTAACACTTGAAATTTAGTGACTACTTTTTGTTAGTCATTAACATTTTCAATTTAGTGACAATTTTTATTTGGTCACTAACTCATCCAACTCAATTACAATTAATGAATTACACTTAGTGACCACAATTTTTCCGTCACTAACATATTTAATTTAGTGACTCCATTTTTTGGTCACTAACCCTTCCAACTCTATTATCAATAAACACCATTTAGTGACTACATTTTGTTGGTCATTAACACTTTCAATTTAGTGACCACCTTTTTTTAGTCACAACTCATCCAACTCAATGTCCAATAATAAATCACATTTAGTGACCATTATTTTTTGCTCACTAACACATTTAATTTAGAGACTACCATTTTTTAGTCACTAACCTTTCTAACTCTATGATTTATAAACAAAATTTAGTGACTACCTTTAGTTGGTCATTAACACTTTCAATTTAGTGACCACTTTTTATGGTCACTAACACATCCAACTCAATTATAACTAATAAATCACATCTAGTGACCACTATTTATTGCTCACTAATACTTTCATGTAATGACCACTACTTCTTGTGAAGAAACACTATGTCGTAAAAGAAATTCTGTGAGAATTAGTGACCACTTAGTGACCAAATTTATTTTTTGTCACTAAAATTCATTTTAGTGACGAAAAATTAATGACGACCTTTATCATCGTCACTAACGTCATAATTAGTGACCAAAATATAAGCTGTCACTAAAATTTTGGTCACTAACTAAGCTTTTTCTTGTAGTGTTAAGTGAAATCAAGGGTTTGCCATGGAGATGGAGGCATTCATCAATGGAAGTTAGAGTTGATCGGGATCTACATTTTTTGCACAATTCTAGCAAGGTGAGTTTCAAGTTAATTTGTGAAAACTATGTATATGTAAAAAATTTCTATTTTGAGCTTTCAAATGTGTTACTTGTGACTTTATCAAATGTTGATGATTACTTGGTATTTGTGCATCCTTGGTACACTTCATTTTATAAAACCTTGAAAATGGTTATATTTAGGTTTTGAGACATTAGGAGATACATATCAATATTTTGAAGGTAGGTTCAAATAAATAGGAGTACTGGGATATATTCCCATTGTGATAAATGAAATTGCATAATTATGAAATAAATGTATTTTACATTACCTTATGTTGACTTTCATGGAGTAGTCAACGAAGTTGGAGGTTTTTGTTGGTTTGAAATTGGTTCAAACGTGTTTTGGAACTTCTTTCCACAAAAATTGTTCAATAGTGATATTTGAACGGGTTTTGCGTACATTACATATTTATTTGAGATTGCATGTTTTTAGTACGTTGATCATTCAAATTGGAGTCATGTAATTTGGAGTTGTAATTAAATGGATCCATGGGCATGTGAGTCAGTCGTATTTGGCGTGTGTTGAGTCATTATGTCGTTTGATCTTATTGATCTATATTGGTATATGTTTGATAAATAGTATGATATTCATGGCGTCGGACGTTTTGTACATGTGATGTTATCTTATGGGAGGTATTAGCATGTTCAAGTTGTACATTATGAGTGTTGTATACTTGTTTATACTAGCCTAATGTTAAAAGGGTTGTCAATGGTTGGAGGGCAAACGAAGTGAGTTTCTAGCGATAGAAAACTCTAAAGAGTAGGTACTAAGATTATTAAGTCTTGAGGTGCTATCCGGAGGGATGGGCACTAAGACTTATGAGCCTTGAGGTGCTATCCAGTAGGGTATGCACTATAGACATGAGCCTTGAGGTGAAGCTTAGAAGAGTAGGCACTAAGGTCAATTGAATCTTGAGGTGCTACTTGATAACATTGCTTACTTTGTGTTTCTCCATAGTCGATGGAAGTGGGTTTTTTCCGTCACCAAAAATGTGTTGTGTAGGATATGGAGTGTTGTCCATGAGTTATCATTTGGTATATTGAGTTTCATCCCTATTATGGTGTTGTGGATGATGAAGTTTTATCCATGTTTCGGCATTTGAGTATTAAGAAGTATTCACGTAGACAAAACAACAATCAATGAAACCAAAGACAGATATAGCCGCTAAACTATAAGAAGTCACCCTTACTGCCACTCTACAAAATTTTGAGTTAATATTGCGTTTTAGTTTATATTTAAATGGGTGTTTTTATGTATGGAGTTTTCATCCTGAAAATGATGAGTTATAGGGAAGATGTTGCTTTTACGATAAATACATTTCATTTGGGAAATTATGTAACACCCAAAAAATCCTGGTGAGTTCTATCTGAAATCTATTTCTTTGATCCTCGTTGTTAATTCGTAAATTAAAAATTTAGAGCATCGAGAATTACCCTAAGGTCCTAACCCTTTAGCTCGAATATCTGGATTGGCGAAACGGAAGAAAATCGAGCCTCGGGAAGTCTTGGGTGAAAATGCCCGCGACTATGACAAGGGTCATAGTCCCTCGACATGGTCGCCGAGGGCAAGAGGCCTTCGGTACAATGTGGGCGACTTTGATTGAGAAAATGCCCAAGGTCATAGTCGCACGTCATTGTCGCCGTGTGCGGGAAATTCGCCGATTCGGCCAGTGAGCGGGGGCATAATGACGACATTGCCGGCGACAATGCCATTGGCAAAGTTGTCGGGCATAGTCTCCCGGTTAGGTCTGATCCTATAAAACCCCTTTTTGACAAATTTCACTCTCACTTCTCTCCAAAATCAGTATTGTGTTCGTTTTTGAGAGCTTCATAGGAAATTTTCTTCTCTTGAATCCCTCTTCTCTTGAATCCCTCTTCTCATTTATTGCAAATCTAGGGTTTGTTGGGAACATTTATTGAGCAACATGGAAACTTAGATGTTACACCCTAAAAATAAGGTAAATTTAAAAATAAAAATTTCGACAATATAACTTCTATAATGTGAAAGTTTATAACACCTGTAAAATATGGACAACTAAAACCCAATAAAGTTGGGGTAGTTGGCATCGATTATAGTAACGAATAAATGAGACATAAAACACAACAACCTATTTAATCTAGAACAATAATTAAGGCTAGATTAACATGGGTGTCGCTATGTCTCCAAAATGCTCTTCAAAAAAGACTCCCAAAACCCCGACCCTTCAAAACTCCTAGGTGCACGACCAGCGATTTAAGTTTCCCTATGCACACCGCTAGTGGGACCTATGAGCCAACAAAATACCAAGACAAGTGTTAGACCAAAAGTCTAGTGAGATTATTAAAGGTTGAACACTTTATAATTGAGATAATAACATAATATTTAATTGTTACCGATGTACCCAAGAGTCGAACCAATGCCAACACTCAACCTTGTAAAGATATTCCACGCTTGATCAAGTACACATAAGAGATATCTCTTGAAGTACAGGGGAGATCCGTTTCCATCTGGGTGACGAGAACACGTGAATGCAGTCACCCGTGATGTTATTGGGTTACACTTCATGTCCCGGTCCTAGTTCCCATGTCATCAAGACATCACAACCTAAAACCGTTTATGCCTTTATTGCCTACTCCATCGAGTTACACCTCAAGGACTTACGGACATTATTGCTATTCAATCTAGACAAGTTACACATCAAGGACTGTAAAGTCCCCCCATTGCCTACTCGCTAGTGACCACACGTGGCCAACAATTATAACCAAGTATATCATGCCATCTAAATCCTCGTGCACAAGGAAATAAATATTAAACTTCACATTATGACCATGACCAAATAAAGATACCATTTACCATGCATAATACATTCCATTCTAAAACATGATAACACATATTTCATGTTCATGTTAAGATAACCAATTTCATTACTAGCAAAAGACACAATAAGCTAGAGTGATAAGTCTATCTATAACCATGATTACTTGGGTCAAAACCCTCTTTTGTATGAGATGGTTCTCCACCAACACATAACTCACTTTACACTTCTATATGCACATAGGAAGCATGATGACATTAAATGCATCCAACAAGAACGAATATCCATAGTTTAGCAAAATCTACTAAACCATAATTTTTAGATCAACTCCAAAGTACCTACAAATTCTCACATAAGCCAATAATAACATTTATAGTAAGGTAAGGGTTGGGAAACTCACCAAATGGATTTGTGATGTAAACCCTAAATAGCAAAACCCTAGAAGTAGATATTGAGTCTTGAGGTTCCCAAATGAGGTTAGGTGATTCTCTTGAAGACTAGAACCAAGAAGAAATCATTCATGACACTAGATGAGATTTTATTTACCTTAAATGAGGGGAGAGGATGAGTAATGGAGAGGATCTTACCAATAGTTGAGAGAAAATTGACTGCCCAAAAATCCTTCAATGACACTAAATGAAGCTCACCTAACTAAAAGGGACATTTAAGGACCCAACTCCCGTCGACGACATTGCCAGGCGAGAGTGATAATGGCAATGTCGCCTCACACTCGCAGAGAATATACCGCGAGCCCCCAACCTGGCGCGATTGTGACACGCGAGTATGCCTCGGGCATACTCGCCGAAGGTGTACCGTGAGTGATGTTAAGGCTGCGACTGTGACATGCGACAATGTCCAAGGGCACTGTCGCCGAGTGTCTCCCCCTTTCAAAATTTGATGGCCAGATTTACGATTTCACTACTGATATTAGAGGTATGATCAACAAGGTAGCTCATAAACATTACATAAGAATTTAGTCCAAAATCCGGGGTGTTACAATCCTCCACCCTTTAGAAATATTTCATGCTCGAAATCTCAAGCTACACAAATAGGTGGGGATATCACCTCTTCATATCCTCTTTCGATTCCCACGTCATGTTGGCTCCCCGGTGGTACTTCCATTGAACCTTTACCATAATCACTTCCTGTCAGGATCAAATTCTTAACAAGAATAAAGTCTCAGAAACAATATCAAAGAAGTTGCGGAATAACACTTTGATATTCAATGTAACAGTAAACAAACAGTATTTGATTAACAACTTGCAAACTTGTATTAAAATCACAAGATTACACACACAACCTCAATCTTGAAGAACAAGCTCTTTCAAGACGAATTCTACTTCTCTAGAATTAGGATCTATGCCTTGAGGTTGATTCTCTCTTAAAACAAAAACTTAGAATTAAATCTATATGTTTAAACTATTCTGTCAAATCTATACATATACTGAATAAAAAGATAATTACAAAAAAATAGAATATCTTCAGTATATCTTGCATAGTTATCTTCAATCCTTCCATGAATATTTTTATTCTTCACAGCTGTCATCCTCTCCATCCGAATCTCCACTTCATAAGCAGCATTAATCATAAGCAGCATTAACTACTAAGCAGCACTAACCACTAGCAGTACTAACTAGCTAAGCAGTACTAACTTTGTTCAAGCAGCACTAACTTTGACTAGCAATATTAATTCTACTAGCAGTAGTAATACTGAACTAGCAGCATTAACCATACTTGATGAATTATTCAGTTCCCAACACTTCCTTGTGTCATAATCTATTTGTCTTCCTTTCTAAAATGGTTTCGGGTTCCTCCACACATCTGTCGTTATCCACCCTAATCTATGATAAGAGAATGACGCTCTCCTCCTCGGCCAGACACCTTCGCAAGTAAGAAACGTGAAGGGTAGGATGGATCCCATTCATCTCGGGCGGTAGGTCCAACTTGTAAGCTTGAAGTCCAATACGCTCAACGATGGTGAAAGATCCAAGGAAACGGGGGCTAAGTTTCCCACGTTTTCTGAACCTAATAATTCCTTTCCACGGCGATACTTTCAACATTACCTGTTCCCCCATTTGGAACTCGACCGGTCTTCTCTTCTTATCCACATAACTCTTTTGGGGGTCTTGAGCCGCCTTCAACTGCTCTCTAATGCTCTTTACCTTGTCGGCCGTTTCTTGCACGATCTCTGGTCTGGAAAACTGGTTTTCTCCCGTCTCTAACCAACACACTGGTGTCCTACATTTCCTTCTGTACAATGCCTCGAATGGCTCTTACCAATACTTGAGTGATAAATGTTGTTGTGGGCGAACTCGACTAATGGAATATGCGAATCACAACTCCCCCCGAAGTTGATGACGCACGATCTCAACATGTCTTCAAGGGTTTGGATGGTCTTTTCGCTCTGGTCGTCTGTTTGGGGATGGTATGTGGTACTCAACTTTATCCTAGTACCCAACTCCTTTTGTAGATTATCCCAAAAATGGGAGGTGAAACGACTATCACGGTCGGACACAATAGAGAGTGGCACCCCATGCCTCGAGATCACCTCATCTATGTAAAGTTTAGCCAATTTATCCATCGATAAAGTTTCCCGCATAGGCAAGAAATGCGCACTCTTGGTCAATCGGTCCACCACCACCCATATGGTGTCGTGACCCCTCAAGGTCTTCGGTAGCTTGGTTACAAAGTCCATGGTAATATGCTCCCACTTCCATTCCGGTATCTCTAAGGATTGAAAACTATCTTAAGGTCGTTGGTGCTCCGCCTTTACATGTAGACAAGTTATGCACCATTCCACATAACTGGCTACATCCAATTTCATTACTGGCCACCAATAGTTTAGCTTCATGTCCCGGTACATTTTTGTGCTCCCCGGATGAATTGAGTACTTGGATTTATACGCGTCTTCCAACAATAAGTCCCTACATCCCCCGATCTTCGGCACCCAGATCCGCCCTTAGAACAATTTCAAACCTCGTCCGTCTTCTGTCAACTGAAGATGTTGCTTCGCCATAGCCTTTCCTTTGAGATTTGCTTCGAGTAATGCCTCCGACTGAGACATTTTAATTCTATCTAATAGGTTTGAGACTACATCGATTCTAGCAAAAGTGGCTTGGACACCACTACTATACTCCTTCTGGCTCAAAGCGTCCGCCACCACGTTGGCCTTTCCGGGATGATATAGAAGTTCACAATCATAGTCTTTTAGTAGCTCTAGCCATCTTCATTGCCACATGTTCAATTCTTTTTGGTCGAAGACATACTTTAAAATTTTATGGTCGGTAAAGAGGGTGCACTTCGTACCGTAAAGGTAGTGTCGACATAACTTCAGAGCGAAGACTACTGACTCTAGCTCGAGGACGTGGGTTGGGTAGTGTTTCTCATGCTGTTTAACCTGCCTTGAGGCATAGGCTATCACCTTTCCCCTTTGCATCCAAGACACACCCCAAACCCATCTTGGACGCATCACTATAGACTAGAAAATCCTCCGTCCCCTCGGGTAGGGATAAGATTGGTGCATCGCTTAATTTCCTTTGTAGAGTCCTAAAGGTCCGCTCTTGACTCTCAGTCCAAAAGAACTTCATGTTCTTCCTTGTCAAAGATGTCAAGGGAGAGACGATTTTGGAAAAGTTCTGAATGAACCTCATATGGTAGCCGACTAGGCCCAAGAAGCTCCGAATTTCGGTGTGGCTCTTGGGTGGTTCCCAGTTCATCATTGCCTCAATCCTCGATGTATCAACTTTTACTCCTTCCCTTGTCACCACGTGACTCAAGAACTAGACCTCGTGCAACCAAAATTCACACTTAGAAAATTTGGCATAAAGCTTCTCATTTCTTAACACCTCCAATACCTCTCTGAGATGCCGTTTGTGTTCTTCTTCATTCTTCAAATACACCAGGATGTCATCGACGAACACTATGACCGACTTGTCCAAAAATGTTCGGCAAACCCGGTTCATTAAGTTCATAAATACGGACGACGCGTTAGTTAACCCAAAAGGAATTACCAAGAACTCGTAGTGGCCGTACCGAGTTCTAAAGTCGGTCTTGGAGATATCTTCCTCTCTAACTTTCACTTGATGGTAGCCCGAGCGAAGATCGATCTTGGAAAAATATCCGGCTCCTTGCAGTTGGTCGAAGAGATCGTCTATTCAGGGTAGCAGATACTTATTCTTTACGGTCACTTTGTTCAATTCCCGGTAGTCGATGCCATTCGCATCGACCCGACTTTCTTCTTGACGAAAAGTACCGGAGCTCCCCAGGGTGAATAGCTCGGCCTTACAAAACCTTTTTCTAGAAACTCCTGAAGTTGGGTCATCATCTCTTGCATTTCAGTCGGAGCAAGGAGGTAAGGTGCACGGGCTATCGGTGCCGCTCCCGAAACTAGGTCGATCCGGAACTCCACTTGACGATCGGGAGGCAAGACCGTAAGGTCATCGGGAAAAACATCCGGATAATCACTAACGATCTGCACATTTTCAATAATCTTCTTCTCCGATTTGGCGTCGACTACATACGCGAGGAACGAAGGATAATCCTTTACTAGGCATTTTCTCGCCTTGATGGATGAAATGAGAGCTACTTCACCTTTACGCTTCTCCCCGTAGCAAAGACGAAGTCCCCACTTGAGGTCGGTATTCTGATCAGTTTCTTTGAACACAAGATCTTCGCTTGGTGCTTAGACAACCAATCCATTCCAATCGCCACGTCAAAACTCCCAATCGCCATGGGAATTAAATCCACTTCAAAGAGTTCACCACTAATCTCTAGGTGACATTTTTATAGAGCATCTCGCAAGATTACTTGCTCCCCATTTTCTACCTCTACTACCAACGCATCACTAAAAGTACTAGAGGGCACATTCAAGGCTTTGCTAAACTCAATAGACAAAAAAGAGAAATTGGCACCGAAATCAAATAGTACTCTAGCGGTAAGGGAGTTGAGTAAGAACGTACCCGAAACCACGTCGGCGGTCTCCTTCTCTTCTTATCTCGTCATTTGAAAGGCCCTCCCTTGATCCCTAGGATGACCTCCTTCTTTGTTTGACTCCCCGAGCTACCTCCTCTTGCCCCTCCTTTAAGCTTGGGGCACTCCCTCTTCACGTGCCTCATTTCTTTGCACTCATAGCAAATTGTCCCTCTAATAGAACAATCCGGACTAGTGTGACCCGAATTACCACATTTGAAGCAAGAGACTGGGTTGGGGTTGGGGTTGTAAAAACCAAAGTGCTTGTTTTTGCATTTAGGGCACCACTTCGCCTCACGACGATTGTCAAAGGTATTACCTCTTGGTTGGAACCTCAACTTCTTAAACGAACTCGACGAGATCTCCCACCTTCTCTTCTCCACCACCTTGGTCTTCTCCTCCTTGCCCCTCACATAAACTTTTTGCATGATCTTGGCTTATTCGATCGTCTCTCAAGTTTGGTAGCTTTGGAGATGCGGACCATGGACATCATGTCCGCAGGCAAACCCTTCAAATAAGCCTTCACCTATGTTGTTCCAGATTCAAGCTACTAATTGACACACTGAAATATATAAATCATCTTATATTGATTAAACTCAGATAACAATGATTTCTCAATAGCCATAAATCTCATAGTGCCACATGTCTCATAAATTCTCTCTCTAAACTCTCTCAATATGCGAATTCTCTATTCTTGTTGTTGTCAGTGTATCTACAAAAATTACAAAAGACCAAAACTATTTATATGGTCAAACTAATTGACCTTACAACTCAAACTAAAATATCAAAGTCAAACACTTTGACTAACACTATTTGTACAAACACAACCTTTGCAACAATTACAACTTTGACCTTTTTTAATCTTGAATTCAACATTTAACTCAACAATCTTCCTCTTTAGATTCAAGATTAATTTTTTTTGACACTAATCATCAGGTCTTCTCTCTCCTATAAATCTTCAACTTTATAGCTTTCACAACTTTGAATCTTTGAGAAAATCTCCTCCTCTGGAATTCTTTTCAACAAATTTACTCCATCTTTCTTCACAAACTTTGTCACATTAAGACTTAAAATCTTTTTCAATCTTCTTGATAACATCTTGAAATTATCTTACTTTGCTCTGACTTTGAACATTTGAAATTTGAATTCTCTACCCCATTTTTTTATCAAAGGAATAGAAATATGACTTTGAAATACTTGAAACTTTCACTCTAACTTGAACTTTCTTTGAATATGAATTTCGAGCCTTTTCCCCCATTTTCTGATAAAACAGCAAAAACTTTGACTTTGCGTTCTTCTGAAATTGAACTTTGAACTTACTCCCCCTTTTTGATGAATGATGAGATATCAGAATCATCAAAACATCAACAATTTCAGCACAATCTTTGATACAATCTCCCCTTTTAAGAATAAGATAACAAATTCTCCTTAAGAATATCTCCATATGATCTGATCTGAGCATGTATCCGTCAATTCATAAAATGTATTTATCTGAATCTTTTCAAATTCAGACAAATTAAGAATGGTTACCCTGAATCAACAAATGATACAGTTAACTTGCCTATAAGTAACACGAAGTCACTCAGTACAACAAATGTACTGTACAATGAGCTTTAGTGATGTTCACTCCCCACGTCTTCCATTCAATCATCGAATAACACAAGGTAATTCTATGAACGTTCTGACAGAAAAACAAATTTTCTGTGTGAAAGAATTAAGCATAAAGATTGCTTTATCAACAACAGTATTACATGGACTCAAAGTGCATGAAAGAGGTTCGAAGGTGGGGCAACTTTCCTTCTTTTCAATATCAAAATCTTCCAAATGAATATCTGATAGTAGATGTGTTGCTTCCCCAATCAAATATGAAACATCTTTTTTTTTAAGAAAAAGATGAGTAACTGGTGGGGTTTAATGCAAGAGTTGGCATGGGCTAGTGCCTGTTTCAATGATGGTCACCAAAGAATGTGAACCAACAGATTATGTGGCTGCCCGACTCAGAAAAGATTTGGTACAGAGTTTTCATTTTTCTTTAACTCTGATCTCACACCCTCTTTCTTTTTAACATTTAATCTGACTTCTAACCAAACTCTCTTTTCCATTTTACCTCATCACACACCCACTTTCTGATTTTGACCCATCTCCCCTCAATCACTTGAGGATAACAACTTCTTGGGTAGGAAACACTGATTATTGTGAATCCATAGAAGTTCTGATAAGCTCTCACACTAAATCCCATGTATTTTGTCCTAAAAAAATGTGTTGCTCAACAATTTATCTTGACAGATAAGTACAAGATATCACTGTAAAAAAATTTTCTCAGCAAAATTAAAAATGAGATCTGAGCACTTTAAACTTTGAAGATCTCTCATAACAATTAGAATGAATGAATAAAATGGAGTCAAGTTAAGTGTTTTGAGAATTTGACAATGTACCAACTGATCAGATATCATGAAAAATTAATATCTTGGGGTATCAAAGATTTGAAAGTTGTTTATATGAACAAATATAAACATATTGACAATAAAAGCGCAAGTAATGGAATGACGTCCGATACTCAACAACAATGAAATTCAAACGGGTGTATTACCATCGAAAGATTTATCGTTTAGAGACATGGTAATAACAAATTCAATAAAAATACTGAACCGGTGTGTATGAATACTTGACAGTATATAGACAAGACAATACACAAGTATTAGCCTTTAGAAACACACGATCAGTTAAACATCAAAGCACTGATATGAAAAACATTTAAAATCGCACTTCTAAATTCATGAAATCATTTAAAGAATAAGAAGTGGTTTGAACATTTAAGAAATCTTTTTTCATACCTAAAAGTTGTTCTTCGTTCATATACGTTGAGAGTAAGAATTAGAATGATATACCTTCAGTATTAAATTCTTAACTCCCCCTGAAATGAATATTCTATCTTCCCCTTCAATGAACAACAGGAATACAAAGATTAATCAATTAAGCTCCTTTTGATAAAACATTAGATATTCTCTCCCTTAATATTTGTAAAAAGTCAAATCATCAGTATAGAACAATATGAATATAACAATTAATCACATTTATCTTTTCTCCGCCTTAAAAATAAATCAATTAAAAATCAAACTCCCTATCTTTTAATTTTCTCCCCCTAAAACAAACAAATACTTCCTGAATATGATTGATCGTTCAACTTTCAAAAAAAATTAAAAACTTTGAAGTGCGGGTTCTGAACTGAATTATCCAGAATCCATTGTCACAAATTTGTAACCTACAAAATATGAAAAAAATTGGTAATCATCTGTTATGATTCCGCCTTCGTCAGTAGTGTGTAGGATATAAACAGATATTCGAACCTCCCTTAGAAATATGAATAACAAAGATAAACTCCCCCTAGATTCATGTGAGAAAAATTTCAACAGACTCAAGATGACATATTAAGCATACCTATCTTACTGATCATAAACTTGAAGCATTTTTTATCCAAAGGCTTGGTAAACAGATCAACCAGCTGGTAGTCAGTTTAAACAAAATGCATTTCAACATCACCTTTCTCGACATGATCCTTGATAAAATGATAACGAACATCGATGTGCTTCGTTTTTAAATGTTTCACCAGATTATCAGTGATAGCAATGGCGCTTTTTGAGTCGCAGTAAATAGGGACGCACTTGTAAGTGTAGCCGAAATCTTGAACTTGGGTCATCATCCACAGTACTTGTGAGCAACAACTCATAACAGCAACATATTCAACTTCGGAAGTCGATGTTGACACACAATTATGTTTCTTTGATGTCCAGCTAACTAGCTTGTCTCCTAGAAACTGACATGAACCCGAAGTGCTCTACCGGTCAAGTTTGCATCCCATGTGGTCTGTACCAGTAAAAGCAGTAAGATCGAAACCGGATTCCTTCAAAAACCAAAGGCCTAACTCAAGAGTGCCTTTGAGGTATCAGAGGATCCGTTTAACGGCTGCCAGGTGGGATTCTTTTGGATTTGCCTGATAACGATCATAGAAACATGTAGAGAACATAATATCCGGTCTACTGGCTGTTAAGTATAATAAAGAACCAATCATACTTCTATAATTCTTTTGGTCGACAGATTTTCCGGATAAATCTGCGTCCAGAAGAGTTCCAGTAGCCATTGGCGTTTTCATTGACGAACAATCATCCATATTGAACTTTTTCAAAACATCTTTTATGTATTTGGACTGATTGATGAAAATGCCTTCAGAGGACTGCTTCACTTGTAAACCAAGGAAGAAATTCAGTTCTCCCATCATGCTCATTTTGAATCGAGTCTCCATAATTTTTGAATAATTCTAACAAATTTTTGGATTTGTAGAACCGAATATGAAATCATCTACGTAGATATGGATTAAAATTAAATCCTCACCTTGTTTTTACATAAATAGAGTAGTATCGATTGTACCTCTTTTAAACTCAGACGCAAGTAGGAATTGAGTTAAAGTCTCATACCACGCTCTCGGAGTTTGTTTTAAGCCATATAATGCTTTGTCGAGAACGTATACGTGGTCAGGATACTTAGGATCTACAAAGCCCTCCGGTTGACTTACATATACCTCCTTATGCAGAATGTCGTTGAGAAATGACGACTTTACGTCCATTTGATATACCTTAAAGTTCTTATGTGCTGCATAGGATAGAAAGATTCAGATGGCTTCAATCCTGGCAACTGGTGCGAAAGTTTCATCGTAATCAATGCCTTCTTGTTGGTAGTATCCTTTTGCTACCAGTCTTGCCTTATTCCTAACAACAATTCTTGCTTCGTCTTTCTTGTTTCTGAAGACCCACTTTGTTCCAATAATAGATTGGTCTTTAGGTCGTGGGATAAGCCTCCATACCTTATTCCTCTCAAACTGTAAAAGTTCATCTTGCATCGCCAAAATCCAGTCTGGATCTTGTAATGCCTCTGAATTATCTTTCTTAGGCTCTAATGTACTGAGGAAACTAGAATAAAGACAGAAATTTGCTGATGTAGCACGGGTTTTGACACCACTGTCAATGTCGCCTATAATATTGTGTATGGGATAACTCTTGTCCATCTTGTTGTACTAGGTAGGGGTTGAACGTTTATTCTGTTATTCTGGTCATTGTACTCATCAATGATAGCAGGTAAAACTTCATTCACTATAGGAACTTATTCAACTGGAAATTCTGATACCGGTAACTCTGGCATGACAGAAGCAGTACTCGGGACTTCAACTTCAGAGTTTGTATCTCTAGGAATAGAAACACTGTTAGATTGATCATAATTGTTTGGAGTCACAGTACCTGAAGAAGTAGTTGTGACTGGGTCAGATGGTCCGAAAACATCTACACTTATAGTAGGGACCACTGAAGATGATGCGGATACAGTAGAGTTGTCAAAATCTGCACAGATATCCATAAATGCATCAAAGAAAAGTGAATCTAACTTAGATATAGAAGTGGATGAGTTAAAGTTAGAAGACTTAGTCTCATTAGAAACGGGTTCTACTCGATCTTGAATAGAAGTCTTTTCGTTAAGTTTGAGTCCTGAACTGTTGTGTTCAGAAGTCGTTGTCGAATGCTCATCAAAAGACACGTTGATGCTCTCCATGACGATCTTGGTTCGTTTGTTGTACATACGATAGGCTTTGGAAGTTAACGATTAACCGAGAAAATAGCCTTCGTGTTAGATATGAATTGTATTCAAGATTAAATGACGGTATAATTTGTAATTGTCTATTAGTCAAAGGGTTTTGTTGTAAAGTCAACCAAGGTTGACTAGGTATAAATAGCTTAGTGTCTTTGTTAGATCTAAAGTCACACGCACAATTCAGAAAGTCAAGTAAGACTGTAACACAAAGAACTCGCATACTTTGCAAGTGAGATCTGTGACACCAAGATCTGTGGCACTGTAATATTGTGACTTTAATACAAATGACATCTTGATAATCTGTGTTTGATTAGATTGCTAGAAACTGGGATCACATTTGGTATCAGAGCAGATTCGACAAATTAAATTTTTTTGAGAGTTCGTATACTGTTTCTTGAGTCTTGATTGAATTTTTAAGTGTTAAAGAGTTTTTGATAAATTTTTTGATTGAAAAGTGATCGAATTATGGTTTAGAATAACTTTGTGTGAGTTAATTGCATTGAAAAATCGATTTGGTTAATCAATTTGTGATTTTTGAGATTTTTTTGTTCGAACCAATCGAACTTACTATTACATCAAGAATTTTGTGTTTAAATGTAATTTTTGTGAAATTGATGGATTTGGATTGTTTCTCGTACTAACGTGATCATTTCTGTGATTTTACAACTTTTGGATCGAAGACTTGAGTGGATTTTGGACTAGAAATTGAATTTTAGGACCGTATCTTCAAGAACGCGCAAGATCTCTACTTTTCATATGAAGAACTCGCAGGCTTAAGATTTCGCTGAAAGAATTCACATAAATCTCATCAAAATTCATTTAAGTGTAGAATTCGCACATCAGTAGTGTACGAAAAGAGAGAATTCGCATAAATTTTTAAATTGAAATTTCATAAGTTCAGAATTCGTATATTTCATTATACGAAAAGGAAGAATTCACATATGTCTCTGGTGCGAAAAGTTGAATTTTAAAATTCTAAGGAAAGAATTCGCACGTGCTTTCATGCGAATTGCATAGAATTCGCACACAGTTAGATACGAATTCTAAGAATTCGCACATGCTTTCATACGAATTGCATAGAATTCGCACGCAGTTAGATACGAATTCTGAGGAATTCGCAAGTGGTCTTATACGAATTCTATAAGATTTCGCATAACCTTTTTGAAAATTTTCTAAGTTCAGATTTCGTATGAGATGCAAAAAGTTTTTGAAATCTCAATTTTTTTCTAAGAGTTCGCATCATCTTGTTATACGAAATCTGTGTGCTTTATGCGAAAAATTTTACATTTTCAGAGAAAAATTTTGTTTGCTCAGAAAGCATTACTAATTCCAAAATCAACTTTGCAGGAATAATTGAGTCAAAAGAAAAAGAGATCTCAACTCTTCAAGCCATGCTGAAAAATTCTGAAGGTCTTAATGCAAACTCTACATGATCAAAGAAAGATTTGATGCAAAGAGTAATTGAAGATCTCAGAAGAAGAGCAAATATTGCCAGTGAAACTTGTGAAGGGTTGAGAAAGACAAATTCACAAATCTTTGCTGAAAGAGCTAACTCGAGAGATAAGGTGTTCAGTCTTGAGGTTGAAATTAAAATGATGAAAGAAAGTACAACTCAAGAGATAAAGAGGAGAAAAAGAAGATTGAGAAGAAAAGAAAGGATTTGGAAAAAGATAATGCTGAGCTAAAGAAGAAAATTTCTTAATTAGAAGCTCAAGTGGATAAAGAGAAGAAAGAAAGAGAAGGATTTGAAAGAGAAAAAAAAGCCTTTTCACAAAAGTTTTCTGAGTTCTCAAGAAAAGATTTTGAAGAAAAGAAGGCTATAGAACTCAAATGTCTTAAACTTTCTCAACAAGTGTCAAATTTCGAGAAAGTTATCATCTTGGAGAGATATAAGTTTGATAGTTGAGCTGAAGAGTGTAGAAAAATATTTTAATGACGAAAAGAAAGTTTTTGAGACAGAGATTTCTAAGCTTACAAGAAAATTATCTGAACTTTCATCAACTATTCAAAAGGAAAAGAACGCGAAGCCTGACTTATAAAAAAAGTTTGATCTGATTTCAAAGGAAAGAAACAATTTGTCTTCAAAGATAAAAGAACTTAAAGAGATCATGTTCAAGGTAAAGTTGACTGAGCCAAAGATGTAACACCTTAAAATCAGAGTGAATTAAAACCTGAAAAACTTGGCAACATGACATTCGTATTGATAATAAACTCCCAAGAAGGGGATCAGTCCTTAAGACTTTACAAAACCTTGTATCGATATAGAGTTCGTCAACAAACTAATCTAGACACCTATATCAAGATTACATCAGTTGACAATCCATAATGTACCAAAAGAATGGGACTTAACAAATGCCCTGAAACAATACTAGTCATCTCAAAAGCCTCGAGACCAAACCCGTCTCTCAAAACCCCGACAACCCACCGCTAAGGGAAACCTGTTATACACATCATTTGAGAAAAAGTGTTAGACTTAAAGCCTGGTGAGAACATACAGTTTATAAAGCTCAAAAGATATAAACGTCAGTATCATAAGGAAATCTTTTCATAAAGGTTTAGTTCATAAAGATAACGTTTCGCCACAACCGGGCCTTTTCGATCCAAAACTCATTATATGATGACAAAAGGACCATTTTACCAAGGATTGTGGTGTAACACAAAGTAGACCACAAATCCGTGTTATGAGCTAAACAATTGGAATCCGCGGATACGAACACAAAAGTCCGTGCTTCAACGTGAGATCAAGCCCCAAGCGCAAAACCAATGTATACTCCTTCGCTAGGATCACTATGAACCATGGCTAGTATCCGGCCTCACATAACCGTACCAAGTTGCCCCCGAGGAACATATGATCCATAGCTACAAATTTGGGGAATATAACATCCCAACAAAACAGTCGACTCAAAACCTAGGGATCCACTAGTAATGGTACAGACTCGTCACAACAACATATGTGACCAACCATAACTAAACATATGGTATAAACACATTTTCATAAACAAAATGTCATTTCCAGTTCAACTTCTGGTAAGAATGAAAATCATTAAAATGAGCTCATAAACATTCTTTTCACATATCCACATAATGTGCAAGTAAAACATCATTTTACTTTAATAAGGCAGAACCCGTCATTTTGGTCAAAACTGACCGGGAACCCCGAGAATCACCAAAAACTTCATTTATATCAAAATGTAGAGAACATGAAATCATACCGTAGAAATACTTCGGATTTTGCAAATAAGAGTTTTGACATGTATAAAGTTTGTAAAATGGTAGTAGGAACTCACCGGTAGGTTTTCAGAATAAAACCCGGAAAACCAGATAACGATCACGACGTAGAGGTGAAGCTTAAAACACCGACCCCTTGCTTGAAACACCGAAAACTAACAACTAAACTAGCCTTTGAATATCGAAAGAGAAAAAGAGAGAAAAGGAAGAGAGAGAGAGAAATCTGAGATTTGATATTTTTAAGAAATATCTCTCAAAAGAGATATTTAAGACAACTCCAAAAAGTGGCCTGACAGCCGTGCGCCCTCAAAGAAGGAAATGCGCACGGCCCGTGCGCAAGCCACTGCCTCACACACTGATTCATGCGTACGACCCGTGCGTCTTTTCTGAAGGAGGGTGCACGACCCGTGCCCCCTGTAGACAGAAACAGAAACCTCAATTACTCCAACAACTTCGCAAAACAACGAAATTCGGGGTGTTACAATCCTTCCCAACTTGGGAATGATTTCGTCCCCGAAATCCCAACTATTTAAAAAGGTGAGGATATCTTCGCTTCATATCCTTCTCGGCTTCCCACGTCACATTTTCTCCCCGGTGATGCTTCCACTGCACCTTGACCAAAGTGACTTCTTTGTGACGCAACTTCTTAGACTTTCTCTCTAAGATGGCGTCGGGTTCTTCCACACAACGGTTTCCTTCGTCTACCCTTAACTCTGAAAGGGGAATGACGCTGTCTTCTACTGCCAAACATTTCCGGAGGTAGCAAACATGAAACGTGTTGTGTATTCTGCTCAACTCCGGTGGCAGTTCCAACTGGTAGGCTTGCAAAGCCACCCGTTTAAGCACTTTGAAAGGTCCGAGGAAACGGGGACTCAACTTCCCACGTTTTCCGAACCGTATAATGCCTTTCCACGGTGACACCTTAAGCATAACGCGGTTGCCCCCTTGGAATTCCATCGGTCACTTTCATTCTTTCACGAATGCACTTGACCTTATCGGCAGTCTCTTGCACGATTTCAGGTCCGGAGAACTGCTTTTCTCCCGCTTCAAGCCAGCATACGGGAGTCCGACACTTTCGCCCATACAAAGCCTCAAAGGGTGCCATTCCGATACTCGAGTGGTAGCTATTGTTGTAAGCAAACTCCACCAAAGGCAGGTGAGAGTCCCAGCTACCCCCGAAATCGATGACACAAAACCTCAACATCTCTTCCAAAGTTTGGATCATTTGCTCGCTCTGCCCGTCGGTTTGCGGATGGTAAGCCGTACTCAACTTCACCTGAGTACCAAGTTCTTTCTGAAACCCATCCCAGAAGTTCGAAGTGAACCGACTGTCGCGATCTGACACGATCGACAATGGTATTCCATGTCTCGAGACCACTTCGTCGATGTAAAGTTTTACTAACTTATCCATCGGTAAAGTCTCGCGCATAGGCAAGAAGTGAGCGCTCTTTGTCAATCTGTCAACTATCACCCAAATGGTATCGTGACCTCGAAGAGTTTTAGGTAACTTTGTCATGAAGTCCATAGTGATATGCTACCACTTCCACTCGGGAATCTCTAAAGACTGCAGACTCCCATATGGTCGCTGATGTTCGACCTTAACTTGCGAACACGTCACACAACGCTCAACGTAACGCGCTACATCAAGTTTCATTATCGGCCACCAATAGTGTAGCTTCAAGTCCCTGTACATCTTTGTACTCCCCGGATGAATGGAATACTTGGACTTGTGAGCATCCTCTAGCAACAGATCACGGTTACCCCCAAGCTTGGGTACCCATACACGACCGCTGAACAGTTTTACTCCATGGCTATCTTCCGTTAAGAGCAAACGCTGCTTCGTCATGACTTCATCTTTTAGATTCTCTTCTAACAGTGCTTCCACCTGTGATGTCTTGATCTTCTCAACAAGACTAGACACTAGCTCGATCCTCGAATGGGTAGCTCGAATACTTCCGCTATAGTCTTTCCGACTTAACGCATCGTCCACCACGTTCGCCTTACCGGGATGGTAAAGCAATTCACAGTCGTAATCTTTGAGTAACTCGAGCCACCGTCTTTGCCTCATATTCAGCTCTTTCTGATCAAAGACATATTTCAGGCTCTTGTGATCCGTGTATAGTGTGCATTTCGTGCCGTAAAGGTAATGTCGCCAAAGTTTCAAAGCGAACACCACCACCGCTAACTCCAGATCATGGGTTGGATAATTCTACTCGTGTATTTTAAGCTACCTCGAGGCATAAGCGATCACCTTGCCTCGTTGCATCAACACACATCCCAGTCCCATCTTTGAAGCGTCGCTGTATACCACGAAATCTTCCGACCCTTCAGGTAACGTCAAGATCGGAGCTTCACACAGCTTCTTCTGAAGGATACGGAACGCCTTCTCTTGGGCTTCAGTCCATTCAAACTTCACATTCTTTCGAGTCAGAACTGTCAAGGAAGAAGCGATCTTTGAAAAGTCTTGGATAAATCTCCTGTAGTATCCCGCCAGACCCAAGAAACTTCGGATCTCGGACGGACTCTTAGGAGGCTCCCAATTCATCATAGTTTCAATCTTGGAGGGGTCTACTTTCACTTCGACCCGAGTGACTACGTGACCCAGAAACTGTACTTCTTTAAGCCAAAAGTCGCACTTGGAAAATTTGGCGTACAACCTTTCTTTTCTCAACACTTCCAGAACTTCACGAAAATGTTGCTCGTGCTCTGACTCACTCTTGGAGTACACGATTATGTCATCAAAGAATACAATGACCGACTTGTCGAGGAATGGTCGGCATACTCTATTCATTAAATCCATAAACACAGCTGGTGCGTTCGTTAGACCAAAAGGCATTACAAGAAATTCGTAATGGCCGTAACGCGTTCTGAAAGCTGTCTTCGGAACATCATCTTCTCTTACCTTCACTTGGTGATAACCCGAACGTAAGTCGATTTTGGAAAAACAACCCGCTCCTTGAAGTTGATCGAACAAGTCGTCTATTCTCGGAAGCGGATATCTGTTCTTTACTGTAGCTTTGTTCAACTCACGATAGTCGATGCACATTCTCATTGTGCCATCTTTCTTCTTTACAAACAAGACCGGAGCTCCCCAGGGTGACGAACTCGGTCTTATAAAGCCCTTCTCCAAAAGGTCTTGGAGTTGTGCCATCATTTCTTGCATTTCTGACGGCGCTAAACGGTAAGGAACTTTAGCAATTGGTGCTGCTCCAGGCACAAGATCAATCCGAAACTCTACCTGACGATCGGGTGGTAACCCGGGCAAGTCGTCCGGAAAGACGTCTGGAAACTCACGCACGATCTTCACATCTTCCAGCTTTGATTTCTTTAACTTGTCATCGATCACATAGGCTAGGAAAGACGAACATCCTTTTACTAAGCACTTGCGTGCCTTTGCCATTGTGATTATTGCCACTTCACCCTTTCTCTTTTCACCGTAGATGACAACGACTTCGCCAGAGGGATTGGGAAGTCGAATCAACTTCTTGGAACATACGATCTCGGCATGATTGTTTGACAACCAATCCATGCCGACCACAACATGAAAACCCCCGATTAACATCGGCAGTAGATCGATCGAGAATTCTCTCCCTTCGATACTAAGAGTACACTGCTTCAGAACCTCGTGGATCAGAACTTGACTACCATCGGCTATTTCTACCACTAATGCATCCTCAAGACTAGTAGTGGCCATAGAAATTTTCTGACGGAACAATTCAGATACGAAAGAGAAACTAGCATCCGTATCGAACAAAATACAAGCAGGTACAGAGTTTATAAGGAAAGTACCCGATACCACGTCAGCGGATGCCCTGGCCTCTACGGCCGTCATCTGAAATGCTCGACCCGGAACCTTAGGAGGGTTCTCCTTCCTTGCTGGCGTGCTACCCGACACAAGCTTCGGGCAATCTTTTCTCACGTGCCCCGATGCTTTGCACTCATAACAGACGATTCCTCTGACCGGGCAATCTCTAACAGTATGACCAGGCTTCCCACACTTATAACAAGTTTGAGAATTGGTGTAACAGTTACCGTGATGCTTGGTTCGACACTTCGGGCACCACTTTGCTTCCTGATAACTGCTGAAGTTGCGGTTTCCAACAAAAGGTCGGGCCCGCTTGGGAGGCACTGAGCTGCCCTCCCACTTTCTCTTATCAGACACCACAACGAAATTCTCAGATTTGCTCTTCGCGAACATTTCTTCCATGTACTGAGCTTCTTCTATCATTTCTCGGAGGTTAGAAGCTTTAGAATTGTGGACCATAGGTTGCATGTCCGCAGGTAGGCCATTCAGATAGGCCTTCATCTTATCCTTCTCTGTTGGGGCAGCGTGTCCCACCAGATCTAGCTTCTCCATGAACTGACGGGTGTACTCCCTCACCGTCAGGCTTCCCTTCACCAGAGACCGAAATTCTTTCTCAATTCGGTCCATTGTTCTTTCGTTGCAGAATTCTTCTAACAGCTTTTTCTTGAATTCGGCCCAAGACAACTGAGCCAACACAGCAGCAGGTAGGGTGGATTGAATGACATTCCACCAAATGAGTGCAGTATCCCTCAGTAGTTGGGTACCGAACCGCACTCTCTGATCATCTCCGCACTCGGAAGAGCCAAAAGCTTGCTCAACTGCTCGGATCCATTTCACACACAAGATTGGGTCGTCGGAACCAGAGAACTCTGGTGGGCCGCAACCCAGAAAGGATTTGTAGGAACAACTTTTCCTACCTCCCGGAGCACCAACAATCCTGTTTTCCTCAGCCCTGACCCCTGTACCAACGCCTCCAGAACCTGCTACAATGTTTTCCACAACCGTCTCACTTCTTCGATTGTTCACATCGCGGTCCTCAATCACTTTCAGCAGGAACTCTTGCTGCTTTGCCATCTCTTCCCTCATTGCCAACATCATGCTGGCCATCAACTCAGACGGGGAACTAGCATCCCTGATTACTGGGTGGGATGAAGCCAGGTCCACACGCGGAATGACCTCTGGCCCCCCACCAAGTATTTGTTGAACTGGTGGACGCACGACAACCTCAACTCCTTCCGGCTGATCAGCGGTGGAGGCTGTCGCTTCCAGACCATCAACATGCGTACGCGGTCTACCACGCGTATTCACCATTACTGAACTGCTTCACAGAACAGAGAAACAGATAAGAGAGAGATTGAATAAACACGAAGGAAAAGTACTACCACATTACCAATCGTTATAGCAATAGAAATTCAAGCACGCTTACGTACGATATCTTCATAATAACATTAGCTAAGTGAGATTATGAACATATAACACATAAAGGTTCTCGTCACGATCACCACAACGTCTGATAAACGCACTTTCCGTTGACTCTAAGACTAACCCATCTTAGAATCTCTACCCAATCTCGCAGATCAATTCTTAGCCTACTCAGTCTAAGTCTAGACATCTTACATTCATGCCTAGTTCGCTTAAACTAGAGTTCTGATACCAACCTGTAACACCCTAAAATCAGAGTGAATTAAAACCTGAAAAACTTGGCAACATGACATTCGTATTGATAATAAACTCCCACGAAGGGGATCAGTCCTTAAGACTTTACAAAAACCTGTATCGATATAGAGTTCGTCAACAAACTAATCTAGACACCTATATCAAGATTACATCAGTTGACAATCCATAATGTACCAAAAGAATGGGACTTAACAAATGCCCTGAAACAATACTAGTCATCTCAAAAGCCTCGAGACCAAACCCGTCTCTCAAAACCCCGACAACCCACCGCTAAGGGAAACCTGTTATACACATCATTTGAGAAAAAGTGTTAGACTTAAAGCCTGGTGAGAACATACAGTTTATAAAGCTCAAAAGATATAAACGTCAGTATCATAAGGAAATCTTTTCGTAAAGGTTTAGTTCATAAAGATAACGTTTCGCCACAACCGGGCCTTTTCGATCCAAAACTCATTATATGATGACAAAAGAACCATTTTACCAAGGATTGTGGTGTAACACAAAGTAGACCACAAATCCGTGTTATGAGCTAAACAATTGGAATCCGCGGATACGAACACAAAAGTCCGTGCTTCAACGTGAGATCAAGCCCCAAGCGCAAAACCAATGTATACTCCTTCGCTAGGATCACTATGAACCATGGCTAGTATCCGGCCTCACATAACCGTACCAAGTTGCCCCCGAGGAACATATGATCCATAGCTACAAATTTGGGGAATATAACATCCCAACAAAACAGTCGACTCAAAACCTAGGGATCCACTAGTAATGGTACAGACTCGTCACAACAACATATGTGACCAACCATAACTAAACATATGGTATAAACACATTTTCATAAACAAAATGTCATTTCCAGTTCAACTTCTGGTAAGAATGAAAATCATTAAAATGAGCTCATAAACATTTTTTTCACATATCCATATAATGTGCAAATAAAACATCATTTTACTTTAATAAGGCAGAACCCGTCATTTTGATCAAAACTGACCGGGAACCCCGAGAATCACCAAAAACTTCATTTATATCAAAATGTAGAGAACATGAAATCATACCGTAGAAATACTTCGGATTTTGCAAATAAGAGTTTTGACATGTATAAAGTTTGTAAAATGGTAGTAGGAACTCACCGGTAGGTTTTCAGAATAAAACCCGGAAAATCAGATAACGATCACGACGTAGAGGTGAAGCTTAAAACACCGACCCCTTGCTTGAAACACCGAAAACTAGCAACTAAACTAGCCTTTGAAGATCGAAAGAGAAAAAGAGAGAAAAGGAAGAGAGAGAGAGAAATCTGAGATTTGATATTTTTAAGAAATATCTCTCAAAAGAGATATTTAAGACAAATCCAAAAAGTGGCCTGACAGCCGTGCGCCCTCAAAGAAGGAAATGCGCATGGCCCGTGCGCAAGCCACTGCCTCGCATACTGATTCATGCGCACGACCCGTGCGTCTTTTCTGAAGGAGGGAGCACGACCCGTGCGCCCTGTAGATAGAAACAGAAACCTCAATTACTCCAACAACTTCGCAAAACAACGAAATTCGGGGTGTTACAAAAGACGCCAGAATCAATTGTTCAATCACCAAGAGATGATCAAGCTGATTCAGAATGCTCATTCAAAACAGCTTCGAGTTCACGTTTTACAAATGTTTCTAATAATCCTTTATTTGATTCAGATGATAGTCATACTTCTAAATTTAAAGATTACATTCGTCCTTCTAACATTTTCTATGATAAGCATGTTGATAGTTCAGGTAAACATAAAAGAACAAGTGGAAAAGAAAAGTGGATTTGGAGAGTGAAAGGTTCCACGGAGGAGAAGAAGGAACAAAAATCATTTGTGCATACATCAAATGCTAAAAGGAACAATGCTCCTAAAGGTAAAACTTTTGGCAAACCTGATCTTGTTTATACTATAAATCAACTGATCAGGTTAGCACAAAAGAAAATTAGTTGTTCCTATTGTGGTTTAAATGATTTTCTATACAAAAATTATGAAAATAGCTTGTATGGTTCTTATTACATCTCTCCTACTAGAACTGCAACTAACAAATCAGGATCCAAATACCTGTGGATACCAAAAGCTAAATCTGTGTTGCAGGCACCTAAAGACTAAGGGAAGAAAGAACAATGACTTATGAGTAAATAAGCTCAAGACTCAGACTTCAATGTCAAAGGATGATGACTTCTGATCATGTACAGATCAGGACTCGATCTTCAAATATCAAAGCATGGTTTCTGATTACAACAGATCAAGACCCGATCCTCAATGTCAAAGGGAGTTGACTTCTAAACAAATCAGTTTAGGACTCGTTCTTCAATGATAAATATGGAGCGTTTGACTTCTGAATTTACTTCAATCCTAGTACATTTTTATTGACTTTGTTATTACCATGTCTCAAAAGATAAATCTTTCGATGGTAATACTCCCGTTTGCTATTCAATGTTGTTTGAGATCAGGCGTCATTTCTTACTATAAATGTGCTTTTATTGATAATATGTTTATATATCGTTCATATAAACAACTTTCGTTATTTGATACCCCGAATTATTTTTTCTTCATGATATTTGATCTGATTAAATCATTGTCAGATTCTCAAAACCATGAAATTGAATGATTTTAAATGTTCAAAGTTTGGAGAAATCTTAAATGTTCAATTGCTCAAATTTCATTTTTATCATTAATGAGCATACATACACTGACTATGATTTCTTGTGCTTAATTGTCAAGATAATCATTGAGCAACACATTCTTTTAGGACAAAATACATGGGACTCAGTGTGAGTGCTTAAATGACTTCCATTGATTCACGTTAACCTGTGTTTCCTACCCCGGAAGTAATCTTAAGAGTGATTGAGGGGAGAGGTGTCAAAAGAATTGAGAGTGGGTGTGTGCTGAGGTAAAATGAAAATGAGAGTTTGGTTAGAAGCGAGTTTAAATGTTTAAAAGAAAGAGGGTGAGAGATCAGAGTAAAAGAATATCAAACTCTGCACCAAACTTTTTCCTGAGTCGGGCAGCCACATAATCTGTTGTTTCACAATTTTTCGTGAACGACATTGAAACAAGCAACTAGACCATGCCAACTCTTGCATTAAAACCCCACCTACTACTCATTCTTTTCTCAACAAACGAATGTTTCATTTTTTTCAAGGGGAAGCAACACATATTCTATTGGATCTTTATTTGGAAGATGCTGATATTGAAAAAGAAGGAACGTTGCCCTACCTTCTACCCTTTCTCATGCACTTTGAGTCTATGTAGAACTTTTGTTGTCTCAATGATTTACATAATTTTAGATTCTTATTGAAAAGCAATCATTGTGCTAAATTCTTTCATAACACAAGCATGAGCACACATAAAATCTGTTTTTCTGTCAGAACGTTCATAGATTAACCTTGTGTTTTTCGATGATTGAATGGAAGTCCAGGGGAGTGAACATCACCCAAGCTCCTTATAAAGTACATTCGTTGTACTAAATAACTCTGTGTTACTTACAGGCACTTTAACTGTTTCATCTGTTGATTCAGGGATACCATTCTTAATTTGTCTGAATTTGAAAAGATTCAGATAAATACATTAATGAATTGACGGTCATTATCAGATCAGACAAAGAATTTTCATGTTATTCCTTAGGGGAGATTGTTTACATTCTATCAAAGGAGGAGATTATTTTTGTTCATCATGAAGACTATGCTTATATGACTATTTGGGGGAGAAGTTTCAACGATAGAATTAATCTTGAAAGTTTTGCTGATTCTGATTCTCAAAATTCATCAAAAAAGGGGAGAAGTTTCAAAGTTCAAGTCAGATTCAAGTTGATCGTATCAGAAAGGGGGAAAGTCTTTAAAGATAATTTTTTAAAGACAGAGTAAAGTCATGTAAAAGCAGAAAAAGGGGGAGATAGTTCGAGATTTCAATGTCAGATTAATTTCAAAGCAAAAGCTATGGAAAGAGATATGTAATGAAAGGGGGAGATGTTAGAGATGATTCAAGAAGAGATCAAAGTCAAAAGAAAGTTGTCAAGCGGATAAAGTCAACGTAAAGTTTGAAGATTATTGAATTGATGAGTTTATCTGAAAACGCTATTAATGTCAGAGATTGAAGAAAGTGTTAAAGTTCTTCTCAAAGCTACTCAAAATTAATTCAAAGGGGGAGATTCATTTCATGTGTTATCAAAGACTGATAAAAGTGATAAAGATTTGAAGATGTTATAGATGAAAAAGATTGTTTGTTGAAGATTGTTTTGAAGAAAAGAAGACCTAAAGATTATTGCCAATTTTTTTTTAATCTTGAATCCAAAGGGGAGATTGTTAGATATGAATTGTATTCAAGATTAAATGAGGGTCTAATTTGTAATTGTCTAATAGTCAAAGGGTTTTGTTGTAAAGTCAACCAAGGTTGACTAGGTATAAATAGCTTAGTGTCTTTGTTAGATCTAAAGTCACGCGCACAATTCAGAAAGTCAAGTAAGATTGTAACACAGAGAACTCGCATACTTTGCAAGTGAGATATGTGACACCAAGATCTGTGGCACTGTAATCTTGTGACTTTAATAAAAATGACATCTTGATAATCTGTGTTTGATTAGATTGCTAGAAACTGGGATCACACTTCGTCCGCTTTCTTATCGAACTTACCAAGATTATCACGATCATTTAAGATGTAGCATCTGCAACCAAACACACGAAAAAACTTAACATTAGGTTTTCTATGATTGAGAATCTCATATGCCGTTTTATTTAACCGTTTTGTAATGATCGTGCAGTTCTGAGTAAATCATGTTGTAGCAATGGCTTCAACCCATAGATACAGAGGTAATTCTGTATAAGCCAACATTGTTCTCGCTGCTTCCACTAGAGTTCTATTTTGTGCTCTACAACACCGTTCTGTTGAGGCGTACGAGCGACAGAGAAATTATGAGATATGCCTACTAACTGAAGATAACTTTGTAGGGTATCATTTTTAAATTTTGTACCATTGTCGCTTCGTAGATTTTGAATCGGTAGTTGAAGCAATACTTGTACTTTCTTAATGAAAGCAATAATTAACTCATGTGCTTCAGACTTAGCTCTCAGGAATTTTAATCACGTGTACCGCGAGTACTCATCGACCATAACAAGTATATACTTCTTTCCACTGATCGATTGAATACGCATGGAGATGCAAAGATCGATATGAATCATTTCAAGTGGCGACTTGCAGGAAGACTCCATCTTTGCTTTGTGGGAACTTCTTTTCATCTTTCCTATCTCGTATGTTGGGCACAAAGAGTCTTTCTCAAACCGCATCTCTGATAGACCTCTGACCATACCTTTGCTTGCAAGAGTGTTTATCGCCTTGAAGTACTGATGAGAGAGACATCTATGCCATATTCAACTTTCTTCCTTTGATGCTTTTGCTATCAAACAAACAGATCGTGTAGCAGATAGAGTTGGAAAGTTTACTGCATATAAGTTTTCGTATCTCTTTGCTTTAAAAATCTCAGAACCATTAGGATCTTCTATGTGGCAATGAGTTATGGTGAACCTAACTTGGTAGTGACTGTCACAGAACTGGCTCGTACTAAAAAGATTGTGATCCAGGCCTTTTATGTACAATACTTTCTGAATGGTTATAGTGCCATTTTTTAGCATTCCATATCCTCTAACATGTCCTTTAAGCGCAGAGTTTGCAAAGCCAAAAATTTATGCAGGTTATTCTACATAGTTGTGCAATATGTGCTTGAACCCTGTCATATGCCTTGAACATCCGGAGTCGATAAACCATAGATGACAGACCTGCAAAGAATCAACTACTTGGCTTTAGGTACCCATATCCAAATGGGTCCTTTGCTGTTAGCATTCTTTAATTTATGAAAATCGTTGACCGTGCCTTTAATTCGCCATTCATAACGGGGCTTCGGCAACCATTTCCATATCATTTTGACATTTACATCTTTAAAATACTTTTTTCTTTGAAAAATTGTTTTGCTTAGCCTAAAATATTTGAATCGGTTGAGTCGGGGCTTTGGAAAATGTTTTTGCACGAGAAAAACTTTTAACTTTCTTTTTCTTAGGAACAGTGGAGTGAAATGAGAATGTGTTGCTGCTACAGTGATTGCATATAATATTCTTTTGAGCAAACGTCATAATCTTTGATTTGTCAAAAGACTTGCATTTATTTGCATCAAGACTATTACAAGCATCTTTACAATCACTATTAGTATTAACACTCTCTCCTTTCATGACAGAAGTACAATTTCTAGAAACAGTTGAAATTTTCTTCTGTTCAAAAGTTTTCCTTCTCCACTTTCCTTTTATTTTCTCATTCACATCTGAAACACCAAAAGAAACCGAATTAATTGAATTCTTGGAAGATGAGTTAACATTTTTAACACCAGAAATTTCACCTTTCTCAAACACACTTGGCTGTTTTTCAAATTCTTAAGCATAAACAACTGTTGGTTTGGCTAAAGTCACAAACTCCAGATTAGATCGAACATTCCATTTCTTGTTATCAAAATCCTTTTGATTTGACAAATTCTTTTTTAACAAATCACTTTTCAACTCACTTATCTGTTTGCTAAGCCCTCGGTTTTCTTCTAAATATTTGTCTAATTTAAACCGAAGATCACAATTTTCATCTTCAATTTCCTTGAGAGTCTTTTGCAAATCATATATTTGTTTTTGAAAATTAGAAGTTTTATTTAACTCGGAGTTGGACTCAATCTTTTCTAAAATTGGAACAAGATATGAAAAGTTCATTAATTCATCAAAAAATTCTTCAGACTTTTTATCAATGAACTCAAACTTTTTTGTTGGTGAAAGTCCAATCCAAGCTCTATGAACACACACTGATTAAGTCAAAATCATCTTGTAATGATTCAAAAAATTTATTACAATGATTTCTTAGTGCCACATATCTCACAGTGCCATATACCTATTTACAATGTATTCTCTCTCTACAATTCGTATGCGCGTGTATGTGTTCTTAAAACTTTTTTTTTTGAAAACTACAAAGACAATTTCTTTATATATGGTCAACATGACCTCTCACAACTAGCTAAAGTCAAAGTCAATCACTTTGACTTAAACACAATTTACAACAAGACCACTTATACTTTTTACAACTTTACACTTTGACCCCTCATTTAGTCTTGAATACAATCTTGACTTAACAATCTCCCCCTTTGGATTCAAGATTAAAAAAAAATTGACGATAATCTTCAGGTCATCTTCTAGTTGTAAAATCTTCAATAAAGAATCTTTAACAACTTTAAATCTTGAACAACTTTGTCTTTCTTTACAAACTTTGAAAACTTCAAGACTTTAATATCTTCTTCAATCTCCCCCACTTGTCACAAATATGTAACAATCTTTCAAAATAATCTCTTGAGCTTGATAATCATAAGACTTTACTTTGACTTGAAACACAAATTCTCTCCACTTTACAACTTTCTCTTGACTTTGCTTTCTTCAGAAATTTAACTTTGAATCATCTCCCCTTTCAGATAAGATCAGTGTAATTATGACTTTGAAACTCTTGAAATTTCTCCCCTTTTTGATGAATTATGAGAAATCAGAATCATCAAAACATTACAACGTCAGCTTTTTCATTGAAAATATCTCCCCCAAATATCAAGATAAGTACAATATTCATGAGAAACAATCTATCCCAAAGAGAATATAATCTCCGTCTGATCTGATATGAATATTCTGGCGTCAATTCATAAATGTATTCATCCGAATCTTTTCAAATTCAGACAAATTATGATTGATAACCCTGAATCAACATATGATCAATTAACATGTCTGTCAATAGCACAGAGCCACTGTGTACAATGAATGTATATTGGAAAGGAGCTTTTTGATGTTCACTCCCCCAGGGCTTCCATTCAATCATTGAAAAACCACAAAGGAATTTTCTATGAATGTTAAGACAATAAAACATATTCCTTGTGTGCTCGTGCATGTGTAAAATGATTGAAGAAATTATAGCTTGAACAAGCTCAAAATATGTAAACCATTGAGACAACAACAGTATTACATAGACTCAGTGTGCATGAATGAGGTTCAAAGGTGGGGCAAATTTCCTTCTTTTTCAATATCAAAACCTTCCAAACGAAGATTTGATAGATTATGTGTTGCTTCCCCTTTAAAATATGAAACATCTTTTTGTTGAGATAAAAGATGAGTAGTTGGTGGGGTTTTATGCAAGAGTTGGCATGGGCTAGTTGCCTGTTTCAATGATGTTCATGAAAGAATTGTGAAACAACATATTATGTGGCTGCCCGACTTAGAAAAAGTATGGTGCAAGTTTAATATTCTTTTACTCTGATCTCTCACCCTCTTTCTTTTTAACATTTGAGCTCGCTTCTAACCAAACTCTCATTTCCATTTTACCTCAGCACACATCCACTCTCTATACATTTGACCCATTACTTCTTAGGTAGGAAACACAGGTTAACGTGAATCCATAGAAGTTCTCTTAAGCACACACACTGATTCCCATGTATTGTGTCCTAAAAGTGATGTTGCTCAACAGTTTATCTTGACATATAAGTACAAGATATCATTATCAAAAAAAGTATGCTCATCAAAAATAAGAATGAGATTTAAGCATTTTGAACATTTAAGATCTCTCAAAACAATGAAATTGAATGAATGAAACGAATTAAAGTGAAGTGTTTTGAGAATCTGACAATGATTCGATCATATCAAATATTATGAAGAAAAATATGTTGGGATATCAAAGAACGAATATTTATTTATATAAACAAGATATAAACACATTATCAATGAAAGCACAATTATGAAGAAATGACGTCTGATTTCAAACAATGTAGAATTCAACCGGGAGTATTACCATCTAAAGACTTATCTTTTTGAGACATGGTTATAACAAAGTCAATAAAAGTACTGAACCGATGTGTGTAAGAATACTTGAGAGTATAAGAAAAGATAATACACAAGTATTGATCTCTGAGAAACACACGGTTAGTTAATCATGAAAGTATCGATATGAAAAACATTTAAAATCACACTTCGATATTCATAAAACGTTTGAGAACACGAAGTGGTTTGAATGTTTAAGAAATTGTTTTTCACATCCGAAAGTCGTTCGTTTTTCAAAATATGTAGAATAAAGAATCAGGAATACTTACATTCGGCTTAGGATTCTCCCCCTTTAATGAATAACACTCTACACACATTTTAAAAGAATAAAAATCTCCCTTTGAAAAAAACCTCAGATACTTCCCCTTTGTACCTGTAAAAAAACAAATTATTAGAAAAGACCAATATGAATATAACAATGAAATTGATTTTTCTTTCTCTTCTTCCTCTTAAACATATGACAGTGAAAGTTTTACTAACTCCACCTCAAACAAACAATAAAACTTCATGAAAAAGATGTATCTTTTCAGCTTCCTTAAGAATGAAAACTCTTAAGTACGGGTTCTGAATAGAATTATCCAGAAGCCAACGTCACAATCTTATAACCTGCAAAATAAGAAAGATTTTGGTAATCATAGAAAATGATTCCGCCTTCGTCAGTAAAGAAGAATATAAGCAGATGTTCAAACTCCCCCTAGACGTGTACAAACATTAAGATCTACTCTCCCTAGAATCATGAAAGAGATAAGAAGACATATTTAACATACCTAGTTTGCTGATAAGAAACTTAAAGCATTTTTCATCTAAAGGCTTAGTATAACAAATCAGCTAACTGGTAATCCCTCTGTATAAAATGAATTTAGTTATCACCTTTCTCCACATGATCCTTTATGAAGTGGTAACGCACATCTATATGTTTCGTCTTGGAGTGCTGAACCAGATTAGCAGTTATAGTTATGGCCCTCTTGGAATCGCAATAGATAGAGAATCTCTTGTAGGTGTACCTAAAGTCTTTTAATTGCGTCTTCATCCATAAGACTTGAGAAAAACAGCTCACGATAACAACGTACTCAGCCTCAGCAGTGGATGTGGACACACAATTTTGCTTCTTTGAGGTCCAACTAACAAGTTTATCACCTAAAAATTGACATGACCCAGATGTGCTCTTCCAATCTAGCTTACAACCTGCATGGTCAGCATCTGTAAAAGCAGTTAAATCAAATCCAGAATCCTTTGGATACCAAAGGCCTAATTCAAGGGTGCCTTTCAAATATCTAAGGATCCGTTTTACGGCCACAAGATGAGATTCCTTCGGATTTGCTTGCTATCTCGCGCAGAAACAAGTAGCAAACATAATATCAAGTCTACTTGCCGTGAGATACAATAATGAACCGATCGTACTACGGTACATTTTCTGATCAACAGATGTACCAGTTAAATCTGCGTCCAGTAGCGTTCCAGTATCCATGGGCGTTTTCATTACTACACTATCGGTCATGTTGAACTTTTTCAAAATATCTCGAATGTATTTGGACTGGTTTATGAAAATACCATCTGGGGACTGTTTCACTTGAAGACAAAGGAAAAATGTCAATTCATCCATCATACTCATCTCAAACCTAGTCTCCATAATCTTTGAAAAGTTTTTACTTGTAGACCCAAATATTATGTCATCTACATATATTTGTATTAAGATCAAGTCATCACCTTGTTTCTTTAGGAATAAGGTAGTATCAATTGTACCTTTCTTGAAACCTGAGGCAAGTAGGAATTGCGTTAAAGTGTCGTACTATGCTCTTGGTGCTTGTTTGAGACCATATAGTGCTTTATCAAAAACATAGACGTGGTCAGGGTGATGTGGATCTACGAAGCCTTCGGGTTGTGCAACATAAACCTCTTCATGCAGTACGCCATTCAAGAATGCAGATTTCACATCTATTTGATAGACAGTGAAATTCTTATGAGTTGCATATGAAAGAAATATCCGAATTGCCTCGATCCTTGCAACAGGAGTGAAAGTTTCATCGTAATCGATGCCTTCCTGCTGACAATAGCCCTTAGCGACCAATCTAGATTTGTTTCACATGACAAACCCAACCTCATTCTTTTTATTCCTAAAGACCCACTTAGTGCCAATCACTGATTTATCCTTAGGTCGTGGGATTAGCTGCCAGATCTTGTTCCATTCAAACTAGAGTAGCTCATCTTGCATAACAAGTATCCAATCAGGATCTTGAAGCACCTCTGAGACGTTTTTAGGCTCTAGGGAACTCCGTAAACTAGAGTATAACCAGAAATTAGTTGATGTTGCACGGGTCTTAACTCCACTGTTGACGTCACCGATTATGTTATGAAGGGGGTGATCTCTAGTCCATCTAGTGGTAATAGGCAGGGGTTGAACAGTTTCTCTGTTGTTCAACTCATTATATTTGTCAACAATTTCAGGAACAACTTCAGATGTTGTTGGAACTTCATTCACAGGTGATTTTGACTGTTGTACTTCTGGTGCAACGGAAGAAGTACTCGGCACTTCTTGACCAGAATTCGAATCAGCAGAAACAGAACCATGATTAGTTTGATCAGAATCATTAGGCGTTGTTGTACCTGATGAAGTTGTTGTGAGTTGTTCAGATGGTCCAGAAATATCTTCAGTTGTTGTAGGGACCTCTGATGTTGATGCGGACACACTAGATTTATCAAAATCTGCACAAATATCCATGAATGCATCAAAAAATAATAGATCTAACACAGATGTAGACACTTGAGAGTTAGAAACAGAACACTTATTCTCTTTTGACTCGGGTTCTATTCCGTCTTGAATAGAAGCCTTTCCTTTCAGCTTGAGTCCTGAACTGTGTTGTTCAGAAGTCAAAGTTGAATTTTCATCAAACGATACATGAATACTTTCCATAACAGTCTTGGTACGACGGTTATAGGTACGATAGGCCTTTGAAGTCAAGGAATATCAAAGAAAGTAGCCTTCGTCCACCTTCTTATCGAACTTTCCAAGATTATCACGGTCGTTCAAAATGAAGCACCTGTAACCAAAGACACGAAGGAATTTAACATTAGGTTTTCTCTTATTTATAATCTCATACGCTGTCTTATTCAAACGCTTATTAACTATCGTTCGATTTTGAGTGAAGCATACAGTGGCAACGACCTCAACCCACAAAAACAATGGTAATCCAGAGTAAGCCAACATAGTCCTAGCATCTTCGACCAAAGTACGGTTCTTGCGCTCGACAACTCCATTCTGTTGCGGCGTACGAGCGGCAGAAAAGTTGTGAGAAATCTCTACGGATTGTAAATATCCTTGTAGAGTCTCATTCTTGAATTCAATATCGTTGTCGCTTCGCAGTTTCTTGATTGGAAGTTGTAACAAAACTTGGACTTTCTTGATGAAGGCAATAATCAACTCTGGTGCATCTGAATTTGCTCTAAAAAACACTAACCATGTGTATCTAGAGTATTCATCAATCATGACTAAGATGTATTTTTTTTCCACTGATTGATTGAATTCTCATTGGGCCACAAAGATCCATGTATACCATTTCAAGCGACGATCTACAAGAAGATTCTATCTTAGCCTTATGGGAACTTCGTTTCATCTTTCCCATTTCACATGCAGAACATAAAGAATCCTTCTCGAATCGCAATTCTGGAAGACCTTTTACCATGCCTTTACTCGCCAAAGTATTTATAGCTTTAAAGTTTTGGTGAGAAAGACGACGATTCCAAATCCAACTTTCTTCTTTTGAAGCTTTAGCAATTAAGAAAACTGATCGACTTGCTGAAAGAGTTGGAAAATTGACCGCATATAAATTTCCATATCTTTCTGCTTTAAATATCTCAGAACCATCCAGATCTTCTATATGATAGTGTGTGATAGTAAACCTGACTTGGTAAAGATTGTCACAAAATTGACTCGTACTTAAAAGGTTGTGATCAAGCCCTTCCACATAAAGAACCTTCTGAATGGTCACAGTACTATTTTTAAGCATTCCGTATCCTCTGATGTAATTTTTAGCTCAGAATTTGCGAATCCAACTGTTCCAGCAAGCTGTTCAACATAATCATGCAGTAAGTGCTTGAACCCTATCATGTGCCTTGAGCATCCAGAATCTATGAACCATAGATGACAAGCCTGCAAAAGAAACAAACTTACTTTGTTTTAGGTAACCATATCCAAATAGGTCCTTTCTTGTTAGCATCTTTCAGCTTTTGGAAATCGTCAACCTTGCCTTTAACTCTCCATTCAAATATGGGCTTAGGCAACCATTTCCAAACCATATTCACATTCAAATCATGAAAATCTTTCTTCTTTGAGAAATTGTTTGACTTAGCCTTGAATATATGAATTTGTTGTGTTGAGGCTTTAGAACAAGATTTAGCTTTGGAAAAGATTTTGACATTCTATGGCTTCGGAGCGATGAAGTGAAATGAGAAAAAATTGCTACCACAGTGATTGCAAATAAAGTTCTTTCGAGCAAATGTCATGACTTTCAATTTATTGAAAGTTTTACAATTATTGGAACAAAATTGACATTTATTGTAAGAGCACATATTTGTTGGATGCAAGATCATAAAGATTGAAGATTAAAGTCAAAGCTCAAAGTCAACTCTCAAGCATCAAAGTCAAAGTCTCTTGTAATAAAAGTCAAAGTCGATGTCTATTGTATTTTGTTTCTTTGTAATGTTGTAGGTAGTATAAATAGCATTTGCCTTTTGTTGTCTTTGTAAGCATGTGGTAAAATTCAGATTTTCAAACAAGTTTCTTGTATTCATTTCATTCATTCAATTAACTTGAATGAAAAGTCTTCAATGTTTAAAATGCTCAAATATGCATGATTATTTCATTGAGCATACATATATCCGACTTGTATATCTTATGTGCTTTAACTGCAAAGTTAAATAATTTGAGAAACATGTTTTTATAGGAAAATATGGGTTCATTGTATAGAACTTAAATGAAACTTCTATGGATTCACGTTAACCAGTATTTCCTACCCAATAAGTTAATCCTTGAGTGATCGATTGTGTGAGGAGTCAAAATACTGAGTGTGGGTTGAGTGATGAGGTAAAATGAAAAGAGAGTTTGGTTAGAAGCGAGCTAAATGATTAAAAGAAAGAGGGTGCGAGATCAGAGTAAAAAGAATATCAAACTCTGCACCAACTTTTTCTGAGCCGGGAAACCACATTACTAGTGTTTCACAATTCTTCGTGAACATTATTGAAACATGCAACTAGCCCATGCCAACTCTTGATTAAAACACCGCCAGCCACTCATTTTCTTCTCAACAAGAAAATGTTTCAATATTTCAAGGGGACGCAACACATAATCTATCTGGTTTTCATTTGGAAAATCTGGATATTGTAAAAGAAGGAAGTCTGCCCCACCTTCGCACTTTGATCATGAACAATTGAGTCTGTGTTTAACTTTTGTTGTCTCAATGGTTTAAACGATGTCGAGCCTTATAAAAAGCAATCATTTATGCTTAATTCTTTCTGACACTTGCACGAAGACACAAGGAATTTGTTTTCTTGTCATAACATTCATAGAAATTCCTTTGTGGTGTTTTGATGATTTAATGGAAGCCCTGGGGGAGTGAACATCACAAAAGCTCCTTTCCAATGTGTATTTGTTACACACAGTGACTTCGTGTTAGTGAGAGGCATTTTAACTGATTCATTTGTTGATTCAGGTGTTACATTCATAATTTGTCAGAATTTACAAAGATTCAGATGAATATATTCGTTGGATCAACAGATAATCAGAGGCTCAGTGTTAAAAGATCAGAGGTCAGAAAAGATTTCAGAGACATTTCTTATAAAGTTTTAATGATTTAATGTTTTTATCATCAAAAAGGGGGAGACAGTATCAAAAAATGTTAAAGATGGGAGAAAATGTTCAAGAATTGATTATTAAAGAAAGATTGTTGTTCAAAGCTGAACGAGTTCAAAGATTTCAGAATTGTTGAGGATTTTACAGAAATTTAATTTGCAGATAATTTGCTAAAGCAATCAGAGCTGTGTCTGAAAGTGGTTTTTTTATAACCTTGGGAAAGAATGCTATTATTCTTGAAGATCAGATTTTGAGGAAGATTGCTAAAAGTTTTTGAAGATACTGTGTTTATCAAAGAAAGGGGAGAATGTCAATTTTTCATATTAATAGAGGGAGAATGTTGATTGTTTGAGAAGATCTTTTTACATCAAAGGGCGAAGATTCAAATTGAGCTTAAAAGAGAAGATTGAATTGCAATATCTTGTTAGAGATGATCTTGATCCAAAGGGGGAGAATGTAAGAGCACATATTTGTTGGATGCAAGATCATAAAGATTGAAGATTAAAGTTAAAGCTCAAAGTCAAATCTCAAGCATCAAAGTCAAAGTCTATTGTAATAAAAGTCAAAGTCAATGTCTATTGTATTTTGTTTCTTTGTAATGTTGTAGGTAGTATAAATAGCATTTGCCTTTGTTGTCTTTGTAAGCATGTGGTAAGTCATTGTAGATATTCACATGGATCATATTAGAGAAGATATGTACAGAATATCATTCTAGAGAGAGAAAGTGAGATTGTAATCTGAAATTGATGGAATTCAATGACATATGCTTTTTACAAATTCTCATATTGATTGTTTGTAGTGATTAGAACTTGAATTGTGGGTATAATATTTATTGTTCGCAGAACTATTACATGACAAACTATCATCACTAGTAGGTAAACTACAATCCTTTCTACAACTTCCAGAAACATTTTCACAAACTTTCTTTTCACAAACTTTTCTCCTCCATTCTTCTTTCACCTTTCCATTAAGATCTGAAAATCCAAAAGAAACTTTGTTAGTTGATTTCTTAGAGAGTGAATTTCTTTTCTTGACTCTAGAAGTTTCACCCTTCTCGAACACACTGGGCTGCTTTTCAAAACAAGATGAATAAACAACTGTAGGTTTTGCAAGTGTCACGAACTCCGGGTTTGATCTTACATTCCATTTTTTAGCATCAAACTCTTTTTGTTCAGATAAATTCTTTTTGAACAAATAGTTTTTCAATTCATTAATCTGTTTACAAATCTCTTTATTTTCTTCCAAAGATTTATCAAGTTTGGAACGAAGATCACAATTTTCGTCTTCAACTTCTTCAAGAGTCTTTTGTAAATCAGATATTTCCTTTTCAAAACTGGATGTTTGATAAGCCACGGTGTCAGACTCTAGCTTGTTCAAAATAGGAACATAATCTGAAGAATTCATCATTTCTTTAAACATTTCTTCTGACATATTCTCAACAAACTCAGATTTTTCATCTGAATTCGTGACATGTGGAGACTCTTCTATCTTTACTCCTATTGGAGATTCAGAAGCAATAGATTCAGAAATGATGGTCTGATCACAAATATCAGTATCAGATTCATATTCATCATACTGACATTCGGTCTCAGGTAAGATCTTATCTTCGTTGACTGATTCAGTATTTGTAGAAGGTGTGGAAAATAATGATTCGAATTCTACAAATTCTAACTTTTTAGTTTTGTAGATTGAGTTCAAATCATTATATTTAAATCCCACAGATTTAAAACTGGATTGTGAATCAGTACAACTCAATTTATCATCATCTATTACTTCCTTAACTTTATGTGGAGTGTCCGATATAATAGTCTCAGTTTTTACGAATGTGTCGCGAATATCTGGAATCTTCTTAACAGTTGAACCCAATTTATCAAAATTATATAAACTTTCAGAGCCTCTTTTTAAAACATCATTTTCCGACAAACCTAACCCCAATTTTGGATTATAAAAATGAACATCTTGGAGTTTGTTTGTGAGAAGATTCAGAGTTTGTTCAGCCTGTCCTCTTTTTTAAGTTTAAATCCTCCAGTTGCGTAATCTTACAATACGCCTCATTGCATTCCTAAAAGCAAACTTCAAATTTTATTTTAAATTCACCTTTTTCAGAATTCAAATTCACCAAGTCCTTTTCAAGCTCGGTGATTTTGGATGTCAATTCATCTTTTTCCTTTTTCAAATCATCTTTTTCTTTTTCTTTGTCCTCGATTACAACTTTCAACAATGTTTTTTCATCACGAAAATTCATCATTGATTATCGTTCAAGACTAAGTTTACTTTTAAGCACATCAAATTTAGTTTCCATATGTTGAATTTGAGCAAGTAAAGAATGAACTATATCAGGATTATCAGATTGTTCACTTATCTCAGAGTCATCGTCAGAATTGTCAGAAGCAGGTTGTTCACAATCTTCAACCTTGGCCATCATGTAGACTTGAGTAAAATGAGCCTCTTCATCATCAGAAGTCTGACACAACCATTTTTCTTCTTCGTCCATAAGAACTTTTCCTTCTTCTTGCTTTTTGACAATAAGGGACTTTTTGGCATAATACTCTGAGTTCTTAATCCTCTTGAACTTGCAATCTTTAGAAAAATGCCCAAACTTTCCACAATTAAAACATCTTCCGCTTTGTGGATCAATCTTGTCATCCTTCTTCTCTTCCTTCCTTTCTTCTTTCTTTCCATATCCTTTCTCATATCGGGGCTTAAACTTTTCAGACTTATCCTTCTTGTGACATTTATACTTTGACTTTGAAAAGTATTTCTTCTTACCAAAATTTTTGTTGAACTATTTGGTTATGAAGGCCATATTCTCCGCAAACCTTTGAATATCATCATCAGAATGCACCTCTACTTCTTCCACCGACGACTCAAAACTAGAATTTGGTAGCTCAGACAAGTAAGCTTTAGGCAGCTTTGACTTTGACTTTGATCTAGAACTAGAACCAGAACATGAACTTGACTTACCCACTTTCTTCTCGGCTAGTAATGCTAATGACTCTTTCACCATTTTCTTCTCTTCACTTAGCATCTTTACTTCATCTTCATGTTGAGACAAAGTGGTAAAGATATCATTTACATCTTCTAAGTCCATGTCTTTTGACATCTGAAGATTAATGGCATAGCTCTTCCACTTTGGGTTAATCTCCGACACAGACTTATTCATGTCGTTCCGTCTCAAATCATTCAAAATCACATTAAATCTGTTGTAGGTGTCCACCAATGCTTCACCCTCCTTTCCTCGGAACAGTTCATAAGCATTGATACTCTGATTCAGCTTAGCTTTGATGGATCGGTCAGTACCTTGGAATTGTCTCTCAAGCTCATCCCACATAGCCTTTGCTGAGTTACGACTGTCTACACGGTTGTAGATGTCGTTGGGGATAGCCATAGTCAAAAGAATGAGAGCTTCTTCATCAATCTTTGTTTGTGCCATTTCCCGTTCACTATAATACTGGTAAGGCTTTGGCACATATCTCTTCTTTGAACATAGAATTCCAGATATCAAATTCTGAGAAACTTCTTCAATCTAACTTCTTTGACAGTGACAATTCTAGATTTGTTTTTCACAGCTCATTCAGTTTGTCTCAGATAATTGATCATACCAGCATACTCTTCTTGGTATTCTTTTGGTTGATTGGAAGCCCCCAAAACTTTGTACTTATCCATTGGCCTGATTCTATGTAAAAACACTTTTTTCATCTACTCTTCAAGAAAAGGAACTCTTAGCGCATGTCTCATATGCCTTAGTTTAGTTTCAGTAGGAACAAGAGGTGCTTCAGGTGCATTAGAAGGGCCTGCTTCACATTGGTTTGGCATGATAGGAACATGAACACTTTCATCTTTAGGTTTCTCATTCTCATTTTGAGCATCTTGAACAGGTTGATCATTTTGAATTGGGCTTGGATGTCTGAAAGAACTTGGTTGACTTTGATTGACAGGTATTTCAGAAACATCAGGAAAATTGAATTCTCTAAACACTGGGATCACTGGAACTTTGTTTGTAGCTTCCGGAATTTCATTCTGTACGGGACTAAGATGAATATCTTCTGGAGTACGCTGCTCATAAATGGCTTGCAAAACATCAAAATCTCTATTTTCCTCTAGTAAAGTATCCAAACCATTCTCTTCATTTTCAGGAATAACATCATCCTGTGCATTCTCATCATTTGAACCTTCCATAAAATTCTCTTTTTCTTCCTCCTTAACTTTCCAAAAGTTAGCATATTTCTCAAAAGCTTCATCTTCATCATCTGAAGACAAATCAACAATATCAACATCTTTCATTCTAGTTATCTCCAAAATCTCAGCTCTAGTAGCAACCTTAGCCTTTGCAACCCTTGGTTCAACTTCAGAATCCACATATAATACAAGTTCTATGCATTCATTCTGATCATTCCTCATAACACCATGATCATCACTATCTTTTTCAACATTCTGAGATTCATCAACCAATCCAGCATCAGCATTAACATTAGCTCTCTGTTTCTGATTCATTATTTATAATCGGTGAGGAAAATAATGATTCAAATTCTACAAATTCTAACTTTATGCTTTTGTAGCTAGTATTCAAATCATTATATTGAAATCCCACTGATTTAAAACTTGATGACTGTGAATCAGTGCAACTAGATTGATCATCATCTACAACTTCTTTACCTTTTAGAGGAGTGTCAAATATTAAAGTCTCGGCTTTGACGAATGTGTCACGTATATCCGGAATCTTCTTAACATTAGGACCCATTTTATCAAAATTATGTAAATTTTTCAGGAGCCCTTTTTAAAACACCTGCTTCAGACAATACCAAACCCAATTTCGGATTATAAAATCTTACGTATTGGAGTTTGTTTGTCAGAAGATTCAAAGTCTGCTTAGTTTGTCCACGTTTTAAATTTAAATCCTCCAGTTGTTTAATCTTGCAATAAACCACATTGCGTTCTTGAAAGCAAACTTCAAATTTAATTTTATACTCACCTTTTTCAAAATTCAAGTTCACTAAGTCCTTTTGGAGCTCAGTGATCTTGGTAGACAAATCAGCTTTCTCCTTTTTCAAAACATTTTTCTCTTTTTCCTTATCCTCAATGACAACCTTTAATAATGCATTTTCATCACTTAAATTCATCATTGTTTGTCTTTCAAGGCTAAGTTTTTCTTTAAGCACATTAAACTCATTTTCCATAAACTGAATTTGAGAGATTAGAGATTGAACTACCTCAGAGTTTTCTGATTGACCGCTTACCTCAGAACAACATCGGAATTGTCAGCAGCAGGTTGGGGATCTTCTTCCACCTTGGCCATCAAGCATTGGATCTGTGTAAAGTGAGCTTCTTTCTCATCCGAAGTCTCACTTAGCCAGTTTTCTTCTTCTGCCATGAAAATCTTGCCTTCCTCCTGCTTTGTTAGATCTGTTTTTATAGTAATCATTGTATTTATTTTCTAGCTTTTACTGTGCTTAATGTTCTTTTCTGTATTGTAAAGGCTAGGGGTATTTAAGTCCCCTTAGAGCCTTTGTTTTGTAACTTTGGACTTACATTTCAATACATCAGTGAACTTTGCGCTTCATACTTTCTGTCTCTACTTTCTCTCTCTAAAGATTTAGAGATTCTTGGACTCTCAATTGGTATCAGAGCAATCTGAATCTTGAGAGGATTGAGAGATTGTTTTTCTGTATCTGAATTTGTCATTGAAATCGAAAATTTGATTGATTTTCTTGAATTTTTCAAGAAAATCTAGTTTTCTTGATTTCTCATGAAATTTGGATCTGTTTGTGGTCGAATTATATTGTTCTTTGGTTCATTAGTCTCGATTTTGATAATCGATCATTGTTGCTTCTTGTATTTTTGCATAAAAATCTTGTTTAGACTGTTAATTTGGAGTCTCAGTGATTTTCTGGAAAAACGTATTCTCGTTCTGTTCTTTTTCGAAAGTGTTGATTTAGTGTTTTTTAATCGAAATTGTTTGATAAAATTTGTTAGAAAGAAGTTTTCGAAGTTCAGTGTATGCTTTTCTAGGTTAATTTTCAAAGTTGTAGTTGATCTTGCGTGAATTGGTTGAGTTTATGAAGTTTGCGTCTCATTCATGTTAGTTTGCGTTTCATTCATATGAGTTTGCGTGTGATTCATATGCTTTGCGCCTCATTCATTCATTCATAGATTTTGTGATCTAACTCGTGTGTTAGTAAATTTTTCAGGTTTGCGGTTCACATTGGAAACGCAAAGCCAAGTTTCTCGGTTCTAGTCTGATACGCGAACCATCAGTTTGCGTTTATCTCTTAAAGCGAAAAGATCTTCGTGCATCAAGTTTTCGCGTCTCTTGCAACGTAAAGTTCTTCACCCGCAAAGTCTTTCACCCGCAAAGTAACAGTTTGTGTTTCATACCTGCAACGCAAAGTCTCAACCCGCAAAGCTTCATCTTGCGTTTCACGAAGCAAACGCAAATCTCAGTTTGCGTTCCCCTCTGCAATCGCAAAACCTTCTTTGCGCTCCTCATTGCATACGCAAACCTCTAGTTTGCGGGTCTCTCATACTTAGAAATTTTTTCTAAATTTTCTGATTTTTTCACAAGATGTCTCTACAAGCACAAATCTACAAGAATGATCTCATGATGTCTTTGGGGTCTGATACTCGTCCACCAGTTCTCATCAATGAGAATGAATTCGAACAGTGGCAGGATCGGTTTATCAACTTTATTGAAAGGCAACCAAATGGGGAGAACATGATGAAATCACTGACTCAGGGTACTATGGAATTACCAATGAAAGTTGTTCCAGCTACAGCAACTTCTGTTGCTACCTCTGTTGAGAAAGCTTTAAGGGAAAATGATGCTGATGAGATGTTACGACATCAAGCTGATAGCCAGGCCAAATCAAATCTGATTCTTGCTCTTCCCAACTCCATTTATAACAGAATCGATTGCTTCAAACAGAATCCTATGCTGATGTGGACTCAACTTGAAAAGATCATGCTTGGTACTGCAATGTCAACTCAGTTGCGTCAGACTAGGTATATGAACAATTTTGAAAAGTTCAAGGCTAAGGATGGAGAAAGCTTGAAGAGTGTATTTGACCGATTTTGGGCTGTCATCAACGATTTATACAAGATCAAAGTTAAGAAGACTGAGTTGGAGGCTAACTTGAAGTTTCTGAACGCTTTACAACCTGAGTGGAACAAGTCATGCCACAGAATGAGAAACGATGTCAGAATCTCAACCATGCCAATTCAGGAATTATACGAAATTTTGATGACAGATGAATCTATGGTAATGGAGAAAAAGGCGAAACTGGATAAGAAGAACAAGCCTCTGTCAGTAGATCCTATTGCTCTTTTAGCTAGCCAACTGGCTGAGCAAGCTTTGACTGAATCAACTTATGAAGGATCAACGGATGATGATGGCGAAGCTCTCGAAAAGGCCATGATACTTTTGACTCAGTACTATCAGAAGAGATTCAAGCACAGATCTGGTTCAAACAACCTGCGGTTTACTTCTGGTTCTAAAAAGATAGAACCTGGTGCTCCTTCAAAGATATACACTCCAAAGTATGAACCAGCTAAGGTGGTTGAACAGAAGAAGGAAGAGAAAAAGGTGATGAATTGCTATAACTGTGGAAAGCCTGGACATATGGTTAAGAACTGCAGAGTCAAAGTGGTAAAGGATGCTGCTTTTTACCGAAAGAAGTTGGCTCTAGCTGAAAAGAAGGAAAGTGGAACCATCCTGTTGGCCGAAGAAGAATACTGGTTGGATCATTCGGACAATGAGGCTGAAAATGAGGAAACTGCGGCCATGTGCTTTATAGGTGATGACAAATCTGATGATGAGGAAGAGGATACCTCATCTGATGGTTCTGAGGTAATATCTGCATTTAACTATAATTTCTTCTTATCTCAAATGAATGTTTTTATCACTGCTTTGCATGATTTGAGCTCAAAGTTTGTTTCTGAAAAGTTTAAAAGTCAAGAAAAGTCTGATTTAATTGAAAAACTGCAAATTTCTTTAAATGATGAAAAGTCAATTTTAATTGACACAAAAGAGAAATTAAATAAGCAGTTGGTCGAGTTAGAAAATTCAAATCAGACTTATCATGATTCGTTGACTGAACTGACTTCTTCAAATAAAATTCTTTCTGACAAGATAATTGTTTTAGAAAGGAAATTGTATAAAAGAGAACAGTCTGAGCAAACCATTTACATGAATAAACCAAGGAGTGGAAAAGCTATAAAAGAAAAGTGGGGACTTGGTTTTGAAAACCCGCATTTTTTAAATCATGCTAAAAATGAAGTTCCTACTTTATATGAATATGATTACTTTACTCTTGCAAAATATGTTCCTCAGTTTAAATTCTTTTGGACAACTGAGAAACAAATTTTGGAAGAAGAAAATGTGAAAAGAATGAAAAACAAGAGGATGGAAATGCCATTTGTTTACACTTCTGAAAAAGCAAAGTATTTTCCTGATCAATCTAAGAAATCCAGAAAATTTCAAAATCTTTTAAATATCAAATCTTCCAATAAATCTTCATTATCAACAGATTTTGTGGATATTTTTTCTAACACTGATAAGGAAAATGTATCTCCGGTGTCTTATGATACTAAGAAATACATTCCCCCATTAGTGTTAGAAGATAAGATTGTTGATCTTGAAGATAGATTGGAAGAACAAAATCTTCAAACTTGTTTAGAAAACGATTTATTTCTTTTTATAATGAAAACAAGTTTTGAAGATAAAATTTCTTCTGGATTGTCAAAAGATTCTAAGGAAAATTCTAAAGTTTTGAAAAACAATGGCCATTTGCGTTCCACGTTGGAAACGCAAACTGAAAGTTTGCGCATGCAGTTGGACGCGCAAAGCTCAGTTTGCGCCTCCAATGGGAAACGCAAACCTCCTCCAGACTTGCGAATTTTTGAAAATTTTCACTCCAAGGCTAGTTCTTCAATGTCAAATGCTAAGACTGATTTCTTTGATAAAATTTCTTCTTCTGATTCAATTATCGATAATTCTTTACTGGTAAATGCTCAATTTTATAAAAAGAAGCGTAAAAGAAGAAGATCAAAGAAGTCAAAGAAACATGATACTGTCTTATCTGAAAATTCTAATGTTTCTGATTTTTCTTCTTCAGATCGGACTGTGAGGAAGTTACCAAGGCAGATTTGGAGGATGAAACAGCAAATTTTAGAATCTGAACTGTTAGGAGTTGACTGTGTAGACAATCTTTGTGATACTGATACATTTGCTACATGTAATAAAAACCCAAAATATTCTTTTCAGCAAATGTTTGATATATCAAAGAATATCTCATATGCTTCTTCTAGTTCTGATTCTGATAATTGTGTTTTATCTTCTATTGATAATTGCTTTCATTCTTGCATGAAAAATAAATCTGTAAAAAATAAAAGATATAAATCTAACAAGGGACCCATAAGCATATGGGTACTTAAAAAGGTGTAGTTTCTGTGTGTGCAGCTTAGTCAATTATGGTATCTGGACTCGGGATGTTCAAAACATATGACTGGCAACAAATCTCTTCTTTCTAATTTTAAAGATAAATGTTGCGGTCGTGTGAAATTTGGTAACTGTGAGACAACTCCGATTCTTGGTTATGGTGATCTAGTTCAGGGTAACATAACTGTCAAAAGAGTAAGCTACGTCGAGGGTCTAAGTCACAACCTTTTTAGCATAGGACAGTTCTGCGATAAAGACCTTGAAGTCAGCTTCAAATCCAAAAGAGTTGCAGTGAAGAATGATAATGGCAAGGATCTTTTGGTGGGAAAAAGGCAATCAAATTTGTATACCATTGATCTTTCCAAGATCAAAATTCCTTCAGATATATGCTTGCTTTCTAAAGCTTCAATTCAAGAAAGTTGGATTTGGCACAAACGTTTAGCTCATCTCAAATTCAAGTATATGGATCGCCTGGTCAAGAATGATTCAGTGAGAGGTCTTTCAGTTCTCCGTTTCCAGAAAGACCATCTATGCCAGGATTGTGAGAAAGGAAAAATGAAGAAAGCTCCTCACAAGCCTAAACCTGAACACTGCACGTCGGCTATTCTTGATCTTTTGCATGTTGATTTGTGTGGTCCGATGAAGACAAAGAGTTTAGGACATAAGAAATATGTTTTGGTGGTTGTTGATGACTACTCCAGATATACTTGGGTAAAATTTCTGAAGTCAAAAGACGAGACTCCTGAAGTACTCATCAATCTCATCAAGACAACTCAGATAAATAAGCAGAAGCAAGTGAAAGTGGTAAGATCTGACAATGGTACTGAATTCAAAAATAGTACTCTTCAGGCATTCTATGAATCTCAAGGAATACAACAACAATTTTCTGCTGCACGTACTCCGCAACAGAACGGTGTTGTTGAAAGAAGAAACAAAATGCTTGTTGAGTCTGCCAGATCAATGCTCGCTTATTCAGGTCTATCTTTGTCTTACTGGGCTGAAGCAGTGTCAACTGCCTGTCATAGATAGAACAGATCAATTCTGCATCGTCGTTTCAACAAAACACCGTATGAACTTATGAACGGGATCAAACCGAACATCAAGTATTTCAAGTCATTCGGGTGTAAATGCTACGTTCTGAATGACAGGGAAAATCTCAACAAGTTTAGTCCGAAAGCAGACGAGGGTGTATTCGTGGGTTATTCTTCAAACTCTGCTGCTTATAGAGTTTTTCTGTTCTCTGCAAGAAAGGTTATAGAGAGTGTCAATGTAAAATTTGACGAAGCTGCTGATTTGGTTTCTAGTCACTCGGGCTCAGAACCCGCTTTTACTGGCAATTCAGTTTCTGAACAAATCAGTTCAGAACCTGCTCTTTCACCAGATAACTAGGATTCTTCTACTCCCTCTACTAATCTTTCTGATCTTGATTTTCTGTTTGAAATTTTTTATGATGATGTGCCTAGATCTAACTCTGAAAATGTTTCTAATGTTTTGAATCAGGAAACTGAGAGCTCATCTATTCCAAATTCCGCTGCATCTATCTCTGACAATGATGCTGCTCTAGTCTCTACTATTCAACAAGAACCGGCACAACAAGATTGTGTTCAATCAGACAATGTTCAATCAGAAGCTGAGCTTATTCATGAAGAACATACTCAAGAAGAGTCAATTCAAGATCAACCTGTTCAAGAGGAATCAATTCAGGAAGAAGTACAGAATGATGTTATTCAACAAACTGTTCCCGAATCTGATTCAGAGATTGTTGAGATACCTCCTCCTCAAGTGGAAACTATTTCTATCTCTTCATCTGATATAGAAGTTTCTGAACCTCCCTCTCTTCAATTAGAAGTTGTTCAAGATGTAATTGATCCTCTCCCTCATACAACAAAATGGACAAGATCTCATCCAATTCATCAAATCATTGGAGATCCTCAAGCCTGTGTTTCTACACGCTCCAAGTCGGCTACTTCCAACGAATGTCTCTTCACTTGCTTCCTAAGCAAGATTGAACCTACAAAAGTTTCTGAAGCATTGGAAGACCCGGATTGGATTATTGCTATGCAAGAGGAGACCAATCAATTTGATGCGCTCAAAGTATGGAGACTTGTACCGAGACCGAAAGGAAAAAGCATAATTGGTACAAAATGGATATTCAAGAACAAAAAGAATAAAGATGGTATCGTCGTGCGAAACAAAGCAAGGTTGGTAGCCAAAGGATATCGACAAGAAGAAGGTATTGACTATGATGAAACGTTTGCACCTGTTGCCAGATTGGAAGCTATCCGAATGTTTCTTGCCTTTGCTGCTTATCGCAACTTCACAGTATATCAAATGGACGTCAAGACGGGATTTCTCAATGGCAAGCTGAAAGAAGAAGTATATGTATCTCAGCCAGAGGGATTTGTTGACAAAGATCGTCCAGATTATGTATATTTTCTCGATAAAGCATTGTATGGTTTGAAACAAGCTCCACGGGTGTGGTATGACGAGTTGTCAGCTTTCTTCACTACCAAAGATTTCTTAGCGTAATATTCTGAGTTATTCACTTTCTTAAACCGACAATCTTTGGAAAAATTCCCATGCTTTCCACAATTGAAGCATCTTCCACTCTGAGGATCAATCTTTTCTTCTTTCTTTTCTTCCTTTCTCTCATCTTTCTTCACATGTACTTTCTCAAATATGGGCTTGAACTTCACAGTCTTATCTTTCTTATACCCATCAAACATCAGCTTGGAATAAAACTTCTTCTTTCCGAAACGTTTGTTAAACTGCTTTGTGATCAATGCTAAGTTTTCAGCAACCCTCCTTACATCCTCATCTGAATCCATATCTTTATCCTCAACTGATGACTCTGAACTGGAACTCGATAACTCGGTCAAATAAGCTTTGGAGATCTTTGACTTGGACTTTGAACTGGAACTGGACTTTATAACTTTCTTTTCAGCAAGAAGTTCTAGAGATTCCTTCACCATCTTTTTCTCTTCACTAATCATCTTGACTTCATCCTCATGCTGAGCTAGAGTCACAAAAATGGCATTTACATCCTCTAAATCCATGTCCTTTGACATTTGCAAGTTGATTGCATAAATTTTCCATTCTGGATTAAGGTTCTTGATAAGCTTGTAGTATATTTCCAAGAAAGATTTGTTCATTCCATTTCTTCGAAGATCGTTTAAAATGACATTGAACTGATTGTAGGTCTCAACCAAAGATTCCTCTTCTTTTGCCTTAAATCCCTCGTATGCATTTAATATTTGATTGAGCTTCGCTTTGATTGACCGGTCTGTACCTTGCAACTATCGCTCAAGTTCATCCCACATTGCAGATTCACGACTGTCTACACGGTTGTAAACATCGTTTGGGATGGGCATAGTTAGCAATATGAGTGCATGTTCGTCAATTTTGGCCTGAGCTTTCTCTGCATCACTGTAGTACTCATACGGTTTCGGTACATATCTGACTGGAATTTCAGGAGAGGTTGCAATTATTGCTTGTCCTGGCACAGTAACGACAGGACTTACTAGTCCTACCAAAATAGATTTCATGAGTTCCCGGTTCTTGTGATTTAAAAACTGAATCGTCCTCCGCTTCCATTACGGGTATTCTCCAGTACACAGGACAAGTGGCTTGGACTAAGAGCCCATATTCAAAAGATCTTTAGACATGATTAATTTCTGAAACAAAGTAGCTCGAAATGATCGTTAATCAGATAATCAGAAACCTTGGCTTGAAAATTAACTTTGAAAATTTTTCAGAAAAAGTTCCAAAAATTTTCTAAGTACAGAATTCTCAAAGAACTGAGAAAATTCTGCACTTTTCGCACAAGCTAGAATCACTTTTCGCACCGCACACAAAATTTGCACACCAAGGATAAGAAATCCATGCTTTTCTCAAGCAACTTGATGCGAATTTCAACTTCTCGCACACTGAGGGATGCAAATTCCAAGATTTCGCACGATGTAGGATGCGAGTTTCTACTTTTCACACGAAAGGATATGCGAATTCTGAACTTGTATTCTTCAAACTCCAAAGCTTTTCACAAAAGAAAATTGTACAAATTCTAGACTTAACCAATTTCAAACTCTTCCACTTTTCACAAAGGAAAATTGTGAGAATTCCTCACTTAAAAAAATTTCAAGTCTTACAAATTCCACTTCGCATGTAGTGAGATGCGAATTTTCACTTTTCGTATCAAGAGGTATGCGAAAAGTTCCCTTACAAATTCCAAGAATCTACTTTTCGTATCACGAACCGTGCAAATTTCATCTTTTCGTACAAGCCTATATGCGAATTCCTCTCTTTACTCACCAAGAGCTATGCGGAATTTGTCCTTAACTTTCTCCAATAAACCAGTGCCATGCGAAAACCTCAAGAACATGCGAATTTCTCAGATCTTGTGAAATCTAGATGCTTTCGACTCAAAATCCACTATGATCACCAAAATTCAAACCAAAACTTTGAATTAGACTCTGAAACTTCGTGAATTTATCCTCCAAGATGTAGATAACAAAACCTTAGCATCAATTACATCAAAAATCAACTGAATCAAAAATCTTGATTCAAATACAGTACGTAAAATTCGAACGCTCAAAAACTTACAAATTCAAGAAATTGACATTGAGTTACAGTGAATTTGTTATTACAACCTGAATGAAAAGTGTTCTACTAAAATATGCGCATACAAAACAACAAGTTTATGACAATTATTGTACAAAATCTCAAAATCGAACTAATCACAGTCCAGGTGCGAGTTCTTCATGATGAACAGTAAAAAATTATCTCTAATTGATCTAATTATGCTCTTATACCAAATGTTGTTCCAGATTCAAACTACTAATCGACACACTGAAATATAGAAATCATCTTATATTGATTAAGCTCAGATTACAATGATTTCTCAATAGCCATAAATCTCACAGTGCCACATGTCTCACAAATTCTCTCTCTAAACTCTCTCAATATGCAAATTCTCTATTCTTGTTGTTGTCAGCGTATCTACAAGAATTACAAAAGACCAAAACTATTTATATGGTCAAACTAATTGACCTTACAACTCAAACTAAAATATCCAAGTCAAACACTTTGACTAACACTATTTTACAAACACAACCTTTGCAACAATTACAACTTTGACCCTTTATAATCTTGAATTCAACATTTAACTCAACAACCTTTTCTTTCTCAGTTGAGGCCACATTCCCCACAAGATTCATCTTCTCCATGAAGAGTCGGGTGTACTTCCTTACTGGCAAATTTTCTTTCTTTAGCGCACGGAACTCCTCCTCTATCAAGTCCATCTCTTATTCAATACAATATTCTTCCAAAATCTTTTTCTTGAATGTCGCCCAAGTCATTTTGGCCAAAACTGAGTCCTCTAGAGTCGAGGTGAAAATGTTCCTTCATGTCAACGTCGATCCTCTAAGCATTTGAGAAACAAATTTTACCTTTTGACTCTCTTCACAGTCGCATGCCCGGAAAGCATGCTAAATTTCCCTGAGCCAGTTCATGCACGTCACAGGGTCATCTGATCTGGCAAACTCCGGCGGTTTGCAACAAATGAAAGACTTGTATGAATAAGCCCTCCTTGGATGCCTTGTTTCCAAGGTCATTAACCCGTCCGTATGATTCTCGTCTCCGGTACCCCTGAACCCTACTACAACCACATTTTCCTCTATCGTCTCCTGTCACGATGATTAACCTCTCGATCTTCTAGTAGCTTCATGAACAATTCTTGTTGCTTTGCCATGGTCTCGTTCATGACCCTCATCATGTCCACAATTTTTGTTTGAGGGGTTACCTCAGTCAGAATTTGATCGGTGGTGGAAATATTTGTTCTCAGTATATGTTCCACCCTCCCCCCAAGTAAGGGTGAAAGTTAAGGAGGCGCATTTGTCGTCGCTACATCGGCCGATCGACTGTGGATTCAATCACGGCATGGACCTCCGGAGAAGATGGATGATGACTATGAGTGTTTACCATCTCAGTCTGCCACACAATCGAGAGAGAGAGAGAGAGAGAGTAAGAGATGGGCTATACAAGATTATACACAAGAAACGTACTAATATAGTCATCGATCGTTATAATCTTAGTAATTCAAGCATGCTCACGTAAAGATGTATTCATAATAACAATAGCTAAGTGCTATTATGAACATACTTCACATAAGGATTCTCGCTACCACTTTTATAATTCTCAACGTTGTAGTTTTCGTTGACTCTAAGACTGTCCCATGCTAAAATTCTACCCAATTCTCACAATTAGTAGCTTAATTGTCTTGGCTTAAGTCTAGGCATCGGGTTTACATACCTATTTCACTTAAACTAGAGATCTGATACCAACTTGTAACACCCAAAAAAAAGGTAAATTTAAAACTAAAAATTTCGGCAATATAACGTCTATAATGTGAAGGTTTATAACACCCTATAAAATATGGACAATTAAAATCCAATAAAGTTCGGGTAGTTGGCATCGATTATAGTAACGAATAAATGACACGTAAAACACAACAACCTATTTAATATAAAACAATAATTAAGACTAGATTAACGTGGTTGTCGTTATGTCTCCAAAATGCTCTTCACAAAAGACTCCCAAAAGCCCGACCCTTCAAAACTCCTAGGTGCACGACCGACGATTTAAGATGTCCTATGCACACCGCTAGTTGGGACCTGTAAGCTAACAAAATACCAAGACAAGTGTTAGACTAAAACTCTAGTGAGATTATTAAAGGTTGAACAATTTATAATTGAGATAATAACATCATAATTAATTATTACCGTTGTACCCAAGATTCAGACCAATGCCAACACTCAACCTTGTAAAGATATTCCACGCCTGATCAAGTAAACACAAGAGATACCTTTTGAAATACGGGGGAGACTCGTTTCCATCTGGGTGACGAGAACATGTGAATGGAGTCACCCGTGATGTTATTGGATTACATTTCATGTCCCGGTCCTAGTTCCCATTCCATCAAGACATCACAACCAAAAACCGTTTATGCCTTTATTGCCTACTTTGTTGAGTTAAACCTCAAGGACTTACAGACATTATTTCATATCCAATCTAGACGAGTTACACCTCAAGGACTGTAAACTCCCCCATTGCCTACTCGCTAGTGACCATACGTGGCCAACAATTATAACCAAGTATATCATGCCATCTAAATCCTCGTGCACAAGGAAATAGATATTAAACTTCATATTATGACCATGACCACATAAAGATAACATTTACCATGCATAATACATTCCATTCTAAAACATGATAACGCATATTTCATGTTCATGTTAAGATAACCAATTTCATTACTAGCAAAAGACACAATAAGCTAGAGCGATAAGTCTAGCTATAACCATGATTACTTAGGTCAAAACCCTCTTTTGTAGGAGATGGTTCTCCACCAACAAATAACTCACTTTACACTTCTATATGCACATAGGAAGTATCATGACATTAAATGCATCCAACAAGAACAAATATCCATGGTTTAGAAAAATCTACTAAACCCTAATTTTTAGATTAACTCCAAAGTACCTAAATATTCTCACATAAGCAAATAATAACATTTATAGTAAGGTAAGGGTTAGGAAACTCATCAAATGGGTTTGTGATGAAAGAACCCTAAAATAACAAAACCCTAAAAGTAGAGATTGAGTCTTGAGGTTCCAAAATAAGGTTAGGTGATTCTCTTGAAGACTAGAACCAAGAAGAAATCATTGATGTCACTAGATGAGATTTGATTTACCTAAATGATGGGAGAGGATGAGTAATGGAGAGGATCTTACCAAACGTTGAGAGAAAATCGGCTGTCCAAAAATCCTTTAATGACACTAAATGAAGCTCACCTAAATAAAAGAGACATTTAAGGACCCAGCTCCTGTCGGCGACATTGCCAGGCGAGAGTGATGATGGCAATGTCGTCTGTCATTCTCATGGAGAATGTACCACGAGCCCCCAACCTGCGCGATTGTGACATGTGAGTATGCCCCGGGCATAATCGTCGGGCATACTCGCCGAAGGTGTATTGTGAGTGATGTTGAGGCTGCGACTGTGACATGCGATAATGCCCAAGGGCACTGTGGTCGGGCATTGTTGCCGAGTGTCTCCCCCTTCCAAAATTCGATGGTCCAATTCACGATTCCACGACTGATATTATAGATGTAATCAACAAGGTAACACATAAACATTAAATAAGAATTTAGTCCAAAATCCGGGGTGTTACATTAGAGGAGCATTAAGTGTGGATTTGCAAGCTAAAAATCAAGTCTCAACTTCCTCTCCAAGTTATCTAGGGTTTGCTAAGTTTATAGGTTTCCTACTAAAAACCTAGATAGTAAGTTTTCTAACATTTGCAAAACTAGATACATGTCATTATGTGTTTCTTATCATCATCTTGCCTATTTTGGGGAAAAACTCTTATGTGTGGTAAAATACTCATAACTTAACATTTGAAGACTTTTGGAAGCTTTGGTTAATAAAGGTGTTATTTGGAACATTGAAGGTTAGTAGTATATTGGTTCTACATAAATGATTATGTGTGACTTTTTATGAAAAAACCTACATCTTAGAATGTTGACCTAAAGGGGATTTTGACCTAATGGGAAACTTATATGTTGTTGGCTTATGTAAGTATGGTGATTTTGTTATTATGTGCATAAATTAAGATTTACTAGCTAACATTTTATATGAGGAATTACATGTGCACCTAACCCTAATTTGAGGGCCTTGGGATTTATATGATATGATTGCATGAGTATTATAGTGGTTGGACCACAAATGCCATTTTGTTATTATATACACTTTACTTGGAGTAAATTTGCATTATATTACATTTGGATGAACATAAAGTAGGTACTACGAGGATATAATCTTTTGCACCACCTTGGAGGTATGTGCCTAGATCTCCGTCATTCGGGGTAATGCCTTTGAGGTAGTCCCCAATGTGTCAGGCCTTTATAGTGTTGCTCGTGAGAGGGAACACTAAGGTGTATCGACTCTTGAGGTGAAACTTGTTTGGTGTTTCGGGTCTCCCCCATTGATTCCTTATTTGGACCATTATGCTATACTGATGATTCTCACTTTATTTATAGCTTATGCCTTGTTCATACTCACTAGGATTTTTGGCCTAACACTTGTTTGGTGTCGATGTATATCTCAGTTTCTAGCGGTGCCGTCTCTAAGAAGACTTAGCAGGGAGTAAAGTGAGCTTGGGGAAACGTTTTTTGGAACACCATACTTAGAAGATTTGATTGACACCCGAATTGTAATATTGTTCCTAGAGAAATTAGATTATTAGGTTGTAATTCCAATTGCTTTGAATTACAAACTTGTAATTAACAGATGATATTTATTTTCCCGTTTTGGGAGGCTCGTGCTTTGACATTTTTATACACCACATTTCCGTCTTTTGAAAAAAAAATTATCCCAAAATTTTGGGGTGTTACAAATTGTGATTAAACAACAATTCTTTTAGTTTTACATTTTTATACAATTGGGATGAAAACTGCTTGAGCTCACTAGGCTTTAAGTCTAACACTTTTTCTTGTCGATATGTACATACTGGTGGGGGCAGTACTAGCACACTTAAGATGAGTTGAGTAGTGGCTAGAGGCACGAGAAGGACTTAGTTCTTTGGTGCGTCTTTTGTAACAAGTCGTATGTTGGTTTTAGTAACAACTGTTCTTAACCTAGATCTTGTGTAAGATTCTATTTCGAAATTTATTGACTATATATAACCCTTTTATATGAGGTGGAAGTATTCAATGTTGACCTTTGGGAAGAAAATTGTTCTATTTATGATGTTCATCAAAAGTTTTAACTTAGTCGTTATTTTCCAACATTGAGGTGTTACATAAATAGTGGAAGTTGTAAACATGAAATTATTCTTTCAATAACCAAAACTCAATCAATTTATTAGAATACAAACGGAAAATAAATTATACCTGATATTATTGATGATCAATAAGAAACGTTGGGTTGATTTGTTTTTCTTAATTCCCTTTTGATATTCTTAAATGTCAAATGCAATCTCTCTTATGTTTTCCCTCATGGAATTGTGACCATTATTTATATGACATGTAAGTTTGTTGTGGACGCATGATTATTACTTTTTTATTATATTCGTATTTATCTAATTAATTGGCCAATCATCAATTTTATAGATACTTTATGATTATTACTTTGTTATTAATTCTTAAAAAATATAGAATATATATATATATATATATAGAGAGAGAGAGAGAGAGAGAGAGAGAGAGACGAAAGATGGTGTGAGAATAGGAGTTAAGGTGAAAAGTGTAAAAAATATTTGAACCCTTGATCACTTTTAATTACTGTTGATCTAATGGTTCAGATTAAGTCCTAAAATAACCCATGAATCTATACTATATTATAAAACACGGATAAAAAACTCTTAAATACAAATTATTAGGCACAAAGTATCATCATTTTATGCAAGATTTTAAAAAATCTCTTAATTTACAAGTATCAAAACACAAAATACATATTACTACTGAAGGCTTCTAACACCCACTAATTTGGTATGTGCAGGACCTTCCTTTTATGCAGACATTTTCATGTATCACTATTAATTAATATATTATATTACTATAAATTTGTTCTAATTATATTATTAAATATGTAATTGGTTATTTTTTTTCTAGATGTCATTAAAATATATAAGATAATCATTGAATTCTAACAAAATACTTAATTTTTTATATAACAAACATTATACTATTAAGCCTAAATTAAATAAATTTATAAAAAAAACTTTATCACTTTCTCAAAACCATCCAAAATCATACTGTAAATCGACAAAAAAATAAAATGAAATGAAACATTAAAATCATGATGTATCTCGCTGCATTGTGCGAGTACGCTCCTAGTTAGCTTTAAAGAGAATTTTAAATTAATCTTCAATTATGATTGACCCAAAGGTCGAGATCCCTTCTTACCATTCTCACGATAACTACTATTCTTACCGGAAACCAACTCTATGCATGTAAGTGTGTGTGTATACATATACATTAAAAATTCATGAATATATCTATACTATATTATAAAGCATTTATAAAAAACTCTTCAAAAACAATTGTAAAAGTTTAATATATGCTACTTAATTCTAATTACTTAAAATCTCTTAAAAACAACAATTAAAGTTTTATGTACTATATTTACTGTTATTTATTAACTTTCAATCTTTATCTCTAACCACTTTAACTCCTCTAAAATCACTCATCACTCCAACTCCTCTAAAATCACTCCCTATAAAACTAAATACAGGATAAAAATCAAATTTTAAAAATAACAAATCTAAAATATAATTAAAAAAATATAACAGAATATTTAATATTTACTTTATAAATAAAACATTATATTATTAAATGTAAAATAAACTACATTATTATTGAACTATCGAATAAAACTCTTAAAAACAAGTTTTTATGCATTAAGTATTGTTTATTGATACACATTACTTAAAATTCAATATTAAAATGGTGATGAAAAACATTAACATGAGGTGGCATGGAAACTCAACTGATTTATATGATTTACATATAGTGTTATTTCGAATAGTAAAAATTGTTACCCCACTTGATGTCAATCTATATATAAAGTGCATCATATGTTGTTTTTGACGGTATAACAGATTGTCGATGTCATGTAAAAATGATATGATAGATAATATTAATTTAGAAATCATTATTGATTGATTTTGCGTTTAGGAATACTCGGAAAAACGATTCTATATGAATTATTAGCAAGGTTCTAAAAAACGCGCGCCATGGCGTCGAGGCGTGACCTTGCTGCCACGTTTTACCCCTTGGCATTGAGTAAGGCGTCGAGCTCGTTATGGCACGTCATGGTCCGCATGGCACGTTATGACGTTACAAATTTGTGTACTTTCGATTCTTCGTGTTTGTGTACTTCAAAATTCGATTGGAATTTTCCCATTAGTATCGAATATAATTTATAATTTCTTTTGTTTATCGTTTTATACGAATTTAAATTGTTAATAACTTGATCATTATTGTTCAATACATCGAAATAAACACACACATACACATATATACATATAAATTATATACAAATTTGCTGCCTTAAGACACGCCTTGGAAAACGTCATGGCCTCGCCATAACTCGTAAGACTTGAGGCTTGAACTCGCCGCCACGCCTCGCCTCACACCATTTAGAACCTTAATTATTGTATTGAATATTATTTATGATGATAAAAACAAGGGAAAATTATTAATTTAGCCAATCTCATCAACCAAATTCACTTTTTAGCCGTTTTTCAAAGTCTCTTCCTAAAACAGCCAAAATTTATGCAGAATCTCACACACAATGTATTTTTTTTTTCTTTCTGCGTAAGGATTGTTTTTGGCAAAAAAAGAAAAAGAATTAAAAAACTTACACTTTCATCCTTATAGTTAGTTATTTGGTTACTTTATATCCTTTACTTTTTCATTTTTCATTTTACACCATTATTATATTAATATACATAATCGTATGTCAACTAAAATACATCAAAAAAATAAGTTTTGTTATAGGACAAAGGAAACAATACATTAATAGAATAGAGAGAGGAAATATGTAAATTTCATTAATTATAAGCCCTTTATATATGGATGAGTTACAAGTAGATAACTACGAGATATTTCAATTTTAATTTAACTCTGATATATAAATAAATATATAGATATATATATCGTCATCCTTTAGACAATGTCACACTTATCCTGTAACACTCTCCCTTGTTCCAAGTCAAAGGAGTGATGGTGCACAACTGTTGTCTCGTTAAAACCTCAGGCCAAAATATAGAACCAATTAGGAAAAAATAGGACGAATGAAAGAGTACAATGCTTCGGTTTAGTCTAATATTCTCTCAGATTTATAAATTAATCATGAGAGTTAGGAAACTAGGATGATATATAAATTGTTACCTCACTAAAACCTTACACCAATGAACAAAATCGAATAGGAAAAATAAAACCTTGGGTGAAGGAAAGAGCACAATATACCAACATTACATATATAATATACTCCCGCTTTTGTCTACTACTCCCCCTAATTCATGCATTAATCAAGGGAGTTTGAAAAACATTTTCATTTTAATATTTTCTATATGTTTCCCAAATATGGTTTTCAGTAATGATTTGGTAAACAAATATATTGCATTATCCTCACACCTTATTTAATTCACTTGAATCTTGAGGAGAGTTTGTTATTTTTGATTGTATAAAAACTTAAGTGGAATATGTTTTTGTGTTATCACCCTTGATGTATCTTACTTACATTTCTTCGATATATGATGCATTACTAGCTCCTCTAATATGTGTAATGATAGTCCTTAACCAGTTACACTCTTGAATAGTCTCATGTAATATTCTTGGAATAATTTAAGCAGGTAGCTACAAGGGTTTGTTTAATTTACTTCCAACCAATCAGTGTGCTCATTGTGGTAATTCCTTATCCAGTTTTATGAGAGTTGATCGCTCGCATCCACTCCCTTGCTTTGCTTCTGTAACACCCCTAAAAATAGGAGCAATTTAAAACCTGGATTTAACCGACCAAACCCCTACAAATATATGACATCACCCAAAAAGGGGAAATTGTATAAACGTTTACAAAACGAATATGAATTATAAACGACAACCTACTAACCTAAGCCAGATTAAGGACGAGTGTTGCTATCATCACGAAAAGAATATTATCTCCAAGTATCGTTTGCTATCAAAGTTATCTATCTTCACAAATGCCCAAGGTGGCATAAGAACGCTCCACTCAAGCATTAGAAGCCCCTCCATTTAAAGAACCTGAATATACATGACATTTAAGGAAAAGTGTCAGGCTTTAGCCTAGTGAGTTCAAACAATTATAACACGTCGTTAGAAAACATTGAATTCCAAAGCATAATGAAAGTAAGACTTCGATATATAAATCAAACCTCTTTTTATGCTTGGGAGGACATAAGGTTTCACAAATAATGGGGGAGACCCAGTTTTCCATTGATAGTGAAGGAACACAAAAGTAAGTCACGTTACAATGTTATAGAGCTTCTATCAACGTAACATTAGTCCTCGAGTTCAACCACCCACGGTTTATAAATCGAATCCCCCAATGCACTAAGAAGGCTCGTGTGATAGAAACAAGTGTCACGGGTCACACGGTCATCGAGTTCAACCACCCACGGTCTATAATTCGAGTCCCCCGGTGATATAATTCCCATGTCTAGCCAAGGTGTGGGAACAATAATCCCATTCCATAAAAATTGACAAAATGCCTATGGATCCATTACACTATAGTCTCCCATTTGATACTTCCAAGATTTATTAAAGGGTTATCTACATAACATACACATTTATACAAGAAACCCATACAAAAAGTGAAATCCACCATTTTGACGTTTCAACATTGGTTTTATCCCATACCATAACATTTCTCAAAATTCCTCGAAATAGAAATATAGCATCAGCATCATTTTTATATATATATATAAAACCAAGTTCCATAATCAATATATCATTTTACTCAAAATTAACAAAACCCTAGTTTTGACCTAGATTTTCCAAAGTTAACCAAATAAGGAGAAAGTGTGATAAAACCTTGAGATGAGTGAATAATAACATTTTACATGTATATAAAGATGGAAGTTTGTAGAATAACTCACTTTATTAGGTTTGTATGAAAACCTAGAAATTTCCAAAACCAGAACTTGGACAAGATGGTGGTATGAAGAACCCTTGATCCTAGTCTCCAAATCCCCAGCTTGATGGTGGAAATCCTTAAAGCAAGGTAGAAATGGACGAGTAATTGCTTCTTGGTTTATTTAATGAAGAGAGAGAAGAGAGAGGAGGGAGAGAGTTCTTGAGGTTTGAGAAGTAATAAATGAGAAATACCCCAAAAACTAGGATTTATTGGATCCTACACCCCCCCCCCTAAAATGCGACCTTGTCAGGCGATAGTGCCCTTGGCACAGTCTCGGGTCACAACCGCGGAGGGTGTACCATGACTTTGTGGTCCCGCATGACTTTGCCACTGCGAGATTGACAATGTCACAATCGTCGGGTATTTTCTACTTGAGACGGTTCCCTGGCGAGAATGACATTGTCACAATCGTCGGACACAGTCACCCAAACCTGTCGAGCTTCAATTTTCTACTTTTCTTATGTGGTCACAATCCTGACACTAGAAGGTTGAAATAAAATGATTCCTAATTCAAATTTATAGGTTCATCCAATAGAGTTTTGAGACAAAAAGAGTCCTTTTTAACATACCGAAATTGTGGGTGTTACAATCCTCCCAACATGGAAAATGATTTCGTCCTTGAAATCTCAACTATGCAAAAAGGCTTGGGTATCTTCTCTTCATATCTTCCTCGGCTTCCCAAGTCACATTGGTCCTGGGATGATAATTCCATTGCACCTTGACCATCGTGATTTCTTTGCGATGAAGCTTGTTTGATTTCCGCTCCAAGATAGTATCGGGTTCTTCTACACAACAGTTACCCTCTTCGTCTCTTATTTCCAAGAGGGGTATCACGCTCTCCTCTTCCGCCAAGCACTTGCGTAGATAACACACATGGAAAGTATGATGAATCCCGACCATCTCAGGTGGTAGTTCCAATTTATAGGCTTGGAGACCCACCCTTCCCAAAATGGTAAATGGTCCTAGGAAACGGGGACTAAGCTTCCCGTGTTTTCCGAACCGTATGATGCCTTTCCATGGTGTCAATTTCAAAATAACACGGTCACCCACTCGGAATTCTATTGGCATTCTCTTCTTATCAGCGTAACTCTTTTGTCAGTCATGAGCCACCTTTAACTGCTCGCGGATCCCTTTCACTTTGTCGGCGGTCTCCTAAACGATCACAGGGCCGACAAATTATTTCTCTCCCGCTTTGAGCCAACACACATTAGTCCTACATTTTCGCCCATACAAAGCTTCAGATGGTACCATCCGATACTGGAGTGGTAACTATTATTGTAGGCAAACTCCACGAGAGGTAGGTGAGAGTCCTAACTACCACCAAAGTCGATAACACACGACCTCAACATGTCTTCCAATGTTTTAATCGTCCGCTCACTTTGGCCATCAGTTTGGGGGTGATAGGTCGTACTCAACTTTACCCTCGTACCCAATTCTTTATGCAATCCATCCCAAAAGTTGGAAGTGAAACAGTTGTCCCAGTCAAATACAATTGATAACGGTACCCTATGTCTCGAGACGACTTCATCAATGTACAACTTGGCAAGTTTTTTCATGGGCAACAATTCTTGCATTGCCAAGAAGTGGGCACTCTTTGTCAATCGGTCCACCACTACCCAAATTGTATCATGCCCTTTTAGCGTCTTTGGCAATTTGGTCACAAAACCCATCGTGATATGCTCCCACTTCCACTTCAGGATCTCTAAGGATTGGTGGCTCCCGTACGGTCGTTGATGTTCCTCTTTTACTTGTAGGCAAGTCACAAATATTTCCACGTAGTTTGCCACATCCAACTTCACAGTGAGCCACCAATATGTCAATTTCAAATCTCTATACATTTTGGTGCTACCCGGATGTGTGCATCCTTTAATAGCAATTCTCGGTTAGAAGTGATTATTGTTTCACCATTACTTCACTCTTGAGATTTTCTTCAAGTAAGGCCTCTCTTTGAGACGTATTTATTTGGTCGATTAAGTTGGATACCAAGTCTATTCTTGTTAGTGTAGCCTGAATGCCACTATTATAATCCTTCCGGAGGAATACGTCCGCCACAACATTCGACTTACCCGGGTGGTAGAGCAGTTCACAGTCATAGTCTTTTAGTAATTTCAACCAACGGCATTGTCCCATGTTCAATTCCTTCTGATCAAACATGTACTTCAAGCTCTTGTGGTCAATGAATAGTGTGCATTTTGTACCGTAAAAGTAGTTTCACCATAACTTTAAAGCGAACACCACGGTCGCTAGCTCCAAGTCATGGGTTGGTGATAGGCGGGTTTACACCCCCTCAATCTTAACGCAAGTGTACGGGTCGAATCATGTAATATGTGCTTGGAAGTACGAGTATCGAACCAAGGGAACTAGGATTGAGTATCACAATGACTATAATCACTATTTACTGGATGATCCAATTGATGAATTGTTGATGATTAAATAATAACTAATTTAATAAAAATAAACTCTAGAGTAAAAGCAAGAACAAAGTTGGAAACTTTTCGGGAAGAACGCAGTTGAGGGTTGGAATTCCAATGTTTTTCACAAAGAACACTCCACTTATGACTATTATTAGACTAATCCAATTAAATGAATACACAATCACCAAAATAACCGTTATTCTCTCTCTAGCAACAACAAAGTTATCTCGAAAAAGATAAGTTTCACCTCTCGATCTCAACCTATGAGTTCAAAAATTCATTAAGAACAAAATTGTAAAATAGGTACTAAGGTTTATTTGGTATATCTCTATCCAATTTCTCACCTTAGGCATACAAATCTAATTCAAGTTATAAGTTAGTTCTCTCGAATCTAATCCATAACAAATAAATCAATTTGTAAGTTGATCGGGCTCACAAAAGCATTAAGACCAAATTCATATGCTTCATTAATTAGAACCACTGATAAAAGTCACAAGATTTCGTGGTCATATGCTTAAAAACCAAAGTTCATCCAACTCCCAACATCTAAAGATTACTTCATGTTGGGGGTGTTAAAACACAAAGCAATAGGAAGAAAAATCAAACTAAACATGGTATCTTGAACAAAAGATCTAGATATGAACAAACTCCCTTTTCTTGAATCGCAATACCTACGAACAATGTTTTGATTTTCGTTAATCTTGTGTTTCCCGATGATTTCCCCGTGTTAATTGGCTTGAAAACCCGTGGAAAATCGTTTCTAGTCACCCCAAAATCACCCCTTGGCGTCCTCTAAGTGTATGGTGGATGAATCATTAAAACCCTAGGTGAAAAGGGATTTAAAAATGCATCAGCATGCTACCGGTACTTACACCGAGACTTAACTCTCGGTAAAAGTCTCGGTGGGCACTGTTTCTCAAAAACTGCATTAGCGCTAGTTACACCGAGACTTAACTATCGGTAAAAGTCTCGGTGAACACTGTTTGTTCAGAACTTAGAATGGCGCTAGTTGTACCGAGAGTCAACTCTCGGTAAATGTCTCGGTGAACAGTTTTTCTCCAAAATTGCACTTTGATGCATTTTCCCCAGCCCTGACCCAAGATTTGACTTGCACGAGCTTTGTTTTGCCATTAAACTTATCGGGTGCGCCATTCTCGTCTATAATTAGCTTCTTTTGGACCCTTTTTCTTAATTTATTCCCGAAAGATAGATACCTGAAAAACTCATGAATAAATGTGAAAAGAAGCTTCGTTTATTTGGATAAACAAGCCTAACTACCCGAAAAGTGGCTGTAAAATAACGCCGAAAATGGCGTTATCCTCAACCCCAAACCGAGTGTTGCTTTTCCCCAAGCAAATTAGCGACAAAGAAAAATAAGAAAAGATCAAAAGCAAGTTGATTCTGCAAAAGTGGCATATGGGCATACTTATCAAGAAGTTGAACTATCATTGTGCCAACTAGTTGTGCAGAATAATGAGAAGACATTAAGAATTCAATCATAGCACAATTAACAACAAACTAAACATTGAAAATTGAATTGAAAACAACGACACCATACTGAACTAGAACTATTCAATTACACTTTTAGAGAGGATTTCGCCTCGACCCTACCTCACGGGTTGCACTCGATTCACTCGAATCCTGGGCTATCACACATATATTTCATGCAGGTGAAGTTTATAGACAAAGGAAATCAATTAATAACTTCATGATGTGTAAGTTGAAAAACACACAGATGAAGTTAAGGTGATCTAAGAAGGGAATCATGTAACAAGACAAGGAATATTAGTAAGAGAGTTAGTCTACCTTTATCACATTTTCCAGAAGATCATTCAGGTCTTTTAATCGGGTTGTAATGGGGCTGGGGGTTATGGCTAAGAAATGATGGGTGAAGTGGAACAAAAGCCCGGATGTATCAACAATTTGTGCGGTCCTTCGACTTTTCACCTTACTCACCCCTTTTCTTTTCTTTTTCACTTTCCTTATTCCACCATTACACCCTTTTGGTGTATTTCTCTACCATGCTGTTCTTCTTCTTCTTCTTCTTCTTCTTCTTCTACTTCTTCTTCTTCTTCTTCTTCTTCTTCTTCTTCTTCTTCTTCTTCTTTCATTTTTCTTTTTATTTATTTCTTTCTTTTTCTTTCTTTTCTTTTTTTTTATGGGGCACCATTGGCCCTCTTTTATTAACAGTTCTATAATCTGATTGGCTCTGATTTCTTTTTCTCAATCCCCTTTTTTTATTCATTCCTTTCTATCTACCATCACCATTATTACTAACTACTTGGGATTGACACATCTTAGGACAAGGGTAGGCTAGTGTTTAGGTTGGGGTCAAAAGTGGGTTGAGAAACGAATATTTATATTACTGAATGGCTGCAAAAGGGGTTGGGTGCACACAATTAAAACAAGGTAATGATAGCCAAAAAGAATTAAATCATAGAATTCACAAACAATGCCTGAAATCATGTCTTAAGGTCCACACGAATAGGTGACTAAACCTTTACTCAATATCCTGATGGACGTCTTTGCTACTTGATGCAATTTATAGTGAGATCAAGATATAAACACAACGAAAGAGTAACAAATAAGTGTATGGACTATTTTGCATTATGTCTCTCAAAATCGAATTGGTATTCGTTAGGCTCAACATCTCACGGGTGGTCTCCACTAACGTCTCCTAATCATGTAACCTCCTAATTGTTGATCTAGACTATATCATCGTTCTCAGATTCACAAGACAATATAAATTTTGTGAAAATTGTGCTTTTCATAAAATCCTGTGTCCTCATCCTAAAAGAATTTTTTAAATTTTGACCCAAAATAGTGCAATGCAATAATAAGTATGCCCGTGCCTACATCCCCAAACCTTACCAACGCATTGTCCTCAATGTGTCAGCTTGGTTTTGAGTAAAGACAATAAGATATGCATAAATCACCAATAGACAATAGGTCATAGCACAATGCTCAGATAATTGCATGACAGTTAGCTTATAACGTGAGTATGAGTAGTGACAAGAGTAGTAGTTAAGTACAACCATCCATACGGCTGATAAGTAGAATGTATGAGGAAATCAAGGAGTCCTTGAAGTCGGATCCCATGCTCGTTTAGTATCCTTCTCTTTTTTCAATTAACGCTCTTCTTCTAATGATATCTGTGTTTGGCTTTTGACGCAATCGAGCATTTTCCACCGACGTAAGCTCGTCATAAGCCGACCATCTCGGGGTGGTAGTGATCGGTTTGCTTCTTCCCATTTCCTGAAACAAAGAAGAAAACAATTAGGATGATCAGAAGAATAGATGAAACCCCAAACCTAGACTCTTGTCTAGGTTTGATCCTTGTGTACAAGGGAAGGTGTTGGTGAACCGGCCACCCCAAACTTATGCCGAGGCCTAGGTTTAAGTTTCCATCACCAATAAGCCAAGAATGCGTGCATCTTAGATGATTCGAGTGAAGGGTTGACAACCATTCCATGTTATCACTACAACACTAAGCACATAGTACAAATGAAGTATGGAAGAAAATGTTTCATACTCAACCGAAAATAATCGGATCTAGAAGAGAAGAATTGTACCTTAGTCGATTATGAGAAGAAGATATAGGAGGAGAGGCTTGAAATCGACGAGATATTCTTTGAGTTCATTCATGGATGCGTGGATTTGAGAGAGGACTGAGTGGAATTTAGTGACAGTGACAAAAAACTTGCGACCTAGGGGTTTAAAACCCATCCAGCCGCTACCGATACAAGCACCGAGACTTTAGTCTCAGTGTAACTCTCTGGAAATAAAACATCCCTCACCGGTACTAGTACTTTAAGTCTCGGTGCAACACTTGAGAGTCCCTTGAGGTTTGTGGAGGCATAAGCTACCGGTACAAGCACCGAGACTTTAGTCTCGGTGTAACTATCTAGAGAATACACAGCCCCCACCGGTACTTTTACCGAGACTTAAGTCTCGGTGAAACCCTCGATGAGTCCCTTCCCTCTCATGCGACTTAAAATCCAATGACTATCGGTAGTTGTACCGAGACTTAAGTCTCGGTTCAACTCTTGAGAGTCCATTGAAGTTGGTGGAAGCAGTACCAGCTATAAGCGCTATTTCATGGGACATTTTATTTTGATTTATTTTAGTTTCCACACATTCCGTGATCCTCTTTTTTTCTCCTGTTTCAGATGTATTACAAAAAATCATATAATGGGAGAGGAAGCACCAGCAAGAGTTCCGATGAGATCCTTTACCTAGGGGTGTTCAAAAAAACTGGAAAACCGAGAAACCGAGCCGAACCGTTTGATCCGAAACCGAAAAAACCGATAACCGAAATAATCCAAAAATCAAAAAACCGAAAACCGAAAAAACCGGGTATTCACGGGTCGGTTTCGGTTTCGAATTTTCGGTACCCGCGGGTACCCGAACCGAACCGAATATAATGTATACATAATATTTTATTTATATTACTTACTTATTTATTTATTAACCTAAAGTTAAATGAGTAAAAATCTTTTACTTTTTTCTATCAATCATTATGGTGGATGACTAAATTTAGATGTTAACCGAAAAATGGATGTTATTAAACAATTAAACTTATTTTAGTTTGGAACGCTTTAATTATTTTTATATATTTTATGTGTGATTTTTTTAAATGTTATATTTTGGTACCATTTTTATATTGTAAATGATATTTTTTATAACTTCGGGTAACCGTGGACCGAACCGCGGGTAACCGTCTTATTTCGGTTCGGTTCGGCTCGGTTAGGTTCAACCCGCGGTTCGGGTAACTTGGTATTCGCCTTATGCGGTTCGGTTCACATTTTCATCAGTAACCGAACCGAACCAAACCGTGAACACCCCTACCTTTACCAATCCAAATGTGGAAACCATCAACAAAGGCAACGGCGCCAAAAACTTGATAGGCGGGTTTACACCCCCCTAATCTTACCGCAAGTGTACGGGTCGAATCAAGTAATATGTACTTGGAAGTACGAGTATCGAACCAAGGGAACTAGAATTGAATATCACAATGACTATGATCACTATTTACTGGACGATCCAACTAGTGAATTGTTGATGATTAAATAATAACTAATTTAATAAAAATAAACTCTAGAGTAAAATCAAGAACAAAGTTGGAAACATTTCTAGAAGAACGCAGTTGAGGGTTGGAATTCCAATGGTTTTCACAAAGAACACTCCACTTATGACTGTTATCAGACTAATCCAATTAAATGAATACACAATCATCAAAATAACTGCTATTCTCTCTCGAGCAACAACAGAGTTATCTCTAAAATGATAAGTTTCATCTCTCGATCTCAACCTATGAGTTCAGAAATTCATTAAGAACAAGATTGTAAAATAGGTACTAAGGTTTACTTGGTATTGTTAGATCATAGATTTATTGGATTCATGATCATCAAGATTGAAGATGAAAGGTTCAAGAAGTCAAGGTTGAAAAGTCACTCTCAATAAAAGTCTAGGTCCTTTGTAATAAATAGTGAAAGTTGTTTTTATTTGTATTTTTATTTATTTTAGTGTTTTTTCCTAAAAATAGGTTAATGACCTATTCCTTGCTAGGGTTGTGTAAGTTAGGGTGTGCATATTCAGTATTATTCAGCCGCCAAGCATAGAGAGAGAAAGAGAGAGAGCTTAGAGAGAGAAAATCATTCAAGAGAGAAACTTGTAACTCTTTGATTGTGAAATCAATATCAGGTTTGATCATTCTCTTGTTTGTGAATTTATATCTCTTATATGTGATAAGAAACTGAATCTAAAGGGACAATCAATTGGTATCAGAGCCAGGTTTAGGAGTTCAAATTGTCAAAATTTGGGGTTGTAAATCGAAGCCTAGATAGGTTTTTGGAATTATCAGGACGTTTTTCGAAGGAACAGTGAAGAACAACAAGTTTGCGCCAGTTCATATACTTTGTGCCAGTTCATAGTGTATTTCTTGCCAGATTCAAGAACTTCAAGTGTTTAGCGCAAAGTTGACTTTTGGGCCATTGCCTACTAGCGCGACGTTTCGTTTGCGCGACCTTCATCTCGCGCAAAGATTAGTTTGCCCCACCAGCTCTTCGCGCAAAGTTTATCACCAGATTCTCGCCATCAACGTCTCGCGCAAACCTTCATTTCGCGCGACCCTCTTCTCACACAAAATTCATCAAGGGTGTTTTGCGCCAGCTTCTTCTAGCGCGAACTAGTTTTTGCTCCAACCTCTCTTCGCGCAAAGTTTTGATTCGCGCCACCTGCTGCTAACGCAAAACTCCATTTTGCGCCAGACTCCTTTAGCGCAAAACTCCTTTTTGCGCCACAGCCCTTTGGCGCATTTCTGAATTTTTGCTCCAGATTCTCTTTTTTAATTATTAATATGTATTTACTTGATTTTATCTGGACTAACGATCATTTTAAGTTTCTTATTGCATATCTTTCAATATCAGGATGACTTCCAGAGAAGCTCTCGCCATCGGAACCGATGTAAAGCCACCAGTTCTCTTCAAAGGAGAGTACGAGCAATGGAAGGACAGATTCTTGGACTTCATCGACAGACATGACTTGGGAGACTATATCCGAATATCCCTAAAGGAAGGAATTATGACACCTCCTACCAAGGTTCTAACTGTAGCTGGAGAGAACGGAGAAGAAGAACAGAGAGAGTATCCATTACCACTTGATGAATACTCTGATGAGTAGAAGAAAAGACACAAGGGCGACAAATTGGCAAAGTTTTTCATTCTTCAAGGCATACCAAACGAGATATATGTCAAGATTAATAGCTACAATGCAACTGGAAAGCAAATGTGGGATCAGCTGGAGAAAATGATGCTAGGATCAAAAGTTGGGAACCAACTCAAAATATCCAATTGTCTCAATAACTATGAAGAGTTCAAGGCTAAGAAGGGTGAATCACTGGAGGCTACTTATGACCTATTTGTAACTTTGTTGAATGAACTTAGCAAGAACAAAGTGAATAAGTCACAAGTTGAGCTTAATGTCAAGTTCCTTAGTATCTTGCAGCCTGAGTGGAAGAGATTTGCTAGGCAAATGAAGCAAATGAAGGATTTGAATGACATACCACTCCATGAAGTCTATGAAACTCTTAGACAGAATGAAGAAGAGGTTGATGAGATTTTGGATGAAAAGAAAAGGGCTGAGAAGGCAGTCCTTGATCCAGTTGCTTTGGTTGTGAAACAAAAGAGTGTAAGCTCTAAGAAGAAGATGAAGATGATAGTTTCTGAGTCAGATGAGGATGAAAGAGAGATTAAATCTGATTCTGACGACTGTGATGACCTGAAGCAGGCTATGCTTTTGCTAACAAAGGCTTTTCAAAAGAAATTTTACAAAAAGCCTAGCTCAAACAGTCAGAGGTATTCATCTGGCTCAAGTAACTACAACCACAAAGAGAAAATTGAAGGAAAGAGGATTGAAGAAAGGAGACCAGAAGAGGAGAAATACAGAGCTGAAGAGACCAAACCGGCAGAACCTCCAAAGTGCTACAACTGCGGCAAATTTGGTCATTTTGCTAAGAACTGCTGCAAGCCCAAAGTCAGAAACTCTGAGTATTACAAGAATAAACTGTTGTTGGCCAAGCAACAAGAGGCAGGTAAAGCATTAATGGCCGAGGATGAGTTCTGGCTTGATCATTCTGTAAGTGAGGAAGAAGAGAAAGATGAGACAGCACGCATGTGTTTGATGGGACATATGAAGACTGAAACAGAAGTTGATTCTGATGGAGAAGATAACGAAGAGGTATGTGATTTAACCGAATCAGATTTCTTGAATCAAATGCATGCCATGATGACTAAACTCCAAGAATTAGAGTCTAAACTTAAGCGTGAAAAATGTGTCATTAATGATAAAAATCAATCTATACAGAAACTTAGCAATGATATTGTTGAGAAAAATGTATTGATTGAAACTTTGCACAAAAACATTGACACCAGCGCGAAAGAGAAGAATATAATTCATAAAGAGTTATCTGAAACTATTTCAAAGTATAGAGAGTGTGAGTGTAAATCTAAAGAGCTTTCTAAAATGTATTCTTCGACTTCAAAAGAAAACAAATCGTTAATGGAAAAGGTGAATGCTTTGGAAGAGATACTACATACTTTGGGTCAAACTAAACAAACCATTCATCTAAACAAACCTAAAGAGAAACCTGACTGTTGGGAACTTGGTTACAAGAACCCACACCATCTCAAAAAGGGTATATCTGAAGCGCCTGCTCTTTATGATTTTGGATTTATGAAATTGACACCTCAATACCCTGAACTCAAAGTTTTCTGGACTAGTCTGTCTGAAGAGGATAAAGCTAAGGAATATGCTAAAAGAAAGAACACAACTAAAATTCAACTCCCGTTTCGTTGTGAGAAGTTGAATAATAGTTATAGTTCCGACAAATCAAAATCTCTTTCAAATGATTACTTTGAGAGCTATTCTGTAAAGGAAATGGAGGCTAAACCCATTGAAGGTAAACTTTACATTCCTCCTCTCATTTTGGAAACAAAAATTTCTGAACTCGAGAATACTCTCAAAGAAGAAAGGATCTTGATGGACTTAGAACAAACTGTATTTTCTACTGTGTTCAAAAATACTGAGTTTTCTAAATTATCCAAGGCTTTAAAATCCGTTGATAGGTCTGGTTCACTTGATAATGAGTTTGATTTTCTAAACTCTGATGGTGGTTTAGATGACTGTGTTGGTGATTTTGACTTTAATGCTAAACTTCCTAATCATTCCTCCTTTGTTGTTAATTCTTTTGGGGTACCAAGTGTGTTTGAAAAAGGTGAAACTTCAACAAAAGTTGATAAATCAGTTTCTGTGAAATCCAAAGTTGCCAAAGGTAAGAAGAAGAAATCCGGAAATTCACAGAAACAGATCACCACTGGTAAGTCAAAGAAGAGCATTTGGTTGATTCTCACCTTTCTAACTCTAAAGTTTCAAATGTTTCAGATTTGAGAAAGAAAAAGCTTGGAGTTAAGTCGGAATGGCTACCGAAACAGAAGATAGACGAGAATGCTAAATCATTTTCTAGTTTTGATTGTAATAGAAAGACTGCTAGTAAATATGATTTGATTGTGGATGTTGCTAATTTTAAACCAAAACTTGTTGATTCTCGCAAGAAATATTCCATACGACAATTATTCCAGTTATCTCCGTCTGCTAGAAAGTTTTCAAATTATGATAGATATGATTATGCTTCTCGTAAATATTCTGATGTTTGGTTTGAAAATTATCATGCATATTCTTATTGTTAAGTCCAAATATTGTATCCAAGATTTAATTAGGAAAGTCAAAGTTAGAAGTCAACATTGTCAAAGTCAATATTGTAATAGTCAAAGTTTGTCTTGTTTTAGTTTCCTTAGTGGTTAAGCTTTTGATAGATTAGTGGGTATAAATATCATTTGTCTTGTAATAGTTTTGTAAGCACTTCAATTGTAAAAATCAGATTTGTGAGATCAATGACTACTACTTTCTCTCTCTACATTTTCTCTCTCTAGTTCTTGATAATTGTTACATCATTTTATGAGAAAAGTTGATTGATTGGGATTTTATCATTCACAATTGGTATCAGAGTTATACCAAACAATTTTCAGAAGAGATTTGTACAGAAAATCAGATTGAATTTCTGGATTTTTAGATCAAAAAGTTGATTTTTCTTGAAAATATCAAGAACACTGTTGAAATGTTTGAATCTGTTCTTGATCAAATTTTTGTGTTTTGTTGATTTTTGTCTGAAATTGTCATTGAAAATATGTTCTATATGCTTAATCAATCATTCTTATGCAATTTCGTGATTTAATTTCAGGTTTTAAACATTTTGGATTGATCTGTGGAACAAAATTGAAGAACACGAACATCATCATCTGCGATTTTCATTTTCAATTAATTTGTGATTTTCGATTTCAATTGTTCTATGAATTCAAGTCTATCTAATTTGTGGTTTCTGGAAGAACATCAGATCGTAAACTGAGAATTTTTTTTGATGATGGAGAAGTTTGAGTTTCTGGAATTCATAATCACAGGTTGTGAAACCTAAGGAAGAACATCAGGTTAACAGATTCAAGATCAAGGATTCGGTGGTAGAGGCTATGTTTTTTGATTAGTTGCAGGTTTCAATCATGGATTCAAGTGGGATGAATGTTTCACACAAACTATAAGTTACTCACGCAAACACAGGTTTGCGTTTCAGCTGCCTTACGCAAACCATACTTCTCGCAAGCCATACCTTACGCAAACCACAAGTTCTCGGATTGAAGATCTTACGCAAACCACAAGTTCTCGCATTGAAGCTCTTACGCAAACCACAGGTTCTCGGATTGAAGCTCTTACGCAAACCACAGATTCTCGCATTGAAGCTCTCACGCAAACCATAGGTTCACTTTGCGTTTCAGTCGTCTCACGCAAACCTGGTTTCAACCATCATTGAAGTTGCTTCAAGCAACAGCCTTGACTAATGATCCGTGTTGTATGCTCTTGTATATGCTACATTTTTCAACACATCCGCGCCATTCAGTTCAAACCTGTCTGCTATCTGTAACAGTCTCTGTGGTCTGAATGTACCTTCAGCATCAATATACATTGCTTTCTAGACTCCTGAAGTTGTTCGACAGGGAAAGGGCCATGTTGCATTTCTTCTAACTGTTCATCCTGTTGTTGTTGTGGTTGTTCTTGGTGAATCGTCTTCTGGGTTCTCTGTCTTTGCTCCATTACAAGATCGATCAGAAATCAGAAGAAATGAATGAAATGTTGCCAAAGGGAAAGCAAGAATGGTAGTGTATTTGATGAGATTAATGGTTCGGTGATGTTGCTGCAAAACAGAAATGATTTGAAAGTTAGTGTTTTTCAATTGGTTGAAACTTAATTGTGGGGCGGTGGATATTAAATTGATTTCATATTAAAATTGGTTGTCAAAGTGTAAGTGGATTGATGATTGATGTATATGGCCGACATGGATTATTAAATTGAAAATAGCATATGGTGTAGATGAGTTTCAATTCTTGTTTGAGTGGATGAATGTGATTAGTGGGGATTTTTGTTCATGGGTCGGTGATGGAAGCTTAGTTTTAAAACATTTTAAAACTATGTTTTAAAATTGGAATTGTTTTAAAATTGGAATTGTTTTTAAATTGGAAATCGGTGGTTATGTAAATTCAATTCATAGTGGTGGTAAAATCATTTGGATTTGCAAGTTTTAAAACATTTTAATTTTGTGCCTCTTATTTCATTTAGTTTGCTATCACCATTATCAGTTTGTCTTTCAATTTTGTGCTGATCTAATTTTCAATTTTTTATGTTCTGCAGGTTTTTAATATATTTGATCTGCAAGTTTCAAGTCTCAGTCTGAGAATTCCAGAGTTAGATAATTCAAGTGTTTTGAGAATTTCAGAATTTATTTTTTGTACTGATCTGATTTTAACTTTTAGTCAAAATTTCTGAATTGTTTGGGAACGATCATTTTTTTTATCAAGCTGTTTCTCATTCAAAGTTTACTGAGAGAGAAAATTTTAGATTATCTGTAATTTGTTTTTGAATTCATTTCATCTAACAATCATTTTTCAAATACTGTTTGAAACAGGATGAGTTCTCCAATTTTGCTCAGAGGAAGATACGAGCAGTGGAAAATTGATTTTTTCAAATTTGTAGATACACATGAGCTGAGTTGCTATATCAGACTGTCATTGACTGAAGGAGAGATGAAATCTCGTACTTCAAAAGAAGATTGTACTGAGGATCGGGTGAAAAGAAAGAGTGCTGATAATATGGCTCGAAATTTTCTGTTGAATAGTATTCGTCATGAGATTAATGGTCACATAAATACCTATCAGTTGACAGGAAAAGATTTATACAAGTCAACAGGAAAGAAGATATGGGACTATCTTGAATGGACGATGTTAGGGCCAACGGTTGTGTCTGAGCTAAAAGGAAAGATTTCTGAGTTGGAAGCTAAAATTCAGCAGACAGTCTCTGTTCAGAGCAATGAGCAGAAAGTTAAGAAATTGGAATCTGAGAATGCTGAGCTTAAAAAGAATATATCTGATTTGGAGCAAAAGCTTGTTGAAGATAAAGCTAATTTTGAAAGTGAAAAGAAAGGTTTTTCAAAGAAGTTCTCAGATTTCTCAAGAAAGTGTTTTGAAGAGAAGAAGTCAATTGATCTTAAATGCATAAAACTTTCTCAACAAGTTTCCGATTTTGAGAAAGTACTTATTTTGGAAAGAGATAAGTTTTCTAAAGAAAAGAAGGCCACTGAACAGAAGAATGTGGGATTCTTCAAGGAACTATCTGGCCAGAGAAACGATTCAGAGAAGGGGTTTGAAGAAGAAAGAAGCATATTTGAGATCGAGATTAGAAAGCTGACTGCCAAGCTATCTGAAAATGCACTGAAAGAGCAGAAAACGAAGTCTGAGTTCACGAAGAAGATTGACCTACTTGTTAAAGAAAGAGACAACTTTGCTTCAAAGATCAATGAGCTTGAAAAGTCTGCTTCAAGTTCAAATCAGAAATCTGTCTCTTCACAAAGGTCAATTAAATCTTTTGATCAGATTCGTAGATCTAACATTTTCTATGATAGATATCTAGATGGTTCAGGTACATATCCGAGAAGAAGAAGTTACAAGAAAGAGAAAATGATCTGGAAAAAGAAATCAGTCAAGGATGACAAGGAAGATGAGCTGAAAGGAAACACATCATGTGTACATGTACATAAAACAAAGAAGAACAAAGAGCATAAAGGTAAACCTGACCATATATACTCAAAAGATCAATTACTCAGGTTTTCAGGTAATAAATATTATTGTTCTTACTGTTGTACACATGATCATATTCACAAAACGAGTGATCATTTCTGGCATGGTTCTTACTCTGCTTCCCCCACACAAATGCAGCTAACATTTCTGGACCCAAATACCAGTGGGTACCAAAGAAGAAAATTGATTTTGTGCTGCAGGCACCACAAGTCAAGGGGGAGTAAGAGAACTTTGGCTCTTGAGTAAATCAGCTCAAGACCCGGACTTTAAAGTTGAAAGATAATGGCTTTTGAACACAACAGTTCAAAACCCGGACTTCAATGTCAAGATTATGGCTTCTAAGTACACAGCTTATGACCCGTACTTCAAAGGAGTTTGACTTCTAAACACAACAGTTTTGGACTCGGACCTCGGCGATCGAAAGACCTTAACTCCTGTTTTTGCATCCAATGGATATGATGGTCTACATCTCAAGAGAATTGATCTGATCTCTATCCTATACTTTTTCACTGATAGATTTTACTGATATGATGGTCTACAATTCAAAAAGGAGTGTCGGATCTCTATCCTGTTTTAACTGACATATTTCAGATGCCTAATTTATTGGAGGAGTAAAGGTGATGGCTTCTGATCACATGACAGATCAGGACCCGTTTTTCACTGTTCAGACTTGGATATTTTGCAAATATCCAAGGGGAGCTTAAAAGATTAAATCATTTTATCATGATTTGAGGGGGAGCTTAAAAGGTAAATATCTTTTGATCTAGATCTCTGACTGTTTGAAAGAAGAACAACTTTCAAGCATGAAAAACAGTTTCTTAAATGTTCAAACCACTTCTCTATTCTCAAAAGATTTTATGAATTTAGAAGTGTGATTTTAAATGTTTTTCAATTCTTGAGCTTTAATGTTTAACTGACCGTGTGTTTCTAAAGATCAATACTTGCGTATTATCTTGTCTATATACTGTAAAGTATTCACACACATCGGTTCAGTACTTCATTTGAATTTGTTATTACCATGTCTCATAATAAACAAAATTTTCGATGGTAATACCCTCGTTTGAATTTCAATGTTGTTGAGCATCAATCATTATTTCTAATTCTTGTGCTTTCATTGCAAAATTGTTTATATTCCTTCATATAAACAAAATATTCAGTTCTTTGATACCCTATCCATTTTATTTGATCTGATTGATACATTGTCAGATTCTCAAAACAATTCTCTTGATTTCATTTCATTGTTTCAATATCTTTGTTTTGAGAAATCTTCAAAGTTCAATTGCTCAAATCTCATGGGCATACAGTTTGACAATGTTATCATATTTTGAGCTTCATTGTTCAAGTTAAACTGTTGAGCAACGATTCTTCTTAGGAATAACATGGGATTCGTGTGTGAGCTTAAACAGAACTTCCATGGATTCACGTCAACCAGTGTTTCCTACCCAGGAAGTTATCCTTGAGTGATTGAGGGGTGAGGGGTCATAAATCAAAGAGTGGGGGAGATAACTCATCCGGTTGAGTTTTTCTCATAGTGTGGAACGGTAAAATGGAAATGAGAGTTTGGTTAGAAGTGAGCTAAATGTTAAAAAGAAAGAGGGTGTGAGAACAGAGTTAAAAGAATATCAGAACTCTGCACCTACCACTTTCTGAGCCGGGCAGCCACATCTACTGATTGGTTCACATTCTTTGGTGACCATCATTGAAACAGGCAGTGAGCCCATGCCAACTCTTGCATTTACCCCACCAACCACTCATTTCTTTCACGAAAAAAAATGTTTCATTTTCATTAGGGACGCAGCACATATGCTATCTAATCTTTACTCGGAAGATTTAGATATTGAAAAAGAAGGAAAGTTGCTCCACCTTTGCACCTCTATCATGCACATTGAGTCCGTGTAATATTTGTTGTTGTCTCAACAGTTTACACAATTTGAGCCTTATGAAACACAATCATTGTGCTAAATTCTTTCATACACAAGCACGAGCACACAGAAAATTTGTTTTTCTGTCAGAACATTCATAGATAAACCTTGTGTTTTTCAATGATTGAATGGAAGTCCTGGGGAGTCATCATCAAATCAGCTCCTTAAATTGTACATTCGTTGTACACAGTAACTTTGTATTACTGACAGGCTTTCCTAACTGTTTCATTTGTTGAATCAAGGTTACCACGATCACTTTATCTGAATTTGAAAAGATTCGGGTATAAACAGTTCATGATTCAGCTTTTCAGATCAAAGAGCGGCGACTGTCAAATTATCATTGAAAGGGGAGATTGTTACAAAGGGGGTGATCAAAGACTGTGTCAAAATTGAAGATGTTTTGATGATCATGATGCTCACAATCATCAAAAAGGGGGAGAATTTTATAAAGATTCAATTTCAAAGCCATGAAGAGTTGTCAAAGTGAAAAGACTTGTGAAGAAATTCTGAAAGTTCAAAAGTCATTTCAAAATGCTTCTGCTGATACAAAGTCAAAAGATTCTGAAGAAAGTTTATTCAAAGATAAATCAAGATGATTTGTGAAAGTTTGTTTCTCTGAAGACAGTCAAGAGATCAAAGAGATGAAGATTCAATATCAGAGATTCCTCAAAGTTGTTTCATTGTTCAAAGACAGTTTTCAAAGAAGGTTTCAAAGATTTCAAAGATGTTTCGAAGATGAAGTTTCAAGTTCAAAGAAGTTTCAAGAATTAAGTTTTCTGTTCGAGACATGTTGACTTTCAAAGCTACAAATTAAAAAGACTTTTCAAGATTCTTCAAAGGCTGAAAGTGTTTCAAAGTTCAAAGTTGTCAGAGACAAAAGCTAAAGAATCAAGAGCTGAATACTAGTGTCAAATTTTTATTAAATCTTGAATACAAAGGGGGAGATTGTTAAGTCCAAATATTGTATCCAAGATTTAATTAGGAAAGTCAAAGTTAGAAGTCAACATTATCAAAGTCAATATTGTAATAGTCAAAGTTTGTCTTGTTTTAGTTTCCTTAGTGGTTAAGCTTTTGATAGATTAGTGGGTATAAATACCATTTGTCTTGTAATAGTTTTGTAAGCACTTTAATTGTAAAAATCAGATTTGTGAGATCAATGACTACTACTTTCTCTCTCTACATTTTCTCTCTCTAGTTCTTGATAATTGTTACATCATTTTATGAGAAAAGTTGATTGATTGGGATTTTATCATTCACACTTATCGTTCCAATTCTTCATATAGTTTTCAAAAGAAAAGCGGACCCAAATTTCAATGGGAACCAAAATCATGTGCTAACACAGTTGGACCCAAATACAAATGGGTACCAAAGAAAAAGGTTGAATCTGTGTTACAGGAATGTCAGGTAAATGTTGAGTGAAAGAAACAATGGCTCTTGAATACTACAGTTCAAGACCCGCACTTCAATGCTCAAAAGTCTTTACTCCCAATTTTTATATGGATATCTAAACCTCGTGTTTCTTAATTTCTCTTGTGCAGACCCGTCATATGTGGTACTTGGATAGCGGATGTTCCAAGCATATGACCGGGCAGAAAAGTCTGTTGACTAACTTTACAGAGAAATACTGCAGCACGGTTCGATTTTGTAATGATCAGTTTTCACCAATTCTGGGTTATGGTGATGTTGTACACGAAAATGTCACGGTTAAGAAGATGAGCTATGTTGAAGGCTTAGGACACAACCTTTTTAGTATTGGGCAGTTCTGTGACAAAGACTTAGAGGTTAATTTCAAGGCCAAGAAATTTTCGGTACGCACTGAGGACGGGAAAGAACTCTTGGTCGGCACTCGCAAGTCAAACCTCTACACCATCAACTTGTCAAAGGTCCAGACTGACAATCAGGTGTGTCTACTCTCAAAAGCCTCGATGCAACAAAGCTGGCTATGACATGGACGACTCTCTCACCTCAAGTTTCGATACATCAATAAACTGGTCAGTAAAAAGCTAGTAAAAGGACTTCCTGAACTCAAGTACGAAAAGGAACACTTGTGTGCAGCATGTGAAAAAGGGAAGATGAAGAGAGCTCCACACAAACCAAAGCCTGAAACGAGTACCAACTCTCCTTTTGAGTTGTTGCTTATGGATCTCTGTGGTCCTATGCGAACGCAAAACTTAGGCGGAAATAAATACATGTTAGTTATTGTGGACGATTATTCGCGGTACACGTGGGTCAAATTTCTACGGTCTAAATATGAGACGCCCGAAGTTCTCATTACATTTCTAAATACGATCCAGGTGAATCTGCAGAAACCAGTCAAGCTTCTTCGAACTGACAACGACACAGAGTTTAAGAACAAGACAGTTGAAGAGTATCTCGAATCGGTCGGGATAACATATCAATACTCTGTTGCACGTACGCCTGAACAGAATGGAGTAGTCGAAAGGCGAAACCGTATGCTAGACGAGGCCGCTCGTACTATGCTCAGTCAATCCAACTTACCTCTATTCCTGTGTGCTGAAGTTGTGTCGACTGCGTGTTACACTCAAAATCGGTCCATGATACACCGCCGATTTCAGAAGACTCTGTATGCGTTGATCAACAACCGAACACCAACCATTAGATATTTTCATGTTTTAGGTTGTAAGTGTTTTGTGCTAAATGATAGAGAGAGTCTGAATACCGTGTATGCCTGAAGAAGTCAAAGAATGTGGTTGAGAGTGTAAATGTTACATTCGATGAAGAGATAACTTCTGAACACTTCAGTTTAGAACCCGTGATAACAGGAGTATTAGCTTCTGGACAAATCTGTGTCTCAAGCGAACAAATCAGATGAAGCATCAACTTCTTCTAATCATTTATCTGATTTATATATTTTATTTGAACTGTTTTATGATGAATATCTTGGATCTAATGTGAATAAACCTGTTGTGGTTGACAGGATTGAAGATTCAACGATTAATCATCCAACCACTTCAGATGTTTTTAATGAACCAAATTCCCCTATTCATCAAGATATACCAGTTCAAATGCCTACTCAAATATTTGAAGTTGTATCTACTAATGATGAGTCAGAAGTTGCTGAGTCAGTAGGATGTGATGTAAGGACAGATCAACAGACTGAACAAGTTGTTCCTACTGAAGCTTCTTCACCAATTACTTCAACTGAATCCCTCCCTCATGATGCCCAAACTGAAGAACCTGAAAGTGGATTTTTAGATGACAACCATGATCAATCTTCATCTACTTCACTCCTTCATGAACATCGTTGGACCAGAGAGCACCCTATTCACCAAGTAATTGGAGATCTTAACAAGCCGATGCAAACTAGGTCATCAACTTTGAATCAATGTATGCATGACTCATTCCTCAGCAAAATAGAGCCTACTCGAGTATCAGAAGCTCTTGCTGATTCGGACTGCGTGTCTGCCATGCAAGAAGAGTTAAACCAGTTTGAAGCCCTGAAGGTTTGGAGGCTAGTGCCAAAACCAGAAGGAAAGACTATGATTGGAACTAAATGGGTATTCAAAAACAAGAAGGACGAAGATGGTATTGTTATAAGGAACAAATCCAGACTTGTTGCCAACGGATATAGGCAAGAGGAAGGCATAGATTATGACGAGACGTATGCTCCAGTAGCGCGTATAGAGGCAATCCGCATGTCTCTAGCCTATGCAGCTCACAAGAACTTCAATGTCTACCAGATGGACGTGAAGATTGCCTTTCTAAATGGCATTCTTAAGGAGGAAGTCTACGTCTCTCAGCCAGAAGGGTTTGTAAATCCAGATAAGCCTAATCACGTCTACATCTTGGATAAAGCCTTGTATGGTCTGAAACAAGCACCTCGCGCCTGGTATGATGTTCTATCTCAATTCTTGGTCAAGTCAGGTTTTTCAAAAGTAAAGTCGATACTACTTTGTTTATTAAAAAGGAGAAAGTTGATATCATTCTTATTCAAATATATGTAGATGATATTATATTTGGTTCTACAAATCCCAAATACTGTAAGAACTTTTCAAATCTCATGGTGTCACGATTTCAAATGAGTATGATGGGAGAAATGAATTTCTTTCTCAGATTACAAATAAAGCAGTTTTCAACGGGGATTTTCATTAACCAATCTAAGTACATTTTTGATATTCTTTGGAGATTCAAAATGGAAAATTGTAAACCGATAGGAACCCCAATGGCACCAGGTACTAAGATTAACACTGACTCTTCCGGAAAAAGTGTTGATGTTAGGACTTATAGAGGTATGATAGGGTCTTTAATGTATCTTACTTCAAGTAGACCAGATATAATGTTTTCAACATGCTTGTGTGCAAGATATCAGGCTGACCCTAAAAAATCCCATTTAGCTGCTATCAAATGGATCTTTAGATATCTGAAGGGGACTGCAGATCTTGGTCTGTGGTATCCTAAGGATACAGGGTTTGAACTAACTGCTTATTCAGACGCAGATCATGCAGGGTGCATGTTGGACAGGAAGAGCACTTCAGGTCACATTCAATTTCTGGGAGACAAGCTCGTTAGTTGGACGTCAAAGAAACAATTATGTGTTTCCACATCGACTGCTGAAGCAGAGTATGTAGCTGCTGCCAGTTGCTGCTCTCAGGTCTTGTGGATGCGAACACAACTTCGAGATTTTGGATTCAAGTTTGATAAAATACCGATCTATTGTGACTCGAAGAGCGCTATTGCCATATCAGCTAATCCTGTGCACCTCACTAAAACAAAGCACATTGATGTCAGGTATCATTTTATAAAAGATAATGTAGAAAAAGGTAAAATAGAACTTTACTTTGTAAAAACTGATTACCAACTTGCAGATTTGTTTACCAAACCTTTAGATGAAAAGAGATTCAATTTTCTTGTATCTAAGCTTGGTATGCTAAATCTCAAGGTCTAATCAGTAATTACCTATTAAAGTTTCTTTTATTGTAATTTTTCATCATTTCCTTATCATTATTTCCGCAAGATATCTGCTCTTTAATTGTTTGTTCATGATCTCAGGGGGAGTGTGAAAAGTACTTCATAGATGATCATTGTTATCTTGAGGGGGAGCATATCTAATTTATGCATTTACTTATTTGTCAAATCTTTTGTAATGCATGATTTTAGGCGGAGCCTTTACAAGTCAAAGGAGTATAGCAATGACTTCTGATTATTTCTGATCAGAACTCGTACTTTCATTGTTTTACTGCTTTATGTCTTTTAATTTTAGTGAATAAATTTGCTTTGACTATGACCTTTAGACTTTTTGCAGTTTTGAGAGATGCTTACAAGATCATATCTTTATGACTTTAAGCTTGACTTCATGAGATGTAAGATTTCACGTGCAAGAGGTATAATTCTTTATCTTCATCTCATATATGGTTGAAAGAAGGACAACTTTCAATCATAAGAAAAACCTGTTCTTAAATGTTCAAACCACTTCCCGATTCTCAAACAGATTTCATGAATTGGAAGTGTGCTTTTAAATGTTTTCATGATCTATTTTGTGCTTTAACTGATAAAGTTAAATCATCTGAGTAACACATGCTTTATAGGAAAACATGGGATTTCTTTGTGCTAGGACTTAACTGAACTTCTATGGATTCACGTTAACCAGTGTTTCCTACCCAAGAAGTTAATCCTTAGTGATTGAGTGTGAGGAGTCAAAAGAAATGAGTGTGGGTTGTGTGTTGAGGTAAAATGAAAAGAGAGTTTGGTTAGATGTGAGCTTAATGATAAAAAGAAAGAGGGTGTGCGAACAGAGTAAAAGAATATCAGACTCTGCACCAACTACTTTCTGAGTCGGGCATCCACATTACTAATGTTTCACAATTCCTGGTGAACATTATTGAAATAGGCAACTAGCCCATGCCAACTCTTGATTATAACCCCATCGGCCACTCATTTTCTTCTTAACAAGAAAATGTTTCATTTTTCAAAGGGGACGCAACACATTTACTATCTGATTTTCATTTGGAAAATCTGGATATTGAAAAGAAGGAAGTATGTCCCACCTTCACACTTCACTAATGCACATTGAGTCTGTGTTTAACTAACTGTTGTCTCAGTGGTTTACACATTTTGAGCCTATATGAGCAATCATCCGTGCTTAATTCTTTCTATCACTTGCACGAACACACAAGGAATTTGTTTCTTTGTCATAACATTCATAGAAATTACTTTTGTGGTGTTTCGATGATTGAATGGAAGCCCTGGGGGAGTGAACATCATAAAAGATCCTTTCCAATGTGTATTCGTTACACACAGTGACTTTGTGTTACTGACAGACCTTGTTAACTGATTCATTTGTTGATTCAGGTGTTACATTCCTAATTTGTCTTATTTGAAAATATCTAGATTATTATCTTCGCAGGTTAACAGTGAATCAGAGGCTCAGTTCCAAATATCAAAGATATTTCTTGAAGGAAAAGTTTTGATGACATTGTTGCTCTTTTCATAAAAAAGGGGGAGAAACGATAATCAAGAAATAGATAAGAACTCAAGATTAAAGAAATGTCCAAGTCAGAAAGTTCAAAGTTTTTGAGAATTTTTCTTTGAAGATACTTTGCTAAAGCATTCTGCACTAAATCAGGAGATAATTTCTTTCAATCATATGAAAGAGATTTTATCTACATCTATTGGGAGATTGCTACATTTTGAAGACAAAGAGAGAGATTCTTTCTGTGCTTAAAGAGAAGAATTGGATTGCTAAATCTTTTTAGTAATGATCTTGATCCAAAGGGGGAGATTGTTAGATCATAGATTTATTGGATTCAAGATCATCAAGATTGAAGATGAAAGGTTCAAGAAGTCAAGGTTGAAAAGTCACTCTCAATAAAAGTCTAGGTCCTTTGTAATAAATAGTGAAAGTTATTTTTATTTGTATTTTTATTTATTTTAGTGTTTTTCCTAAAAAATAGGTTAATGACCTATTCCTTGCTAGGGTTGTGTAAGCAAGGGTGTGCATATTCAGTATTATTCAGCCGCCAAGCATAGAGAGAGAAAGAAAGAGAGCTTAGAGAGAGAAAATCATTTAAGAGAGAAAACTTGTAACTCTTTGATTGTGAAATCAATATCAGGTTTGATCATTCTCTTGTTTGTGAATTTATATCTCTTATATGTGATAAGAAACTAAATCTAAAGGGACAATCAGGTATATCTCTATCCAATATCTCACCTTCGGCATACAAATCCAATTCACGTTATAAGCTAGTTCTCTTGAATCTAATCCATAACAAATAAATCAATTTGTAAGTTGATCGGGCTTACAAAAGCATTAAGACCAAATTCATATGTTTCATTAATTAGAAAAACTGATAAAAGTCACAAGATTTCGTTTTCATATGCTTAAAAACCAAAGTTCATCCAACCCCCAACATCTAAAGATTAGTTCATGTTGGGGGTATTAAAACACAAAGCAATAGGAAGAAAAATCAAACTAAACATGGTCTCTTGAACAAAAGATCTAGATATGAACAAACTCCCTTTTGTTGAATCGCAATACCCACGAACAATGCTTTGATCTTCGTTAATCTTGTGCTTCCCGATGATTTCCCCACGTTAATTGGCTTGAAAACTCGTGGAAAATCGTTTCTAGTCGCCCCAAAATCGCCCCTTGCCGTCCTCTATGTGTATGGTGGCTGAATCATGAAAAGCCAAGGTGAAAAGGGCTTTAAAAATGCTTCAGCATGCTACTGGTACATACACCGAGACTTAACTCTCGGTAAAAGTCTTGGTGGGTATTGTTTCTCAAAAACTGCACTGGCGCTAGTTACACCGAGACTTAACTATCGGTAAAAGTCTCGGTGAACATTGTTTGTTCAGAACTCAGAATGGCGCTAGTTGTACCAAGAGTTAACTCTCGGTGAAAGTCTCGGTGAGCAAATTTTCCAAAACTCAGATTGATGCTAGTTACACCTAGACTTAACTATCGGCAAAAGTCTCGGTGAACACTTTTTTCTCCAAAATTGCACTTTGATGCATTTTTCTGAGCCCTGATCCAAGATTTGACTTGCACAAGTTTTACTTTGCCATTAAATTTATCGGGTGCGCCATTCTCGTCTATAATTAGCTTCTTTTGGACTCTTTTTCTTAATTTATTTCCGAAAGATAGATACATGAAAAACTCACGAATAAATGTGAAAAGACGCTTCGTTTGTTTGGAGAAACAAACCTAACTACCCGAAAAGTGGCTCTAAAATAACGCCGAAATTGGCGTTATCAGTTAGATAGTTTTTCTCATGTTTCTTGAGATGTCTTGATGCATGTCTTGATGCATTGGGGATCACCTTTCCCCGTTGCATCAAAACACAACCCAGATCCATCTTAGACGCATCACTATAGACCACGAAGTCTTCAGATCCTTCTAGCAACGACAAGATTGGAGCTTCGCACAGTTTCTTTTGAAGAGTGCGGAAGACTTTCTCTTGAGGTTCCGCCCAAATGAACTTCACATTCTTTTGGGTTAAGGCTATCAAAGAGGAAACAATTTTGGAGGAATCTTGAATAAACCTCCTATAGTGGCCCGCTAACCCAGGAAACTTCGGATTTTGGATGGGCTTTTGGGTGGCTCCCAATTCATCATCGTTTCGATCGTGGAAGGATCCACCTTCACTCCGTCGTGGTTGACTACATGACCCAAGAATTGGACCTCTTCTAGCCAAAAGTTGCACTTAGAGAATTTTGCATACAACTTCTCCCTTCTCAATACTTCCAAGACCTCCCAAAGGTGTTGCTCGTGTTGGGTCTCGTCATTCAAGTAGACAAGTATATCGTCGATGAAAACGACCACCGATTTGTCGAGGAACGGTCAACACACCTAGTTCATCAAATCCATGAACACCTCTGGTGCGTTTGTTAACCCGAATGGCATTACTAGGAATTTGTAATGACCGTATTGTGTTCTAAAGACGGTCTTTGCCACATCCTCATCTTTCATCTTCACCTAATGGTACCCCGAACAAAGGTCGATCTTTGAGAAGCATCCCGCCCTTGAAGTTGATCAAATAGATCGTTGATTCTTAGGAGTTAGTACTTGTTCTTCACGGTCACCATGTTCAGTTCTCGGCAATCTATGCACATTTTCATTGTGTTGTTCTTCTTTTTCACGAATAGGACCAGAGCTCCCAAGGCGACGAACTCGGTCTCACAAATCCCTTCTCCAAAAGATCATGCAATTCTGACATCATCTCTTACATTTCAGATGGTGCCAATCGATAAGGCGCTCTAGCGATCGGAGCAGCGGCTGGAATTAAGTCTATTCAGAACTCGACTTGTCGTTCGGGTGGCAACCCAAGCAAGCATTGGGAAATACATCCGGCAAGTCACAAGCGACTTTGACGTCTCCGAGCTTCTTCTTTTTTTACTTGGAATCCACCACATATGCTAAATAAGAAGAACACCCTTTCATCAACCACTTGCGTGCCTTTGCCATGGAAATGACCACAACATGTCCTTTTCTTCTCTCCCTGTACACCAACACTACGTCATCGCCTGCCAAAGGATTCAGATCAATTCTTTGAACAAAAATTTTTGGCTTGATTCTCTCCCAACCAGTCCATCCCGATTATCAAGTCAAATCCACCAATTGACATTGGAAAGAATCTGTTCGGAAATTTCCTTCCCTCGAGCTCCAAAACACAATTAACAAAGACTTCACTAATAAGGACATGACTACCATTCGCTATTTTCTCTACTAGAGCATCTTCTAATATACTAGCAGGCATTCTTGACAAAAAGGAAATCGACACGAAGGAATAACTTGCACCCGAATAAAAAAGAACATACGCAGGTATGAAGTTGACAAGAAACATACCTGACATCACATCTGTCGATACCTTCGCCTCCTCGATTATCATCTGAAAATCTCTTCCTGGCACTCTTGGTGAGCTCTCTTTCTTCCCGGGATTTCCTCCAGACTTGAGTTTTGGGCAATCGTTGCGGAAGTGACCCAGTTCCTTACACTCGAAGCAAATTAGCCCCTTCACCTGCAGTCTCTCTGAGTATGGCTAAACTTCTCGCACTTGTAACAAGAGTCGGGATTTGAGTGGCACGGGCTCAAATGCTTACTCTTGCACTTCAGGCACCACCTAGACTCTCTCCTAGGGTTGTTGTTGTTATTGAATGGTCTTGGTCGCTTAAAGGATCCAAAATTTTCTTCCCACTTTTTCTTCTCCTCGACTACCACCTTTTCTTCCGTCTTCCGGGCATAGACGTTCTCCATGAGCTTAGCCTCTTCAATGGTTTCACGGAGAGTGGATGCCTTGGAGTTCCGGAACATAGTTATCTTGCCTTGATCTTCTCTTTCCCACTTGGGGCCACATGCCCCCACAAGGTCGAGTTTCTCAATGAAAAGACGGGTGTTTCTCTCACCGTCTTGTTCCCTTTTTTGAGGGCTAGGAACTTTTTCTCGATGAGGTTAATTGCTCGCTCATTACAGTATTCATCCAAGATCTTCTTCTTGAACATAACCCATGTTAGTTGGGCTACGATGATAGCATCAAGAGTGGATTTGGTAACATTTCACCATATTAGAGCAGGGCCTCTTAACATCTGAGAGGCGAACTTTACCTTTTGACTCTCCTCGCATTCACTAGAGTCAAATGCTTGCTCGATCTCTTGGATCCAGTTCATACAAGTGACTAGATCGTCGGACACCGAAAACTCTGGTGGTTTACTTCAAAGAAAGTTCTTGTAGGAACAAGTTCTTCCACCTCGCCTAGCGTCAGCGATCATGTGCTCCTCGGTTCTAATCACGTTTCCGGTGCCCCCGGATCCCACCACCATGTTTTCGGCAACGGTCTCATGCCTTTGAAGGCAAGCATCCCTTTCATCCAACATCTTCAGAAAATCCTCTTGTTGCTTCTCCATTGCAGAGGTAACCATCTGCATCACATTAGTCATCAACTCCGTCTGAGGGTTCACCTCTTGAATAACGGGGTTGGAGGAAGCCAAGGTTACCTTGGGTATGTGTTATACCTTTCCGCTGGCCAATGGCATAAAGTTGTAGGAATAACGTTCACGGCCCTATCCAACTGATTCGGATTGAATATGCTCGCCTTTTGTCCATCCGCTTCAGTTGCCGGTCTATTTCGCGTGTTAACCATTAAGACTGTCACACACGAGAAAGAGGGTAAGAGATTCTATCAAGAGATACAAAAGAAACGTACGACTACATTCATCAATCTTCATAAAAATAGCAAGTCAAGCATGCTCACTTAACAATATATTCATAATAGCATTAGCTAAGTGAAATTATGAACATATCATACACAAGAATTCTCGTCACCATCATTACAATTATCAATTAGTACAATTCTGTTGACTCTAACTCTATCTTATCTTAGGAGTTCTGCCCAATCTCACCAATCGTAACTTAGTAATTCAGCTTAAGTCTAGACATCTTACATTCATACCTAGTTAACTTAAACTATTGCTCTGATACCAATTTGTAACACCCCTAAAAATATGAGCAATTTAAAACCTGGATTTAACCGAACAAACCACTAAAAAATATATGACATCACCCAAAAAGGGGAAATTGTATAAGCGTTTACAAAAAGAATATGAATGATAAATGACAAACTACTAATCTAAGATAATCAAAGCTAGATTAAGGACGGGTGTCAATATCATCACAAAAAGAATATTATCTCCAAGTATCGCTTGCTATCAAAGATATAAATCTTCAAAAATGCCCAAGGTGGCAAAAGAATGCTCCACTCAAGCTTTAGAAGCCTCTCCACTTAGAGAACTTGAATATACATGACATTTGAGGAAAAGTGCTAGACTTTCGCCTAGTGAGTTCAAACAATTATAACACGTCGTTAGAAAACATAGAATTCCAAAGCATAATAAAAGTAAGACTTTGATATATAAATCAAACCTCTTTTTATCCTTGGGAGGACATAAGGTTTCACAAAATAACAGGAGACTCAGTTTGCCATTGATAGTGACAGAACACAAAACTAAGTCACTTTACAATGTTATAAAGCTTCTATCAACGTAACATCGGTTCTCGAGTTCAACCACCCATGGTCTATAGATCGAATCCCCCAATGCACTAAGAAGGATCATTTGCTAGTTGTATTAGTTGTATCTCTACTCCAGGTATTGAAAATTCATTTCGTACTCTTACCATGACCATGTTCCTTTCTAGAGTCTGATGCACATGGTGCATAAATGTCACAATTTGCTTTGTCCCAACATGTTTAGTGTTGTTCTTGAAAGAGCCTTGTTATAAATTATCTCATCTTCTTTGAGTTCCTTGGCACAGAGACTGAGGCATGTTTTGAGACACAACGTTTCTTTGTTGAAATCAATTATCTTCTTGTAATCGAGTAAGTGGGTTTCATTACACTGTATGATTAGTTCGAGAAGTATATTTTCATGAATACTCCCTATTCTCCCTTTTAGGGCATCCCATAATTCTTTGGGCATTTCAAGTAGAAGGTATTCCCTATGAAAGTTAGGAACAATATGTCGTCTCAAAACATGATGTTATTTACTTGTACCTTTTCAGGAGGTTGGTTTTTAGGGTGAATATGAAGTTGTTGGGTTTTAGGTATATTCTTGTACCTTTCCTACAAAATTAGTATTTAAATTGGATATTCTTACTTGTACTTAAGTTCTTTTGAGTTTAGGACATCAAACCACAGATGAGTTGTTTCAACCATTTACGTAAATAAGGGATAATATATGATCTTTTTTCTTATTAAGACAATAAATTATGATGTACGTGAAATTTCATTTCGTGGGTTGTGTTGAATTGGTTTAGGGTTATTTACACCCATTTGACAAAATGCTTTCAGTATATTGCAATTAATTCATTAACGAAATACATAGATAACATTTATCTATTTGATAGATTTTGACATGAGGTTAAAAATATGATATTAGATGTAAAAAAAAAACTAGTACCCTATTGGGAAATCTAGAGGCTTTTGGCAAGAAGCAAAAAATATGGGGTTAAAAATATTACTTTCAAAAATTAATTATAAGGTTGAAAACGATAAGTAGAAACTCATAATCAAGATAAACATTTGAATTTAATTATAACAATTATATGAATTAAGATAAACATTTGTATAAGATAATACATTTAAGGTAAATTACACTAATGGGTCTTAGATAAATTATTCAATATCGTTTCAAATAACTAAATAAATAACAAAACGTTTCAATGATTATATGATCCTAAATCGCAAACATTGTTGATAAAAACTCGAAGCAATATAAATAATACGAATATATTTCTATTCAAATACTCAGATTGACTCGATTTAAGATAAAAATCATCCTAAATTAAATTAATCTAATTTATCCCAATTTAAAATAAGGATTATCATACGTTGCCTAAAATTAATTAAGATGTTGACCAAAATTGTCACCCTTAGGGGTGTTTACTTGGGGCTTAATGAGCTTAATGACAAAACCGACTTATTCGTGCAGACGTTTGGAGTGTTTACTTGGGGCTTAATGACAAAACTGGCTTATTCGCGCAGACATTTCTGGCTTATTCACTAAGTAGGGGAAAGATGTGTTGTCCCCATTAAGACACATCTTTGACATTTCTACCATTTAAAAATAAAGACATGTCTACCCTCCTACTCAATAATCACGCAATAAAAACCTAGCTGCTCGATTTCACCTTCACTGCTTGTTCGATTTCGATTTCACCTTCACCGCTCCTTCGATTTTACTGCTTTGAGTTCATTGCTGGTTCAATTACACTATTTCAATTCACTGCTGGTTCGATTTCAACCCTAGACAATAATTTCCTTTGGTCGATTTCTTCAAAGGTAATGATTTTACTGTGAGGAGGGATTCGAACCCCCGACACCGTGGTTCGTAGCCACGTGCTCTAATCCTCTGAGCTACAGGCCCCACTCCGTCTCCACTGGATCTGTTCCCGGGAGTACCCTCAAAAAAAGGAACCTTTGCTCTCCCCAGCCATTTCGGGTTAAGAAGATGTCAAAGCGCCTTTATCTCTATAAGAACGGCGCGTTCCGAGGTGTGAAGTGGGAGAGAAGGGATGTCATAATTGGGGTTTTGAATAAGACGACCTTTTTATTTTGCATTTTTTTTTTCATATTGAAAAAGTATGAAGAACGGGAGGTGTGAAGTTTTTTATCATCCTGGCGTCGAGCTATTTTTCCGCAAGACCTCCCCTACAGTATCGTCACCGCAGTAGAGTTTAACCACCAAGTTCGGGATGGATTGGTGTGGTTCCTCTACGCCTAGGACACCAGAATATCGAACCATGAACGAAGAAAGGCATGAGATAAAATAGTGATTGCGAGGCCCCAATTCTTGACTGGGGGGGACACCAAAGGATGTTGTTCAATACTTGTTTCTTCTCCATACTCGATTGTTGTTCCATACTTGTTTCTTCAGTCGATTGTTATTTCATACTTATTTCTTAAGTCGATTGTTGTTCCATACTTGTTTTCTTCAGTCGATTGTTGTTCCTTACTTGTTTTTTCAGTCGATTTTTGTTTCATACTTGTTTCTTTTCCATAGTTGCTCGACATTTCTGCAATGTAGATTTTTGTAACCATGATTTCTACAATTTCGATTTCATACTTGTTTCATACTTGCTACTTTTTGTTTGAACTTGGTTACATTGTGTTTGAACTTGGAAATTTAAGTACTTAATAAATTTTTGTTTGATTTTTGGATTATATCAATGAATTTATGAATATATGACTTAAAAAATAAACAACAATTTATAAAACAACTTAAAATTCATATTCAGGGGTAAATTGGTCATTTCTGTTATTCAGACTGTTAATTCAGATAAAAAAGTAAACAACAACATCAATTTATCCAGACAGACACATTTATCCATACATGACTTAATGAAAAATTTGGTAAACAACCCCTAAGCACATAGAACAACACACTTTTAATTTTGGTTATTTTAAAGAACGAAATTTTAAATAAAGATTATCTATATTTATAATATTCAAAATAAATATATAATTATGACATGGTAAATGAGATAAAATAAACAATAATATGTCTAAAATAATTAAACTAGGCTGGTAATAAAAAAATATAACAATAGTCGAATACAATCAAGTAAACTAGTTTTTTTAAGGGTGTCCTTTGCTATCCCTAGGCTAATCTCTTGGTAAATTATGACTGTAAGACATAGTCCTGATTAAACCTCAGTGGCCACAATTGTTGTGTACGTCTGGATTCGAACCCTAGACAGATAAGATATTCTACCACATTCCCAATGGCCTTAACCAGTACGCCACAACTCTTGCGGTTAATTAAGTAAACTAGTTTAACTTTAATAGTTAAATCAAATAATTTTGTCTCTTTTAATTAAATTAAATATATATATATATATGAATTTGTTGTTGACACATGCAACATATGGAAAAATACATTTAATTATTTTAATTAAATTAAATATATACATGAAATTGTTGTTGGCACATGCAAAGATACATACATTTAATTGTAAAAACAGCGAATATATATATACATATATGAATATTGAGACTATAATCAAAATTCTAATTGATGTGAATATGTTTATGTATATCACATTCATCATCCAATTTTCACAATTTATAATATATCGTTTAAACTCAAGTTTAACTTAATTGCTTAAATAAAATATATCAATTATCCAGATTAAAGTTAATATGATTATGCTTGAAAAAGTAAATGATAAAAATAGGTTTTAAAACAATTACATCAACATTTAAACCAAATAGGTATATTTATTTCAACCTGATGATTTCTGGTTAAATTGGTGGTCGTTTAGCCATAATTACGTTCTAAGATCATCACTAAACAATTTTATTATATTAAATAACTAGTAAAGAACCACCAATTACAAGCTTTTAACATAAAAACGTACCTTAAATCGATACAAATATCGTAAATACCCTAACTTTATTCATTCGTTGAATTATCTCTTAGTAGAGCAATATGCTAATAACGTGTTATAGGACAAACGAAACAAAACATCAATAGAGTAGAGAAAGGGAATATGTAATTTTTATTAATCATAAATATTTTATATAAAGATGAGTTACAAATAGATAACTACGATATATTTCAGTTCTAATCTAACTTTGATATATATATATATATATATATATAGAGAGAGAGAGAGAGAGAGAGAAAAGTTCAAATGAAAACTCATTTTTCATTGTGCACGTGAGGACAAATCTCAGTCACTCGATCTCTTTTGATCCAACAACTCATATTAAATAGAGTTTTTAATTTTAAAATGTTTAGGGTAAAATTGGAAGAAAATTTAAACACACACCTACCATATTTGACTTTTTATTTTCTTTTTTAATCAAAAACGTTTTACCAATTAAATTTAAAATAAATTATCTTAAAAATTACTAATATTTTAATCAAACAAATTACATCAAAAAACGAGAATTTCGTGCTCTTCGATATGACATCCATCTCGATATAGTTTTTTTTGTCGTTTTAACCGTTTTTTACGTGAAATGCTATATATGTGTTATATTCATTATGAATATTTATGTACGTTCAAGTTTGTACAACGCTTCGACACCGTAAGTATGTAACTCGACATCACCTTCTTGACCACTTTCTTCAACGTCATAAGGCATCATGTTTCTTCAGCACAATAACCCAACACCCATCAAGACGAATCGAGAACCTATCGAGTAATTATGTTGTGAATCGGGGAACAAAAGAGAGTATGTCACGTCCCCACATCTTCACAGGTCATTCATGTGTTATTCGTCATAAATAATGTATCATTCAGGATGAATAATACAATATTCAGGGTGAATAATTCACGATTCATAAATTCGTGTATTATTCGTCATGAATGTTGTGTAATTAATCCTGAACGTTCACATTTGTCATTCATACTGAATGTGGGACATCCGGGGATGCGCATACATATTCATAATGAATTAAACCAAATTTCAGTTGTGAATTGGGAAACAAAAGAGAGTGCGCCATGTGTCTACACCTTCACGGGTCATTCATATATTATTCATCATGAATAATGTATCATTCAGGATGAATAATTTAACATTCAGGGTGAATAATACATGATTCATGGATTTGTGTATTATTCATCCTGAATATTATATTATTCATTCTGAATACTGTATTATTCATCATGAATAGTGAATGAGCGTTCACCTTTGTTATTCATACTGAATGTAGACACCCGAGGACGTACATGCATATTCATAATGAATATAACACATATATAGAATTTCACGTAAAAAACAGTAAAAACGAAAAAATCCTGAATATTGTATTATTCATCCTGCATATGATATTATTCATCATGAATAGTGAATGAACGTTCACCTTTGTTATTCATACTGAATGTGGACACCCGAAGACGTGCATGCATATTCATAATGAATATAACACGTATATAGAATTTAACGTAAAAACGGTTAAAACGAAAAAAAAAAACTATATCGAGATGGATGTCATATCGAATAGCACGAAATTCTCGTTTTTTTGATGTAATTTGTTTGATTAAAATATTAGTAATTTTTAAGATAATTTATTTTAAACTTTAATTAGGTAAAAAAATTTAATTAAAAAAGAAAATAAAAAGTCAAAGAAGATAGGCGTTAATTCAAATTTTCAATTTTGTTCTTAATCACTTCCCAATTAACCTTATTATGTATTAACCATTGATTAGTTTTCTAAATTTTGATCAATGGTTAAGATTTGTCCTCATGTACACAATGAAATATGAGTTTTCATTTGAGCCCACCCATATATATATAGTCATATCCTTTAGATGATGGTCACTTATCCTAAAACATGTCTCTTTTTTACAAATTACAACAATATAATCGTCTCGTCAATATATTAAAAATTAGTCAAATATTGAATATCTTTAAATTTAATCTTACATTATTAAATATTATAAATACATACAAATTATTTTTAATGCTTAGGGGCTGTTTGTCAGTTGCTGAATGGTTAAGTCGTCTGAATGATTAAGAGTTTTTATGATATAGTGTAAAATGAAATATAGTTGTTTTCTAATTGTTCATACTAAAATCAGGGTTTTTAATGGTTAAGGAGGGTCAAGATACAAAATCATTAAGATGATTTTGGAACTATTAAGAGACAACCCTTTTTTTGACAAACAAGATTTACATCTTAACGATTCAAATGTTGCCTGTTAATAGAATTATTAAGAGGTAAACAAACAGCCCTTGGAGTAGCCACAACCGTATTCTCTTGAAAGTCCATGGACCTCTGTAAAAAGTTAAAAAGTCCATACCATTTGCTTTGTGTAAAGTCTATGCCACATCATCAAAGCGGTTGTGAGGACCGTTGCTTATGGGGAAAACGTGTAGGCCCACATAAATATTGTATTTAAATATTAAGAATTTTGCATGCATTTCAATCCTATTTTTTTTATTTATAAATCATTTCAAAATTGAATTTAATAAAATAAATTCATTAATTAACAACTTCTACCTATACAAATTAAATCTCAACTTTTACCTACACAAATTAATTTTTATTGAAGTTGATTTTTAGTTATCTAATTTTTAATTATTATGACTTTTATTATTGTATATTTTAATTATAATTAGTTTTTAATCATTGTCTTTTAGTTATATAAGTAAATTTAATCATTATAATTTTATATTATTGTAGTTTTTCTTATATAAACTATGGACTTGAGAGTGGGAGATTTATGAAATGTACAGAAAAAAGAAAACTGATGTGATGGGAGAGAAAACTGATATGGCAAAGTCATTCTTAAGAGGTTTATGATTGTAGATGCTCTTAGAACTTCTACCCTTATGGTTATTTATTTAATAATTGTATTTTATAACCATAAGGGTAGAAGGTGTAAGTATTAAAAATAATTTGTGCGTATTTATGATATTTAATAAATATGAGATTAAATAAAAAAATATTCAATATTTTGCTCATTTTGAACGTATTGACGATACGATTATAACAATTTAATTTATAAACAAAGAAACGTATTTTTTTTATGTATTTTAGTTAGTATACGATTATATAAATTAATATAACAAAGATGTAAAATAAAACAAAAAAAGGATATAAAATAAATTATATAACAAATTATAAGGATTAAAAATCTAATTTTTTTCTAAGTGAATCTTTAGCAGAAGATATGTGAAGTTTCACTTTATGCCTAAAGTTTATTTTTTTAATTTTTTTTCTTTTTTTTTGGCCAAAAAAAATCCTTACCTAGAAAAAAAATTGCAAGGATTCTGTGTAAACTTTGAGTCTTTGACTATTTTGGAAAAAAAGTAGACTTTGAAAAGTGGCTAAAAAGTTATTTTGGTTGATAAAATTGACTATTTTAGTAATTTATACAAAAACCAATATACTGATTTTTTTTTTGTACTTATTAAGGGTCCTTTTATACAGTTCACATAGTGCCTATAAAATGCCAAGAACAGACCAAGTTATGAAAATGAAAACAATGAACTCATCGACCCCTAACCTTACCCAATTAGTATTAAATTTTGCAACTCAGTTATTACAGGATCGTTTGTTTCATTACAGTTTATCGATATTAATATTGTTTTACATGATAAACGACAAGTCTTTTTACCAAGCAATAAGGATTCTGGTCCTATTATTATCCAAAATTAATTAATGTTTCAAGTACACCTACTTTTCTTCTTAATTAATTGGTCGTCGGTGTAAAAACGCACAAAAGTATTGAGAACTAAATTCGAACCGAGGACTGCACTTAAAGGAATGATTACATCCCAAAACAATCCAACATTTTGACCGAGGATGGGATGGACATGTGTTTGACTGGTCCTAAAATAGCACAACCAAAGCCCTCCAAACATTTTTACTTTTCATAGGGAGAAAAACATGTCAAAAATAAAGCAACGTGTGGACCTTCAATCAATTATATAGGGTATTTTGAAAAAGAATCATTTGTTCTATTTATTTTAAAATAGAAATGTTATTTAAAATTTATTTTAGATATATATGATATAAATTAATTCTTATTAGTTAAAAATTGGGAAATATTTCTTAGATGCTTAAAAAAATGATAATTGTAAGGATTAATGTTTTTGTATCCTTTTAAATTTATAAGTTTATCAATGAGCCCAATTGGGCATAAAAATGTTCATAAAAGGAGCAAGAAAACTCGGCATATCAAAATAAAAGGTGGGACAAGAAGGGAAATGAGAATCTTGTACCAAAGCGTGTGTGAGCAACCTTATTAGCTTTTCTCCTACCAAAAGAAACAAAGTAAGAGTGCGTTTGGTTTGCGGGATTTGAATGGAATGGATTGGATTTCAAGGAGGGATTTGGATTTGGAGGGATTTGGATTTGGGGGGGATTTGAAATCCCTTCATGTGTTTGGTTTATAGGATTTGGAATGGATTTCAAATCCATTCCTTTACAAGTCTTGTTTGGTTTGTATGATTTGGATTTGGATTTAGTTTTTTTTTAATTATTTTTTTGTTTTATAAATAATTTATTTTTATTGGTAAACGTCAGATTTGGATCGATACAATTTGACGTCTAGATCAATGTTTTAAAAACCGGGTCGACCCGGCCGGTCGAACCGGTGAAGAGACCGGGTTTATGCCATTTTATGACCCGGATTGAACCGACCGGTTCTATTAAAAAACCGGTTGAATCGGTCATAACGAACCGGTTGACCCGGTAACAAAAGTTAAAAACGAATAGTCCAATAGGCAATACGTATTAGCGTTAAAAACCAACACTCCAATGTCTCAAGATCCATGATTAGGTTTGATCGTTATATTTCGTTTGGATGTATTTGAATTGATGAAAAACTTATGCTTATGTGTGTTTATTTAATGTTTTTGGATTGATGTAAAACTTGTTGTTATGTGTTTTTTAATGTTTTAACTTGTGGACATCAATATTTTGGTTATATATATATATATATATGCATGAAAATGAAAAATACAAATAAATTTTTAATATATATGCATGAAAATGAAAAATACAAATAAAATTTTGAAACCGGGTTGAACCGGTTGAACCGTGACCCGGTTTACCACACCGGGTCAATCAAAAAACCGGTTTTTAAAACATTGGTCTGGATCACGCTTTAGAATCCGTCGGATTTGGATTTCAAATCCAGGCCCAAAGCCAAGGATTTCCAAATCCATCGTATGAGGGATTTTAAAATGGTCAACGGATTTGAAATCCGGTCAACGAAATCCTTTCCTGCAAACCAAACGCAGGATTGGAATGGATTTGAAATCCAAATCCCTCCAAATCCATTCCAATCCCGCAAACCAAACACGCCCTTATATTTTTTAATTATTATTTTTTATAAATAATGGAATTCAAATCAATTTCAATCCTACAAACCAAACACACAGAAGGATTCCAAATCCTCTCAAATCCAAATCCCTGTATGAATCCAATCCATTCCATTTCATTGCTACAAACCAAACGAACCCTATGCCAAGGATTTCCAAATCCATCATATGAGGGATTTTAAAATGGTCAACGGAATTAAAATCCAGTCAACGAAATCCTTTCCTGCAAACCAAACGCAGGATTGGAATGGATTTGAAATCCAAATCCCTCCAAATCCATTCCAATCCCACAAACCAAACGCGCCCTAAGAGTTTGTTGAGCAAACATATTGAAATAATATCCCTAAACTTGAAAACGTTATCCCTTGAAGAATGATAGCATCTACAGTGTCAACTTTTTTGGCATGTGATTCAAAAATCACCAAGTTCGGTTACCCAAAACCCAACTTCTATAAGTGCAAGAGCCTCACGTTTCATTAAATAATGGAATGCGAACCACGGTAGATATTCGAGTAGCCAGGAATTTCCCATTATGTAATCACCAGGCTAAAAACAAGGAAATTAAAAATATGGGTAAGAAAGTAGAAAGGTCATATTAGAGGGGTCTAGAGTGAAAACTGGGAAAAAGAGGGATTTTAACCCTAGATGCTAAGGCCTTACCCAGTGGCGGCTGATTTTGGAGAATTACATTTGGGCGACTTAGAGAGAGACCGAGAAAGAAAGAGGTTCTTCAAGAATTTCAAGATTTGGATTGATTTCATTTGAAGGTAAATCTTCCTGTGGCTAGAACTCTCTATTTTCTAATTGTTTTAATCATAGTAGTTGTAATTTTGGGGTTGTGTAATGAATCTGAGGATTGAATATTTTAGGTTAGTCTGGCTATGGGCTATAGATTTATTTTTCTGTTAAGGGATTTTATTGAATCGATTTCTGCAGTTGGAAGTGGGTTTTGGATTGAGTTATTATTAAATTCTGATAATAAGTTGATTTTGTGGCATCTTCGCATCAATTTTTCGGGGTTTCCGTTCGAACAGGTAGGCACCGGTCGACCGGACCTGGGTGTCCTCGGTCCCCGGGGTGTGTGTTTGGTTTAGGCATCGGTCGATGAGCTGGACACCGGTCGATACCGGTTTTGGCTTAGACACCGGTCGGATTAGGGGGGGGGGGGTTAAGACCCCAGTCACTTTTAGTACACCGGTCACCGGGGGGGATTATACCCCGGTCGCATAACACACCGGGCAGCCATTATAGGCCCCGGTCCCCGGGCTTGGTTAGGTGGGCCGAAGCCCAAATCTTTGGGAAGGGTAGTTTAATTGGTTAATTCATTTAGGTAGTCTTCTAGCCCAACCTAGAGTTATCTATTAGATTAATCGACAGTGATTTGGGGTGTCTTGTTAACCCATTATGAATTAGAAGTGTAGAGGGTTCACCGATCAATGTTCTTTTATAGGTCTCGGTTCAAACCGTGAGAGTAGACGCCGGAATTAAGCTAAGGACACCAGGTGAGTTTTTCTGAACTAAACCTTTTTGGTAACGAAAGCATGTAAAGTTTAATTTTAAACTTTGATTTATTTACGATGGCATGGTTATTATGAAATGATTTAAGTGTGTTATAAATCGTGATGTTTAAATGTATGCATACATTATATGTGGAGATTGTGACCTAAGTCGGGGAGTGTGGCCCGCCTACTCGTGCCGGGGAGTGTGGCCCGTTTATGCCATTGGGGGTGTGTCCCAAAATTAAGACAGTGCGAGTTAGACACACCGTCTTTGACGGTAGTGTGGTCAGTAGCGTGTTTTATCCTTATATGTTTATAAATCTGTTGATTTAAATTTTCTGGAAAGTTGTTTTGTTGTTTATCTATTAGAGGGGACTCACTAGACCTACGGTCTAACTCTCGCTATTTCAAAACTAAAATCTTCTCAGGCAGGCGTGAATTAGGAAGAGCGGATAAGGGCAAAGAGAAGATGTAGCGGGAAGAGATAGAAGACCGTCATCTTAGGTTATTCCTATTAATATCTCAGTTGTGTATAGGTTGCCTTTGCAAACCTTAAAATTTAATTTGTGCGCTTGGGGCCGTTTTGGCATGAATTTTGATTTAATATTAAGATTTAAAATTGTTATATTATTATTTATGGTTGGGTTGTTATAGTTGGTATCAGAGCCATAGTTTAATGGATCTAGGTGACCGGACGGGCCTAGACTTAAACTTAGGGAGTAAGTCACAACTGAGATTATAGGATGACCTTAGGAAGACGAGTGATAGAGTAGTGAGGACAAACATGTAAGGTAAATTTAAAATTACATCTGGCCAGTGTAATTATAAATTTACAGGTACATGTGCGTGCTTAACTTGCTTTATTGCTTTGGGTTTATCTTAATGAAGTTTGTGTGTTGGTGCCTTATTTATAGTTATGTCGAAAAGAGTGACTAGGAGCAGATCGGTGTCGGCAGTAGAGGTGGCACCTGTGAATGAGATCGTTGAGGATGGACCAGTTGCTCCTCCTCAGGCAGCTGCTAACCGCGGGAAGGGTCGCGACCGACCTAAGGGAAAACGACTAAGAAAGCGACCACTCAAGTGAATGAACCAGCTTCAGGAACCCGAGGGGGAAGGGCGACTTGTGTTGTCCGACGAGCTAGAAGTGTAGAGGCGAGACCTGGACAAGAAACCTCTCTTCAAGAGAGTTCAGATTCAGTGAGAGGTCGAAGGCAGGTAAAGAACCGTGGTGGGAGACGAACTCAGGGATTTGTTACGCAAGAAACCTTCGCAGCGGAAATGGGGAAGTTACAAAAAACTCTTAATGCATTGTTGGCTCAGCGAACTAATGAGGTATCAGCAAGCAAGGAAAAGAGTGAGGATAGAGAGGTGAATGAGATTTCTGAATCGCCGGTAACTGTAGTGGGAAGCCACTCGCAGTCGACTCCTGCAATGTTGACCAAAGCAGTGGTTGAAGGAGGGTGTAGCTTCAAGGAGTTTGCTGCATGCAAACCCCCTACCTATAGGGGAGAGTGTGATCCTGTGTTGGCAGTGAAATGAGTAAAAGGGATGGAATTAGCATTTGATACCAGCAAGTGTTCCGAGGGGGATAAGGTTGTGTCCGCGCTGTCTATGTTGAAAGATGAGGCGGTAATGTGGTGGGACGTTGAATCAGGGGGACAAGGTTCGGCAGCAGCTAAAGAGTTATCCTGGGAGGGGTTCGTGAAAAGATTTAAGGCGCAGTTCTGCCCTCTGGCGGCAGTCAAAAAGTTAGAGGAGGAATTTCTGAGCTTGGAATAGAGGGATATGACAGTCCGAGAATATACGACAAAGTTCATCGAGAAATCCCGATTTGCAGAAGTCTACGTGCCTAATGAGGAAAGGCGAGTGGAGCATTTCATCTTTGGTTTGAGAAGCAATATTCGGGAATTTGTCTCGAACAAAGAACCGGCTACATTTCAGGCAGCGGTAAATGCGACCGAACTGAGAGAGAAAGAAAAGAATCGTCAAGCTACGGAGAGAAGTGGGGATAAGCGGAAATGGGAAGGGACTGTCCATGATTCCAGGATATTCAAGTCCGCCAAATCTGATCAGCGGGTTGTTTCCAAGAACGAGAATAGACCGTGCGTCAAGTGTAACAAAATGCATAAGGGAGAGTGTCTCTTGGAGCGGGAAGGGTGCTTCAAGTGTGGAAATACTGGGCACATGGCTCGTGACTGTCTTGGGCCAAGATCTTGTTACCAGTGTGGGTCTCCTGATCACATCAAGACTGAATGTCCCCAGTTGAAGAAAGGAGTTATTGGTGGATATGGAGATAAGGGAGGTGAGAAGAAGGTGGAGCGAGCTCGGGCAAGGGCTAGGGCATTTAATATGACAGCAGAGGAGGCGGTGGAGACACTGGATGTGGTGACAGGTGCTTTTCCTATAGACTCGATTTTTCCTAAAGTGTTGTTAGATTCGGGTGCAAACCGTTCGTTTGTGTCTCCGAACTTCGTGCATAAGTTGCTTGTAAAACCCAAGAAGCTTAGTCAAGGGTTTGAAGTAGAAGTAGCAGATGATAGTCGAGTCTTAGTGGGAGAAGTATATGGCGGGTGTAGTATAGATATTGACGGTCATACCTTTCCATTGCGGTTATACCCGATGGGCATGGGGGAATTTGACGTCATTGTGGGGATGGATTGGTTAGTGTCTAACGATGCCAACATTGTCTGTAATGAGAAGCTAATTTGTATAGCTTTGCCTGATCAGAAGGAGGTTATAGTGTATGGGGATCGTCGGGATAGGAAGTCGTGCTTGATTTCTATGATCAAGGCTACGCGCTGCCTAGTGAAAGGGGGTGTGGGGTTCTTAGCGTACGTCGTAGATGCTAAGAAAGAGAAGAAGGGATTAGAATCGGTTCCGATAGTGTGTGAGTACCCGGAAGTGTTTCCAGAAGACTTAACCACCTTGCCACCGGATTGGCAAGTGGAGTTCAGAATAGATTTGATGCCGGGAGCGGCACCAATAGCAAGGGAACCTTATCGTTTGGCGCCGACTGAAATGAAGGAGATGATGACTCAACTACAAGAACTGCTGGATAAAGGTTTTATCCGCCCCAACACGTCACCATGGGGAGCACCGGTATTATTCGTCAAGAAGAAGGACGGGTCTATGAGAATGTGTATAGACTACCGAGAGCTCAACAAGGTAACAGTCAAAAATAAGTACCCGCTCCCCAGAATTGATGATCTTTTTGATCAGTTGCAAGGAGCGAGTTACTTCTCAAAGATAGATTTGCGTTCGGGCTATCATAAGTTGAAAGTGAGGGAGGAATATGTACCCAAGACTGCTTTTCGCACGAGGTATGGACACTTCGATATCCTAGGCATGCCATTTGGGTTGACGAACGCCCCGACAGCATTCATGGATCTGATGAATAGAGTGTGCAGTCCATTTTTGGACAAGTGTGTCATCGTCTTCATCAATGACATACTAATTTATTCGTAATCCATGAGCGACCATGAAGCGCATCTGCGATCCGTGTTGGAGTTGATCAAGCAAGAGAAGTTGTACACCAAATTCTCGAAATGCGAGTTTTGGTTAAGAGAAGTGCAGTTTTTAGGGCATGTAGTGTCGGAAGACGGAATCAAGGTGGATCCAGCAAAGATCAAGGCGATCAAAGAGTGGGAAGTTCCGAAAACTCCGTCTGAAGTGAGGAGTTTCCTTGGCTTGGCAGGCTACTATCGAAGGTTCATCCAAGACTTCTCGAGGATATCTACGCCGTTAACGGCTCTAACGAGGAAAAATGTTACGTTTGCGTGGAAGGAAGCTCAGGAGGATGCGTTCAGTGAACTGAAGAAAAGATTGAGCAGTGAACCTATTCTGTCTTTACCCAGCGGTACAGAAGGATTCGTGATCTACAACGATGCTTCAAAGTTAGGTCTGGGGTATGTGCTGATGCAAGATAGGAAAGTGATTGTTTACGCGTCTCGTCAGTTGAAAGATCATGAGAAGAATTATCCGACGCACGACCTAGAGTTGGCTGCGGTGGTATTCGCGTTGAAGATTTGGAGACATTACTTGTACGGAGTTAAGTGCCAAATTTATACCGATCATAAGAGTCTTCATCATCTATTCAATCAGAAAGAGTTGAACATGAGGCAGCGAAGATGGATGGAATTACTAAATGATTATGATTGTGAGATTCTATACCACCCAGGTAAAGCCAATGTGGTGGCGGACGCCTTGAGTCGGAAAGAACATAGTGCGGTAACTAAAGTGGTGGCGTTCCGAGTTGAGGCAACTTCTAGTTTCTTAGAAGAAGTCAAGAAGTGTCAAGAAGAAGCAATGTCGAAAGGAAACTTGAAAAGCGAGAGAATCGTTGGAGTTGTTAATTCGTTTACCGCTGACAGTCGTGGAGTTAAATGCTTTGAAAATAGGGTGTGGATTCCAAAGATGGGAGACCTTTAAAAGAGAGTGTTGGAAGAAGCTCATAGGTCGCGATACTCGATACATCCGGGAACCAATAAGATGTATCGAGACCTGAAGCAAAGTTACTGGTGGCCAGGCTTGAAGAAATACATAGCTTACTTCGTTGAGCGATGTCTAACGTGTTTGAAGGTGAAAGCGGAACATCAAAGACCGTATGGAGAATTGCAATCATTGGAAAGACCCGTGTGGAAGTGGGATGAAATCACGATGGATTTTGTGACTAGGTTGCCGCGATCACCCAAGGGACATGATGCCATCTGGGTGATAGTGGATCGACTCACAAAGTCTACTCATTTTCTACCGATCAAGGAGACGTACCCGTTGAAGAAGTTGGCTAAGTTGTACATCGATGAGATTGTATCCATGCATGGAGTCCCATCATTCATTGTGTCAGATCGGGATGCTCGTTTTACGTCATCGTTTTGGAGGAGTCTTCAACGGGAGCTGGGTTCGTAACTCAAGTTGAGCACAATGTATCACCCTCAGACGGACGTCCAGAGTGAAAGAACCATTCAAACATTGGAAGACATGCTTCGAGCGTGTGTTATTGATTTCAAAGGTTCATGGGAAACTCATATGCCTTTTATAGAGTTTTCTTATAACAATAGTTATCATGCTAGTATTCGAGCTACTCCGTTCGAAGTGTTGTACGGACGGAAGTGTAGAACACCTTTATGTTGGAATGAGGTGGGTGAAAGACAGCCAGCCGGACCAGAAATTGTGCAAATAACAGCCGATAAGGTCTGTCAGATCCGAGAAATGTTAAAGGTAGCCTAAGATCGTCAGAAAATGTACGCAAATAAGCGAAGGAAGCCAATAGAGTTCCAAGTGGGAGACTTGGTGAATGGTAAGTTGAGACCCAGGTTTGTTGGTCCATTTTCTATTGTGGAGCGCGTTGGGGAGGTAGCTTACAAGTTGGATCTGCCCATGGAGCTACGAGGTATACGCCCTACATTCCATGTGTCTAATCTGAAAAAGTGTCTAGCGGAGGTGGATGTGGTGGTACCATTGGACGACGTTCGAATAGATGAGAAGCTATGTTATGTTGAGGAATCGGTGACCATTTTAGATCGTAAAGTGAAGAAATTGAGGATCAAAGAAATTCAACTGGTGAAAGTACAGTGGCAACTCCATAAAGGTCAAGAGGCGACTTGGGGGTTGGAGTCAGTTATGAGGAATAAATATCCCAGTTTGTTCAACGAAGGAATTTCGGGGACGGAATTCTTTTGAGGAGGGGATATTGTAATAACCGGGCTAAAAACAAGGAAATTAAAAATATGGGTAAGAAAGTAGAAAGGTCATATTAGAGGGGTCTAGAGTGAAAAGTGGGGAAAAGAGGGATTTTAATCCTAGATGCTAAGGCCTTACCCATTGGCGGCTGATTTTGGAGAATTGCATTTGGGTGACTTAGAGAGAGACCAAGAAAGAAAGAGGTTCTTCAAGAATTTCAAGATTTGGATTGATTTAATTTGAAGGTAAATCTTCCTGTGGCTAGAACTCTCTATTTTCTAATTGTTTTAATCATAGTAGTTTTAATTTTGTGTAACATCCGGAATTTCAAGTAAGTATAAAGTTTTGTTAACCTTATGATTTTGTGTTTAACGAAGTGGAATTTATATGCTTAATTGCTAATTTGTTTAAATGAGGTGATTTGGTTGGGTTTGGAAGCTTTAGAACCATCTTTGGGAAAACAACGAACCACGCGACTTACGCCGCGGGTGGAAGTCGCGGCACAAGCCGCGTAGTCCACTGGAATGTGCGCCCTTGAGGAAGCGCGCGACTTATGCCACAGGTGCAAGTCGCGACACAAGTCGCAGGGCGGCCTGCCGTCCCCAAAACCCCTTTCTCAATTTTTCTCTCTTCATTTTTCATAACCCTCTCTCTCTTTTGGCGATTTTACTCTCAAAGAAATCAGTCTTTCCCTCACTAAACCCTAATCTCATTAAATACAAACTCTTTTGGTGGTTGGATCTTTGGGTCTTGCATTTACTTTTCTCAAGGGAGCAATTATTAGGGTTCTTGAAGTTCCATCTTCATCTTCAAGTCTCATCCCTCCAACTTCTAGGGTTTCCTATTTTCTAGGTTTTGGTTCAAAAACCTAGATTGTGAGTTTACTAAACCTTTGTTAAAACTAGATGCACATCATATCCTTCTATTTGTCGTTATTTATCTCTATATGTTCAAGTATTTGGGTTTTCTCATGAAGATATGTTAGAAATGTGGTTTTATATGATATGCCATGTCTTACTCTAAATGTACAAGTATTTGGGGCTTTTCTCTTGAATATATGATAGGTGTACTTTGATATGATAAATGTACATATGTCTCGGTATTGAGATGGTTTCTAGTTGGAATCCCTTTTTGGTGATATATTTTATATGCATGATGAACATGATTATCATTTGGGTCTCATAATGGTCTTATGTGATAGGATGGTAACATAGTACCCATGGTTGGTATCGAAATGTTTTGGTTGAAATATACCTCAAGACCTCCTATACAATATGTTGGACAAACCAAGTCAGTAGACACTAGGAGGATGTAGTCTTGGGCGCCACCGTGATGGTATGTGCCTAGACCTCCGCCATTCCGGGTAATGTCATGGTTGTAGTCCTCGGATGTGCCGGGCCTTTCGTGTGTCTCTTGTGAGAGGGCATCAAGGTATATCGACTCTTTGGGTGGAACTTGATTGGTGTTATGGGTCTCCCCTATTGACTCCACATATGTTGAACTCTGGTTAACTGCTGATAAGAATTGTAACTGTTCATACATGCTTATTATTGTTCAACTCACTAGGCTTTTTGGCCTAACACTTGTTTGGTGTCGATGTGTATCTCAGGTTCTAGCGGTGCCGGTCCTAAGCTGGCATAGTGCTTGAGTGAGAGTTTGGGGAATACCTGCATTTGGACATTTATTGGAAAGAAGAATTTTGGGAATTATAGATAACAACCCTTTTGTAATCTCTTTTCTAGTTGTAGAAATTAGATTAGTTGGTTGTTAATTTATTGTCCGTTAAGTTACAGTTGTGATTAAACCGGTTTGTATTATTTCCCCATTTTTGGGAGGCTCGTGCTTTGGCAAATTTTATACCACGTATCCGTTTTTTTCAGATTTTTGTTATCCCTATTTTTAGGGTGTTACAAGTTGGTATCAGAGCTTTAGTTTAAGTGAACTAGGTATTGTTTTAGCATATTTAGACTTAAGCTTTAGACTTTATAGTTTCACTGTCCACTTGGGGTAGCAATCCTAGGTGGGGAGAGCGTTAGGATTACGGAATTACTTTAATTGAAAGTTGTGATAATGGTGACAAGAATTCTTGCGTATGGTTCGTTCATAATTTCACTTAGCTAATGCTATTATGAATGCATTGTTACGTGAGCATACTTGGTTTACTATTACTATGATAATGGATTAAGGTATTAGTACGTACAATGAGTTCAACTCGTTTAGTCTTTTCTCAATCTATTTCTCGTACATGTATGGCATATTGAAATGGTAAACACTCGAAGTAGGTTACCAAATACACCGGAGGGTCACTTGGAAGTGGAGTCTACAGCTGATCAGCCTCCTGTGGGCGTAACTGCCGAGGGACCTCCCATACCCATAATCTTGGGAGGAGGACCTGAACATATTCCGCGCCGGAACCTCAACGCGGATAATGCCATCGTGGAGGAAGTGACCATGGAGACCCGGATTTGGGATAGCATGATGTTGGCCATGAACTCCGCCATGGCCAAACAACAAGAGTTCTTCATGAAACTCTTAGAAGATTGAGACGCCAATAATCGACAACCGGAAACAATGGCGGAAAACATTGTTGTGGGTCGGGTGGACCAAATGTGGTATCTGTAGAAGACCCATCTGATGTTGGGAACAAGACGAAGACTAAGGGGTGCACCTACAAGGCGTTTCTGGGGTGCCATCCTAAAGAGTTTGCGGGTTCAAACAACCCGGTTGCATGTATGTACTGGCTCAAGGAAGTGCAAATGGCCTTTGAGTCCAGTGAGTGTGATCCTTCTCAACGGGTCAAGTTTGCTTCTCAGCTACTTCGAGGAGAGGCTCTGATTTGGTGGAATCTCACTAGATCCGCCCTCACTCCTGAAGTCCTGGCTAAGTTAACTTGGCCGGTGTTTAAAGAGAAGATCATGGATAAATATTGTAGTGAGCGTTCATTGGACAAGCTGGAGCGGGAGTTCCGAGCTTTGAAGAAGGGGACTCTATCCATTGTCGAGTACTCCAGACTCTTTTTGGAGAAACTGAATCTGGTGGGACATCTGGTCCCCGATGAAAGGTCAAAGATTAAGGCCTATCAACAAGGTTTACCGGCCGAGATGCGAACGGCGGTAAGAAATGCTAGGGGATCGACCTTGCAAGAGGTCATTAAGGAGTCTTTTCTCATTGAGGATGACATCAATGCGGAGAAGAAAGAGAGAAGGCTAGTTGGTGAGAAATGAAAGTGGGAAGGGCCATCTGGGCCCGTTCGTCAATCAAGACCCTTTGTAAGCGGGAGATCGGGTGACCATCGTCGTGAGGATCAGTGGTGCCACAAGTGCAAGTCAAAGCACTCGGGGCCATGTGCTCCAAGAACTCACTCGGGTCCTGTTGAGTGTGCAAAGTGTGGCAAGAAGGTCCATGCATTTCGGGATTGCCCTATTCGATGGCTGGTTTGTTTTGAGTGTCGGGAACCGGGGCACATGAAGAAGGATTGCCCAAAGCTTGTGGGCGGAAATCGAGGGAATTCTGTTGGATCGACGGCGCGAGTCGAGCAACCGTCGAGGGCACCGAGCCGAGCTTTTCGGATGACTACCGAGGAGGCAAAGGAGATCGCGGATGTTGTTTCGGGTACGTTTCTAGTAAACTCCTTGCCAGCTCGTGTTTTGTTTGATTCGTGTGCTACGTGTTCTTTTGTGTCAAATGCCTTCTATAAGCAATTCACCACTCCTATTAGTGTCCTTCCCGATGCGTTAGTGGTAGAAATAGCTAATGGGGATCAAGTGATCATTCGAGACCATTTTTCTGATTGCACCTTAGAAATTGATGGGAATCCTTTTGGAGTAGACTTGCTACCTATGGCTATAGGTGGGTTTGACGTGGTTATAGGTATGGATTGGTTAGTGAGGCATAAGGCGGACATCTTTTGCTCCAAAAAGATGATCCAAGTGCCATTGCCTGAAAATGGTGTGGCTACCATTTATGGGGAGAAAGGAAAGAGGAATAATCCCATTATTTTATCCCTTAAGGCTCGTAAGTTCTTAGCGAAGGGTTACCCCTCGTACTTGGCCTATGTGGTGGATGCAAAGAAAGAAAATAAGTCGGTTGAAGATGTAGAAGTGGTGCAAGATTATCCGGATGTCTTTCCAGAAGACTTACCTGGGTTGCCACCGGAGCGGCACGTAGATTTTAGATCGACCTCACCCCGGGATCAGCTCCGATAGCCCGTGCTCCATATCGTTTGGCACCGACGGAAATGAAAGAGATGATGACGCAACTTCAAGAGTTGTTGGAGAAGGGATTCATTCAACCGAGTTCGTCACCTTGGGGAGCATCGGTTTTGTTAGTGAAGAAGAATGATGGATCCATGCGGATGTGTATCAACTACCGAGAGCTAAACAAAGTCACGGTGAAGAATAAGTATCCTTTGCCTCACATTGATGATCTGTTTGATCAACTTCAGGGCGCGGGATGCTTCTCAAAGATTGATCTTCGATCCGGATACCATCAGGTAAGAGTGAAGAAAGAAGATGTTCCAAAGACGGCGTTCCGAACGAGATACGGTCATTATGAGTTCTTGGTGATGCCTTTCGGCTTAACCAACGCTCCGGCCGTATTCATGGATTTGATGAACCATGTGTGTCGCCCATTCTTAGATAAATCCGTGATCGTCTTCATCGACGATATTTTAATATATTCAAAGGATGAGTCCGAGCATGGGAAACACTTACGGGAAGTATTAGAAGTTCTACGAAGAGAGAAATTATTTGCGAAATTCTCGAAGTGCGAATTCTCGCTCCAAGAGGTGAAATTCTTGGGGCATGTGGTATCAAAAGACGGAGTAAAGGTGGACCCGGCAAAGATCGAGGCGATGATGAGTTGGGAGCCTCCAACAAGTCCGACGGAGATTCGAAGTTTCTTGGGTTTGGAGGGTTACTACCGACATTTCATCCAAGACTTTTCAAAGATAGCTACACCGCTCACTTCTCTTACAAGGAAGAACGTCAAATTTCTTTGGACTGATGCACAAGAGCAAGCCTTTCAAACGCTCAAGAAGAAGTTGTGTGAAGCTCCGATCTTGTCCTTACCCGAGGGATCGGAAGACTTCGTTGTGTATAGTGACGCTTCCAAGATGGGTCTTGGGTGTGTCCTAATGCAAAGGGGAAAAGTAATAGCCTACACGTTACGACAATTAAAGGATCATGAAAAGGATTATCCGACTCATGACTTGGAGTTGGCGGCGGTAGTTTTCGCTTTAAAGTTGAGGCAACACTACTTGTATGGGACGAAGTGTACCCTTTTCACGGATCACAAGAGTCTCAAGTACATCTTCGATCAAAAGGAACTCAACATGCGTCAAAGAAGATGGCTCGAGCTTTTGAAGGATTACGACTGTGACTTACTTTATCATCCCGGTAAAGCCAATGTGGTGGTGGATGCGTTGAGCCGAAGGAGTTATGATGGTGGGGTCAAAATGTACCTTACAAGGATCGATGTGTGTGTGTCCCTGAAATCAAGATTCTAATTGCAAACTAAACAAACAAACAAGATGTTTTCAATTACCTGTTTGATTCAATTCAATTCTCAAATGATTACAAACTGTTTACTCACTTTCTCTCTCTAGAACTCTTCTTTCTCTCTCTATGACTCTCTCTTAAGTTCTAAACTCAAACTTCTAACTCATCTATCTATAAAACAGCAAATGAAAAGTATTTATACCTACTACAAATAACAAAGGAAACAAACAAATACAAGAACTTTGACTTTGACATTTTATTACAAAGACTTTAACTTTTAATGAGAGTTGACTTTCTCAACTTTGACTTCTTGTACTTTGACCTTCAGTCTTCATGATCTTGTATCCAACAGATTTATGCTCTAACAATGTGGTATCAAGTTTATTGAAGAGCATCAAGTCGAGTCAAGGGGAAGCACTTAAATAAGAGAACCTCAAAGCCGAGGTCATGTCAAGGCAAAAGGAACTTTTAACGGAAGACGGTCGTGGACTCAAGCTCTTTCAAGGACAAATTTGGGTGCCGAAATTGGGAGGATATCGAGAGTTATTACTTGAAGAAGCGCATAAGTCGAAATATTCTATACATCCCGATAGCACCAAGATGTATAAGGACCTAAAGTTAAATTATTGGTGGCCGGTGATGAAGCTAGATGTGGCTAGTTATGTGGAGAAGTGTGTCACGTGCCTTCAAGTCAAGGCGGAACATCAAAGACCATATGGAAGTTTGCAACCGTTATCCATTCCCGAGTGGAAGTGGGACAAAATCACCATGGATTTTGTGACGAAGCTACCGAAGACCTTGCACGGTCATGATACCATTTGGGTGATCATGGATCGGTTAACCAAGAGCGCGCATTTTCTTGCGATGCGGGAGACTTTGCCAATGGAGAAATTGGCTAAACTGTACATCGACGAAGTGGTGTCAAGGCACGGAGTTCCACAATCTATAGTATCAGATCGGGATAGTCGCTTCACTTCGAACTTCTGGGCTAGCTTGCAAAAGGAGTTGGGTACTAGACTGAATTTGAGCACGGCGTATCACCCTCAAACGGATGGTCAAAGCGAGAGGACAATTCAAACGTTAGAGGATATGTTCAGGACGTGCGTAATAGATTTCGGGGGAAGCTGGGATTCACATCTACCGTTGGTAGAATTCGCGTACAACAACAGTTACCATTCAAGTATCGGAATGGCACCGTTCGAGGCATTGTATGGACGGAAGTGCAGAACCCCGGTTTGTTGGTTAGAAGAGGGCGAGAAACAATTTGCCGGGCCGGAAATAGTTCAAGAGATGGCGGACAAAGTGAAAGAAATCCGGGAGAGGCTAATGGCGGCACAAGACCGACAGAAAAGCTATGCGGACAAGAAAAGAAGACCGGTGGAGTTTCAAGTGGCGACCGGGTCATGTTGAAGGTATCTCCGTGGAAGGGGATTATACGTTTCGGGAAGCGTGGGAAACTTAGTACTCGTTTCCTTGGACCTTTCGTCATTTTGGAGAAAATTGGGTTACAAGCTTATCGGTTGGACTTACTACCGGAAATGGATGGAAAACATCCTACGTTTCACGTATGTTACCTACGGAAGTGTCTATCCGAAGAGGAAAGCGTGATTCCTTTGTCGGAAATTCGGGTGGACAATGGGAATCGTTGTGTGGAAGAACCGGAGGTGATTTTAGAATGAAAGTGAAGAAGTTGAGGCATAAAGACGTAGTTATGGTTAAAGTTCAATGGAAGCATCATCGAGGTGCTAACATTACTTAGGAGTTCGAAGATGATATGAAGAAAGGTTATCCTCATTTGTTCGTATAAATGTGATTTCGGGGACGAAATCCTATTTAGGTGGGGAGGATTGTAACATCCGGAATTTCAGGTAAGTATAAAGTTTTGTTAACCATATGATTTTTTGTTTAACGAAGTTGAATTTATATGCTTAATTGCTAATTTGTTTAAATGAGGTGATTTGGTTGGGTTTAGAAGCTTTAGAACCATCTTTGGGAAAACAACGAACCACGCGACTTACGCCGCGGGTGGAAGTCGCGGCACAAGCCGCGTAGTCCACTGGAATGTGCGCCCTTGAGGAAGCGCGCGACTTATGCCGCGGGTGCAAGTCGCGACACAAGTCGCAGGGCGACCTGCAGTCCCCAAAACCCCTTTCTCAATTTTTCTCTCTTCATTTTTCATAACCCTCTCTCTCTTTTGGCGATTTTACTCTCAAAGAAATCAGTCTTTCCCTCACCAAACCCTAATCTCATTAAATACAAACTCTTTTGGTGGTTGGATCTTTGGGTCTTGCATTTACTTTTCTCAAGGGAGCAATTATTAGGGTTCTTGAAGTTCCATCTTCATCTTCAAGTCTCATCCCTCCAACTTCTAGGGTTTCCTATTTTCTAGGTTTTGGTTCAAAAACCTAGATTGTGAGTTTACTAAACCTTTGTTAAAACTAGATGCACATCATATCCTTCTATTTGTCGTTATTTATCTCTATATGTTCAAGTATTTGGGTTTTCTCATGAAGATATGTTGGAAATGTGGTTTTATATGATATGCCATGTCTTACTCTAAATGTACAAGTATTTGGGACTTTTCTCTTGAATATATGATAGGTGTACTTTGATATGATAAATGTACATATGTCTCGGTATTGAGATGATTTCTAGTTGGAATCCCTTTTTGGTGATATATTTTATATGCATGATGAACATGATTATCATTTGGGTCTCATAATGGTCTTATGTGATAGGATGGTAACATAGTACCCATGGTTGGTATCGAAATGTTTTGGTTGAAATATACCTCAAGATCTCCTATACAATATGTTAGACGAACCAAGTCAGTAGACACTAGGAGGATGTAGTCTTGGGCGCCACCGTGATGGTATGTGCCTAGACCTCCGCCATTCGGGGTAATGCCATGGTTGTAGTCCTCGGATGTGCCGGGCCTTTCGGGTGTCTCTTGTTAGAAGGCATCAAGGTATATTGAATCGATTTCTGCAGTTGGAAGTGGGTTTTGGATTGAGTTATTATTAAATTCTGATAATAAGTTGATTATGTGGCATCTGCGCATCAATTTTTCGGGGTTTCCGTTCGAACAGGTGGGCATCGGTCGACCGGACCTGGGTGTCCTCGGTCCCCGGGGTGTGTGTTTGGTTTAGGCATCGGTCGATGAGCTGGACACCGGTCGATACCGGTTTTGGCTTAGACACCGGTCGGATTAGGGGGGGTCAAGACCCCGGTCGCTTTTAGTACACCGGTCACCGAGGGGATTATACCCCGGTCGCGTAACACACCGGGCGGCCATTATAAGCCCCGGTCCCCGGTCTTGGTTAGGTGGGCCGAAGCCTAAATCTTTGGGAAGGGTAGTTTAATTGGTTAATTCATTTAGGTAGTCTTCTAGCCCAACCTAGAGTTATCTATTAGATTAATCGACAGTAATTTGGGGTGTCATGTTAACCCGTTATGAATTAGAAGTGTAGAGGGTTCACCGATCAATGTTCTTTTATAGGTTTCGGTTCAAACCGTGAGAGTAGAATCCGGAATTAAGCTAAGGACACCAGATGAGTTTTTCTGAACTAAACCTTTTTGGTAACGAAAACATGTAAAGTTTAATTTTAAACTTTGATTTATTTACCATGGCATGATTATTATGAAATGATTTAAGTGTGTTATAAATCGTGATGTTACATTATATGTGGAGATTGTGACCTAAGTCGGGGAGTGTGACCCGTTTATGCCATTGGGGGTGTGTCCCAAAATTAAGGCAGTGCGAGTTAGACACACCGTCTTTGATGGTAGTGTGGTCAGTAACATGTTTTATCCTTATGTGTTTATAAATATGTTGATTTAAATTTTCTGGAAAGTTGTTTTGTTGTTTATCTATTAGAGGGGACTCACTAGACGTAGGTCTAACCCTCGCTCTTTCAAAACTAAAATCTTCTCAGGCAGACGTGAATTAGGAAGAGCGGATAAGGGTAAAGAGAAGATGTAGCGGGAAGAGATAGAAGACCGTCATCTTAGATTAGTCCTATTAATATCTCAGTTGTGTATAGGTTGCCTTTGCAAACCTTAAAATTTAATTTGTGTGCTTGGGGCCGTTTTGGCATGAATTTTGATTTAATATTAAGATTTAAAATTGTTATATTATTATTTCTGGTTGGGTTGTTATACATTAGCATTGCAAAACACAACAACTATTATTGCATATATGACATATTGACAGTATATGTGTTGCGCTTCACATAATTCAAAATAGGTTTATACTATAATGCACAAGGATTAGAACTCGCAACAAAGTATGAGACTTAATTTTCATATATTTTGTTTGTTTGTTTAACTTTATTTTGATCAACTACTTAATTTTTTCAAGATTTTCTGAAAATTAATGTCTTTCCCTTTAGTAAATCAATCTTTTAACAATTTCTAATGTTTATATATTAAATAGGAATATTGAAACAAACTTTAACTTACTATGTTGTTTTAATATCTAGTTGTATTTATTTTAACATCGGGTTGAGTTGGGTTGAAATAAGCGTAACCAATTCCAACCCAATACCTACGTTTTGAAGTTTTTACGACTTGATTAGACATCGGGTTACTTCGGGTTGGGTTATTTTTCGTTGGGTTGGCTGGATAGGTCGGGTTTTAAGCACCCCTAATTGTAACGATGACAGTAGTGGCCTGTGTGATGGGTGAATAGGGCTATGAGGTAGGGGCTAAGAGTGGGGATGGGGTGGCGGGCATGACAGTGAGAGTAGCATCATGGTCATGGTGTGGGTAGGGAGGGGGTGGGTGGTGGTTGTGATGACGGACAGTAGTGGCGAGGTGGTTGTGGGGTGGGCGACAGGGTAGGTGGTGTTGGTTATCTTTTTAAAAACCAAACTATAAAATCTATTATATTTGCCAAGTGATATAATTCAATTCATTCTTTTATGCTAAAAAATAATGAAATCATTAATTTGTGGAATTTAAAGTAATTTAATGGTTTATATCCAGAAATGAACTAAAATAAATGAATTGAAATTTGGTTAAATGAAATGATCATTCTAATTGTGTTTGAGTGTAAATGTTTTATTTTGAACAATAAGGACCATCTTATTAAGTTTGACTATAAAGTTTATGGAAGTATTTTCCTAAAATATTCCTTTAATAATAAAATCCGTAAAGGGGATTTTGTGTATGTTTGTTTTATTTTATTTTCTATGGAATTATAAATGCTTTAGATTCTTTTCTTTTGATATAAAATTCTCTAGTTTCTTGTGTTTAAACTTTAACTAAATTGTATAATATTATATTAGTTATCAAAAATAAAGAAAATAAAAAAAATAAAAAAATGACCAAGTTACCTTTAAATTAACAGTTTTTTATGAAGATTAGACTGACGAAAACGAAAACATAATAAAACCATAATAAAAAAAAATCTACATATTTTAAAAAATCAGGAACAAAAATAGTTATAACAACAAACGACAAGGATGAACATCATAGTTTACTCTTAAAAATAACAAAATGAAAAAAGTGAAATGAAAATAAAAATAAGAGAGGTTACTCTATCCTAAAAGGTAGGTAAGTCAAATACGATATGGTCTTTCCTCGAATTAACGACACATTAAGATCACATGAGGTTTAATTTATGTAGGGTTCTTTGAACATATTAATCGTTACATTTATTCTAAAACTAAAAGATCATTAAGCAATTGACTTTGATATACATGATATTAAATGTATTCTTGTTGTTAACCTACTTCTACTTCTTAGATAATGGAATTAATGAAATATATTCCAGCTACATTTCGTTGGGGAAGAAAGAAGGAACTGAGTCCTTTTGATTGATGTGGAGGGGAAGGTCTGTTTATAATTGAAGGGCAAGAAAACTCTGAATCATTCGTTGAATACAAAGACAAAGAAGTGAATATATTACAAATTTGAGAATAAGATGATTAAATCATAAAGTAATAAGATGACGTATAATCTCAAACGTAATTTTTCTAGTTAATAAAAAAAATATAGTTATTTATTTGAATTTTTTTTATAGAACTACGGTATATCTTCTTAAATTTTTAAAAAAGTTATCTATAATCTATATCTATACTATATTATAAAGACCGCATAAAAAACTTTTAATTACAACATTTTAAGCATAAGTTACAACTAATTAAAGCCAATTACTTAATTTACAATTTATTAATGTTTTGGTACAACCTTTCCAAGTACAGTATCTCACATAATCATCTATTTGTGGAATGGATACTTATTTATTAATATAACTATTTGTTTTTTTGATGGAGAATTTTATAAATAATCTATTTTAAATATATATTTTACATTTAAATCTATATTAATAAGATGTAATATAAAATCTTTTTTCTTCCGTATTTTTTTATATTACATCTCATAATGATTTTTCTATATTTTATTTTATAAAATCTTTTTCCATATTTTATTTTATAAAATCTTTTTACATAATGAGATGTAATATAATATAAACTCTTTTTTCTTCCGTATTTTTTTGCTAATATAAAATCTATTTTATTTTATAAAATCTACACGTATTTTATATTAGCATAATATAAAATCTACACGTATTTTTTTTTATAATATAAAATCTACACGTATTTTTTTTTCACGAGCATTAAAAGAAGAAAAAAGAAGATTGATATGAATTAAAAATAAAAAATAACGAGATACACTAATAAATTATCGTATTCTTTAAAATAAAAATATTCCGCAATACTTTCAAAATTAACCAAGTGCAAGGAAAATAAAATAGAAACGATATAGATATATAAAAATATTCTTCCATATTTTTAATATATTTACATTTAAATGTAAAATCGAAAATGAAAATAAAAGATTTTAAAATATTCTTTACATTCACTATAAATATATATAGCTTCTCTATGTATCATCCGAGTACAAGAAGAAGACGAACGGTCGGGTGTCAATGGCGGAACTTGCAACTGAACAAAAGGTATTCCACTATATTTTTGTTTCTTTGAAAAACTACATTTTTATATTTTATTTTATTTACTAAGGATTTGTTTATATTTTTCAAAACCCACAATCATATTTTTCGAAGTAGGGGAATAAGATATATATACATATCTTTATTTTTATCGATTAATACTATGAGTTCTTGAAGTCAATAGTCAGATAAATATGTTGTGAGACATGTTGTTTGAGTTTTAAAAAATATAATACAAAACTATTACCAATATTATTGCACAAACTCATAACAACAAACGATTAAGAATATATGCAAGTTAACCACTTATGAAAATACATTCGTTTTTCACATTGTATTTCATTAACGGTTAACAGAGAAATTACGTTTCATTTTAACTCGGTTCAATATTCCAACAAAAAATTTATTCTCCCGTGCAATGCACGGGCCCAACACTAGTCTATACTATATTATAAAGTTGGCATAAAAAACTCTTAAAAACAAGTCTTAAAGTTTAATGTACCGTTATTTAATGCTAATTACTTAAAAAACAACAATAAAAGTTGTATGTATTACATTTAATGCTATTCATTAATTCTCAATCATTATCTCTAACAATTTTAACTCCCTAAAATCATTTCACAGTTTAACTCCCCTAAAATAACTCTCAGCATATTTTAGATATAAAAAATCTAAAATATAATTAAAAAATCTTACAGAATATTTTATAAAAAAAATTATATTATTAAACTAAAATAAATTACATTATATTATTAAGTCTAAATTAAACAAATTTATATAAAAAAATCATTATCACTCTGTCACAACCATCCAAAATCGTAATGTAAATCGACAAAAAATAGAAAATAAAATGAAACATTAAAATCGTGATGTATCTAGCTGCATTGCACGAGTACATTTCTAGTATATTATAAAGCACGGATAAAAAACTCTTAAATATACAAATTATTAGGCACAATGTACAATCATTTTATGCAAGATTTTAAAAATCTCTTAATTTACAAATTTCAAAGCACAAGATACATATTACTACTTCATGCTTCTAACACCCACCAATTTGGTATGTGCAGGACCTCCTTTTATGGAGACATTTCCATGTATCTCTATTAATTAATATATTATATTACTATAAATTTGTTTTAATTATATTATTAAATATGTAATTGATTATTTTTTCTAGATGTCATTAAAATATATAAGATAATCATTGAATTCTAACAAAATACAATTTTTTTTATATATAAAACATTATATTATTAAGTCTAAATTAAACAAATTTATAAAAAAAACATTATCATTTTCTCAAAACCATCCAAAATCATACTGTAAATTAACAAAAAAACAAAAAATAAAATAAAATATTAAAATCGTAATGTATCTCGCTGCATTGTGCGAGTACGCTTCTAGTTGTATATAATATGTGAAAAAAATCATACAATATAGATTTTTACAACTGGGTGACATGTATTTTAAAGGGAAAATAGTTGTGAGTAAAACATACGTAATTTTACTCAATTTCTTGAAAAACATATTTTTCTAAATAAACGTTTTGAAGAAACTGTATTATTACTTTTTATAAACAATTTAAATATTGTATTAACAAGCAATTATTTTATTTAATCTTGTAGTTGTATCCATTGACTTTTCGAGTTCGTGGAAGTAGTAAGTCAAACACCGGGTGTCCTTTATATAACGTGATCTTTAATTCAAGTAGGGTATTTTATTGTAAGAGCATCGTTGCTATAATTTCTCTAAAATATAGAATCAAAAATTAAAAACTCTAAAAAATATTAAATTCATCTTCAAATTTGTTATTTTAGAGATTTTAAAACAACTTATATTATTATAATATTCTAGAATTTATCATCCTAATACATTTTTTTAAAAATCTTAATATAAAATAATAAAAATTGAATTTCATTGGTATGATTGAATAAAATAATCATTTCTCTCTCCTACTATCAAGTTTTAGAGAATTCTCTAAACTTGGAAAATTTTCAACTTTTCTCTATTATAGCAAACAAGATAGCAAAACTGTTGGAGAGGTTTAGGGGTTGTTTGTTTTTTTTTTAAAAACTTCTTAATGGCTCTTAAGTCTGAATCGTTCAGACATTTTTACATACCACCTCTTATTAATCATAATTAAAATAAGACTTCAGACTTTAGACCTCTTAAAAAACAAACGGCACCTTAGAGAACAAAAACCCATTTTTTTCTATTTTAGCAATGTTGTTGGAGATGCTCTAAGGATATTAAGCATTACTGCATTAATGATCATTAATTTTTTTGTTGGCATCTATTACAAAAATTAATTTAAATTTAATAAATTCTACACTTTCATCATTAGGAATTATTTTTAAAATAATATTTTTTTTTTAAAGGCAACATATTATTAACACGACAAGCCGAAAGGCAAAACAAGACTGCGAGAAGCAGTAACGTAAAAAAACAAACAAGGGGGGTTACACAACCCAATTACAGCCGAAAGAAGGAAAAATGAAAACCAAAAGGATGAACCGAAAAGGAAGGAACATCGAAGGCTAGGTCGGGACCAGGCAACTTTGGGGAAAGCTAACCCAGACTTCCCAGGGGATGATAGCCTTACGAATCCGACCATTAATCCAAGCGTAGGAACGAGCTTAGACTTCTTGAAAAATGATGTCATCATTCGACAAGTTTTGTCTAAAAATAACCTCGTTTCGTCGCTTCCAGATTATATAACATGTAATCCATAACGAGGCTTTCCAAAGCTTACTGATCCAATCTGAGAAAGCCGCGGGTTGTTAAGAATGAATAAGATGTGTAACACTTGGTGAGTTCAACTCCGAACTAAGACCCCACCAGTCCATGAACAATCGCCATAGCTTTTTCAATGAATCGCAAAATAGGAGGCAATGGTCAACCGTCTAGATAGAGTCGTTGCACACCGGACAGCGAAGTGAGTTGTCAGGATCGAAATTCTAAACAAGAATTTAAACTAAACACTCAGAAACTATGTTAAAGGAAGTCGCGGAAAAACACTTTAACAATAAATCAATCAAACAGTGTATGAACTCAAATCACAAGTTATATTGAATTAACTTAATGATTACAAACAAAACCTAAATCTGTTGAACAGACTCAACAGACGTTCTATACTTCTCTAAAGAAAGGATTTATAAGAATTCTTGAGGTTAATTCTCTCTAAACGTATATTCGTATGAATAAGACTATCTTACACTATATATAACTTCTAGACTATATATACAAAACATATGACAAGATAATTACTAAAGAAATATTGATCTTCAGCATCCATTCCATAATTATCTTCATCATTATCTTCAACTCCTAGTCTTTCGTTCCAAGTCATCATTATTAACATGAGCAAATTTAATCTTCAGCAGCATTAACATCCTCAGCAGTACTAACTATGCATGCAGTATTAATCATGCTAGCAGTAGTAACTCTTGTTGGCAGTACTAACTCTTCAAGCAATACTAACTATTTCTTCTAGCAGTACTAACTCTCCAAGCAGTAGTAATATTACAAGTAGTAGTATTCTTCAAGTAGCAGTATTAATATCTTCAGCAGTATTAATCTTTAAGCCCAACAACATTATCCATTCTTGACACATTTTCAGTCCCAACAATCTCCCCCTAACTTAACTTTTGACATCCAGAAGTTAAGTTCTTCAGATTAGGATCTTCATGATGATTCCAAAACTCCAGCTCAATTTCCCAAATTAGGATCCAGGCCCAGACTTTGATTGATAGTTCTTCTGATCACTATTCTGGCCATTTCTGAACCCTTAGCACATACCAGCTTTGCTCTCAACATTCCTTGTAGCTTTGCTTTGCTATGGTCATACACATTGTCCACCAAGTAGTATTCATGATAGCTCTTATCAATAGTTAGCACAAAGACACCGCAATTTTCAAACAAAATCCAATTATCTATTCTTTTAAATCCATTCTCAAGATGCAAGTCTTTGATAACATACTGCACTCTTTCAGGATCAAACATCATGCACAAGTACTCCATTGCCATCTTTTTAATGTTCATCCCTGCTCCTTTCAGTAAATCATCATACAGATTCAAACCAACCTTGAACATTTCTTCCAAATCCACTCTAGTACAGCTTCTGATTATTTTACCCCATGTAGCATACACTTCATAGTGATCACCCATTCTCTTTATTCTGAAATACTCTGTTCTTTTATCCACTAGAGTATCCCAATGGATAATCTCTGGAGCTTCCACAGAGATGGGATCAACTTTCACTGGTTCTTCATTTGTTATTGTCATGTACAACTCAAACTATTCATCAGGTTGTCTTTGCTGTTATGATTGTTGAGTTGTTGGCTCTTGATTCTGCTCTTGAGTTTCAACCTGCTCATCCTGTTTCTGCTGTTCTGATGGTTCTGCATCCATTTTCTCACTTTCCTGTTCTTTCTTTCCTTCTTCAGTTCTAGGCCTTTTTGCCTTTGGCTTGGTAGCAATGGACTTCTTTCTTTTAATAGCTCCAATCTGTTGAGCTAAAGTCTCTTCTTGCTTCATTTCTGCCTTTTCTTTGATAGGAGTGCCTTCTTCACTGTCAGGGAAGGGCTGTTGTATGTTGAGGTCATGCCTCTCTTTCATCTTCTTTTCAACCTCAACCCTTTGAGTGAAATCCCCTTTTAGTTTGGCCATCTCCTTTTTATATAGCTCTTCTATTCTTCCAAAAGACATGCTGGTAAACATTCCTTCAGGAACTCCAATAGATCCTTTCAGAAAGTTTATCATTTTCCTTTTTTCTTGATTGGCTAGAAAAGTCTTTGAAGGCTTTCTTTGGCTTTGTCTAGTTGCTCTCAATGCCACTTTCTTAGCAGCAACAACAGTCTTCAACCTCCTTTGATATTCTTCATTAATCGTTTTAGCCATTTCCAATGCAAGCTCTCTATCTTTTGCAGATTGAATCTCTTCCTCCTTTTCCAACTTTTCTTGCAACTTTTTGGCCATTTCTTCATCAAGTTCTATTTGAGTTTGCTTCTTTGATGGATTCTCAGGCTCAATCATCTTCTCCTTCTCTTTCTTCTTGGCCTCAGCGACAATGAATTCTTTTCTTTTCTTCTTTGTTTCACCTTCTTTGATTACCACTCCCTTGGACTTTTGAGTGGCCTTGGGAGTTTCAAGATTTGCCTTCACCAATGTTTCAGCAATTTCTATTTCTTCTATTGTCAGTTCAGTTACTGCTGCTGGTTTCTCCTTTGCAGTTTCTACTTCTAGTTCAGTTTCTGCTTCTGCCTCATTTACTGCTTCTTTACCAATTTCTGCTGCTTTACCAAACATTTCTTCTGCTTGTTCAGATACTGCTGCCTTTACACTTGTTTCTGCTTCTGCACCAACCTCCTTTTCTTTTTCAGCACCAGTCTCCCCCTCAAACTAGAATTCCATGCCCTTCTCTCCTTCAGTTTCCTGAGTCTCCCCCTTTTTGGAAGCATCATGCCCCCTTTTCTTCAAGAGAAACTGCTTTCTTTTCTTTTTATGTACCAAATTGAGGACCATCTTTTTGAGTTTGGTAATCTGCACTTGTTGAGAAGTGATCACCTTTTTCATCTCTTGTATCTCCAAATTTTGATTGTGAACTTCCAGACTTATTGTACCAAGAGTATCCATCAATTCATCACAAGTATATCTGTCCTCACCTCCTTTAGGTGTTTTTACCACCCTTGAAGGATCCTTGGATATTTTAGTATAGGCCTTCTGCCTAGCAGAAGCACCTTCTACCCCCGTGGTTTCTTGGCACCTGGGACCCTGAGATGATTTCTCATCTAAAGTTGCCGTGGGGAAGGTCTTAGAGATGTTCACACTGTCCTGATCCACACCTTGTGCAGAATCAGTAGTGTGAGCCTTACTGCCCACATGCTCATCCTTCTCCTTATAGAGCACCTTTTTGGGGTTGGGAGACACCCCTACGGTTTCCCTTTCGATATTCTCTGATGGAGAATGCTCCCTCAGAGGGCTTGTAGGCTTTGGGGGTGAAGATACAAGAAGGGAAGGAACCTTCTGTATCTTTTTCCTTATATATGTTTTGGTGATGGGGGATTTTGGCTTGACAATAGGGATCTGAGGAGTATCAATTGAAATGAATGGTTTGGGTAGGTCATCAGTTGGGTGGTCAGATGTGGGCTTTGACACTGATGCCTCACCATGGGAATGAGACATAACCATCATTGTAGAGAACAATGGTGTCTCTTGTCCAGAAAAGTCCTTACTTGGTCTTTTCATGTTGGAGAATACCTTCCCTTTGGGAGGTTTTGGTACATACACCTCTTGAAAAGAGGGTAAATCCGTCAATTATTGGTTAAGTACTTCTTGTACAAACCTGGGATACATATAAAAGCTTTTGGTTTTGGTATCCAGGTTTGTCATTAAATCATTGAAAATCATTTGAGAAAAATTAAACTTGCTAGAGGTGGCTAAGCAGACTAGAACATAAGCTAAGGTACTGCTGAACTCACTCCATCGAGTTGTTTTTCTAGAAATACAATGCTGAAGGGTATGAACAAAGAATCTCCACTGAGGTGAAAATTTGCTCTTGAAGAACTTGTGAACCTCAGTGGGACCTTCATACCCCATTCGACTAATTGATTGGAAGAGATCTTCCTTGGACAGAGAGGTAATACCTGAGGCATCATCTAGTCGTAGATGAATGCGAATACAACCTTCTGTGATGGTTAGAGGTTTATCACAACCCTTGATTTGATGACCTGATTGCCATCAATAGTCTGTATAGAGGCATTGGCCCAGAACTGACGCATGTGCTCCACATAGATTGTGGGATTGACAGTTAAAGCGTAGGCGATGTGGGAGGATTTTAGGAAATCCACAATCTAATGAAAACCCTCTGCTTACTTGGGTTTCTGTAGCATTGCCAACTCATTGTGATCATCAACAAACACTAGTCCTGCCATCGTTCTTGGATTGAATCACTACTAGGGTTTATGAACTGGGAAGCAAGAATTCGAGAGAGAGAGAGAGAGAAGATGAACACTCATAGGAAATTCAAAGAGCCGTTTGGATTTTGGCGGTCAGAAAGGGTATTTATAGGTGGAAGGTTTCATTTAGAAGCAATACTAAGTACCCTAACAGCATTAACAAGCCCACAGTATTAACCCATATAAGCAGTAGTAACACATACTAGCAGCATTAACACAGACTAGCAGTATTAACACAGACTAGCAGTAGTAACACATACGAGCAGTATTAACACAGACTAGCAGTATGAACACAAACCAACAGTAGTAACACTGTCTGGCAGTAGAAATAAGGTAAGCAATAGTAACTTTGCATTAGCAGTATAAACCACCAAGCAGTAGTAACCATACTTAACCATATTTGAACTGGCAGCAGGATTAATAGTGAGAGTAGTATTAACTTAACTAGAAGTACCAAGTTTCTAATCAGCAAGGTAATCTGAAACACTTAAACACACATAGTTAGCAGCACCATGCACAATGCAATATGAGAAAGTAAGCAGGAAGGAATCTATACAGAAATGGTACATAAAGACAATCAGAAGAGGCTTATTCAGTGTTTATCATGCCCACACTTGTGACCAAGAATGTGAATCTACCCACATCAAAAGCTTTGGTGAATAGATCAGCAAATTGGTTACTTGTGTGTACCTTCAAAACTTGAATTAGCTTCTTTTCATTGCAATCTCTAATAAAATGGTACCTTATTTCTATATGCTTGGTTTTAGAGTGCTTGACTGGATTATTAACAATGCTGATAGCACTGTTGTTGTCAATGAAGATTGGAGTGTGAAGAAAAGTAACACCATAGTCCAACATCTGATTCTGAATCCATAGTACTTGAGAGCAGCAGCTTGCAGCAGCTATATACTCTGCTTCTGTTGTAGAGGTGGACACTGTGGTTTGCTTTTTACACTGCCATGAAACTAGTCTTGCACCCAAAAACTGACATCCTCCTGATGTAGACTTTCTATCCAAGTTTGCACCACCCAAATCACTATCAGAATATGCAAGTAGATCAAATGGTGAGTCATGAGGATACCAAAGACCCAACCTTGGTTGTCCTTTGAGATATCTGAAGATCCTCTTGACTGCTTAAAAATGAGATTGCTTAGGTCTTACTTGAAATCTGGCACACACACAGACAACAAACATAATATCTGTCCTTGAAGCTGTTAGATACATGAGGGAGCCTATCATAGATCTATAATGATGAACATCCACATCCTCCCCTCAAGATCTGCAGTGATCTGTTTGTGTGTTTCCATAGGTGTGCTTGCAGGCTTTGAATCTGAAAATCCAAACTTTGTAAGGATATCCTGCACATACTTGGATTGGCTGATGAAGATACCATCTTTCTTCTGTTTAACCTGTAGCCCAAGGAAGAATGTAAATTCACCCATTGAGCTCATCTTGAATCTTTTGTCCATCAGCTCCTCAAACTCCTTGCACATATAATCTTTTGTTGATCCAAAGATGATATCATCCACATATATTTGAACAAGTAGGATGTCTTTCTTCTTTCTTTTGATGAACAGAGTCTTGTCAATGATTCCTCTTTCAAAACCATTTTCCAAGAGATAGGTAGACAGAGTGTCATACCATGCTCTTGGTGCTTGATGTAGCCCATAGAGTGCCTTCTTTAGTTTGTATACATTATCAGGAAAGTTAGGATTTTCAAATCCGGGAGGCTGACAAACATACACTTCTTCATCAATTGTCCCATATAGAAATGCACTCTTGACATCCATCTGAAATACTCTGAACTTCATGAAAGAAGCATAGGCTAGGAACAGCCTAATTGCCTCAATTCTGGCTACTAGTGCAAATACTTCTTCATAATCTATCCCCTCTTCTTGTGTGTACCCTTGTGCCACAAGTCTGGCCTTATTCTTTATTACTATCCCTCTCTCATCTTTCTTATTCTTGAAGATCCATTTTGTCCCTATAGTCCTGTGTCCTTGTGGAAGTTCAACCAGATCCCATACATCTTGCAGCACAAACTGCAGCAACTCCTCTTGCATTGCTTCTATCCAGCTTGGGTCTTTCATTGCATCATAAGCCTTTTTGGGTTCAATCTGGGATAGAAAACAAGATAACAAGCCTGATTGTAGGTCTTTCAATCCTCCTAACTTGCTTTGTTGCCTTGTGATCATTGGGGAATTGATGTCACCAATCACCAATTGAGGAGGATGATTCTTCTGAGTTCTTGTATGATTGACAGTCTCCTAATTAAGATTTGCTTCAAGATTGGAGTCATTCTTTTCTGGAGTGCTTCCACCATACACTGAAGAATTGTCATCATCAGTGTCATCTTCTGACAGTATGAGCATCTCAGGTCCTGTGTTTCCTGAATTGTGAGCATCCTCTTTATCACTCTTATTCTCTTCATCACATTTGTCCTCTTCATGTGCTTTAGCATCTTCATCCTGATCTGGATCAGAATCTTCTGATTCTGAATCATCATTCTTTTCTTGCTGGCAAAATTCAACAGGTTCTACTGTAGGTATTGGAAACAACACAAACTCTGGACTCTGTGATTGTACCTTTTCTGAGCTTGTTCCTGCATTTTGCACATTACTAAAACCCAATGCATTAGTTAGTGAATCAATGTCAAACAACCAATCAGGAGCTGTACCAATTTGATTTGGTGTGTTCTCATTGCATTTGACATTGTCACTTTCCTCTATAATCCTTGAAGAACTATTAAATAATCTATATTCCTTACTCTGAGAGGAGTATCCAACAAGAAATCCATCTTCAACTTTGCTTTCAAACTTACCTAAGTGAGATTTGGTGTTGAGAATTGTGCAAGGACACCCAAAAGGTTTGAAAAATCCAATAAAAGGTTTCTTCTTGTTAAAAAGTTCATAAGGTGTCTTGCCTTGAGATTTGACTACTAGAACCCTGCTTCTGCCCAAAAAGTGATGGGAAGTTTTGAATATGCCAACAGAGATCTAGTAGCCTCAATTAGTGTCCTATTTCTCCTCTCAGCAACACCATTCTGTTGAGGAGTTCTAGGAGCACTGTATTGTCTCTCAATACCTTTAGTCTCACAAAAGCTGTTTAAGTCATTGTTTTTAAATTCTGTTCCATTATCAGATCTGATGACTTTAACCCTTAAATTAGTTTGGTTTTCAATCCTAAGTACAAAGGATTTGATCAGCCCACTTGTCTCATCCTTAGTCCTCAGAAAATATACCCAAGTAAATCTAGAGAAGTCATCAATAATGACTAAGCAATAGGACTTCTTTCCAATACTCATCACATTAGTAGGACCAAAGAGATCCATATGCAATAATTGAAGAGGTGAAGAGATTGTATTTATTTCTTTGGACTTATGAGAAGTTTTGTGCTGCTTGCCTTTAAGACAAGCAACACAATGATTATCACATGAAAACAATTTTTGAGGTAAACCTCTTACAAGGTTGTTTTTCACAAGAATGTTCATTGTTTTAAAATTCATGTGACACATCCTTCTGTGCTAAAGAGATGATTCATCTAAAGAGGCTTTTGAAAATAGACAGTTTAATGATGAATCAGATGATACATTCTCTAAGTCCAAACAATAAACATTATCCTTTCTAGGAGTTCTAAGTAGTATCATATTTTCATCAACTACCTTGAATCCTGGAGCAAGGATAATACATTCAGTCTCAGTAAATAATATACTATGTTTCTTGTCACAGACCTGTGATACACTTAACAGGTTGTATCTCAATTGCTCAACATAGTAAACATCTTCAAAGGACATCTTACCTTTTAAAACCATACCTTTTCCACTGATCTTACCTCCTGCTGGATTGTCACCAAAAGCAACTTGTCCTCCATCAAACTTTTTGAAGTTTTGAAGGCAGGCCATGTTACCTGTCATGTGCCTAGAGCAACCACTATCTACATGCCAAATGCTTTACTTCTTGAGCTGTTGGTTGCCCTGCACATAAGATAAAACAGTTAGTTTTTAGAGGGAACCCAAGCCAAAGTGGTCTTGGGTTGCCCTTTCTCATCAATATATGTATAATCAGTACTCTTAGTCTGGATGAGATGATCAGATTTAGGAATCTCATGGCTGGAATACTTTGTCAAAATTATAGGCTTGGCAGCATTAATACTGGTAGCAGCACTATCCTTGTTAGCAGTACTAACTTGGTTAGCAGTACTAACTTGGTTAGCAGTACTAACTTGGTCAGCAGTAGTATTGCTATCAGTAGCACTATTTCTGTTAGCAGTACTATTTGAGGTAGCAGTACTAACAGGTTTCTTGACTTTTGGAACCCAAATCTTGACAAAGTTGTTTGCTTTCTTGTTCTGTGAGTTACTCCTTGACTTGCTTGGAGTCTTTTCTTTTGATTTAGCAAACTTATTCAGAATATGAGATTTTGCAGTCCCATTTTTCATTGGTATTGTTCTCATATTAGCAGCCATGTGATTTCTTGATTGCTTCCTATAACCAACTGAATTTTGTGTTTGTCTTTGAAAAGAAAATCTTTGGTTAATAGGATTGAAATAACAGTGTTTTGCTAGATGATTTAACTTGCCACAAATAAAACAAGGCTTTGGTCTATTGACTTTGCTTAGATCAATTCCCTGTTTTTGAGCCCACTGATTATTTCTGTTTCTCTGATTTCCCCTTATTTTATCATGTTTATGGGGCTTGTTCTGTTGACAAGTACAGGGATTTACAACAGAGGTTTGCATGTAGTGAACTCCCTGTACCTTTTCTTTTCCTTTCCTGAAGGTCTCAACTTTCTCACTCTTAACAATCTCTTTCTCTGTCTTGGACATCTCCACTTTATCACTCTTGATAAATGATTTACCCCCTCTCTCATTTGTAAGAATGTGGTTTTCTAATGGAATATCTTTATGGTCTTCCTTATTCTTACCCTCAGAGTTCTCTTCTTCAGAATCTGCCACAACCACTACTTTGTCTAATGGATCTACTTCTGTGGCTTCTGCAGGTAATTCCTTCTTATCTTGTCTTTCTAAGAGGTCTGAGGAAGGTGGAATATAGTTGTTGTTGTAAGGTGGAGGGGTGGTGTTGTAGCCTATACCTCTTCTCAGTTTGTCATGAACTTGAGTTTTGAGTAAAGAGTCCATTGCTTTAGAAGCATTGGAATATTTCTCAATGTCTAGTTTGGCCTTCTCAAATTCACTCCTAATTTTCTCACATTCCTCTTTAGACTTTTCTAGCTTAATCTCTAATTGATTCTTCTCCCACTTCCAGTAGTTTGTATCATATGAATGTTGAAGTTCATTGGCCTGGTATGCCTTAATTTGTTCTTCAAAATTCTCAACGATTAAACTATACTCTCTTCTATCTTTTTCCAACCTCTTAAGGTCATCACACATGCTCTGATTGTGATCCCTATACTTTTTAACAGTTTCAAGACATGCTTTAGAGCAAAGGTTAGATTTTACCTCAGTGGGGATTGCAGTGCTTGATGACTCTGAAACCTCAGCCATCAATGCTTGGTTCTGAATTGCCTCCTCTGCTTGATCACTCCAATTAAAGCCCACCCTTCTTGTGAGACAAGAGCTTGAGATGAATTCCTGTTGTAGTTAGTGGACTTTGATTGTTGATTTGGCTGTTGAGCAATTCCTCCTCTGCACTCTCTTGCAAAGTGTCCCAGATTATGGCATTTGTAGCATTCCACTTTGGATTTATCAAATCCAACACCATCTTTTCTTCTCATGGCAAAATTGTTTCTACCTGTTCTTTTGATGAATCTTTTGACTCTCATGGTGAGCATTGCCATTTGCCACTTGATATCCATCTCTTCAAGGTCATCAACATTGATCTGCTCCAGATCATCATTGATAAGAGCAGATTTAGAATCACTAGCAAGGAATGCTTCCAAAACAGAATCATTAGGTCCATCCTGTTTTGAGCCATATGTAGCACTAACTGATTCTGTATTAGCAGTAGAATCAGTAGTAGATGATAGGGCAGCATTATGAGAGTATCCAGATGGCCTTTTCTTAGATTCAACTTCTGCTTCAAACACCCTTAGATCATTGTAGAGATCATCAAGCTCCTTATCCTCCATATTATCATTCTGTCTGAAGGATACAGTGTACATCACCCATTCTTCACCAAGAGATCTTAGAAATTTTCTGTTGACATCATCCTGGTCCATCTTGACACCAATAGTGGCTAACTCTCCAATCAACTTGTTGAATCTATCAATGGTTTGAGTCATGGATTCATTCTTTGTAGACATAAAATTCTCATATTGTTGTTTGAGAATTGCTTTCTGATTTCTCTTATTGCTTTTAGTACCTGAAAATCTCTTCTCCAATGCATTCCACAGGATTTGAGCATCAGAACAGTTGCAAAACTGATGTTGGTATTCATTAGGAATTGCCAAGAGCAGAGTGCTCAAGGCTTTCATCTCAGTCTGCCTCATCTTTCTTTCTCCATCAGTCTTTGGTGGAGGTCTCTTGGCATCTGCGTCCATCTTTCCTCCATCAGAGGGACCATTCTCAATGATGTCCCACATTGAGTAGTCTGTCAGAAGAATGTACTGCTTGATTTTGATTTTCCACATGTCAAACTCATTGGGTTTGAGCATGGGGACTTTTGAAACAAGAACACTGTCATGTGATCCGTCCATGATGATTATTGATTTCTGAGTTCCTTATGCTCTGAAACCACTTGTCAGGATCGAAATTCTAAACAAGAATTTAAACTAAACACTCAGAAACTATGTTAAAGAAGTCACGGAAAAACACTTTAACAATAAATCAATCAAACAGTGTATGAACTCAAATCACACGTTATATTGAATTAACTTAATGATTACAAACAAAACCTCAATCTGTTGAACAAACTCAACAGACGTTCTATACTTCTCTAAAGAAAGGATATCTAAGAATCTTGAGGTTAATTCTCTCTAAACATATATTCGTATGAATAAGACTATCTTACACTATATATAACTTCTAGACTATATATACAGAACATATGACAAGATAATTACTAAAGAAATATTTATCTTCAGCATCCATTCCATAATTATCTTCATCATTATCTTCAACTCCTAGTCTTTCGTTCCAAGTCATCATTATCAACATGAGCAACTTTAATCTTCAGCAGCATTAACATCCTCAGCAGTACTAACTATGCATGC